>OY728125.1:1043660399-1044860399 GCA_963277665.1 Viscum album
AAATGGGGTACATCCATCTATAGTGTGCAGGAGAACATAGTCAAATATCTCTAACCAAATGAACCATCAAATGAACTATCATATCCAAGAATATTGGTAGGGAAAAAAATTCCAATTCATATAATATGATGATAATTTCTCTTTCCGTATTCAGTAATTTTTCTAAGTCTATAACTTTGCTGCATATATCTTTGAAGAATAAATAGATCTTGGTTAATGTATGACAAACATTCTTGGAAAAAATGCAACATAAATCTATATGAATTAGATATTGCATTAAAACATGGAAGCCCTATGATTTCATACCCTTTAACTTTAAATTGGTTATTGACATGATATTCCTAATATTTTATGAATACTCATCTAGAACCATTACATCATTCAAGAAGTCAAAAAATTGATATCCCTTCTTCCTGGAAAGAGTGCAAGTAGTTAGAGGAATAAAAGTTCATTTTTCACCCTTCACTGATGCCAAATATTCTCATATCTCATGTCAACCATGTCCAACCTAGCCTTAATTTCATCCTTTTTTGTCAGGTTCATTTACCAACAAGCCGATTAAACTATCACATAAATTTTTTCTAACATGCATAACATCAACAAAATTTATGACATATGTAAAATTCTGGTATGGTAATTAAAAAAACTAATCTCTTCTTTCAACTAGTTTTCATAAGGTTTTTTGAAAATAGTTTTCCAAAATCAGTGTACACATATTTTACTTTCTCAAAAAATTGATCACCTTTTAGTGGAGATGGAATTATACGTTCTTTTGAACCTCTATCGAATGATTTCTTCCAGGATTGGTACTTATTTCATCGGGGTAGAAATCTATGATGTCCTAAAAATACAGTTTTCAATGAATGTTTCAACCTAATTGATTGTATACCTTGTTCACTAATGGGACACCCTTGAGTTCATTTAAGTCTATATCCTAACAAATTTCTATAAGCAGGAAAGTCATTTATCATCCTGTACAACATGCCTCTCAATGCGAAATCTTTATTTTTGTAAGCATCATAAAACATAACACTTGAATCCCACAATAATTTCAAATACTCAATAAATGGATCCAAATAAACATCAATATCATAACTCAGTTGTTTTGGTCCTGATATAAGCATAGATAACAGGATTTATTTTCATTTCATGTATAACCATGGTGAAATGTTATAATTTACCAACATAATTTTTCATGTACTATGGGTTCTGCTTTGAAAACCAAAAGTATTCACTCCATATATAGATAATGCAAGACAAAGGTTTCTCAACTCATTTCTAAATTCAGGATACTCATGATCAATTCTATTCCATTGAGGAGTGTCTGTTGGGTGATGTAGTTTCTTATATTTATTTATTGTATCTGTGTTCCACATCAATTTACCTATAGTCTCATCACTTCCATATAGGCCCCTAAACCTTGTAATGATTGGAAAGTACCATAAAAATTTCATAGGACCAGATTTATCTTTCTTTTTTTGAGAATCACCACACCTTGGGCATTCTGTAAGTGATTTTTGGTTCTTTTAAAACTGTATATAGTCATTTAGGAAGGCGTGTATTCTTTAAGAGCTCATAACCATTGAGCATAGTATTCTTTTGTCGTCATATGTTCAGCTAGGGATCTCATAATATTCTAGGAGCATGTCTTTCAAGAGAGAAAGTAGTTCTGTAAAACTGGTGTCACTCCATCCATTGTCTTATTTCAAATTATTCAACTTCAGTATGGCTGAAAATGTTGTATATTTAGTGCAACCGGTATTCAATGGTGTCTTTGTGCAACTCTTTACCCTTTGAAACAATTTTGGGGAATCATGAAGTTCATCTTCAATTGTCCTTTTCATTTCCTCAATACAATCTTCATCATCATTCACATCTATAATCACATCCTCAATGTGGTCATCTTTATTTTCCACACTTGTAATCATATCAGATGATCCATAAAATGCAATGTTATCCCAGCCACTAGTTGTATTAACTTTTTTCCCATGTTTATTCCAATATTTATAACTTCGATCTATTTCATGAGATATCAAGTGTTCTTCCAACTCATCTAGACTAATTACTCTTGAATAAAAACAGCATAAACACTGTTAAAGGATTTGAGAAGGGTCATATTCATGATATTTTGCAAACTTTATGAATTATTTCACTCCATCTTCATACTCTTTTGTTAGAAGATTGGAATCCATACATTATTTATTCATATAAATCCTATTGGATTTAGTAATATTAATATTTAACAAAATAAATACACAAAATATGTTCATCTGGGGTCACCATCCAACTATATATCCCTCTCAGAAAATACAAAGGAAGAAAAACAAGCCAGAATAAACCTGAACCTATAAAATATAGTTATGATCTAAAAGTCTAGTAGGTTATCACAACATAAAAAATCTAATAGATCACTTTTGTATTACAACCTAAAAAAACCAGTTTGAAATACATTAGAAAAATAAACATTTTCTATAAAGTTTTACCAAATAAGTAGTAACACATAAAAGTGTGTTAAAACTCTTTTTCTAATATTTTCATTAAATGAAAAAAAATCACTTGGAAAAAAATTTTCCTCAACTAATACCTCTTGGTCAATCACCTTTTTAAAATATGACTTTTAACTATTTCATAAACACCCATTTTTGATATACACATTTCAACACTCAAATAGGTTTCCAACTATCATATATTTTTCTAAAACATGTTTGAAAACTAACTATTTCCATATAACTAAGCATGGTGGGATAAAACCCCATTATCAAAACTCACAAATTCTTGGCATTTCAAATAAAAAAAATTCTAATTTTTCTCATTTTATACCACTTTTCAAAAGTTCTTACGAGGGTATCACAACTTTTATGAAAACTCATTTTTTATAAAATTTCAAATGGGCCTCCTATTTTCAAAACATTCTTGGAATTCCAAGTCATTTTATCATTTATAAAATTTATCCCAATCTACTATTTAGACCAATTTTATCAAAACACCTTTGAAACTCAAATGGGAATTCACACTACCCTTTAAACGAACATTAAAAACATTCAAAGACACAATAAATTTCAAAATCCAATCCACATGGGAAAACACACCCTTTTGAAATAATCCATCTCATTTGGAAATCTTAAAATATTTAAACATCCTAAAACATCGATATAAAAATTAACCAAGGCTAAAAAAGTGGTTTTAAATATAGATCATAAGGGTTAACTCACCACTTTAAAAATAAAACAACATTTTCCAACATTTTTAACACTTTCAAATCACCCAAACTCTTGATTTGAAACCCAATTAGCACAAGAATAATTTTTAAATCATCAAGTCAGTGATTAACACTGATTTTAAAACCAAAATCATTCTTTAAAAAAATCCATTTAGTAATTTTCCCAAACACTTGTCATCGAATATCATTCCATAACAAGGGATAAAACCACTTTGAAAACATACCAAGTGGCCAATTATCTATATAATAATTTGAAATCATTTATAAGACATTTCTTAAAACATTACACTTAAACCACCCTTTAAATAAATTTATAAATAGGTCCACCTTTATAAAATCACTTGATTGGTTAAAATTTTCCATAATTATCTTATTCGATAAACCAAACGGGTCAATAAGAGTCACCAAATGTAATATAACTCTTTACTTTTCATGTATCCTATAAAAAAAAGTCTATATACACACCCTTTGGAATATGCAGGGTGTGAAGAAAAGCCCAATAGGATAACACATGGAATATAAATAATGTTTTTCACCATGGAAACCATTAGTTCTAGTTTGAAAAAAAATGGCATAAAAATAGTTGATTTTTTAAAATAATATTTCCATAATAGAAGACATGAAAATGGTCAAATAAATTAAAACCAAGTTTGGATGTCATTGGAAATATCAAGATTCAATAATAAAGAGGCAGATAAAGATATCACATCGCAGGTAGTCATCAATCATGCATCATATGATAAAACCTCTAAGTCTGAGGATACTAAGATTGTCACTAGGAACACTAGATTGAATACATGAACCAAGTATTCCATACGAGGGAGCTCATCTGTATCATTAGGGTAAAAATCAATCATTTTAACACACTCAGCATAACCAGGCCAGTATCCCTTTCTAGAGCATAATCAGTATTGGTTGTTGCATTTTTCCGGGTTACCAAATCACCCAATGTCTCCCATGTACAAATAATAATCAAACATATATAATTCAATTATCATAAGTTTTCAATTAAAAAACATAATTTCTATGTTATATTTCAATAAAAAATTATATTTATGATTTATTTGAAACCAAATCATTCCATTGAATCACTTCATTGAGCACTCGATGCACCCAAAAATGATTCCCTTTAAAATTACACATGGAATTTCTTTTTTAGAAAATAGAAGTCATTAAATTAAACAATAACCCATAATAAATCATCAAAATAATGTTTTATAATAGTAACTAATGGAAATATCAAGAAAATTAGAAGTTTATAGGGAATGAAAAAATATTTAGAGACGCCTATATTAAAACTGATAAATTGTGTCACATTCATATAGAATCACTAAGGTAGGATTCTTAAAAACCAAGAAAGACATGAATTTTCATTAAACCCTCCGCCCCTACAATAGGTTCATCCCCATGTACATCTATAATATTAATCACCAATGAAAAGGAATTAATTATGAAGAACAAGTGGAGAGGAGTAGAAATCATAGAAAAATACATAAAAATGAGATATGAATATCATACCTTTAGTTTTGAGGGTCTTGATTCGTCGAAAATGTGGCGGTAGTGGGGTTCTTTGAGGTAACATGGAGACAGTGTGGCGGAGCTGCAATGTGGAGGCAATGTGGCTGGGGGAGAGTGGTGCGCGGTGATAGAGGGGTTCGGTAAGAGCGGCGGCACGAAGGGGTTGTGGCAGGGTGGTTGGGCGAGAGCGGAGGAGCGACGGCAACGGGGTTCAGTAACAGCGGCGGCACAGTGGTAGTCGGCTTCCACGAGATCTTGAAGGTGTGCGAGAGAAGAATCCAACTGTTAGGATTCATTTATAAAATCGAGCAATGCTTTTATCAGCACTACTTTAAAACGTGCTAATAAAATATATTTTATTAGCGCTAACATAGAAAGAACCGATAAAACATACATTTATCAACACTTTTTTAGTGCTGATAATGGCGTATCTTTATTAGCACTAAAAACGCTAATAAAGATATCATTCTAAAATTTTATTTGTATTATTATATATATATATTTATAAAATTATATATATAATTAAAAAATATTTATTTTTTTATAATTATAACTATAAATAAATTTATATTCATTTGTATTTATATATATAATAAATATATTCATATAATTATATATAATTATAAAAGTATAAATATTATAAATTAATAATTATTTATTTATAATTATAAAATTATAATAAATATATTTATTATATTTATAATTATATATAATAAATATATATAATAAATATATTTATTATAAATAATTATAATTATTTATTTATTTATATTTGTAGCTATAAATTTATATATATTTATTTGAATAATTATAAAGTTATAATAACTACATTTCTTATATTTATTATAATTTTATAATTATTTAAATAAATATTTATTTATTTAAATAATTATAAAATTATAATAAGTGTAATTATTATACTTATAATTTTATAAATATATATAATTAATATATTTATTATAATTTTATAACTATTTAAATATCTCTATATTTATTTACAATTATAATTATAAATATATGTATTTATTTATAAATATTTTTATATATTTATAAATATATTTATTTAATTATATGTATTTATAATAATATAACTATAATAAATATAATAATTATAATTTTATAATTGTTTAAATATATATATGTATATATATAAGTATAAATAAATATTTATTTATTTATAATTAAAAAATTATAATAAATATATATTTATTTATAGTTATAATTATAAATATATATTTATTTATTTAAATTATTATAAAATTATAATAAATATATTAACTATATTTATAGTTTTACTAATATATATAATTATTATAATTATTATAATTTTACCTCAAATGGTGTGAACCATGGATGAATCCATGGTACTGAGAAATTTATTAATGAAAATAAAAAACATGAGAGAGGAGGAAGAGGAGAAGAAGATGAAAAGTAAACAAGTTAGTCCGCCACCAAAGAAAGACTCAAAATCAATCATCTTTTGTGTCAATCGCTTCTTACACGAGAGCTTCCTTGACCTCTCAAGTGTATGTTTCACTTCCATTGTCTAGGATCCTACCAAGAAAAATACTTGTCACTCATGTTCGATGATTCATCATCCACATCATCCTCATAAGTAGGCTCAGTGTCTTCAGTAACAATACTGACAGCAGGGTCATACTTATTTAGTGCACCACCATAATTATAATCTTATAATTATTTAAATATGTATTTATTTAACTACAATCTTATAAATACTTTTTTTAAACATTAGATATATTTGAATTCTTAAAAAATATATATTAATTATAAACATGATTTTTTATTTAATGTATATAAATAAACATTATTTTGAATATAAATATAATAATTTTATATATATTAATAATATTTTTTCTTAAAAACTTTTATCTACGCTAATAATAGCACCGATAAAAGGAATATTTATCATCACTTTTAGCTAGTACTGATAAAGTCCCCCCTTCTATCAATGCTTTTTTCTTAGCACTGATAAAATTAAGCGCTTCTCTTACACTGGTATGTGGTAGTGATTCTATTTTTTCTTATTTCTCAATATGTGGTGTCAGGTTTTCTTTATCATGTTTTTCCTCCTTGCTTCATCTAGGTCGTTTATTAGTCCTAATCTAATAGTTTCACATGTGTGTGATTGTGTTTCTGGTTTTTTTTTCTGCCTCTCACAATTGAAGTGTGATCCGTGTTTTTATTTGGCGGAAAATCATTGCAAGCCTCCAATCCTTCCCAACTATTCCTTAGCACACATATGAACAACCACTCGTTTTTGGACCGTCCACGTGTTCAACATCCCACCTTCATCGCCTGACTCGTTGATGCCTACTGATGTGGTTTAATTTCATTACTTTTTTTCCACATCTTTTATTACTTTTTAGTATATTTTAAATTCTAAAAAGATGTATTTTAAATAATATTTAACAATTTTTTTGATTTTGTTCATAATTTGTAAAATAATCATTTTCTGTGTAAATCATGCATTTTAGTAATTATTTTTGTCATTTTAAATAATTCTCAAATTTAATAATTCTTTTTATTTTTAAATTTTATTTTTTATTCTTTTGTTTTTAATTAAATTATAATTTTTCATTATTTTTATTCTTTCATTATTTCATTTCTTAAATAGTTTATTAATTCTTTAATTTAATTAATTACTGTGTAAATAAATAAATTATGCACTTTAGTTTTTAGTTCTTTAATTAATTTAATTAATGTTAACAATTTAATTCTATCCATTTAGTACTTTTATTTTAATCTAATTCTTTAATTTCATTAATTATTTAATTTATTAATGTGTTAATTAATTCAACCAAATCAATTTAATTATTATTGTTTTAAATTAAATTATTTACTCACACTTTGTAATTTTAAATAATTCTTTATTGAATAAATTGTTTTTTTAAATTTTATTATATTGTTAACAATTTTAAAATTGGAAGTTTAATTTTTATTTCTTTTGTAATTTTAGTAAATTATGAATTTCTTTGAATGTTTTAATTTGTTTAATCTATTTTTTTTGTTGTGCAGGTGTTGTCGAGTCACACACTGAACTACCAGTAGAACCCTCACACCTGCTGAGTTTTTTTTATACTCTTTCTGAAGAAAAAAAAATTAAAACATCTAAGGTTAATTTTTTTTAAAAAAAATACCGCTTCAAGGTTGCATTTGCGATGCTGCCTTTACCTTAAAACACTAATTTTTTTATATTTTAATTATGTTTTTTATATATTTAAAATTTTAATGTTTTATTATTATGTTCATATTTATATATATATATATATATAAATAAAACTTCATGTTTCAACATAATTTATCTTTTATTAAAGTATGTGACTCTTCTAGCCTATATAATATAAAATTTAAGGCAGATATGAATGAAATTTTAAACATTTATTAAACATATAACAAGTAGTCCAAAATAAAAATAAATTCTTAAAAAATCTTGGTGAAAATTTATTTATAAGCTTTCTAATCCACCTACATTAAACTTAAAAATATTTCAAGTACATGATTTTTACTGTCCTGTATAATATAAACTATAAGACCAATATGAATTAAATTTTAAACATTTTTTAAACTTATAAAAAGTAGTCCAAAATAAAAATAAATTCTTAAAAAAACTTGGTGAAAAACTATTTATAATCTTTCTAATCCACCTACTTGAAACTTAAAAATGTTTCAAGTACATGACTTTCATGGCCTATATAATATAAACTATAAGACCGATATGAATGAAATTTTAATAATTTCTTAGAAATATAATAAGTAATCCAAAATAAAAATAAATTCTTAAAAAATATTGGTGAAAATTTATTTATAATCTTTCTAATCCACCTACTTGAAACTTAAAAATGTTTCAAGTACGTGACTTTGTTGGCCTATATAATATAAACTATAAGATCGATATGAATCAAATTTTAAAAGTTGCTTAAACATATAAACAGTAGTCTAAAATAAAAATAAATTCTTAAAAAATATTAGTGAAAATTTATTTATAAGCTTTCTAATCCACCTACTTGAAACTTAAAAATGTTTCAAGTACATGACTTTGCTGGAATATATAATATAAACTATAAGACTGATATAAATGAAATTTTAAAAATTTCTTAAACATATAACTAGTAGTTGAATTTTTAATTTTTATTTATATGGGACTTATAGTTTATATTTTATAGGGTTTCAAAGTCAAGTAGGTGGCTTAGGATCCTCGTCGACATTCATTCTTTTCGTTCTCACTTCTGAGTTACATTTCTTACATTCCTTTTATTATAATTTGTTTATTTTATTTATGAAAATCTTTATTTTTAACAACTTTTTATATTATTATACTATCTTTTAAATTTTGTTTACATTGTTTTTATACTGTAGATTTTTTAATCTTTTAAAGTTATTTACTTGAAATATACTAATTATTTATATGTTTAAAGTAGTCGACTTTGAAAGTTTTCAAATATAAATTATGCCTAAAATATAAATGAAAACTGAAATACTGGATAAACATATAAGAAGAGAAAATAATAATAATTGTATTTTGATTTCAATAGACATAAAACATGTAAATAAAAATGTACAATCAATGTCTATGTCAGTGGAGAGGAGATTTTGTCCCACATGGTAGTCTGTGAATAGGACGTCCGAGTCAAGTGCACAGTGGAGTCTGATTACCTGGAGAAGGATGATCCTCAGGCACTGGAACATCGACCGGTGCATCCTCTATCTGTGTGTCAGTGGTCGGAGATGTCAAATGCATCTCGTACTGTCCTATAGATCCTTCTCCCACTAGGGTGGTAGAAGGACCTGCCTACATCACAGTGGGGAACCAAGCCTGTGATGAAGTTATACCCCAAGATGACGGAGATGGATATGGAATCCAAGGATACGATGGATCCCAAGGCTGTGTAGGTTTTGGAACCCAAGATGGAGAGAACAGTGGATATCCTGTCAAGAAAGAAGGATCCCATTCCACCTAAGGAACATCCTGAATCAGCTGATCCTGGACTACTAGAGGGCCGACCTCTGCCTATGGAATTGGTGAGGCCTCACGTGCAGCACGACTCTATCTACGTCATCATGGTCGTGGATCCTCAACACCAGTAATAGCTGCAGGATGTTCCTCTGGGGAAAAAACCTCCTCTCTCCAAAACGAATGTGTAAAGATACTCCCGGAAAGTGCACGAAAAGATGCCCTTGCCTGCAGCACTGTAGCATAAATGGCTACCTGGCTAAAGACCCCCTCCTCCACTTCATCACTCATGCGAACAAGATGATATGTGCGACTTCCTTGTAAATAGATTCAAATTTAATTAGAAAATAGTTCAATAAACAAACTAATGGAAATTTATTGACTTA
This sequence comes from Viscum album, assembly GCA_963277665.1. Classification (NCBI taxonomy): domain Eukaryota; kingdom Viridiplantae; phylum Streptophyta; class Magnoliopsida; order Santalales; family Viscaceae; genus Viscum; species Viscum album. Next base: position 1,043,670,496 of record OY728125.1, read on the forward strand.
CCATCCTCTGCATCTCTATGTCGGGTTGGGTAAGATACTTTATAGACTTCATTCTATACCATGGCGCATACTCAACCTGCTCCGAAAGAGAAAATCGATTCATAGGAACACCCTGAATACGAAACTCTACACGTCTATGCTAGAAGTCGATAAACCTAGCATGTACTCTGGACCAGTCATCATCGTGCCTCCCTGTCAGCTTCATCCCATGAAGTCGGTATGTCTGTCTCGATGGTAATGGAATCGGCTGTGTATGGAAAAACGGGTGCATGAATATGTCAGGATGATTCCACTCAATAATATGGAAGTGAATGAGGGGAACTGCAACCACAGCATCCTCAAGCCCAATAGTACAGTATGCCGGCAATTGGTCTGTAATAATCTAGTATAGAAGCCATGAAATCTGAAATGACAAGTGATTTTGTCAAAAAAGTAGTTAACTAAAAACCAAAATTGATGCTATTATTAAATATGTTAGACAATGATAGATTGTATATACATACCTGTTCAGGTAAGAGACATTCCAACTATAGACAATATATGCCCAAATGTTGTCTCGGAACCACATCAAAATTGTGTTGCTGACACCATCTATAAAATATATCAACGATAGTGACAAATAATGAGAAATTATAGTCAATAACTCATAGTATAATCTGAAACCAATAGAAATGACTGATCATACTAGTGTCCACACAGAGCATTATACAGCACCTCCATCTCGACCGGTGGACTAGTAAGGTCAGGGTGGAATGTTGGGATTCACTCTCATTCTTACATTTGAATAAGGATGATCCATCCCCCAAGACTTGTGCGTTCCTTGTGGGATAGCATGAATAATTCTTTGTACGTGTATGACAAGCAGGTTGATCCCTAGTTGTACATCCCAGTCTGATCAAAATCTGCTAGTAAGGGTAGATACTTCATGTGCACGCGCATCCCCGAGTGATCAGTACACATGGTCCTACCAATAAGCTGTAATATCTATGCACGGGCGTAACACATGATAGTCTGATTGTCATCATCATCCTGTAAATGTGAAATCTGTAACTCCAACTAAGGCATAGATATGTATGCTTCATCTATAGCCCTACGGTCAGACAAAATATCAACTCCTAACAAGCGCTGAGCAAGGTCTCACCAAGCTACACGAGTGAGTCCAGTAACGGGTCTCCCCTAAATAGGAAGACTGAGAAGAACTGCCACATCCTCGAGGGTGATGGTCATCTCTCGCTCAGGCAGGTGGAATGTGTGTGTCTCTAGTCTGCACCTCTCAATGAGGTCATCAAGTAGTTAATGATCTACAAATGTGAAATCTGATATAGCAAGGCCATAGAAGCCAGCACGGCACAAGTATAGTCTAATGGCATGTGGAGGATCCCTGTGATGAAAATGGTACGCTCAACTCACCTTGATCAATCAATTTGGGTAAACCTCTAACACGGCCTATAAAATATGGTTAGGTTGTTGAGTGAGTAGTATGGTATCATCGATCTGCATATAAACAAATTAAATGAGTCGTAAGTGTAAAATTTAAATATAACATTATGGTTAGAATAATGGTATGACTTATAGAATGGAAGATATGACATGTTTATTCACATTGTTTTATGAAGTTATTTTTACCAAAAGAAATATAATTCTCCATTTCTTTTAGTTCTGAATGGAATAAAAATAACAAGAGGAAAGAAGAGAAAAAAATAGATGGAAAAATTATGTTGTGAAATAATTTTGTTAATGAAAATATATTTGTATGAATTTTATTAATTGATACATTCTTTAAGGAAATATATCTAGGTTTTTGGATTTTTTGTAAGGTTTTAGTGTTTAGGTTTATGATTTTTGGGTTGGGGTTTAGTTTTGAGGGTTTAGGGTTTTGAATTTTGATATTAAGGTTTAGGAAACATGTTTTGGGGTTAAGTGTTATGCTTTTGGGTTTTGGGGTTTAGAAAACCGAGAAAAAAAAGAGATAAAAACATTTACTTTACAATATGGGTTAAGTGTTATGCTTGTGGATTTATGAAATAAATTCTATTACCTAATATTTTATTTAAGGAATAAAGAGAAATTTATTTCTTGAAATCAAGAATGTTTTTATGAAATAAGTTATATTATCTAAAATATTGGGTCTTGAATTTGGTTAGAGATATTTTGGAGGATCTTTGTGATTAACTAATTATGGATTAGATTAAGATAAATCATGTCAACTACTAATGATGTTTTAGGAATTTATCTAATTATTTGAATTGAATAACTTATGTTAATGGTTATGATACTATTATTTCATTATAGAATTGTTTATTAAAATTTCACACATAATTTAACCAAAAACCACGACAAAGGGAAGATTTTTTTTGGTTGGGGTTTAGGTTTGAGGGTTTAGGGTTTCTAATTTTGATATTAAGTTTTAGGAAACATGTTTTGGGATTAAGTGTTATGCTTTTGGGTTTTGGGGTTTAGAAAACTGAGAAAAAAAAGAGGTAAAAACTTTTATTTTACAATATGGGCTAAGTGTTCTGCTTTTGGGTTTATGAAATAAATTCTATTATCTAAGATTTTATTTAAGGAATAAAGAGAAATTTATTTCTTGAAATCAAGAATATTTTTATGAAATAATTTATATTATCTAAAATATTGGGTCTTGAATTTGGTTAGACATATTTTGGAGGAGATTTATTATTAACTAATTATGGATTGGATTAAGATAAACCATGTCAACTACTAATGATGTTGTAGGAATTTATCTAATTATCTATATTGAATAACTTATGTTAATTTTTATGATACTATTATTTCATTATAGAATATTTTATTAAAATATCACACATAATTTAACAAAAACCATGGAAAAGGGAAGATGTTTTTGGGTTGGGGTTTAGGTTTGAGGGTTTAGGGATTCGAATTTTGATATTAAGGTTTAGGAAACATGTTTTGGGGTTAAGTGTTATGATTTTGGGTTTTGGGGTTTAGAAAACCGAGAAAAAAAGAAGAGATAACAACATTTAATTTACAATATGATAAAGTCACAATGAAGACAATACATCATTCTAGATGAGACTATGAACTCGACCCAACAATGTTAGGGCATCATTTTTGGTTATGACCTTCTTTATGACATATTGTGCATCGCAAACTCTACCCTTGTTCTTGAGGCCATTCCATCTCATTACTCATCCTACTGGCCTTCGGTCTCCCACAAGGACATAACTGATTCATGCCAGGTATCACTATCATCTATCCATCGAGAATTGGGAAATAATGATACTCCCAAATAGGTTTCCATGGTGCAGCATAACAGTTAAAAATAGTGTCCATCTGGTACATTGGATCAACTTATGCTTCTCATAATATGTTCACAGAGGCACATGTTACGATGGCATGTGTGCATAGAAACTGTAAGGCCTGAATGTTTCCACATTGACATTTCCTTGTTTCGAGTAATATCACCATTTTTCACCAATGTAATTTTTGATGGGGTCTAAACACTCTTGAACTTCAAGTCGGGAGTCTTCTCGTTGAAAAAGGCATATTGGATAACCAGAATATTCTTCAATATTCTTTTCAATATCTCATTGAAAGTGTCTTCCATATCTTAGCCCTTGTTGTATTCCGTCTGATGCTTTTTTTTCTATCAACAAATTACTTCACGCATCAATATAATGTCTCCTGAACTAGGGTAGTTATAGGTGGCTTGCAAATCCCTTTGAAACACCATTGATGCACTCCATAATGTTTTTCATCATGTGTTCGTATCTCTTCCCCCCATCATATGCCAATGTCCATTTCTCTTTTGGAATCTACATCATATAATCATAAACTTCTTGATTATCCTGGAGGTTTTGTTCAAAATGTTCTTCAAACCACCATTGGTCCGACCCATATGCTACAAATAATAGATGATATTTCACATAAATTGATTTTATCTTTATGTTGAAATAGTAAAAAATAACGAATACAATGTGTACTAAGCCTCGTGATTTCCTTCTTCATCGGTTCATTGTGGAATTTTTTATGCACATTGCTAGCAATGTGTCTAATGCAGAACCGATGATGTGCATTTGGGTATCTCCATGTATCAGGATTCGTATTGATTGCCCCATTAATTTCCCTATTGCGATCAGATATCAAACAAACACCCTGAATGTTGGTGAAATGGTTGCTGATACATGCCAGAAACCAACTCCATGATTCATAGTTTTCTTTCTCTATAATGTAAAAGGAAAGTGGAAGAGGTGAACGGTTTCCATATTGGATTTCCGAAATCAACAATACGCCCTTGTATTTTCTGTACAGAAATTTTTCATCAATATGAATAAACTTTTTGCTGAAATGAAATGTAAAGATTCAGGGAAGGAATGCCCAGAATGACCGATGAAATTAAACAAGAGATGGATCAAGTCGGTTATCATGAGACACATGTTCATTTGTATCCAGATGGAAAAAAACTTAGTAATGATGCCTCAGTATGGCTACCAATTGTGGAAACACCCGATATGAGTCATCCCAATCACTATAGACCTTCACAATGTCCTTTTGTTTCGCCATCCATGCCTTATTATAGAAAATCTTATAACTGAATGTCTGTTGAATCCTCTCTTGCACAAGGTCTATTAGAATATCTTGACATGTCCTAATCATCTCAACAACAATAGATGAAACAAATTCTTCATCCAATGAGGTATGATATTATGTGAGGCACAGTTGAACGCAAGTATGAGCTGGCTCAATCCTCGATATTCTCCAACCTCCAAATGTAATGTTTGGAATCTCCCACAAGAGAAATCTACAATCATCCTCATACTTCTCACACCATATGACATATTTACTACGACATGATTTGTGAACTATATAAATGAAGTGCCTCTCAATATAAAATCTCTTTAGCATTCTTTTAATGCATCTTTACTTAGAAAATTCTTTCCAATGTATAAGGTTTTTTCCATCTCACTAAACCTATCTGGTATAACTCTGGGGAACTCAGTTTCTAGTGTAAGAACATTATTTTCGAATTCAGGCACACCTGTCATTTCTTCTAACCAAGATAAAAGGAGTGGTGGATGATTTATTGTAGGTTGAGGTTGATGTAAAACTAATGCATTTCTTGAAACCTCCTTCTTAACTTCAGCTGATCTCTCCTCATCAGCACTATTTTCACCATCTAACTCGTCATTACGAAACTCCTCATCAGAATCCATATTGACATGTATATCTGGGAGATCATCTAGGTTGTCCTCTTCTGCTGCATCATTTGGAATAGGCTCAATTTCATGGGGAGGATTGTCTTCAACCACTCTTGTAATTATACGTCTTTGTATAGCTAGATGTTGTTGTTGTATAGTAGAAACATAAATGTATAACTCCATCATGGTACCGTCTGACCATTGAGAAAATAAATTAATTTCTTAGACCCACTATGCATCAGCAACCAATGGACAAGCTAGATGCCACAGTGTTTCCTGGAATTGAAAATGTCTATAACTCATAGACTTGATCTCTTGATTGGGTCCCAGATTTAAGGAAGCACGAATTCTCTCTTGAAGGTCACTTATGGTTACACAATTAGTTGTACTAACCAATGTTATTGGTTGTATACTATAAGAAGCTCCTTTATTAGTTTGAATAACCTCCCCATAGTAATACACACAGGAAAACATGACTCACTATGTCAAAAATGTTTCTTTTATCAGAATTATGATACTGTAACAAATATTAATAATTAATTATAATTAACTAATCATATGTATTCATTTTTTATCCTAAGTTATCATTAATTAATATATAATTAATCACTACTAATAGTAAGTATTATTTCTAAACTATATATCACTAACTAAACTACTTAATACATAAAATATTTAATTACTAATAATAACTTTTTTAACTAATAAATCATTCTTTAATCACTGGTTAATCAATATTAAGTTATTATTTAATTATTAATTCTTTAATCCTTAATCATATTATATTTATTAGTTATTTATAATTAACTAGTCATGTTTATTCATTTTTAATCCTAAGTTATCATTAATTAGTATATAATTAGTCATTACTAATAATAAGTATTATTTTTAAAATATATATAACTAATTAAACTACGTAAACAGATGTAATTACTAATAATAACTTTCATTCATTAATGTTTTTGTCCTTATTTCATTATATAACATCATAATTTTCATTTTATCATTGATAAATAAACTAATTTAATTTTTTTTCTTAGATATTTTAGTAGTTTATAAAGAAACTATGAATTATCTTAAGCATATCCCCTGGGAGTGTCAAACCAGGAGTGCAGCAAAGCCCTTTGTCGTGCACCAGTTCTCGTTCGATTCTAGCTCAAAGCGGTGTTTTCAGCTTTTACCCCTAGGTACATCTGTGCCAGAGCCACATCTACTAGTTTGTATCCAGAAAGGGATTTGATTTCTTAGATAACCACATAATCTTTAAGCTACCAAAATTTCACAATACATAATTCTAAGTTAATCCTAAGTTAATCTATACATAATATATACTTAATCTATACTTAATCAATACTACTAAAAATAATTATTTCAAACTATATATAACTAATAAAAGAACCTAATAAACTAAATATTAAGAACTACCTTAACTACTTAAAAAATGAAATATTTAAAACTAAAAATAATTCAATTAAATAAATAAAAATACCTCTAAATTATGCTTCGTAAAAACCTGCACAAAAAATGAGTTTTTTAGAGAGAGACGGAGAGAATTTAGGAGAGATGAAGGCAAGAATTGAGTGAGGTGAAAGGGGTGGCTTACCTTTTATAGGGATTTGAGGCCAAGGTGGCATCCCCCCCCCCCCCCGCCTTTTCCACGTCATTGATCCGAGCCAAAGGCGGAACGGGGGAGCAAAGGCGGCATTGCCGATTCCGCCTTTGTGCATCAACAGAAAGGTAGCATCGGCGATTCTACCTTTGTAGCGTATTTTTAAAAAAAAATAACCAATGCCATTTAAAAAAAATTCAGAAAACATAGAAAAAAACTCTGTACATGCTCAAAGCAACCATTGTCGACGGACACCCACCGAGCTTCTCCCTTACCAGTTCAGGATGCCGCTGCACCCATCACCGAGGGCGCACCTGTTGAACCCCACTTTAGCCACCGGCCCCAGAACCTGAGCCGAGTCACTACCCAACCCATTGTTTCTCCTTCAGATATATCTTACCAGAAGACACCACTTGAAGACCTAGCTACATCGCTACACACATCCCCCTCCTTCCTTCCATCTCCGATCTTCCGTGAGCCAAGCTCGTCGCTACCGCACCACCTCTCACTCTGCCCGCTGGGGTAAAGACTCCGAATTTACATGTAAATTTTTTTTAATTATATGGGAATTTTATGAGTCCTTGAAAATTGACGACGTGTGATTCCGAGACCCGGAGTGCCCAGAATGAATTTCTAAACTTTTTTGGGTACGTTCAGTAAACGTACGAGCAGGTTTTTGTAACTTTTGAACCAGTGATCGGAATTAAAATCTGGGGACACCGTTGAAATCACAGTGCCAGTATTCACTTAAGGATACCTTCACCTTGACCGCAGTAGGTCGAGGGTGAAAGATAGTTTTTCACTTTTTCATGGAAAAAGAAAAATAAAAAATGTTTAACATTTTTATTTTTATATAAAACCCCCCACATGATTGTTAAGAGGTGGGGACCACCTGAGTTAAAACCTCCCAATTTGAAATTAATGGAAGGGACCACCTGAACCCTCTTAATGGGGGAGAAACCACTCACCTCCCATTAAATTCATTTTCCCCTTTAAATTCATCCAATTAAATTGATACAATTAATTATGCTAACACCCCATTTAATTGTTGGAGCCATCTAACAATTAATGAGATGTGTCAGCATTTTAATTGTACCAACATAATTAATCTTATTAAGTTAAATTATATTGGCACCTCTTTATTTTGGTGGACAAAGGAGAAGGGGATAGCTTTTGGGAGGATTACGCTTTTCTAACGAAGAATGCCTCCCAATGAAGAATGAACACCCCAACGAAGAATGCTCTCACCAACGAGGAACGTCATCAATGACAATGAACCAATGATCGAGAAAATGCTAACGTCACCGATGTCTGTCTATCCCCAAAGAATTTATATCCTTCCTCTTGAACTCTTTCAACAAACCTCTGAGGTAGGGGTTTATTTATATGTGATTATGAATTCCCATGTTATACCCTTCTAAACAAAGAACGCATAACAACTCTCTAACTAGTTGATCCGTGGATGTTTTCTTTTTGTGGGTTTGAGAATAATCATTGTTGGAGGTTGTAGGGTTTGACATTCTTCATTCAAGTTTTATCAAGCCACTTGATATTTCCCTAACATGGAGGGTGCGGGCCAAACAAACATGGCCCGACCTCTATGCAAATCCTTTGAAGTTTTTTTGTGTTTTTTACGATGGACGAGGGAGGAAACCGACAACGGTGGGGCATGGGAACGGAGGCCGACACTCCACCGGTCGCAATGAAGGTGTGGTGCGTGACCGTGCCACATGGAGGAAAGCTGGTCGATCAGCCAGCCACGGTGCCTCCCTGTGGCCCTCGCGCCACCCCGCATCCTCGCGCCGCCCCGTAGCCCTCACGCCTCCCTACGGCCTCGCAGCCCTCGCACTGCCCCACGGCCCATCGCGCCACCTCGCCACCCCCCCCCCCTCCGGCCTCTGCATTACCTCCATCACCCACATAACCTCTGTGCCGCCTCGTGCGGCCCCCGTAGCCCCTGCGGCCTCTGTGCCGCCTCGCGGCCCTCATGGCCCACGCACCGCACCGTGGGCCACCGCCCATGTCGGGCCACCCAACGCAGGCCAGGTCGGACCCAGCGGGCCAGACCAGACCCAGCGGGCCGAGTCGACCCGAACTGGGTCGGGTCGGACCAGGTCGGGTTATCACGACCCGTCCCTTGGGGCACGTGTCGTGACTTCCTCAAGCCCGCATTCCATAGGCCAGGGGCTGGCGACTAGCACCGAAAGGCGTATTCCCTAAAACGGGAAGGTATTGCCTTTATAACCTGAAAACTCACACAAACCAATCACACAACAAGATTCGAACACTAGAAAACTGTATAGTAAATGAGTGCATACAGTAAGAAAAAGGGGCCAGAATACCAGCCCAACTAGAAAGTACAAGGAAAACTAAAAAGTACAAGTAAACTAGAACAGCTCCTATGAACACCCGCCAAGGATCCTACCTAAAGGGTAGGTATAGCTCTCATATGTTCGTCTCTACGGTACGCTTCGTCTAAGTTCCACCCCCGTGCTGCCTCTAGTCCTGGTACCCTCGTCCTCAGTCAGCGATGCCCGTCGTCTGCACCAAACACAACAAGGTGCGGGCATAGCCCGTGCAGGGGTGAGTATAACGATACTCAGTAGGGACCCCAAGACCCTCAAAGGTCTCACGAAATCCATAATGGATAAACCAAAAATCATGTAAACATCTAAAACCCTACTTAGGTATTTTCCCATACATATACCCAAGTTATCAAGTATACCCATCTCATTCACAAGGAAACACAACGTCCAACTCAAAAGCCCAAAGCTCAACTGTTCCACAAGGAAGGAATACCACGAAGGTAACACTACAAAGGTAAGTACCACAAAGGTAATGCCACATAGAAGAATAACACAAAGGTTTCACCACGAAGGAAAGTATCACATAGGTACGACACATAGAAGAATACCACAAAGGTATTGCCACGAAGGTAAGTACCACACAGGTACGCCACACATAATAATACCACCAAGGTATCACCATGAAGGTAAGTACCACACAGGTACGCCACACAGAAGAATATCACAAAGGTATCACCACGAAGGTAAGTACCACATAGTTATGACACACATAATAATACCACCAAGGTATCACCATGAAGAAAAGTACCACACAGGTACAACCACAGAAGAATACCATAAAGGTATCACCATGAAGGTAAGGACTCAGCTCACACCAGGATTCATTCTAGGTACAGTAGTAGAGATGATTAGATGTAACTACTAAATCATCATAATATGTTAAGAGGAAGACCCACATAGGATCGTAAATCATAAGACCCACACAGTATCCTAGTACATCATCAGACCCACACAAGATCCTAGTATAGTAGACCCACACAGGATCCTAGAGTAGTCCCATGTAGATTCCTAGAGCGGATCCAAGTGAGACTCTCCAACATAGACCCCCAAAGGATCCAAAGCATAGACCCATAAAGGATCCCTTTCTCATGTTATACCAGCTACAGGGTTCCCATACTAAGCACTCTTGATTCTGGGAGGGTCCTCTCCTCAAGCCACGGGTCGAATACTCCAACTGCCACGAAGTCCCAAAAAGAAGTATCCCAAAGGACCGCCACGTATTAGGGGTCTCAACGCAACAGACGTTGCGTCATTCGAATTCCCTGTCTATAAATTATTGGTCTTTTAGTAACGAGGTCCTGGTTAGATTCATTATCGATCCAACCCAGTCGTACCCCAACTTTATCCAAAACTAAAGTGGGGTATATCAAAAGAACTACCTTGTCTTAAGGATTTCAGCACCGCAGACATTTCATCATTTCGACATCGTACGAGGGAGATATGTCGAATACAAGATCCCACAATAATAATATTAATATTATTATTGGGTGTTTCATGGACCCGAGCCACAAAACAAAATTTAATATTCAAAATTAGACTTAAATCGATAGTCTTAATGATAGGATCACATCGCTGCTGACGGTAAGTCAATCAGACGTCGCACACAGGAGTTATGGAGGGTCAAAAATTTAATAATAATAATATATTATTATTATTTGAGCATTTCGGGTACCCGATGAAAAACCCTGAAAAATACATCCAATATTAGACTCATAATTTCCATCATGAAGTCAGGTTCGTACAGCTGCTAACAGTTCATGAAACTGAGGTCGCGCGGATAAGTTATGGACAAATTATGGTTTTACAACCAAAAATAATAATAACATTATTTATATTATTATTAATATATTATTTTATTTTTCCTTATAACCCATCTCAATTGAGATTCACATACAAGGGTAGTGCCTCCCTCTTATTCCAATGATTTCCTCTTTAATTTCTTTATAGTTTTAATTCATTTATTTTCAACTATTCCTCTCTCCAGTTAACTCTTCTTTCCCCACAATTCTCACGCACTATTCCAGCAATCAATCAATCCCACAGCTTCTCCTGCAACTCTAATTGTAGGCTTCCTCTGAACGTCTAGAACCGCCATCACACCACCTATCTCTCCTGGAGATACGCCCCAAAGACACACTAGAATTGTACCTCCACATTTCCCCTTCCGTGGCCCATTGCATCTTCATTCTAAACCTGAAAAATAAAATGATCGCATATTTTCGATCCTCGGGTCGAGGGCTCCAAGTCCATATGTCGCGATCAATAGAATATTTCGTTTACAATGCCAATAAATATTTGGTTTCCTCCTTCTGCAAGCCATTGTGGATTTGTTCCAAGCCCAAAAAAATTAAATGATCACATATTTTCGATCCTTACATTGAGGGCTTCGTGTCCATATATCACGCTCAGCAAAACTCTGTGTTTCCTACACCAATAAATATTAGTCTTTGAAGAACGCACAAAGAACGAGTGAAGAATAAAAAGAAATAGGAGCATGGTTTATGTTCAGGATGATGGACATGTTCATTTTTCCATCGTCATCATGAATTTAGGATATGAAGAATCAATAAAACAAATTCAAACATATATAAAAACCCCTACCTCGATGTTCATTGTAGATGACGCGAGGAAGGAGATGAATACGTCGACGTTTGTTTCTCTTTCACCGCGCTCTTGATCCGAGCTCATGCACTGCCCTCATTCTTGATCTGGAGGAAATTCTTCAATAGAAGATGTTCTTCTACCAACCAAAAGCTCCCAAAAGCTCTCCAAAAGGCTCTCCCAAAAGCTCTCCTTTGCCAACAATACCCCCAACTAATAGGTGAGGAGCTACATGATTAATTAGTAGAACAATTAATTTTATTCTCATTAACTTGGGAGAATTCCAAGGGTTCCCTCACAGTAAAGGTGAGTTCGGGTGGTCCCCACCACTAAGAATTAAAAAGAGAGGTGGGAGGATATTTAAAATAAAATATATTTATTTTATTTAATCCTCCATGAAAAATGAAAAAACCAATTTCTTATCTCAACCAACTGTTGTCGAGGTTAAACCTCCTTTAAGTGAGTATCGACGTTGTGAGTTCAATGGTGCCCTCAGATTTCAATTCTGAGAATTGATTCAAAAGTAATATAATTCTTCTCATGCGTTTACTAAATATACCCGAAAGAAAGTTCGGAAAAATTATAACAGTCACCCTTGACCCGTACCGGTCGAGGTTAGGCTTTGCCTAAGTGAAACACGCCCCAAAAAACCTAAAGGTACTCTCATATTTTCAATCTGAGTTACCATTTAGAAGTTATGAATTTTACAATAAAATAATTGTCACTTAATTATTTTATTTACGGCCAAAAACTAACTTTCACTGGTGGCCCACGCCAACCAATTTCATTATCTTCCTAAAGAGAAAATACCCTCACGAGTTCAGCGTTGGTCTGATATTTTCAATCTGAGTTACCATTTGTGAGTTATAAGCATTTGAAAAATAAAATAATTTATCTAATTATTTTATTTACGATTATGCCATTTTTGGGTTTTCTCACAAGAGGCCCGCGCCGACTAAACTTAAGTCGCACCTAGGATAAACCTGCCATCCTGAACACAACAGTGCCCTCATATTTCTGATCTGAGTAACCATTTAAGAGTTATTCTACTTTTTCAGGAAAACTGCTTACGCGCGTTAATTAAAACTTAACAAAACTTCAACGAATTATTTCGGGAACTTCGGGCCTCGGAATTGCGCGCCGTCAGATTTTTTGGTCTCAAAATAATTCAATATAATTAAAAAAAAATACGGAAATTATGAGATATTATATTCTCCCCACCTTAGGTATTTACGTCCCCAAAATCCACAATATAGACTAAGGAAACAAATGGGGGATACTGAACACAAAATTGAGCCTCCCACTCCCATGTGCTCTCCTGGAGGTTCTCATGCTTCCAACGTATGTGCACTAAAGGTATCAACCACCCACGAAGGACCTGCTCTTGTCGATCCTCAATCTCTACTGGAACCTCCATTAATGTCTCCCCATCATCTAAGTCCATCTTGTTTTGGTCGATGATGTGATATGGGTCATGCACGTATCTCCTCAGCTGGGATATGTAGAAGACATCGTGCACCCTCTCCAACTGCGGTGGAAGAGCCAAGTGGTATGCTATCTCACCTATCCTTCGAAGTATCATAAAAAGACTGATAAACCTTAGTGATAACTTGCTGCCTCGGCCAAATCTATGTAGTCCTCGACGAGGAGAGACTCGCAAGAAAATATGGTTTCCCTCCTAAAACTCCAAGGGTCTCTGTCTCCTGTTAGCAAGAGACTTATGCCACTACTTTTTTAATCCATGTCCACCAGTACTAACGTCGGAAGTCATGGTACACCTTCACCACACTAGGATGTACTACTAAAGAGGATTTATGGATCTATCTCAGCACCTCCTCTCGAAGCATCACTGGTACCATGGTACATCCTCTGAAGAGGATGACATGCTCCCCACCTTCAGAAAATCAATCAGGTGTCTGTCCTGAGGATATATGAGCATGTCGGGCCTCACAGTCAACGTCTCAAGATGTGCCTCCATAATTCACTGATGAATTGGGGGAGTGACAGTCATAGACTAGAGGTAAGATGCTCCATCTTTATCCATGAAGTATATATGCAACGCGGCTAGCTGCTATGTCGCCTCACTCAGCAACTGAAGACCATATCTTCTACTGAGTGCATCAACTACCACATTTCCCTTCCTAGGAGTATAGACTATCTCAAAGTCTTAGTCCTGGAGGAACTCTAGCCACTCCCATTGGGAATTGAAAACCAAAAAACTTCTACTTCCACGAGGGTAAGGCTGGCCGACTCAAAATTGATCAGTTACACCCTCCTATGCATGAGTTTAACCTGTGTTGTATGGGTTTCCTTTTTCTACAAATAAGGAAAACCTCATCCCAACATTGTAGATAAACCACAACCTATTTTCCTAATACAGTTAATTTGAGTATGAATTGTGGATGTCTAGTTATACCCAAAATAACGTCGTAAGGCCTCGACATTGCCACCAAGAGGTTCCAACCGAAACTCTTGCCTCAAGGGTCAGATCACACCATCAGCGTAAGTGTGATTATCGAGTCTTCTCCCAAAGGAATCTCCAGATGTTACGGTAAAGTCAATGGTTTAACCAAAAACTCTAGGTATTGAGCAGGATTCATGGAATGAATGAATGATTATTACCTATGTCTATTGATACAACAGCTAGTAATAGACACAGACCGTACCTCGAATCATTCCTAGAGCCCTTGGGTCACACTCCCCGACCACATGCAGCTACTTCCTTCCCCTGTCCTCTAGCTCCCTGAGCCAAGTGGGGTCCACAAAACGGGGGGTGGTTGTAACATGTCAAAATGTACACCACCTCATGTTGCTCCCCTAGCTCTACTTCCACGTCTACTACCCTGCAGATTCATCTGTCCCTAACACTTATTCTTTACAAAACATTTTTCACACCCAAGTCTCTGAGATTGCTGCTAGTTTTCTGCTTTCCCACTACTAACATTCACTGGTTGTATCAGCTCAGCCAAAGAACATTCAACTACAAAGGTTCTTGGAGACAGCACAGACACCCTGCCTTAACATGGTTGTTGGGTCCTGGCCCTCCAGGTACCACCAGTTTCCCCGCAGACACGTGGTCCCCACCGATTTAACCAAAAACTCTAGGTCTTGAACAGGATTCGTGGAAGGAAGGAATGATTGGTAACTATGTCTATTAATACAACAGCTATTAGTAGACATAGACCATACCTAGAATCATTCCTAGAGCCCTTAGGTCACCCTCCTTGACCGCATGCAGCTACTCCCCTCCCCTTTCCTCTAGCTCCCTAAGCCTGGTGAGGTCCACAAAAGGGGCAGTGGTTTTAACATGTAAAAATGTACACCACCTCATGCTGCTCCTCTAGATCTGCTTCCACGTCTGCTACCCTGCAGATTCATCTGTCCCTAACACTTCATCTTCCTGAAAAATTTTACACGCCCAAGTCTCTAAGACCACTTCTAGTTTCCTGCTTTCCCACTGCTAGCATTCACTGGCTGTATCTGCTCAGCCAAAGAACATTCAACCACAAAGGTTCTCGGAGACAATACAGACACCCCGTCTTAACATGGCTATCGAGTCCTGGCCTACCAGGTACCACCAGTTTCCCCGCAGACATGTGGTCCCCACCAATTTAACCAAAAACTCTAGGTCCTGAACAGGATTTGTCGAAGGAATGAATGATTGGTACCTATTTCTATTGATACAACAGCTAGTAATAGACACAGACCATACCTCGAATCATTCCTAGAGCCCTTGGGTCACACTCCTCGACCGCATGCAGCTACTTCCTTCCCCTGTCCTCTAGCTCCCTGAGCCTAGTGGGGTCCACAAAAAGGGGGGTGGTTGTAACATGTCGAAATTTACACCACCTCATGCTGCTCCCCTAGATCTGCTTCCATGTCTACTGCCATGTAGATTCATCTTTCCCTAACACTTCTTCTTTCCGAAACATTTTACACGCCCAAGTCTCTGAGACTGCTGCTAGTTTTCTTCTTTCCCACTGCTAACATTCACTGGCTGTATCCTTTCATCCAAAGAACATTCAACCACAAAGGTTCTTGGAGACAACACAGACACCCCACCTTAACATGGTTGTCGGGTCCTGGCCCGCCAGGTACCACCAGTTGCCCCGCAGACACGTGGTCCCCACCCAAGGGTCCACTCACATGCCGGAACAGGTCATCTGACTAATGAAATTCCCCACAGTCCAACACATGTCCTTTCCAGTGTGGTTTTTCCTCACTCACACACATCCTGGGAAACTTCCCAAAAGGTCACCCATCCTGATTACTACTTCAGGCCAAGCACGCTTAAATATGGAGTTCTAATCAGGTAGGCTTCCGAAATTGAAGGTGCACCTTGTTGACATGAATCATATCATTTATTTATTTAACCCTTTATCATTTGGGGGAGTTACAATCACCTCCCCTTTAGAGCACAATGTCCCCATTGTGGGTCCTACATCTCAACTCAGACAGTGCACCGCACTTAACGCTGGGTTCCTCCTCTGATACCAATTTGTCACGACACGTCCCTGGGGCCCATGCCGTGACTACCCCAAGCACGCCTTCCATAGTCCAGGGGCTGGCAACTATCACTGAAAGGTGTATTCCCTAAAACCGGGAAGGCATTGCCTTTATATCTTGTAAACACACTCAAACAAGCACACATCAAGATATGAACACAAGTAAACTGTATAGTAAAAAGAGATTGTACAGTAAGTAAAAGGGTCTAGAATACAATCCCAACTGGAAAGTACAAGGAATACTGAAAGGTACAAGTAAAACTGAAAACAGCTCCAGTGAACACTCACCAAGGATCCTACCTGAAGGGTAGGTACATCTCCCAAACGGTCGTCTCTGCGGTATGCCATGTCTAAGGTCCAACTCTGAGCTACCTCTAGTACTGGTACCCTCGTCCTCAGTTAGCAATGTCTGTTGTCTACACCAAACACAACAATGTGCGGGCGTAGCCCGTGAAGGGGGTGAGTATAATAATACTCAGTAGGGACCCCGAGACCCTCGAAGGTCTCACAAAACCCACAAAGGATAAACCAAAAATCATGAAACAATAGTCAACCCTAATTAGTGATATTCCCATACATATACCTAAGTTATCAAGTATACCCATCTCATTCACGAGGAAACACAAGGTCCAACTCAAAAGACCAAAGCTCAACTCTTCCACAGAGAAAATAATACCATGAAGGTAACACCACAAAGGTAAGTACCGCAAAGGTAATGCCACATAGAAGAATACCACAAAGGTATCACCATGAAGGTAAGTACCACAAAGATACATCACATAGAAGAATACCACAAAGGTATCACCACGAAGGTAAGTACCACGAAGGTACTCCACAGAGAAGATTACCAACAAGGTATCACCACGAAGGAAAGTACCACACAGGTACGCCACACAGAAGAATACCACAAAGGTTTCACCACGAAAGAAGGTACCACACAGGTACGCCACATAGAAGAATACCACAAAGGTTTCACCACGAAGGAAAGTACCACACAGGTACGCCACATAGAAGAATACCACAAAGGTTTCGCCATGAAGAAAGTACCACACAGGTATGCCACACAGAAGAATACCACAAAGGTATCACCACAAAGGTAAGTACCACACAGGTATGCCACACAGAAGAATACCACAAAGGTCTCACCATGAAGGAAAGTACCACACAAGTACGCCACACAGAAGAATACCACAAAGGTATCACCATGAAGTTAAGTACCACATAGTTACGCAACACAGAAGAATACCACAAATGTATCACCATGAAGGTAATGACTCATCTCACACCAGGTATAACATATGTACAGTAGTAAAGATGATTAGTTGAAACCACTGAATCATCCTACTCTGTTAAGAGGCAGAACCATGTAGGATCCTAAATCATCATCAGACCCATACAGGATCCTAGTACTTCATGAGACCCACACAGGATCCTATTACATCATCAGACCCACACAGGATCCTAGTATATCATCAGACCCACACAGGATCCTAGTACATCATCAGACCCACACAGTATCCTAGTACATCAGACCCACGAAGGATCCTATAGTAGTCCCGCATGGATTTCTAGAGAGAATCCATGTGGGACCCTCAAAAACAGACCCACATAGGATCCCAAAACACTGACCCACACAGGATCCCTTTCTCATGTTACAACTAGCTACAGGGTTCCTGCACTAATCTCGCTTGTCTCTGGGAGGGTTCGCTCCTCAAGCCACTGGTCAATACTCCAACTATAATGAAGTCCCATGAATAAGTATCCCAAGGGACTTCCATGTTAAAGGGGTCTAAATACAACAGACGGTGCTTCAATCGGACGCTCGTTCTCTAAGTTATTAGCCTTTTAGTCCCGAGGTCCCGGTTGGATTCGTGCTCGATCCAACCCGACCATACCCCAACTTTATCAAAATCTCAAGTGAGGTATACCAAAATGACTGTCTCACTCCAAGGTTTCCGGCACCGCAAACGGTTCGTCAAACGGACCCCCAGTGCCAAAATTATGGCCAAAAAGGCGAAAATGGGTCGAAGTTAGTCTGGGTCCGGTCCGACCCGGCCGGACCGACCCGGCCTGACCTGGCCTGGCCCGACCTGACCCCATTTGGGTCGAAATGGCCTTTTGGGTATGGCCCAGCCCGTGCTACGCGGCCACAGTGCGGCGGGGCGTCGCGGATGGCCAGATGGCCAGCAGTCCCCTCCGCGAGGCGCGGTCACGTGCCACGCCTTCGCCGGCGGTCGGAAGCGAGTTGGCCGCCCTTCCCTCACCGCTACGACACAAGGCCGCAGTTCTCTTCCGTCGGGGGTTACGGTCACACCATCATCTTTGTAGCGGCTGACAGTGTGTCAGTCGCCGTACCCGAGTCTCACCGGCACCATTCACCGGTACTAGTCACCGCCTTCTTCCATTGTGAGGAACACATCAAAAACCTCAAGGAATTTGCAGAGGGGTTGGGCCATGTTTGTTTATCCCACACCCCCCGCGTTAGGGCAGTAGCAATAGGCTTATTAAATCTTGAATTATAAAGAACGTCAAGAACGGTAAGGGGGTACTCAAAACATCAAACCCTACCTCGATTGCTCGTTAACGTTGGTGAGGAGAGGAAAAGATGAATTCAGTGACATCAGCATTTCCTCGATCATCGGTTCGTTCGTCGTTAGAGATCCTTCGATGGATTTCTTCAGTTCGGGGTTCGGGGTCACTCATCACGGCCCGCCGGAACCAGCTCCATCCTCCAAGTGTTGAGCGTCATGACACCTTACTAGAGCTTCGTCGCTTGGTGAGGTCGTGCCAAATCCTTCCCTCCAAGCTCCATATAAATATGAGAAGGGGAGGGTAAGTAACGATCGTAGAATTTATGAAGGTTCATTTAATAGGAACCTTCCTAAATTCCAACGACATTGTTACTTAGTATTTGATAGGTTTAAACAATTAATTTACGTCGGCACAGTTAATTGTCGGCACAATTAATTGTATCGCGTTGGCATAATTAATTGTATCACGTTGGCATAATTAATTGATGGGAGGAAGTCCAAGAGTTATCTCCCATTAAAGGGGGGTTCGGGTGGTCCCGACCGCTAGAATTTAATTTGGGCGGTTTTCTAGTTTGGGTGGTCCCCACCTCCATAACTCATATAGAAAGGTTTCTAAAAAAATGTTAAACATTTTTTTTATTTTTCCACAAAAAGGTGAAAAACTAACTTTCACCCTCAACCTACTATGGTCGAGGTAAATGTCTCCTTAAGCGAATACCAGTGCTACGAGTTCAACGGTGCCCTTGGATTTCATTTCCAAGCACCGGTTCAAAAGTTATATAACGTCACTCGCACGTTTACTTAACGTACCAGAAAAAAAGTTCGGAAAAATTATAACAGTCACCCTTGACTCGCACCAGTCAAGATTAGGCTCTACCTAAGTGAAACACACCCCAAAGAACCCAACGGTACTCTCATATTTCTAATCTGATTTACCATTTAGAAGTTATGAATTTTTACAATAAAATAATTGTCACTTAATTATTTTATTTACGACCAAAAACTAACTTTCACTGGTGGTCGTGCCGACCAATGTTAGTATCTACCTAAAGAGAGTATACTTTCACGAGTTCAGTAGCGGTCTCGAATTTTTAATCCGAGTTACCATTCGTGATTTATAATTATTTGAAAATTAAAATAACTTTATTTAATTTTTTTATTTACGTTTATGCCATTTTTGGGTTTTCTCACAGGAGGCCCGCGCTAACTAAACTTATGTCGCACCTAGGATAAACCCAACATCCTGAATGCAACGGTGCCCTCAGATTTCTGATCTGAGTTACCGTTTAAGAGTTATTCCAATTTTTCAGGAAGACTGCTTATGTGTGCTAATTAAAACTTAACCAAACTTCGACGGATCATTCCAGGAACTCCGAGCCTCGGAATCCTGCACCGTCAGATTTTGCGGTCTCGAAATAATTCCATATAATTAAAAAAAATATACATAATTTTTAGGCCCTAGGGCCCGTGCCTTGATTACCCCAATCCTGCCTTCTATAGGCTAGGGGCTGGTGACTAGCATCAAAAGGCGTATTCCCTAAACCGGGAAGGCATAACCTTTATAACCTGTAAACACATGAAACCAATCACACAACAAGATACCAACATGATTAAACTGAATAGTAAATAGAGTAAGTATAGTAAGTAAAATGGGTCGGTATACAAGCTCAACTGGAAAGTACAAGAAATTGAAAAGTATACGTAAACTGGAACAACTCCTGTGAATACCCGCCAAGGATCCTACCATAAGGGTAGGTACAACTCTCGAACGATTGTCTCTGCAGTACGCCTCATCTAAGGTCCACCTCGGAGCTACCTCTAGTCTTGGTACCCTCGTCCTCAGTCAGCGTTGTCCGTCATCTACACCAAACACAATAAGGTACGGGCATAGCCCAAGTAGGGGTGACTATAACGATACTCAGTAGGGATCTCAAGACCCTCAAGGTCTCCCAAAATCTACAAAGGATAAACCACACATCATGAAATCAACTGACAACCCTAATTAGTTATATGACCATACATATACCTAAGTTATCAAGTATACCCATCTCAATCATGAGGAAACACAAGGTCCAACACAAAAGCCCAAAGCTCAACTATTCCACAAAGGAAGGAATACCACGAAGGTAAGTACCACATAGGTATGCCACACAGAAGAATACCACCAAGGTATTACCATGAAGGAAAGTACCACACAGTTACGCCACAGAGAAGGATACCACAAAGGTATCACCACGAAGGTAAAAACCACAAGGTAAAAACTCAACTCACACCAGGTATATCTTAGATACAGTAGTAGAGATTATTAGTTGTAACTACTGAATCATCTTAATCTGTTAAGAGGCATACCCATGAAGGATCTTAAATCACAGATCCACACAGGATCCTAGTACATCATCAGACCCACACAGGATCCTAGTACAGCATCATACCCACACAGGATCCTTGTACATCATCAGGCCCACACAGGATCCTAGTACATCATTAGACCCACACAGGATCCTATAGTAGTCCTGCATGGATTCCTAGAGAGGTTCCATTTGGGACACTCAATCACAGACCCACGAAGGATCCCTTTCTCATGTCACAGCCAGCTACAAGGTTCATGCACTAATCTCTCTTGTCTATGGGAGTATTCTTCTCCTCAAGCCACTATTCGATACTCCAACTACCACGAAGTCCCATGAAGAAGTGTCCCAAAGGACTACCATGTAATAGGGCTCTCAACGCAACAGACGGTGTGTCAATCGGACGCCCGGTCTGTAAGTTATTAGTGTTTCCGCTCTGAGGGCCTAGTTAGATTCAGGTGCGATCCAACCCGGCCGAACTCAAAGTTTCTCTAAAACTCTAATGGAGTATTTCAAAAGGACATTCTCGCTCCAAGGGTCCCAACACCACAGACGGTTCGTCAAACGGGCACTCGGTCTGTAAGCTATAGGCATTTTAGTGTCGAGGGCCCAATTGGATTCGTATTTGATCCAACCTGGCCGTACTCCAAACGGCACTGGATAACCAAACATGTCACACCATTATGATTCACATGGAAAAACACACGAGATGGACTACCCATTTTTTCATAATGGATACCCAGTTAAAAAGTTGCATTTCACCACAACACGTGCGAACCGGGCCTCATGGGGCCCATACCTCAACCTCAACTTAAATATCCAAAATTGGTCTTGAAACATCTGTCTTATTTTTAGGGTCACAACGTCACAAACGGTTCATCATTATAACATCGTATGAGGGAGATATGTCAGATACAAGATCCCGTAATAATAATAATAATAATATCGAATGTTTCCTAGACCCGAGCCACAAACCCAAATTTAGTATCCAACATTAGACTTGAATCGACCTTATCAATGATAGGATCACATCGCCACTGATGGAAAGTCAATCGTACATCGCACGTAGGAGTTATGGCAGGTTGAAGATTTAATAATAATAATAATAATATATTATTATTATTATTATTTGAGCATTTTGGGTACCCGATCCAAAATCCTGAAAAGGCATCCAATATTGGACTCATAATTTATGTCTCGAAGTCAGGGTCACACTGTCGCTGACGGTTTGTGAAACCGAATTCGCACGGATAAGTTACGGACAAATTATGGTACAGGCTACCACAGAGAAAGTGAAAATCATCCAGGAGTGGATGAAGACTACACAGAGCAGGAAAAAGTCTTATGCCGACATAAGACAGAGACCTCTAGAGTTCGAGGATGGTGACCACACCTTTCTACGGGTCTCACCCCGATGAGTTTTACAAAGATTTAGCTGAGGTGGCAAGTTATCTCTGAGGTTAATCGGACCCTTTCAGGTACACATCAGATTTGGCGAGGTGGATTACCAGTTGGCTCTTCCACCTCAGTTGCATCGGATGCACGACGTCTTCCACGTATCCCAAATGAAGAGATACGTGCATGACCCTTCTCACATCATCGACCATGGAGAGATAGACGTCAACGAAGGGGTGACTTTTATGGAGATTCCAGTTGAGATTGAGGATCGACAGGAGAAGGTCCTTTGTGGGCGGTCGATACCTCTGGTGCGCGTTCGTTGGCAGCACGGGAACCTCTAGGAGAGCACATGGGAGCGGGAGGCTCAGATTAGTGCTCAGTACCCCCACTTGTTTTCCTAGTTTTGTGATGTGGCTTTTGGGGATGCAAATCCCTGAGGTGGGTAGAATGTAAAGACTCATAATTTCCATGTAATTTTTTTTAATTATATGGGAATTTTAAGAGTCCATGAAAATTGATGGCACGTGATTCTGAGACCCGGAGTGCCCAGAATGAATTTTTGAACTTTTTTTTGGGTACGTTCAGTAAATGTATGAGAGGGTTTTTGTAACTTTTGAACCAGTGCTTGGAATTGAAATCCTGGGACACTGTTGAACTCGCAACACTGGTATTCACTTAAGGAGACCTTCACCTCGGCCATAGTAGGTCGAGGGTGAAAGATAGTTTTTCACTTTTGTGTGGAAAAAGAAAAATAAAAATTGTTTAACATTTTTATTTTTATATAAAACCTCCCACATGATTGTTAAGAGGTGGGTACCACCTGAGTTAAAACCTCCCAATTTGAAATTAATGGTGGGGACCTCCTGAACCCTCTTAATGGGGGAGAAACCACTCACCTCCCACTAAATTCATTTTCCCCCATTAAATTGAGCCAATTAAATTGATACAATTAATTATGCCAACACCCCCATTTAATTGTTGGAGCCATCTAACAATTAATGATATGTGTCAGCATTTTAATTGTGCCAATATAATTAATCTTCTTAAGTTAAATTATATTAGCACCTCTTTCTTTTGGTGGGTAAAGGAGAAGGGGAGAGCTTTTAGGAGGATTATGCTTCTTCAATGAAGAACACCTCCCAGCTAAGAACGTGTTCTCCAATGAAGAACGCGCTCCCCAACGAAGAACGATCTCTCCAACAAGGAACATCTTCAACGACAATGAACTGATGATCGAGGAAACGCCGACGTCACCGACGTCCATCTATCCCCAATGAATTTTTCTCCTTCCTCGTGACCTCCTTCAAAAAACCTCTGAGGTAGGGTTTTATTTAAATGTGATTATGGATTCCCATGTTTTACCCTTCTAAACAAAGAACGTGGATCAACTCTCTAACTAGTTGATCCGTGTATGTTTTATTTTTGTGGGTTTGGGAATAATAATTGTCTTAGTTTGTAGGGTTTTACGTTCTTCATTCAAGTTTTATCAAGCCACTTGCAATCACACTAACATGGAGGGTGCGGGCCAAACAAACATGGATCGACCTCTCTGCAAATCCTTTGAAGTTTTGTTGTGTTTTTCGCAATGGAAGAGGGTGGAAACCGACACCGTTGGGGCACGAGAATGGCGGTCGGCACTCCGTTGGCCGCGACGACGGCACGGCGCGCGACCGCACTGCACGGAGAAAATCTGGTCGACCGGCCAGCCATGACACCGCCTATGTGGCCCCCGCATCCCCCACAGCCTCAGCGCTGCCACACGCGGCCCCCACACCGCCTCTGCGGCCCCCACGTCCTCTGCGCCGCCTCGCGGCCCCTCTGCTGCCCCACAGCCCCCGCGTTGTACCGCGGGCCACCGTCTAGGCCGGGCTGCCTAGCGCAGGCCGGGCCAAACCCAGCGGGCCGAGCTGAACCAGACCCAGTGGGCTGGGTTGACCCAAACTGGGTTAGGCCGGGTTGGTCCGACTGGGTCGGAACAGACCTGGGCCAACTTCAAACTATTTTCACCCTATCGGCCATAACTTTGGCACCAGGTGTCCTTTTAACGAACCGTATGCGATGCTGGAAAACTTGGAGCGATATGGTCCCTTTAGTATACCCCACTGGAGATTTTAATAAAGTTGGGGTATGGTCGGGTTGGATCGAGCATGAATCCAACCGAGCCCCCGGGACAAAAAGGTTAATAACCCACAGATCAGGCGTCTGATTGACGCACCGTCTGTTATGTTGTGACCCCTATGACGTGGTGGTCCTTTGAGATACTTATTCATGGGACTTTTTGGCAGTTGGATTATCAACTAGTGGCTTGGGGATCGGACCCTCCTGGAGACAAGTGAGCTTAGTGCGGGAACCCTGTAGCTGGTTGTCACGAGGTACTAGGATCCTGTGTGGTTCTGACAATGTACTAGGATCCTATGTGGGTCTGACGACGTACTGACGAGATACTAGGATCGTGTGTGGGTCTGACGAGGTACTAGGATCCTGTGTGGGTCTGACGATGTACTAGGATCCTGTGTGGGTTTGATGAGGATTTATGATCCTACGTGGGTTTACCTCTTAACAGAGTAAGATGATTCAGTAGTTATATCTAATTATCTTTACTACCATACCTAAGTTATACCTACTATGAGATGAGTTCATACCTGTGTGGTACTTTCCTTCGTGGTAATACCTTGGAGGTATTCTTCAATGTGTTGTACCTGTGTGGTACTTACCTTTGTGGTAATACCTTGGTGGTATTCTTCTGTGTGACGTGCCTTTGTGGTACTTACCTTCGTGGTATTCCTTCCATTGTGGAACAGATGAGCTTTGGGATTTTGAGTTGGACCATGTGTTTCCTCATGATTGATATGGGTTTACTTGATAACTTAGGTATATGTATGGTCATATACCTAAGTAGGGTTGATAGTTATTTTCATGATTTTTGTTTTATCCTTTGTGGATTTTGTGAGACCTTGAGGGTATCGGAGTCCCTACTGAGTATCATTATACTCACCCCTGTACGGGCTACGCCCACACCCTGTTGTGTTTGGTGCAGACGATGGATAGCGCTGACTGAGGATGAGGGTACCAGGATGAAAGGAAGCTCGAGGTGGATGTTAGACGAGTCGTACCGCAGAGATGACTATTCGAGAGTTGTACCTACCCTTTAGGTAGGATCATAGGCGAGCATTCACAGGAGCTATTCAGTTTACTTGTACTTTCCAGTTTTCTTGTACTTTCCAGATGGGCTTGTATTTTGGCACCTTTTACTTACTGTACTCACTCTTTTTACTAATTAGTTTACTTGAGTTCATATCTTGTTGTGTGCTTGGTTGCGTGTGTTTACAGGTTATAAAGGCAATGCCTTCCCAGTTTTAGGGAATACGCCTTCAGTGCTAGTCACCAACCCCTAGCCTATGGAAGGCGGGCTTGGGGTAGTCATGACACGGACCCCAGGGGACGGTTCGTGACAGCTGGAGCTACCTCCCCCATTCTTTCCCTCTACGCCGCGCCTCACCTTCCCCACTTCCCTCAATCTACTTCATTTTTTATTTTTTTTATATTATAATACATATATTAGAATATATACTACTAATAATAATAAAATATAGTATGTAATATAACATATATTATAACAATTAATATAATAATTATAATAGATAATAATAATAAATATACTTATATATATATAATATCGAGTACTTATATTTTATAATTGTAAATAAAAATATATTTATAAATATATATATATACACATTTTTTAGTAATAATAAATACTTCTAATCAAACTATTTATTTAACATTCATATATATATATAAATATTTAAATAAAGGTAGGACTATGCTAATTTAGGTATAATTTTATTAGTATTTCTGTTTTTATTATAAATATATATATATATATATATATATAAGCACTTTGTTCCTTTCTTTTCTCTCACGTGTGTTTTTGTGTTTTTTGTTGTTCTGTATAGGAGGAGGTGATAGTGGGTATTCGAAGGTGAGAAAATTATTGGAAGGTGCAGGGAATAAGTAGTTCGTTGTAGGAGGTCGACTACACTTACAGGTTGTTTCCCGAATCCTGGTGACATGTGCATCAGAGCAAGCCATGTGGATATTGATGCTGCTTGTTGGATGCGTTTTTCTATTTTTCATCTTCAAATAAGAGGAGCGATGACTCCTCTTTCACAGGAGGGGGGACAGTCCACATACTTCACTACACCATTCACTTCATCCTGGATGGGGAACCATCTTCAACATCAGAGACGGGGAACCATCTCCTGCTCTACCTTCATCCTCTACCACTTCCCCTTGCTCTGTTTTTTGTGTTTTAATTTGTGTCTGTAAATAATCTCATCATACTGCATGTTTTGTTCTACAATTGTATGTTTGTTTTAATTGTGATGTTTCATTCCTCTCCCTCTATTTTGTAATGTGATCTCAAATCTCTAGAAATGGGGAGATAATTCGCGATCTCGATCCAGGTTATGAAACCCGATACGATCTAGAGATATATTCTTCATTGTGATTATTTGCTTCTTATTTTTCAACTTAGCAGATCATTTCTATGAATTTGACTAGTGAATGAGAAATTGTGCACAGGATTGGTTTTCTACTCTATCGTCTCACCTTTTCCCCACTTCCTCTCTCAGTTTCTCAATTAAGAAATTGAGATATGATGTGAAATTTTATGATCTCAATGGAATCATTCTGGATTGTGATAATTTCTTGTCAGAATGACTTCACAGGGGAATTTAGATTGCAATATGGAGGGATGCTCGAGCGTTGAAGAAATCCAGTGTTCGTGTGTCTAATTTTAAGTGATGTTGGTGTGTGATCCTAGTCATTGGTTATGCACTGAGCGAGGTTGAAAGTTGTTGATTAATTTCCTAAGTTGATCGATGATAGGTATTTGAGGGTGAATTTCTCTAGGTACGGTCTTGTTCTTCTGACTCTTCTGTCTATGTTTGTTTTCTTCTCTTGTTCTTTGTAGTTTTGTTCTTTGTCTTATTTGTTTTCTCTTTGTTTTTTCATTCACTATTTTATCTTCCACTGTGATTTTCATCATTGCACTATTTTCTTAGGATTTTT
Source organism: Viscum album (assembly GCA_963277665.1). NCBI lineage: Eukaryota > Viridiplantae > Streptophyta > Magnoliopsida > Santalales > Viscaceae > Viscum > Viscum album. The sequence continues at coordinate 1,043,698,107 of OY728125.1, forward strand.
ATTTTATTTTTTTCAAAATATAAAAAAACACAAAAAGATTTTATAAATGACCACTTAAGAATTTGACACTACTTCCTTGACAGTGACCTCGAGGTTAGCCATTATGCTATATCTTGGGTATTATAAATGTAAACTTGACCATCCTCATGATAAGGATTCTTATCAAATTTGGGCATGGTTTCTGAGGGAAGAAATGTTATCCTGAGTGGTTTTCCATTTTTCTTTGAAAAAAATATACAAAACAAAAACAAAAAAACACACACAAAAAAAATAGAGAACAAAATTTCCACTGTCATCTCTTTTTGCTGATTTTGATAATGATTTGTATGATGACTTGTATGATTTGTTTGATGTGAAAATAATTTATGAGGATGTAGCACTTTTCTAATTTTAATTATAGACCTGACCAATAGGAGAGACTTTAGATGCCACAATATTTTTGACTCATCAAACCAAACAACAATATACAGAGAGACTCAACCAAGTTAAGAAGGGTCAAGAGGGGAAGGTACCTTCTAAGAAGGATTTTCTAGCTAAAAAGCAGATCATTGACTTCCTTGGCTCAGCCTACCTGACTCCAGAGAACCAAAAGAGCAAGACATTGCCCCAACAACCCACTATAGTTTCTCCTTATGGAAAACAACTGAGAATAAAGGAAAAAAAGAAACATAATGAGAGACAAGAAGATAGAGCTACCAATATTTGAGCCTAGAGCACCCTCTGACATGTTGTTGGAAGTTCATGATCTACATCCAAAACCAGGTTTCAAGGGTTGGAAGGAGATAGAGGAGAAATACATATAAGATGTTGGACACAATCTGGGAGATCATTTTATTTCTAGTATTTCATTTGATGATATTATGTGTTCTAAATTGTCTAATTATTTCTCCTTGTTTTCATAGAACAAACTGACACATGACATCATTGTCTTTGCCTTGGAGGACACCACATTAGAGGTCATGTGTTTTGAAGAGAGGTTGGAGGAGGTTGACTACCTCACTCCTGCCACAAACATACTCCTAGGAGCTCTAGATACCCTTGGAGAAGAACAAAATACATTGTTCAAGGGAGTTGACATTTTTTTAGGAAACTATTTTTGATTTTATTGAAGCTGGTATTAATTATGTTGCTCCCACTGTAGGTATTGAAGATTCAGTCCATCTTTATGATATCCTAGAGAGTAAGGAAGTTGAATCTGCACATGATGAGGAACATATAGAACTCCCAAATTTGGATTAAAATTCTAGTTTGGGAATTGTTGTTGAATAGGAGTCTAGGGAGTTGTGCACAACTATCATGGAGGGTATTGACACATTTCATGTAGACATTGCAAAAGTTATGATTTGGTCTAAACTAGAAGAAAAGTCTCACCCTATAATTGATTTTGTACTGCCTGTGCTCACTCAACCATTAGCAGCATAAGAGGGGCAGTACCCCTATGTTCTATTTACCCCTCCAAAACATTACAATAGGTTTTCCACTGGTAAGGAGGGAGTTCTGTTTGATGCTGAACAAGGGGTACTACATAAGTGTCAAGTATTTGAAGTTGGAAAGAACCACATCAGGTAGTTCTTAAACAAGAATCCAAATCCCTCATCAGACTGGGGTTGATCTACTGACAGTCCAGCTGTGGATAGTCAAAATATAGTACCCCCTAGGGGGTTATCCTAAGATTATCCTTTTTTATTTTATGTTTTAATTTCTTTTTTCATGCTATTTTTAATTTTTTCTTTTTTTTCTTAGTAGGTCAATAATTTGGCAGTCAGTTCTGTATGGAAATCATTCAAGTCCCATGGGAATAGTATATTGGAGATCACAGGATCAATCTCCCTTACCCAGACCTGATTTCATTTTACTTAAGCTTTAAATTCTTGAAGTTTAATGAAAACTATTTATACTTGTAGGTGCTTGAATAGAGCAGCCAGAGTTCATGTACAAAGCTAACAAAGTAGGAAAAAAATTAATCAGAAGCTTCCACTCAGGGAAGTACTGTTTTGATTTTCCATTTTTTTTATTCTTTGCATTCGTATTGTTTGTTGCTTTGTAATTAAGTGTGGGGTTTCCCCCTGATTTCTATGAAAAGTATGAATATGTTTCCTGCATTGGGTGTTAGCTTCTTATATCTAGTGAGTTGAAAATGTATTTTGAGTTGATTTGTAAGACATGCTTACACCCTTTGTTTTCACCTGGATTATGCTACTTGTGTACTTCATTGCATATCATGCTACTTCTTGAACTAATTTGAGAAATCATTTATCTACTTTTAAAATTCAAATAATGAACTTTTTAAAATTGAACTGTGCTTGTTGTTGCCAATGGCTGGTGGGATCTTTTGCATGTTCTTTTTTTTTCTCTTCTTTTTCATTTTGTGTGTGGAAAAAACAAACTTTTGGACATTCAGGTAACCCATTTTAAATATTTTCCATGCTGAATTGCCCAATCTTTTTTAAACTAAGGTATCTCCCACCTTGAGAGTTAACATTGGAGACAATGTTGAGTTTTAAGTGTGGGGGAGAGGGGTCATTCTCTCACTTCAAATTCCCGCTAAATTCTTTTTAAAAAAATGGTCTAAGTTTTAAATTTTTTTCAAAATTCCTTCATAAAATTTCAATTTTTTCTTTCACAACCTGAGGGTCATTTGGCTTCCATTCTACACATTATTTCAGTCATGCCTAGAGGATAACTACCTGCTGGCAGTTAAGTGTAGCGATGAGTCTGAAGCTGTTGGGGATGAGTGATTGCTGAGTGAAACACACTATCTTCATGGATTTTCTATTTAGGAACTGAGGAAGAGAGTGATATATGATATATTTTTGTGGAATTAGGATCATGGCTTTAGGGAATTGGATATTTTAACTGGATCCTAGGGGAGTCATCTTTTAATAAAAAAATTACCCGATTGAGCCTACTCAAATGATAATTATTTAAGTCCTTTGTAACTGGAGTAAGATGAGAAAATGAGATCCCACGTTGAGTCTCCGAGACAAGTGCACTAGGTGCATTTCTGTGAATAAATAAAATCCAATTTCACTTTCAATAAGCGCTATGAACAGTGCCTTGCACATGACATATGGCTAGGAAAAATTAAAATAAAGTGTCATGTAAAAAATGAGCTCCTTTAGGTGAGGTGAATTTTGAACCCAAATGAAGAAGAAAACAATTGACTTAATTAAAGATCATTAGAGTGGTATCAGTGAAGTGACTCAAAAAAATTGGTCTTTCATTTTTGAAACCTAGGAGAAAGGGAAAATTGAAGGTGCTTTTTGTTAAGGTTTTAATTCCACTTTTATCTACCATGTCATCACTTTTTGAATTGGAAATTGAACTGGAATTGAAGTAGAACAATATATCATTGCATATAGGATGCATGACATCCTTATACTTTTAAATAATTTTTTATCGAATAATTTTTTTTTAATTTTATTCTGTTGTTAACAATTTTAAAATAAGAAGTTTAATTTTTATTTCTTTTGTAATGTTAGTAAATTATGACTTTTTTTGGTTGTTTTAATTTGTTTAATTTATTTTTGTTGTTATGAAGATGTTGTCGAGTCACCGTCAGACACTTCCATCGGTGACTCAAGTCATCGACGGATTTAAATTGTCTCAGGTTGGGCACCTGAACCTGACCCTCAGGTTGGGGTTTTGGACGAAAATGCCATCGTTATGCATTTTGGGGATTTTTTCAACGCTGCCACTGCTGGAAATTCCCGTCAAAATTCCCACTAGAAATTCCCATCTAAATTTCCACTAGAAATTCTTGTGTAAATTTCCATCGGAAATTTCCTCTGCAAATTTTCACATGAAATTTACACTTCAAATTTCCACTTAAAATTATAATGAAAATATATTAATACATAGGTAAAAAAATGCATTTTTTACTGGATATTTGCATTCCAAATTTACATTAAAAACTTATGGTGTAAAATTTAGGGATTCCTAAGAGTCTATAAGCACTTCATAAATCATGTATAAGTAAAAGATTTTATTCTCAAGATCCTCATTCTGTAAATTTCCAGTGCAAACATCGAATTCAAAATTCTAGTTCAAATTCACACTATAAATTACAAAGAAGATATGTGTAAAGACCCGCAAATTTCAAGGAAATTTTTTTCTTAATTTTCTTTGGAATTTTACAAGAGCGCAGCTTCAGACGGCACCTGATTCCGAGGCCCGGTGTGCCCGGAATCAATTTCCGAAGTTTGGCTCGGGTACGTTCAGTGAACGGACGAGCGGGTTTTTCTATCTTTTGAACCGGTGCCCGGAATCAAATTCTGAGGGCACCGATGAAATCGCAGCGCCGGTATTTGCTTAGAAACGCCTCTTCCGGAGTTGCGTTTGCTCAGACGTGGTTTTTAAATTTTGCGGCTTTAAGTCAGAATAAAATAAAGTTGTGCGACAACTTTATTTTATTTCACTTAAGCTGCTTGGAAGCCACTTGAAGTCACTTAAAGGCGGCTTGAACTGAGTTGAACTGGATAGGATGCTATCCAGAAATATCCTACCCCCTTGGTAGGATATTTGTGAGGTGGGGCCCGCACGAGCCCCGCCGTTTCTTTTGCTAAGTAACGCACCCGCGAAAACCCGTCAAGGTAACTGAAAAGTCAACCGACGCGTTTTCTTTAATTCTTAACAGACCATTTAATTGGGCGGTTTATTTCGTGAATTAAATGGGCTGTTTCTTTCGTGAATTAAATGGGTCGTTTCTTTCGAATTGATGGATCGTTTCTTAACCGGTTTCGTATGTTGGCATGTTTATAAAATAAGACCAACCAAAAAATCCTTTGAAAGGATTTGAGAGGATCTTGTTTCTTCATCTCCCCGCGAAGAACGCGAAGAACGCGAAGAACGCGAAGAACGCGAAGAACGCCGGAACCGGAATTCGACGACGCACGATCCGCGACGTCAACAACTTTTCCGCGACCTTCTTCTTCTTCTTCTTCTTCGGTGCCTCTTCTTCCGCGGCGGACCTGCGATCGGCGGTTAAAGGTGAGAATCGAAACTTCTAAATTCTCCCCTTTTTATAATTCGATATCAACGGATTTAAATTAATTAAATCCGTTTGATCTTGATCCGGAGATTGGCGACGCGACGCCGGATACCGCGACGACGCGACGATCCCCCCTTCTTCCGCGACGAGCAATCCCGCGACGATCCCTCGTTCGGCAACGACAGCTGCGAGGTAAGGGATGTTGGATTATTTTATCTTATTTCCCCCGTGTTTATTCTTTTAAAGTGAAGAACATGATCTCCGACAATTTTAATTTATTTAAAATTGTTGTTGATTATTCCTCCCGTGGTTTATGACTAACGCGGAGGGTGCGGGTCTAGCGAACAAGACCCGGCAACCCTCCGCCGATCTCTTTTGTTGTGCGGATATGGCGGACGACGACGAACCGCGCGGCAGGGGCGATCTGTTGATCCCGCAGTGAAGGTCGGCCCCCGGGAGGAGCAACGGCGCAGACGGGAAAGGAATCGGGCCACCGGAGCATCTCCGGCGGCCCGCGGAAGGCGGCGGCGGCGCGGGTCGCCGGCGCGGCGGCGCCGGCGACCGGAGGCGGCGGCGCCCGGCGCGCCGCCGTAGAGGAAGTCCGCCGCGTCTGAAGCCGCGGCGGCAGCGGCGGCCGGTTCCGCGGCCGCGCGGAACCGGGAACGGACGCGGCGGCCCGGCCGCGTCCGCGTGACAGGCGGCCCCCCGCGGGGCCGCGTTTCGCTTGAGCCGCGGGTCAAGCCCGCGGCACCCTCCTTCGGCCGCTCGGCCGAAGCCGAGCCGGCCGGTCCGGTCGTCCGGGCCGCGCCCAGGCCGGACCGGACCCGGCCTAGCCGGGTCGGACCGGGTCGGGCCGACCCGGTTCGGCCGACCCAAGGGGGGGGGGGTTCGGGCCGGGTCGCCCCGGGCCCAGAACCCCCGTTTCGGGCCCTCTTCGGTCTTTCGCCCATATCTTGGGCCTGGGACCTCCGATTGACGAACCGTCAACGGCTACGCGATCCTTGGATCGAGACGGTCGTTTCGGTATATTATACTCAAGGTTTCGGAAGACTTTGGGTTCGGCCGGGTTGGTTCGTACACGAAACCAACCGGGCCCTCGGAGCGGAAACGCTCATAACTTGAGCTACGGACGTCCGATCGACGTACCGTCAGCTGTGGTAGTTTCCTCTAAGTGAGACGGAACTTTTGGCATACTCCGCCCGAGGATCGAATACAGGCGGAGTACGGTCGGGTTGGTTTTGCCCTAAAAACCAACCGGGCCCCTGGGACGGAAATGCCAATAACTCTCAGACCGGGCGTCCGATTGACGCGCCGTCTGTTGCGTTGAGATCCTGTTGTCGATACGGAACTTTAGGATACATCAACTTCGGACTAAGTGTCAGTTGATGTATCAGCCTCTCGGCTCGTGGAGCGGACCCTCCTAAACGAGCTCGCTAAGTGCGGGAACCCTAGTGCTGGCTGTGGCTTCGACGACAGAGCAGAGATCCTCCGTGGACTGCGACGACGACAGAGCAGAGATCCTCCGTGGACTGCGACGACGGCCGAGCAGAGATCCTTCGTGGACTGCGGCGACGGCTGTGCAGAGATCCTCAGTGGACTGCGTCGACTACTGCACTCAGCGATCCTACGTGGAAGAGTGCTACCGAACCTGTGTGAGCTGAATCTTCTTTTTACCTTGAGCGGTGGAGCGCTTGGGTGTAGCGGCGGACCCGTGGTACTTGACAGTGGTGGTGCGCTTGGATGCAGCAGCAGACCCTTGGCGGTGGAGCGCTTGGTTGTAGCGGCGGACCCGCGATACTCTACGGATTGTGTGCGCTTGGTTGTAGCGACAGACCCGCGACGGTGGAGACGTGCGTGCGGAGTACGGAGACCGTGTAGATGACTGAGACCTGACGACTGCTTGACCGACTCGACTTGGAGTGAGTCGACTAGCCCAGTGGACGGAGCGCCCAGTAGTTGGCAGCAGACCCACGGCGGACGGAGCGCCTGGTAGTTGGCGGCAAACCCGCGGTACTCGACAGGAGGAGTACCTCAGTAGGCTATCTGGGTGAGCGCCCGGTATTTGGCAGCAGACCCTCAGCGGACGGAGCGCCCGGTAGTTGGCAGCAGACCCGCGGTACTCGACAGGAGGAGTACTTCAGCAGTCTTAGGTTAGTGAGCAGTACCTCGGAGTCGTGACAGGACCACTGTACACTTCAGAGATGGGGCTCTTCAACATTTACGGTTTCGATAATGAAAATCCTGGTTGAGCTGAATCTTATGTTACTCTCCTTTGTGGTTTGTGTTGAACTATCCTTTGTGGATTTACTGTTTACTCTCCTTGTGGATTTGAGTCTTGCTTTCCTTTGTGGATTGAGTTGTTCTTGAGCTCGTGAGCAGAGCTAGAATTGGGGACTTAGGTATATGTATGGGCATATACCTAAGTCGAGTCAGATGTTACTTCGTGATTGCATCTTTCTTTTGTGCTATATCCTTTGTGGATTTCGGGAGACCTTCGGGGGTCTCGGGGTCCTTACTGAGTAGCTTGTACTCACCCCTGCACGGGCTATGCCCGCACCTTGTTGTGTTGGTTGCAGACGACGGACAGCGCTGATCGCGGTTGGGGCGTGGAGCAGGACGGTACCTGGAGGTGGACCACTGGGCGGGACGTGCTCGGAGCGGACGTGGGACCCGAGGAGCCTGGAGGCTATCTGTACCCACCCTTCAGGTGGGATTGCCAGTGGATGACACGAGGTCGCCGTCTTTTCTTCAGTTGCTGTACTTTACTTTTCAGTTGTACTTTACAGTTGGGCTTGTATTTCCGGCCCTCTTTACTTTTCTGCACTTTACTTTCCGCTTGCTGACTCTGTGTGGTTGTTACTTATAAAGGCAATGTCTTCCCTGTTTACTGGGATTTTACGCCTTGGTGCTAGTCGCCAGCCCCTGGCCTATGGAAGGCGGGCTTGGGGTAGTCACGGCACGGGCCCCGAGGACGGGTCGTGACAATATGTTAATACACAAATAAAAAATGTAAATTTTCACCAGAAATTTACATTGAAAATTTACACTGGAAACCTTTAGTGAAAATTTCCACCAGAAACTTTTAATGCAAATTTCCATTGGAAACCTTCAGTGAGAATATATTAATACACAAATAAACAATGTAAAATTCCAGTGAAAATTTCCACTGCAAATTTACAATTCAAATTCCTACTTAAAATCACAATGCAAATAAACTAATATAGAAAAAAATTGTAAATTTTCACTGAAATTTTGCATTAGAAATTTGCATTGGAAACTTTTAGTGCAAATTTACAATGGAAAATTGCAATTCATATCCCCACTTAAGATTCCAGCTAAAACTTTCACTTAATATTAACAATAATTATACTGGAATTTTAATTAAATAAATTTTAAAATACATACAGGTTTACATTTTTAGTGCAGCTATATTAATACATTATTTATGGTGAAAAATTTCAATATAAATTTCTGTTAGAAATTTTCAATAGGAAATTTATAGTTCAAGCTTTCACATAAAATTAAATTGAAAATATGTTAATATATAAATAAAAATGTAAATTTTCACAAAAAAAAAGTAATTTAATGATCATTATTGTATTTTCTATACTTATAATAAACAAAAATTGTCACGACATAATTAAATGTTTCTTTTAAAAAAATGACGCTATTAGTTTTCTTGTAAAATAATGAAAAAATAGCTATAAATTTTAATATCTCAAAACCTTATTTGTTTTATTTTTAAACAATGGAAAAATTTCTATATAAAACACATATGAATTTTAAATTTGCACTGATATTTTATACTATAAATTTGCACTGTAAAATTGATTATTAAAAATCTAAAATGAATGATTTTTAGGTATTTATTATATATTTATTATTATTATTAAACAATTTTTTTATCTATATTATTAATATTTTATAATAACAGATTTTATTTTGCCATTTTACAGATATTTATTAAAATGGTTTACATAGCAGGGGTATTATTGTCCAATCGTTACAAATGAAACGGTTTTAATTTTAAAAATCGTTTTAACTCAAAAACTAGATCTGCCCCAACATCATGTTTTTGCGAGGTGGGTTCATCCCGTGGTGTACCTGACCCAACGCGCCCACCTGAGGGGATAATTTTAAATTTTCGGTCATCCACATCACATATTGGTGACTCAAGTCACAGAATCACCGTTGCCATTCCACCCCGCATCAACGCGACTCACCGTCACCCCCCCACCCCACAACAAACAAGTACCATTCCGGCACCACAAATCGAATCCCAAGCAGAAAACAAAACATCGAACAGCAGAAGAAGAATCAAAATTAAACAGAAATACCAATTCGAACTTGTAATCCCCAAAATCAAACTGAAAATCAAAATACCCCAAATTTCAAACCAAATCTGAACTACTAGAAGAACCCTCACACCCTGCTCGAAGCAACCCTTGCCGCTGGAGACCCACCGAGCAGCTCCCTTGCCGGTTCAGGACGCCGCCACACCCATCACCGAGGCTGCACCTGTTGAACCCCACTTTGGCCACCGGTCCCCGAACCGGAGTCGAGCTGCTACCCTAGCCGCAGCCGCTCCTTCGCTTGCGCCGGACCAGAAGCAGCCGCTCCAAGACCCAGCTGCATCGCTACACCCATCCCCCTCCTTCCACTGTCGATCTGCCCTGAGCCGAGCTCGCCACCACCGCACCGCCTCTCCATCTGCTCGCTAGAGCCGCCTCCCCAATTCTGGCCCTCTCCGCCGCGCCTCCCCTTCCCCACTCCCCTCAATCTTCTTCCTTTTTTTTTTTTTTTTTTGCTTATATTATAATATATACTACTACTAATAATAACATACAATATGTAATATAATATATATTATAACAATTAATATAATTAGTATAATAGATAATAATAATAATAATATACATAATAATAATAAATATACATATATATATGTATATATATAATATTGAGTACTTATATTTTATAATAGTAAATAAAAATATATTTATAAATATATATACACATTTTTTAGTAATAATAAATACTTCGTCGCTGTAGGCCAATAGCGACCGCCATTGGCGGTCGCTATAGGTGGCCGAAATGCCGGTTTTAAGTGACCGCCAGGGGGTCACTAAACTGGGAATTTTTTTTTAAAAAAAATCCTACCGAAATAAATAAATAAATAAATATATATTTATTTATTAAATAATATATATATATATATATATATATTAATGAAAATATTTATATATATAATATTAAATAAAATATTTTTCATTTTTTTAATGAAATGTATGAATTGTGTTTTTTTTTCTTCACGGTGCAAAATCAGAGATAAAACAAGGTAACAATCATAAAAAATGGAAAACAATTTCAAACAGCATAAACATCAAAATCATCATAAACAATAAACGTGCTTCAACGATCCGAGCAGGTCCATCTATTTCAATCTTCTGCTTCAAAACCTACAATAAGACAAAAAAACAAAAAAAAAAACAAAACAAACGTAAATTGAACATAATTATTCAGTTATTATATACATATAATAAAATTAAATCTGACATCAAATCATGGTGCTATAATAATTTAAAACCCCCAATTTAATAAATGCTATCATTTCAGGTCATTCTGAGCACATTTGCTCCGAATTCGACCGTCTCACGCCGTTTTTGGTGTTTTATGACACCAGAAACGCGTTTCCAGTCACCGTGGTCAAACGACACCTCCGATTGACGTGCCGACTGCCCGACCATTTCACAAATCACACAACGGCTGTTCTCATACGGTTTCATGGCATTCTGAGGTCATTCGGGTAGTTTTGACCCCCCAACGCGCCGTTTTAGCGCGCGCCGAGCTGCTCAAAACGACGTAGTCGGCCGTACCGCGCGCACCGCATTTCCGATGGGCGCTCCATCTCCTCCTACACGTCATGAATAATATTCCTAATGTTTTCGTGTGGTTTCAGATCATTCGGAGCACGTTTGCTCTGAATTCGACCGTCTCACGCCGTTTTTGGTGTTTTATGACACCGGGAACGCGTTTCCAGTCACCGCGGTCAAACGACACCTCCGATTGACGTGGCGTCTGCCCGACCATTTCAAAAATCACACAACAGCTGTTCTCGTACGGTTTCATGGCATTCTGAGCTCGTTCGGGTGGTTTTGACCCCCCAACGCGCCGTTTTAGCGCGCGCCGAGCTGCTGAAAACGACGCAGTCGGCCGTACCGCGCGCACCGCACGTCCGATGGGTACACCGTCTCCTCCTACATGTCACGAATAATATTCCGAATGTTTTTGTGTGGTTTCAGGTCATTCGGAGCACGTTTACTCCGAATTCGACCGTCTCATGCCGTTTTTTGTGTTTTATGACACCGGAAACGCGTTTCCGGTCACCGCGGTCAAACGACACCTTCGATTGATGTTCCGTCTGCCCGACCATTTCAAAAATCACACAACGGCTGTTGTTGTACGGTTTCATGGAATTCCGAGGTCGTTTGGGTGGTTTTGACCCCCCAACGCGCCGTTTTAGCGCGCGCCGAGGTGCTGAAAACGACGCATTCGACCGTACCGCGCGCACCGCACGTTCGATGGGTGCTCCGTCTCCTCCTACACGTCATGAATAATATTTCTAATGTTTTCATGTGGTTTCAGGTCATTCGGAGCACGTTTGCTCCGAATTCAACCGTCTCACGCCGTTTTTGGTGTTTTATGACACCGGAAACGCGTTTCCGGTCACCGCGGTCAAACGACACCTCCGATTGACGTGACGTCTACCCGACCATTTCACAAATCACACAACGGCTGTTTTCGTACGGTTTCATGGCATTCCGATGTCGTTCGGGTGGTTTTGACCCCCCAACGTGCCGGTTTAGCGCGCGCGGAGCTGCTGAAAACGACGCATTCGGCCGTACCGCGCACACCGCACGTTCGATGGGCGCGCTGTCTCCTCCTACACATCACGAATAATATTCCTAATGTTTTCGTGTGGTTTCAGGTCATTCGGAGCACGTTTGCTCCGAATTCGACCGTCTCACACCGTTTTTGGTGTTTTATGACATCGGAAACGCGTTTCCGGTCATCGCGGTCAAACGACACCTCCGATTGACGTGCCGTCTGCCCGAACATTTTACAAATCACACAACGGCTATTGTCGTATGGTTTCATGGCATTCTGAGGTCGTTCGGGTGGTTTTGACCCCCCAACGCGCCGGTTTAGCGCGCGCGGAGCTGCTGAAAACGATGCATTCGGTCGTACCGTGCGCACCGCACGTCTGATGAGCGCTCCGTCTCCTCCTACACGTCACAAATAATATTCCTAATGTTTTCGTGTGGTTTCAGGTCATTCGGAGCACGTTTGCTCCGAATTCGACCGTCTCACGCCGTTTTTGTTGTTTTATGACACCGAAAACGCGTTTCCGGTCACCGCGGTCAAACGACACCTCCGATTGACGTGCCGTCTGTCCGACCATTTCAAAAATCACACAACGGCTGTTTTCGTACGGTTTCATGGCATTCCAAGGTCGTTCGGGTGGTTTCGACCCCCCAACGCCCCGGTTTAGCGCGAGCCGAGCTGCTGAAAACGACGCATTCAGCCGTACCACGCGCACCACACGTCCGATGGGCACGCCGTCTCCTCTTACACGTCACAAATAATATTCCTAATGTTTTCGTGTGGTTTCAGGTCATTTGAAGCACGTTTGATCCGAATTCGACCGTCTCACGCCGTTTTTGGTGTTTTATGACATCAGAAACGCGTTTCCGGTCACCGCGGTCAAACGACACATCCGATTGATGTTCCGTCTACCCTAACATTTCAAAAATCACATAATGGCTGTTGTCGTATGGTTTCATGGCATTCCGAGGTCGTTCGGGTGGTTTTGACCCCCCAACGCGCCGGTTTAGCGCGCGCGGAGCTGCTGAAAACGACGTATTCGGCTGTACCGCGCGTACCGCACCTCTGATGGGCACACCATCTCCTCCTACACGTCACGAATAATATTCTAATGTTTTCATGTGGTTTCAGGTCATTCGGAGCACGTTTGCTCTGAATTCGACCGTCTCACGCCGTTTTTTGTGTTTTATGACACCAAAAATGCGTTTCCGGTCACCGCGGTCAAACGACACCTCCGATTGACGTGCTATCTGCCCGACCATTTCAAAAATCACACAACGGCTGTTGTCGTACGGTTTCATGGAATTCCGAGGTCGTTCGGGTGGTTTTGACCCCCCAACGCACAGTTTTAGCGCGCGCCGAGCTGCTGAAAACGACGCATTCGGCCGTATCGCGCGCACCACACGTCCGATGGGCGCACCGTCTCCTCCTACACGTCACGAACAATATTCCTAATGTTTTTGTGTGGTTTAAGGTCATTCGAAGCACGTTTGCTCCGAATTTGACCGTCTCACGCCGTTTTTGGTGTTTTATGACACCAGAAACGTGTTTCCGGTCACCGCGGTCAAACGACACCTCTGATTGACGTGCCTTCTGCCCTACCATTTCAAAAATTACACAACGGCTGTTTTCGTACGGTTTCATGGCATTCTGAGGTCGTTCGGGTGGTTTTGACCCCCCAACGCGCCGTTTTAGCGCGCGCCGAGCTGCTGAAAACGACGCATTCGGCCGTACCGCGCGCACCACACGTCCGATGGGCACGCCGTCTCCTCCTACACATCACAAATAATAATTATATTGTTTTCCTGTGATTTCAGTTTAATCCAATGTCGTTCGCTATGACTTTGACCGTTAGACGCCCGTTTTGGCCGTTTATGACACCAGAACGGCGTTCCCGGTCACTGCAGGCACACGGCACGTCCGATTGACGTGCCGTCTGCTCTACCACATCACAATTCACTCACCCTTTGATGTCTTCTGATTTAAGTCCATTCGGACCCCGTTCGGCCCGTTTGGACCCCCCACGCGCGTTTATCAAGCGCACGCAACACTTAAAGAACGCATAATGAGCCCTACCGTGCAGACCGCACGTCCGATTGAAGTGTTGTCTACGCGTACACGTTGCGAATAATAATTAGATTGTTGTCCTGTGATTTCAGGTCAATATGATGTCGTCCTCTGTGAGTTTGACTGTTAGACGTCCGTTTTGGCCGTTTATGACACCAGAACGGCGTTCCCGTCACCGCGGGCACACGAAACGTCTGATTGACGTGCCGTCTACTCGACCACATCAGAATTCACTCACCCTTTGACGTCGTCTTATTTCAGGCCATTCGGACCTCGTTCGGCCTGTTTGGACCCCCCACGCGCGTTTATCAAGCGCGCGTAACACTTAAAGAACGCATAATGAGCCCTACCGCGCAGACCGAACGTCCGATTGACGGGCCGTCTGTGCGTACACGTCACGAATAATAATTAGATTGTTTTCCTGTGATTTCAGGTCAATCCGATGTCGTCCGCTATGACTTTGACCGTTAGATGCCCGTTTTGGCCGTTTATGACACCAGAACAGCGTTCCCGGTCACCGCGGGCACACGGCATGTCTGATTGACGTTCTATTTGCTCGAACATATCAAAATTCACTCACCCTTTGATGTCGTCTGATTTTAGGCCATTCGGACGTCGTTCGGCCCGTTTGGACCCCCCCACGCGCATTTATCAAGCGCGCGCAACACTTAAAGAACGCATAATGAGCCCTACCGCGCAGAACGCACGTCCGATTGACATTCCATCTGCGCGTACATGTTGAGAATAATAATTAGATTGTTTTCCTGTGATTTCAAGTCAATCTGATGTTGTCCGCTATGAGTTTGACCGTTATACGCCCGTTTTGGCCGTTTATGACACCAGAACGGCTTTCCCGGTCACCGCGGGCACACAACACGTCCAATTGACATTCCGTCTGCTCGAACACATCACAATTCACTCAAACTTTGATGTCATCTGATTTCAGGCCATTCGGACGTCGTTCGGCCCGTTTGGACCCCCCACGCGCGTTTATGAAGCGCGCGCAACACTTAAAGAACGCATAATGAGCCCTACCGCGCAGACCGCACGTCCGATTGACGTGCTGTCTGTGCGTACACGTCACGAATAATAATTAGATTGTTTTCCTATGATTTCAAGTCAATCCGATGTTGTTCTCTATGACTTTGACCGTTAGACGCCCGTATTGGCCGTTTGTGACACCAGAACGGCGTTCCCGGTCACCGCGGGCACAGGGCACGTCCGATTGATGTGTCGTCTACTCGACCACATCAAAATTCACTTACCCTTTGATGTCGTCTGATTTAAGGCCATTCGGACCTCGTTCGGCCCGTTTGGACCCCCACGCGCGTTTATCAAGCGCGCGCAACACTTAAAGAACGCATAATGAGCCCTACCGCGCAGACCGCACGTCCGATTGATGTGCCATCTGTGCGTACACATTGATAATAATAATTAGATTGTTTTCCTGTGATTTCAGGTCAATCCGATGTCGTCCGCTATGAGTTTGACCGTTAGACGCCCGTTTTGGCCGTTTATGACACCAGAGCGGCGTTCCCATCACCGCGGGCACACGACACGTCTGATTGACGTGCCGTCTGCTCGACCACATCACAATTCAATCACCCTTTGATGTAGTCTGATTTCAGGCCATTCGGACCTCGTTCGGCCTGTTTGGACCCCCCTACGCACGTTTATCAAGCGCGCGCAACACTGAAAGAACGCATAATGAGCCCTACCGCGCAGACCGCACGTCCGATTGACGGGCCGTCTACGCGTACACATCACGAATAATAATTAGATTGTTTTCCTATGATTTCAGGTCAATCCAATGTCATCCTCTATGACTTTGACCATTAGACGCCCGTTTTGGCCGTTTATGACACCAGAACGACGTTCCCGGTCACCGCAGGCACACGACATGTCCGATTGACGTTCCGTCTGCTCGACCACATCACAATTCACTCACCCTTTGATGTAGTATGATTTCAGTCCATTCAGACCTCATTCGGCCCATTTGGACCCCCCACGCGCGTTTATCAAGCGCGCGCAACACTTAAAGAACGCATAATGAGCCCTACCGTGCAGACCGCACGTCCGATTGACCTGCCATCTGCACGTACACGTTGCGAATAATAATTAGATTGTTGTCCGGAGTGCGGGGAAGGCTGTCCGGGGTGCAGGAGGGCTGTCCGGGGTGCGGGGGGGCTGTCCGGAGTGCGGGAGGACTGTCCGGGGTGCGGGGGGCTGTCCGGGGTGCGGGAAGAACTGTACGGAGTGCGGGGGGCCTGTTCGGGGTACGGGAGGGCTGTCCGGGGTGCGGGGAGGTCTGTCCGGAGTGCGGGGAAGGCTGTCCGGGGTGCGGGAGGGCTGTCCGGGGTGCGGGGAGGGCTGTCCAGAGTGCGGGGACGGCTGTCCGAGGTGCGGGAGGGTTGTCTGGGGTGCGGGGAGTGATGTACGGAGTGCGGGGAGGGCTGTCCGAGGTGTGGGGGGGCTGTCCAGGGTGGGGGGGCTTGTCCGGGGTGTAGGGAGGGCTTTCCGGAGTGCGGGGAGGGCTGTCCGGGGTAGGCCGGGGACTACAAATAGTGAACTCAGCTCATTCATCAAAAACAAGTTTAATGATTTATATTAGGAATCACGTATTTTTTTCAAAAATATTACAGAACATGCAATTCTAAACATTGAAAATTAAATGAACAAAAAATATCCAAATCAATAATCAGTTTCATGGTTACTTTTCAATTCGTGCACACAAACATTGCATGAGGCCAAAACACACATGATACCCCCAAATCACAAAAAAACTCACTAGAAACCCAACATAAATATCAATAACAACCCTACCATTAAAAGCAGAAACACACCTCGTGAATATGATGCGTCATGCGTGTTCATCACTGACCTCCATCCGGTGGGCCAGGGGCCTACAACAAATAAACATTATGAATATTTTCATAACAAAAATAATTTAAATTAAATAAATAAATCTAGTATAAACCTGCGTCGTGTGATCCCCTGCACCGTCACCTGGATGCACATATTCCTGCAGTGATCTAACCTCAGCAGCCAATTGCGCATTTGCCTCCCCGGAAGCCCGCAGCCGTGCCTCGAAATCTGACAGCTGCTGTGTCATCTGAGAAACAGCAGGATCGACAACCGCAGTGCGTGACACTACAGAACAAGGAATCCCTGTTCCATAGGTCAAACTATATCCATGTCCGTCCCGACCAATGATGCGATGAAAGATCTCATCCCTTCACATGGGAAGCTGTCGCTGGTCCTCTGACAGATGTTCTAATGTGTGATCCCCTGCACCGTCACCTGGATGCACATATTCCCGCAGTGCTCTAACCTCAGCAGCCAATTGCGCATTTGCCTCCCCGGAAGCCCGCAGCCGTGCCTCGAAATCTGACAGCTGCTGTGTCATCTGAGAAACAGCAGGATCGACAACCGCAGTGCGTGACACTACAGAACAAGGAATCCCTGTTCCATAGGTCAAACTATATCCATGTCCGTCCCGACCAATGATGCGATGAAAGATCTCATCCCTTCACATGGGAAGCTGTCGCTGGTCCTCTGACAGATGTTCTAATTCAACTTCAAATTGAGCCGGTGAAATATTTAAATATATATACATATATTAATATAAAGATTTTATGTAAGTATTGGTAATGAGTACAAGCACTTACTATCAATGCTGCAGCCTCTGGATCATTGCGATCACGTGTCCTCATCCACACCGACATTTTATCAGTTGGTGCACCTTGCTCCCGCAACTATATATGAATAGAATATAAAAACAAAACCGTATTAATTAAAAAAATTAAAAAATGAATAATAAATACCTCATGTCGGATCTGAGACACGTGACGAGTCCCGAGCCTGTGAGGTGGTCCCTGCAACGCTTGATTCTCAGAATGGCGTGTAGACACCTCCTACATTCAATTCATTCAAATATCAAAAAAATCACACATTCTTGAAAATATATATACCAAAATAAATATACAAACCACAACACCCTCAGTAGACCAATATGTAACTAAATCACGCCACTGATCCGAGAGGAAACCTCTCGGGACTTTTTCTAGAATGTCTGGGGCACCCACATTTGGTACCCAGTGGTCCCTCTTGACTTTGCCTTTATAGTCTTTCCACATCTTACGGCATTTTCTCATACACACTGGCCTAAACTCATCGGGATATACTTTCAAATTTTTCTTTTAAAGAAAAAAATCACATATGTTATTGTTGTTTATACATAGGTAATAAAGTAAAATGGTCTTCTTACCTGAACCTCCCTCCAAAGACGATCTAATGTGTCCTGAGGGATAGAAGCTCAGTCACGCGTGGTCAATGGAAATCGATGTGGATCACGTATGATATGACCAAACTGACGAATAAATTCAGGGGAATTCCGTCCCACAGGATGAAATACCTCATCAAATGAAACATCAAAAGTCGTGTCGGAATTCCATGATAATATGCCACGACCAGGGCCTCTCTTGCGAGAGGAAGAAACAGTCGGGTATGATCCTATTGAAAACAATTTTATATACAAATTGACAGATGTTATAAATAAATATATATATATATATATATATGTTTATTAATTACATAAAAAATAGAGACAATGAAATTCCAACATACCTCGACCCTGAGACGTAGATGCCTCAGATGGGTGATGTGGATCTTCTTCCTCTTCCCCTGGCATGCCTGCAGTCATGGAAAACATTAGTAAGGGGACTATCCAAAGTGTCCAAATGATAAATTGGATTGTTTTAAAAAAAAATCAAACTTGTACAATTGTTAATCAAACAAAAAGGGATTGAATAATTATTTGGGAATGAATTTTAAAAAATCAGAAAGTTCACAAAATAGATATAAAAATTATGTACAAAACCAATCAATGCATAGCCAAATTTCAAATTGAATTAATAAAAATTCAAGCATCACATGAACCAAATGAAGAATACCTCAATGGGAAGATACACCGATAATAAAATCAATATAACATGAGTTAAATCACCCTAAATATTTATAACTGAATAAACTTCAAAAAGTGAGGATTAAACTTACAAGGATTTATAAAATGTTTACATAATTTATGATATCTTAGGCTGAATAGTGGGAAAACAATTATACCTATCATTAAGCATGCAAATCGACCGTTTCTCCTTCAACAGCCACTCTGACCCAATAAATATCTTCTTCATGTTGAACTATGGTATGTTGATCAAGTTGTTGGGAAACAAAAGGAACAGTCTCAGGTTCATCTTGTTCAAATACAAACACTCCTCACCGAGACATTTTGACAACAACTTTCCAACTTGGATTCGAAGGAAAAGTAATGAAGAATACTTGTTCCACTTGTGATGTCAAAATGAAAGGTTCATTATCAACTCGTTCATTTCTGTATAACATATAGTTAAAATTCACCAATGAAAACTGATATTGATAGACTTTACATCCACGCACTGGATCAACCCAATTACACTTTAAAAATATGTACTTCAACCCGTGTGTGTATACAACTTCAATGATGTCTATCAATTGACCATAGTAATAACCATAATCGAAAAATGGACAACCGATGCCACTGTTTTGTGTTTCTCATTTGTCGTCAACATCTTTAATGCGAAATCGAAAACCATTAGCATCTATAGATTTATAACGACGAGCCGTTATAGATGGACCCTCAGCCAGTTGGATAAATTCTTCAGTTAGCGTGGGGTCCCCTAACCCCCTCAGCTTATGAACCTACATAATTCATAGAATTCAATAATGATATATGAAGAAATAAATTAGTATAATACTTCACTCATAATGAAAATCAATTTATACATACATAATCCTTGAACCAATCATAAAATGACGCATAATGAGACTGTTGAATTTGCAACTCAGTCGCATGATACATCTCTTCTTTTATCTCATTAATGTGTTTTCTGAAAATGATAACGCAATGTTTAAATGATCAAATTATGAAAACAAAACATGTAAAAGTTAAACAATAAAAGTTATAAGATACTTACTGCATTAATGGTGCAACTGATGGAGTATTGAACAAGATATATCGATGCGCTTGTATCCACTCGATGTTGTCCATATCATATGTGGTTCCTTCTCCAACTGGACCATCCTGAATCCGAGATGGCTTATCTAATTTTGTTTCAACATCCGTAATATATTCTTCACAAAAATTAGTACACTCATCCATCAAATAACCATTGGCTATTGATGCCTCCGGACGAGCTCTGTTGCATACAAATCGTTTCAATGTACTCAAATACCACTCAATAAGATACATCCACCTGAATTTCACTGGACCAGCAGCCATTACTTCATCAGTTAGGTGCACTATCAAGTGGACCATAACATTGAAAAATGAGGGGGGAATAGTTTCTCAAAGTGACAAAGCGTAAGTACAATTCGGTCCTGTAAAATTTTTAAATCACTCATTCGTTGATTTCTTAAACAAAGTTGTCTAAAAAATTACTCATCTCAATCAACGACTGAAAAACATTGGGGGATAAAAAATCACAAATGGAGATTGGAATCAACTACTAAAGTAGTATGTGATTGTCATGAATTTTTAACCCTTGAAATGTCTTGCTCGTCAGATTCACACACTTTGAAATATTAGAAGAGTAACCATCATGCACCTTGAGCATCTTCAAAATGGAAAGAAATGTCTCTTTCTCCTTTGTAGTCATCGTATACTGTGTAGTAGACATATATTCCTTGTTTTCCTCAGCTAACTGTAAATGAAACTGTTTCCTTAAACCCATTTCTTCCAAATCACGACGTGCATTAACATGGTCCTTTGATTTCCCACCGACACCTAAAATGGTCCACAATATGTTATCACAAACATTTTTTTCAATGTGCATGACATCCAAATTATGCCTCAACATATTAGTTTTCCAATACGGAAGACTATAAAAAATACTTTTCTTTTTCCAATTGTGACTGCGCTGCCTACCCGCAGCTCGAATATTACGTACCGGAGGAGCCACCAAATCTTGAATTTCATATACCGTGCGGATGTTTTCTTCCTCAATCTAAAATAACATTTCGACTCCTGTCATGATCTTTGGTGCTGGGCTGAACTCTCTAGAACCATCAAATGCCACTCTGTCCTTTCTGAACCTGTGCTGAGGGGGGAGAAAACGTCTGTGACCCATGTATGCCCATTTTTTGGAATGCTTAAGCCATACAGATTTTTTACTTTTGTTGCAAAAAGGGAAAGCAAATTCCCCTTTCGTACTCCAGCCTGATAAATTTGCATAAGCTGGGAAGTCATTGATTGTCCACAATAAAGCAGCCTGCAGTTTGAACATTTCATTCGTTTCACAGTCATAAGTCATCACACCATCACCCCAAAATTCATTCAACTCATCAATCAATGGATGAAGGTAAACATCAATCTTATCCCCCCAAACTTTTAGGTCCATCAATAAGAGTGGAAAGTAATATAAATTGTTGCTTCATACAAAGCCACGGAGGAAGATTATACAGAACCAACACCATGGGCCATGTGCTATGAGTTTCACCAACCATAGACTTGAATGTATTGAAACCATCTGCTTCCAATCCCAATCAGACATTACGAACATCTTTTGAAAAGTTGGGATGTATCTTATCAAAATCCTTCCATGCATGAGAGTCTGCTGGGTGGGTTAATATATCACTTTCATGAACTCTTTATGCATTCCATCTCATTAAATTAGAAACTTTAGATGACATAAAAAATCTTTTCAACCTTGGTTTAAGGGGAAAGTAACACATTTTCTTTACAGAAATCGGTTTCCCATGTATCACAATCTGACTTTGATGAGTCTGATTTCCCCTGTTCTCTTTCCACCTGGAAGCACCGCAAACCATAAAAATATCCAAATGGGCAATTTCCTTTCTAAACAACATACAGTTGTTTGCACATGCATCTATGGTCTCATATGTAAAACCTAATTTCTATGTCAGCTTACGAGCATGGTAATACGACTCGGGAATCTTAGCGTCGACAGGAAGAACCTTTTTCAATAACACCAACAACATGTCGAATGATGTGTCTGACCAATGATTCAAAGTCTTCAAATGCAACAACTCCACGATAAACGAAAATTTATTGAAAGAAGTACATCCAGGATATTATTCTGTTTTTGAATCATCAATTTCTTCATAAAACCTCCTCGAATCACGATCTGCACCAGAGCGAAGATTTATCTCACCGGTCTCAAGATTCTGGATGTCAATGCCTTCAGGATCCAACCCACGTACCATTTCAGTAAGCATTTCATGCATTGGATCATTCATCCTTGCATCAACATCCATCTGAACTGTATCCGTATTTTCACAACGAACATATTCTTCTCCATGAAGATTCCAACTCTTATAATTTCTCAGAAATCCATTAAATAATTGGTGATCCCTCACAATATCTCGTGTGAATTGATATCTGTTAGCACATTTTCTACATGGAAAACTAATATAGTCACTTTCAAATCCTCTGGTGAAGTCAATAAACTGCATAATGCCATTGAAATACTCTATAGACATTCGATTTGGAAGATCAATCCAATTCTTATCCATAATAAGATCCCTATAACAAACATTTACACAAGACTTATTACATTTTCATTTTTCATATCAAATATGTTTAAAATAAATACTAATTAATTATTTGTGAACCATTTATAAAATAATAAAGTATGTGAAAGCCCATGTCATACCTGATTGCGCTACAAACCTGGAAGGGAGGGGAGACGAAGGCGGTGATGCAAGGGAGAGGAGAGGCAGCGGTGGGGAGCCGGAACCGGAGCTGGTGCGGCAAGGGAGGGGACGGTGAAGGAGGGGACGGGTGGCGGTGGTGCGGCGATGGAGGGGACGAAGACGAAGGGGAAGGGGGTTAGCGGGGTGTGGGGGGGGGGGTGTTTGGGGTGTTGGGGGGGAGGGACGAGGGGGCGGAGGGCCGAGGGCGGAGGTCGGAGGGGCTGGAGTCCGAAGGCCAGAGGGCGGCCGGAGGGCTGCCCGAGGGATGTCGGGCTGCCGGAGGCGGGTGGCGGGAGGACCGAGGGTAGAGGGAGGCCGTAGGGCGACCACAAGGTGGAGGGCGGCCAGATCCGGAGGGCGGAGGACGGTCGGAGGAGGGCGGGGTCGGCGAAGGGCGGGCGGAGGGCTGCCGGAGGCGGGTGGCGGGAGGCCTGAGGGCAGAGGGAGGCCGCAGGGCGGCTGCAAGGTGGAGGGCGGCCGGAGCCAGAGGGCGGAGGGCATCCGGCGGAGGGCGGGGCCGGCGGAGGGCGACCGGCCGGAGGGCAGGGTGGCGGAGGGCGGGGCGGCGGAGGGCGGGGAGGCGGAGGGCGGGGCGGCGGAGGGCGGGGCGACGGAGGGCGGGCGGGGCGGCGGAGGGCGGGGCGACGGAGGGCGGGGCGGCGAAGGGCGGGGCGGCGGAGGGCGGGGCGGCGGAGGGCGGGGCGACGGGAAGGGCGCAGCGATGGGGAGGGCGTGGGCGACGGGGAGGGCGCGGGCGACGGGGAGGGGGGAAGGGGGGGGGGGGGGGGGCGCTTCGCGAGGAGGGAGGGGGCGCTAAAGCCCCCTTTTTTTAGGGAATTGTAGCGACCGCCATTGTCGGTCGCTATTGGTTACCTATAGAGACCGCTAATGGCGGTCGCTATAGGTTAAGGGGCTCAAAAGCCCATTTTTTCTAGTAGTGGGGGTTCCTTTGGAGTGGAGGGTTCGAAAAGGCCACTCCTAGAGGATTCCCTTTTTCAAAGTATAATTTTTCAGTTCTACCATGATTGTCAAAAAGACTTTTATTCACAATATGATACAGACCTCTTTATAAACGAATGGGCAACATACCTGATGGAAGAATGTACACAAATAGCATAAAGATGTGACCGGTATGACTCGAAGTGTCTATTTTTATTTAAAATTGTCAATATTTTAAGTAAAAAGAAAAAGTGACATACTGAAAACTGAGAAAACACATTAGGATTGATTTGATACTTTAGGACAATGATCTATATGTCATTTTTGACGTGTAGGAATCAACCGTACCTAAATCTGACGCATGGTGTGACCGTTATGACTTTAAGTGTGTAATTTTATATTAAATTAACAACAAATTTAGCAAAAAGAACAAGTGACATACTAAAAACCTAGAAAACACATTTAGAATGTTTTGATACTTTAAGAAAATGACCCATCACTTATTTTTGATGTGTAGGAATCAACCACACCTCAACCCGACGAACGGTGTGATCGATATGACTAAAAGTGTATGTTATCAGTTTAAAATTGATATTTTAGATCAAAACGTGCCACTCACTGAAAACCAAAAAAAACTCACTCTGATTGTCTTCATAATTTAGGACAATGATTCATAAATTTTTTATGATGTGTATGAAGCAATCTCATGTCAAACCGACACATGATGCGATCGATATGACTCAAAATGTGTGTTTTTAGTTGGAAATGATATTTTTGTAAAAAAACACAACTAACATACTAAAAACCAAGAAAACGCATTCAGATTGTTTTGATACTTTAGGACAATGATCTATAAGTAATTTTTGACGTGTAGGAATCAACCACACCTCAATCTGATACACGGTGCAATTGGTACGACTCAAAGTGTATCTTTTTATTTAAAATTGACATTAATTTTAGTGAAAAAACACAACTTGCATATTGAAAATTGGGAAAATGAATTAAGATTATTTTGATAATTTAGAAAAATGATCCATGAGTCATTTTTAATGTGTAAGAATCAACCCCACCTCAATACAACGCACGATGTGACCGATATAAATCTAAATGTGTCTTTTTATTTAAAATTGACATTAATTTAAGTAAAAAGAATAACTAACATACTGAAAAACAAGAAAACACATTTGTATTATTTTGATACTTTTGGACAATGATCCATGAGTCATTTGTGATGTGTAGGAATCAACCACACCTCAATATGACACACGGTGTGACCTGTATGACTAAAAGTGTCTATTGTGAGTTTAAAATTTACCTTTTAGCTCAAAACGTGCCACTCACTAAAAATCGAACAAACACTTTCCGATTGTATTTATAATTTAGTACAATTATTCTTAATTCCTTTCTGACATGTATGAAGTAGTCTCACATCAAATCGAAGCACGATGTGACCGGTATGACTCAAAAAACATGTTTCTATTTTGAAATGATATTTTAGTAAAAAAACACAACTGACATGCTGAAAACTGAGAAAATGAATTTGGATTATTTTGATACCTTAGAACAATGATCCATGAGTCATTTGTGAGGTGTAGGAATAAATCACAGCTCAATCCGACAAATGATGTGACCGGTATAAATCTAAATGTTTTTTTATTCTAAATTGAAATTAATTTAAGAAAAAAAGAACATGTGACATACTGAAAACCAATCAAACGCATTCAGATTGTTTTGATACTTTAAGATAATGATCCACGAGTCACTTCTGATGTGTAAGAATCAACTGCACCTCAATCCGATGCACGGTGTAAATAGTAGGACAAAAAGTGTCTGTTATCAGTTTAAAATTGACATTTTAGCTCAAAATGTTTCACGCACTGAAATGATATTTTAGTAAAAAAATCACGACTATCATACTGAAAACTAAGAAAGCCCATTCTGATTGTTTTGATACATTAGAACAACAATCCATGAGTCATTTGTGATGCGTAATAATCAACCACACCACGAACTATGTGACCAGTATAAATCCAAATATGTCATTTAAATTTGATATTAATTTTAGTAAAAAAACAAGGGACATACTCAAAACCAATAAAACTCATTCATAATGTTTTTATATTTTAGAAAAACAATCCATAACTCATTTGCGACATGTAAGAATCAACCCCACCTCGATACGATGCACGATGTGACTTGTATAACTCCAAATGTGTATTTTTATTAGAAATTCACATTTTATTAATGTATTCTTTTATATTAATTTTTAATTTATTTCTTTATAGTATTACTAACATAATATTTGTTTTCTTATATAGGTGGAACCTTTTGCTTGAGTTGGGATGATTTGTTCAGAAACTAATACCATGAGCAGACATTTTTGAGAGGAGATCACATATGTCAAAGGATGAAACATTAATTGTCACGACCCGTCCTCGGGGCCCGTATCGTGACTACCCCAAGCCCGCCTTCCATAGGTCAGGGTGTCACACCCGTCCTTTTTATATTATTTATTTTATTGTTTTATTGGGAAGCGGATAGTTCAGGTCGAGGCCCGACTTATAATTTCTGAGTTCTTTTTAGAAACGCACTTTCCGGCCTTTTCGGCGTTCAGCGCACCGCTGTCGAAACCGCACGACCTTGCTTGGGTCACCGTGTGGCCTTGCTCGGTTCCCCGCACGCCCCTTTGGCATGCAACTAATTAAACAAAAAAATAATTATTGATAAAGAAATAAAATTTAATTAGATGAATAAGGTTGTTGGCGCAAAATAAAATGGGACGAATAAAATGAATTATGAGTTCTAATAATAATAATAATAATAATATTAAGACTATTATTATTATTATTATTCTTTTTATTAATGTTTTAATTAAGTTATTAAGAATATTATTAAAATTATTATTATTATTATTAGTGATGATGATTGAGTTATTTTAACTATTATTATTATTATTAGTTTTGTTTTAGTTTATTATTTATATCATTACTAATTTCTTTATTATATTTTCCTTTCTTTTATTTTGTTTGTTTTTATTTATTTATTGTTTTTCCCCTCATTTTTTCTTTAGGGTTGCACTACCCCCCTTTTGCCTTGGTCCGCTGTTTTTTTTCCTTCTACGGATCGCAGCTCTCCTCCCCATCACGTCATCGCCCCTCACAGCCAACCCATCTCGCTGTCGCTCCTACGCCAGACCCCAGCCCTGCTCCCTCTTCCTCCCTCCTGGCCGCACCTCTTGTCCGGCGACCTCCCTCCCAACCGCGCCTATCCCTCCCGGCCGACCTCCCTCTCTTCTCCTTCGTCGCACCCCCTTGCTGCTGCCCAGATGCGCCGCACCCCATCCCTCTCCCGGTTGCGCTACCACCTCCCTCCCGACGAGCTTCTCACGCCGCACCGCACCTCCCGCCTCCTTCTCAGAAAAGCGCCGCACCCCTAGCCCCTACTCGGCTCGCACCACGGACCCCCTCCTCTAGCAACTTCCCCTCTCCCTTAACCCCCCTTGCATGGTCCAGCTAACCACAGTGCCGCACCCCCTTGCCTTCTGCCCTTCCCTCGCTTTTCAACCCTTTTTCCGGCCATCAGACCTTCCGGCCAAGCCCTCTTTGCCCGAAAGCATCCTCCCCATCCGGTTAGTCCTCTCCTCTATTTTATTTTATTTATTTATTTTCTATATTTGAGTTTTTGGTTTTACAATGAGTTTTGAGTCTGGTTTTGAGGTTTAATTATTTGTTTTGGGGTTTTAATTTGAGGTTTTTGGGTTCGAATTCATGTGTTTGGGTTCGTTCTAGGTTCCTTGCAGTGCAAACGATGCACGATTGATGTTTCGCGCTAGAATTTGAAGATTTCACATTAATTTTCGGGGTTCACCGTCGAGGTAGGTGGTTCTGCGTTTAAACATTATCTGATAAGTTAATTTTCTTGCTTAATTAATTTAGTGTGTTATTCTATGAATCTGTTTTGTGCGAAATTAGTTTTTGAATGAATTTGATATGTGTTTTTATTTTAAGTAGCATGCTTATATGAAATGTGGTGCATTTTTTATAGAAACCCTTATTGTGACATTTGATCATGTTTTATAAAATTGTGCATTTAGCTATTGAATTGTGCAAAGGCTGCAGATCATGTTTTGATGTGGTGTTGATATGTGTTTTGTCACAAATGAGGATTTGAGTGAGTCTTTAGTGTGTAAATTCATGCGACTTTTTTTAAAAAAATTTATTGATAAACTTTCTTAGTGGTTTGTTTAATCACTGTAATGTTTTCTTTAATCATGTAGTTGATTTATTGGATGGTTTAAGTGATGTAGATTAAGTTGTAAAATGCTTTGTGTCACCTTGGTAATTGTTTTTATAAAATAATTAAATGGTTTATTGAGTTTTATTAATGGTGTGAAACATTTTTGGAACCTGTTTTGGGTGTGCTCGGTCATGAAAGAGGGTTGAGTTGGTTTTGCGTTTTAAAGCCGTGTTATGTTTCTTTTTAAATAATTTGTTTACAAAGAATTTAATATGATTTAATAAAAATGATTAACGATAAAAATTTAATATGTTTTTAATAAGCAATTATTAGCAATGCATAAATTGTTTTAATTGAGTTGGGAAAATTCTTTTGTCGTGCGTGCCTTGTCAAATGGTTTTTGGTGTGTGTGAAAGTGTGGCGTTGGGTTTATGTTACACCCTATTTGTTTTGTTTGTTTGAGTTTGACATGAAATGTGAAGTTGGAACATCTTGATCACAAAAAGGGGAAGCCTGGGTACTAGGTGGGTAGACTAGACTAGCATGCTAGTGATTCGGGAGTGGCCCCGGCCCAGTTTCACTTAGCTGGATTGACGCTTACAACACTAACTAAACATTGGATGATGATTGGAGACCACTAGGTTATGGATGTGTTGCCCTATCTAGTGGCTCGTGCACGAGAACATATTTTGTTGTGATTTCTATACTGTTCACCGAGACGCGAGGTTCTAGGGTCCCATTCCTTTTTCTAGTACTTTCAGGGCCTCTCCCACTTTTGGTTCTCCTGGACTACTATACACCCACCGTCGGCATACGGTGCAGCTTTTGGGTTTTTGTAAAGGTTTTAGTTTTTCTTTTATGCAAGGGTGTTTGATTTTATTTAAGTTGTTTTCTTTAAAAGTGATTTCCTTATAGAAACTGTTTCTTTAATGTTGTTTAATCTTTGGTGTCCTTTCATTTATTTAGCTTGCAAACGTATTTGTCATTTAATTTTTATACGTGGAGCCTTTTGTTGGGTGACGTCCTATTGGGATTTTGGCTCACACCCTACATACACCTTTGGGTGTATGTAGACTTTGTTTATTGTGTATTCCAGGTTGTGACATTGTGCTCAGCTATGGTGGTTCTGGTCATTGATGGTCTTCTCGTGCAGGTAGTTTCTTTGGTTGTCGTTTATTCTGGATGTTGGTTTAAGTTGTAAACCTTTGTATTTGTTTTTAGTTTAAGACCCTATTTGGTTGTCTATTTTCAATTTCAGTTTCTTTATCTTATCAGTTGTTTTGTGTTTACTATTTTAGGTAAAATCATTCCCATGTGTTAGTTTTGATACCCAGGCACTTGTGCCAGCTCGTGGGGATCGGGAACGCCCTTTGGGCCATGTCGCGGACCGGGTCGGGTGCCGGGTCAGATGGCAACCCGGCCTGGTTCGTGAAAAAATGGTATCAGAGGGGTAGGTTTTCTCTCTTGGGTCATGTTCTTTCAGTATAGAGTCACTTTAGACTTGAGTTAAGGTTGTCGGGACTCGACGTCCTGGCTACGAGTAAGGTGCTTGGCCAACACACCTCGTGGCGGGACTCAAGTTACCAAAGTATGTTGAGGTTTGTCTGAGTTTTTGGTCCTTGCGGTTAATATTGTCTAAGGGAAATGAAAAGGGGTAAGGTCAGTGGTCCTAGTGAACTCGCAGGGTCTGGCAAGCCATGTGGAGCCGGGGACGCTGTCCTAGAATACCCTCCGTGGCGGTGGCATGACTGGCGTATGGCCGCCAACCATACGTTCTAGTCACCCGTTGACACAAGTTTTGATTATCCAATAAAAACATATATTTTAATTACATTTTAATGGTATTAAATTTTCATTTTTGATCTTATGAGCCTGAGTTAGTGCATTTTCATTATGAACATTCATTCTCATCATTTGTGCACTTCATGCCTAATATACACCAATTTAGGCCCAATGATTCATCTGATTATAAGGAATGTAATTATAAATTTTTTAATTTGATATTTTGGGAACTTTATCTACACTTAAATGTGAACATTTGTCATTCAGGGATCAATGGAGAATTCATGGAAGAAGATGGAGATATTTTGTGATGAACGGAAGCAATTCTAGAGAAGACAGATTGGACACCAGCCCACTGATGAGACTATGGGGCCCAACATACAGGCCCAATTAATCCCAAATTTCGTGGGATTATATAAGACATGTATAGGAACAAATCACTCTTAATGATAAAATGCTAATTCGGCCTCTATGGTGGTCATTGAGGCGGTCCAAGTTAGAGATACAATTCTGGGCCAGATTCTGCGGCCCAAAAAAACATCCCACTAATTTGATTTTATCTCGGAATCCACAACTCCAAATGGGCCCAAATTTTATAGGAGGTTATAAGACATCCGGAGCTCTATTTTCTTATTCTATGTCCTACTCTGATTCATCCGTCTAGAAGGTAATCCAGACGCGTCTGTTCGGTGAAGGAAAGCTTGCTGCCACCTCGGGTCAAATGTGGAAAAGTTCAAATTCCACAAGCTTTCCACCACCTATGGCCTACCAAAATTAATTGAGATTCTTTGTACTGTTGTAGGATCTACCCAAGGCTCCCAAAATGCCTATTTAAGGCAGTGGTGGTGAAGGAGTTGGAGATCTTGGATGCTTTGTTCAATTGTAATGTTATGCTGCATTTTTGTTGCCTCAAATTTGTCTTTCACATGTAAGTTGTTCAATTCACTTTAGTTTCTTAATAAAAGTTCTTCTTATACTCTTATTCTGTTGTTCTTCATATCACTTTGATACCGTTAGATCAAGGTATGAATTTATTCACACCAACCCTTGTGAAATTATTCACACAACGGTGGAGTGATCATTTTATTTTTGTTGTTTTCTTTACTTCTCCATTTCCTCCCTCATGAGTCTACTTTCCGCTTCCATTGAAACCATGGAATCAATGGAGGGCTAACCCACTTATGGTTTGATCCAAGGGAGTAGAAAGGGTCTGGATTTGATGTTATTTATCACCTAATTAATGTATAATCACTTCTTTAATTGGGATTTTTATTTGATGATTTTTAAACTCCATCGTCCTTGTTGAATTTAAGGCCACACACTTCAAGTACTAATATGATCCTTTACCTTGAAGTGATCAAAACTTTGATCCTTCAAGTGTATAGTTGATTAGTATTAGAGGGTGTAGGCATTAAACCAGTAAGTGATGATGTTGTTTTATCTCCTTAAATGAACCCATCTCAAATTTAAGAAATTGAAATCATTAAAAAGAAAATACGTCCAATCCACCCCGAGCGATAACCTAGGATCAACTCATTATTTTAAATTGAATTCACTTAAATCTGTTAGTTATCTTTTAAAAACCATCCAAAATCAATCCACGTTGGCCACTTCATAGCCAAAAACAGTCCATAGAATGTACGTGTCTATAGGTTTCTTCTTAGGTCTCTGTGGATTCGATAACCCAAGCTAAACTACAAGGACCGTCTTACCTTCTTCTCTTGGGTAAATTTGAGCGAGAACCAAATTTTGGAGCCGTTGCCGGGGACCCAAGTAAGTCATATAAACACCCATTCTATTCTCCCCCATTTCTTATTTTCTCATCCAAATTCTCTTATCTTGTCCCTTTCTCGTTTTTTTTTCTTTGGCGCATGTCCGCCTACACCCGCGATCAATCAAACCGTCTAGTTAGGGTGGATAGTCCTGGGGTTGGGGAGTCAAGTACACCAAGGGAAATCTTTCCATTAGATCCTAATCTTTCTATCACCCCCGAGTCAAAAATTGATCCCATTTCAATGGAAGGTCTTCAAAGAAACCAACTCATAAACCCGGGTGGGAACCAAAATGGAAACCCAAATGAGGCAGCCCCAAACTTGGGGAATGCAATTGATCAAACCATGAATGACTACCTCACACCTTCTTGGACCAATGCCCCCTCATGCATTAGACACAATTCCCTAGGTGATGCCAACTACATCTTTAAACCCCATGTCCTAAACCACCTTCCCACATTCCATGGAATGGAGTCCGAGATGCCATACCTGCACATTAAGGAGTTCAATGACATTGTAGAAACCATGTGTCCCCCACATCAACTAGAATCTGCTAAGATGAGGGTATTTCCTTTTTCTTTAAAGGATCGAGCTAAAAATTGGCTAATCAATTTGAGACCATCATCCATCAACTCTTGGGACCAACTACAAAGATAATTCTACAAAAAATACTTTCCCCACCACAAAACAATTGCACTTAAAAAGAGTATCCAAAACTTTTTGAAAAAGAGGGAGAGTCATTATATGAAACATGGGAGAGGTTCAAATACACTCTAAACATGGTTCCACACCATGGGTTTTCTATTCCTGAACAAGTGAGAATTTTCTATGAAGGGTTGGGCCTGGGGAACAAACAATTCATTGACATGATGTGTAATGGAACCTTTAAAAACAAAGCCCCAAATGATGCTTACGAGTATCTAGAAAGACTTTCTGAACAAAACCAAACATGGGCAACTTCACCTTATTCTGAAAAGCCACAAAGAACTACTGGAATTCATACACTTAGAGAAGAGGAAAGCCTTAGGGCTAAACTCGCAACACTCTCTAGGAAGGTTGAAGAGATAGACCTTAGGAAAGTCCATGAAATCCAAACTGTTGACCCTGTTTTCACAATTTGTGACAAACATGACCATAAGATAGACAATTTCCCAACCATTCCATCCATCAAGGATGTTCTTTTTGGAGGACCCCTAGCGGAAGTAAATGATTTGAACTTTCAAAAGACTCAATACCAAAACAACTTCAACCCAAGGTATAATGACCACCCAGGCTTCCGCTGGAAAGATAACCAACAACCTAGCCAACCACAAGGACAAAATCCTTACCCCCATCAGAACTACCAAACCCATAACCAGTTCCAAACCCAACCTATCCAATACCAACAGCCACCGGTCCATTTTCAACAAACCATCCCACCTCCAAAATATCCCCCTGGGATAAACCAACCTACTCAAGCACCCACCCAAACTGTTCCACAAAGCCTACTAGAACAACTGTGCAAACAAATGGAGAGGATGAACTCGTAGGTATCTTCCCTAAAACAAGAACTTCAAACCATCAAAACTGGAAAGGCACCCATGCCTACTCAGGCGGTGCCATCCTCAACTTCAAGGGGAGAGTCAAGTTGTGATCAAACAAATCATGAACAACTAAAGGATGTGACTATTTTAAGAAGTGGGAAATCAATTGAGAAACCTGAACAACTAATTCAGAACCCACCCGAAGATTCAAACTTGGATGAAAATTCAAATGAACCCCAAGATAAAACTGAGGAAACTGATAACAATGCGAAGGAAACAACTCTTCAACAAACAACCCCACAACCTGCACCATTTCCTCAACACATGAGGGGGAAACCCAAGCCTGAACTTAATGAAACATTGAGGGAAATATTTTCACAAGTCAAGTTGAACATACCCCTTCTCGATGCAATCCAAACCATACCTGCCTACTCAAAGTACCTTAAGGACTTGTGCACTTTTAAAAGAAAATTTTCACATAAAAACCAAGTCCTTTTGGTTGCTAATGTGAGTACCACCATTCAAGGGACCATTCCTCCTAAGTTGAAAGACCCAGGTTGCCATTATATCAATGTTGAACTAGGAGAAAGTAAAGTTGTCAAGGCCTTGTGTGACCTAGGTTCTAGTGTCAATCTCATCCCATATGTTGTGTACTGCCAGTTAGGCCTAGAAGAACTCCAACCCACATCTGTCACACTTCAGCTTGTTGATCATAACATTAGGGTTCCAAAGGGGATTTTAAAGGATGTTCTGGTAAAGTTTGAAAACTTCATCTACCATGCTAATTTCATTATCCTTGACAACCATCCAAACTTAGGAAATAAGGAACAAACCACAATCATCCTTGGTCGTCCTTTCCTTGCAACAATCAACTCTTTTATCCGAGTCCGAAATGGGAACATGACCATCACCTTTGGGAATATGAGTCTAGAATTGAACATCTATAATGAAAGCTCACAAATAGGGGATGACGAGGACATTCATGAAGTAAGCATGATAGGAAGCATTGATAATGAATCCATGGAACATCAAGGAATATTTGATGAATGTTTAAGTCAGAATGAGATTGATTTCCTTTGTTCATATGAAGGAAGTTTATCTCCTTGGCTTGAATCATTTTCAAATTTATCTTATGATGAAGTCTTAGGTATAACAATCAGTGAAACCTTTCAAGAAACCGCTTTCATGAAGACCACTCCAAATTCCTTCCCTAAAGCTGATCAAGCCAATCTAGTAGCTGAAAATTCTACATGTGGGGAATCAATCCTATCTAAAACTCTAAAAAAAAGAAATTGAACTTGATCTAATGTCCCAATCTTCTGCTGAAATTCTGAACCAACCTGATCTTGAATTGAAGGAACTTCCTACTACACTCAAGTATGCTTTCTCAGGGGACAATCAAACACATCCTATTGTCATTTCTTCTTCTCTTGAAGCCAATCATGAGAGGATTCTTCTAGGTGTCCTTAGGAAGCATAAGAAATCCATTGGTTAGACCCTTTCTCATATTCCTGGTATTATCCCACTTATCTGGACTCATAGGATTGTTCTGGAATCTGATTCAAATCCATGTCGTCAACCTCAACGGCGACTCAATCCTAATCTCATGGAGGTAGTAAGGAAAGAACTTCTGAAATTGTTGAAAGCTGGTATCATATATCCCATAGCTGAGAGTGAATGGGTGAGCCCAATCCAAGTGGTTCCAAAAAAGGCTGGAATCACAGTGATAACTAATGAGGATGGAGAGATTCTTCCAACAAGGGTGAGTAGTGGATGGAGGGTCTGCATTGACTTTAGGAAACTAAACTCATTCACCAAGAAGGACCATTTCCCCTTACCATTCATTGACCAAGTCCTTGAGAGAGTGGCAGGTCATGAATTCTACTGTTTCTTAGATGGGTACTCAGGGTACAATCAAATTGAGGTCTCCCTAGAGGATCAAGGGAAGACTACATTCACATGTCCTTTCGGAACCTTTGATTTCAAACGCATGCCCTTCGGGTTATGCAATGCCCCTGGAACCTTCCAACGGTGTATGATGGGAATCTTCTCAGACATGGTAGGGGATTTTATTGAGGTCTTCATGGATGACTTCTCTGTGTTTGGGGATACTTTTGAGGGATGTCTGAAAAATGTTGAGAGAGTCTTGTCAAGATGTGAAGAAAAGAATCTGGTCCTAAACTGGGAAAAATGCCATTTCATGGTTAAAGAGGGACTTGTTCTAGGCCATCTGGTCTTGAGTAGGGGGATTGAAGTTGATAAAGCAAAGGTTGACATCATTCGTCACCTTCCATCACCCAAAACTGTCAAGGAAGTGAGGTCTTTCTTAGGACATGATGGTTTCTATAGAAGATTCATCAAGGAATTTAGTTCAATATCCCGTCCCCTTTGTGCTCTCTTAGTAAAGGATGCTCCATTTGTTTGGACAGAAAGCTGTGAGGGTTCATTCTCAACCCTCAAATCCTCTCTCACCTCTCCTCCCATTATGAAATCTCCAAATTGGAACCTTCCTTTTGAACTTATGTGTGATGCCAGTGACTTTGCTGTTGGATCTGTGTTAGGAAAACGTTGTGATAAAACTCCTTATGTCATTTCTTATGCAAGAAAATCCTTAAATGATGCCCAAATCAACTACACCACTAATGAAAAGGAGTTACTTGTTATTGTGTTTTCTTTAGAGAAGTTTAGGTCCTACCTCTTAGGATCCCCCATCACTGTGTTCACTGACCATTCTGCACTAAAATACCTCTTCCAAAAACAAGATACTAAGGCTAGACTGATTAGCTGGGTCCTTCTATTACAAGAATTTGACCTCACAATCAAGGATAAAAAGGGTGTTGAAAATGTTGTAGCTGATCAACTCTCTAGGATGGAATTCAAAGACAACTCAAATCACCTTTCTGTGTCTGATTCGTTTCCTGATGAACACCTATACTCTGTGAGTGACTGCCCTTAGTATGCTGACATAGCAAATTTCTTAGTGACAGGAGTCATTCCAAAATTCTTAGGGACTCAAGCTCGAAGGAAATTCCTTTCTGATGTTAGACACTATGCGTTTGATGATCCATACCTCTATAAGTTCTGCCCTGATCAAGTCATTAAGAGGTGTGTTCCAAAATCTGAACAAGAGTCCATCCTTAAATTCTGTCATAGTGAGGCATGTGGAGGTCACTTTTCCTCTAAGAAAACATCTTCTAAGATTCTTCAATGTGGTCTTTTATGGCCCACCCTCTCAAGGGACTCCTACACATTTTTTCAAAGCTGTCCTAGGTGTCAACATGTAGGGTCCATCACAAAAAGGAATCAAATGCCACTCACTCCCATCTTAGTGGTTGAAATATTTGACTGTTGGGGAATTGACTTCATGGGTCCCTTCCTAAAATCTCGGGGATACCTCTACATACTCTTAGCTGTTGATTATGTCTCAAAATGGGTTGAGGCCATTCCCACTAATTCCAATGATCATCAAGTTGTGATTCGATTTCTAAAAGAGAACATATTTTCAAGATTTGGAATTCCTAGGGCTATCATAAGTGACCGTGGAACTCATTTTTGCAATCGTCCATTCTCATCACTCATGGAAAAATATGGAATTTCTCACAAAGTGTCCACTGCATACCATCCTCAAACCAATGGTCAAGCTGAGTTAGAGAATAGGGAGATTAAGCAAATTCTTGAAAAAACTGTCAACCCCTCTAGGAAAGATTGGTCTGAGAAACTCTTAGATGCTCTTTGGGCCTATAGAACCGCATATAAAACCATTTTAGGAATGTCCCCATATAGGTTGGTTTATGGTAAATCATGCCATTTTCCAGTGGAGATTGAACATAAGGCCTTTTGGGCAATTAAGAAAATGGATTATGATCTCTCATTGGCCGGAACAAAAAGGAAATTAGATCTCAATGAACTGGAGGAACTAAGGATGGAGGCTTATGAAAATTCAAGGATCAATAAAGCTAGAGTTCAAGCCTACCAATCTAGGAATATCAAGTTCAAACATTTTGAACCAGGAAAACTTGTACTCTTGTATAGTTCAAAACTTCATTTACACCTGGGAAAGTTAAGGTCTAGATGGTCAGGTCCTTTCATAGTGCATCATGTATACCCCCATGGGGCAGTAGAGATTCAAGATCCCACTAGTGGTCACATTTTCAAGGTCAATGGTCAAAGGTTAAAAACATTCATTAAATCATTCAATAAACATGAAATAGATGTTGAGTTAATTGAGCCAATCTATGAACCAGGAAAAAATTGATAAATTTAGGATCTATGTCGGGCTAACGACGTTAAACAAAGCGCTGTAAGGGAGGCAACCCGTGGTTTTTATGTTTCTAATCTTTCTGAATCATCTTTATTTTTAAAATAAGATTACTTAATCATTTTTATATTTAAAAATAAGAAATAGACTTTTGACCTGTTCTTCTATTATGAGTATGGATGGGTACGAAAGAGGAGCACCATATTCATCTGTGTCACGTGGTGTGATCCTTGAGTAATACCTTACCCAGAAATTTAAAAAGAAGACAATGTATCATCAGTTTATTTTGTTTTATTTTTATTATTTTATAGTTTAAGATAAAAATAAAAATAAAATAATAAAAAAAAGTCCATGCCATAGGCAGTGGGGCAAACCCCGTCACAACCGGTGAAGCCGTGGGGACTCGAACCCGGGACCGAAGGGAGACAGGGGCGCGCGCTTACCACTGACCCGTGGCTTCTTGTGCTTCCTTATTCTATAATTTTTATATATATTCTTATATTTTACTTCCTTTATTATATAAATATATATATATATATTGTTTGTTTTTGTTTGTTTTGTTTGTTTTGTTTTTCCTTTTTCCACTAGGGAACTTTACAAGCGACATGGATATCAAAGGAATAAATTCGAGCGGCAAGAACATCAAACTTCAACCACCAGGTGACTTCATTCCATGATCCTCATATTTCAATTTCATTATTGAACTCCCCTTTTTATTCCTCTACCCCATTCTAAATTTTTTTTACGAAGCTAGGGACAGTTTCATTCTAAGTTGGGGGGTGTGGAAACAAAATGTTTGTTTAAAAAAAACAACAATGATAACAAAAAGAAGTAAAATTCCTTTATCATTCATATAATAACATCTTTTCTCACATAAAAACTACATATCAAATAATTATTATTTCCTTGACTCTTAATTTAATTCATGATTAATTTTAAAAGCATTGATTTTGGAAGTTTGGTTGTCCAATGGAAATTTTCATCATTTTTTTTCATCCATTAAATCAAAATGCCACAATGCACGTCCTTTAGACTGTGGGGTAATAATTTGAATTTTTGGGGTCCCATAATAAATAGCATAGGCTGGTTTGATTTTTATGAATAATATGAGTATTCAAAAAAAAAATTAAAAATAAAAAAATAAAAAAAAATTGCGTGTAGAGCAATGGATTGATAAAATGCGAGGCTTTCGACACTTAGGGATCGTGACTCCAGAGTTGTATAGCCCTGAGTTTTTCAATATATCTCTATTTATGGTAATATGGCTTTGTTTTTGATTAATTTAACTCGAGATGATGCCTGAGTATGTGGGCTTCACTTGGTGCCCTAAGGCCTTTGAGTCTGGGAGTCATCGGCAAAGTCTTGCTACATGGGTTAATTTGATTAAATGCAATCTCAATTACTATGGAAATATTGCAAAAAAAAAAATCAAAAAAAAAAAAAATAATGAAGAATACTCATATTAGGATTAAATGTGATTCTACCTAGAGCTTCTATGATTTCCCCCTTGAATGAAAATGAACCCCCATATCTATTGTGATACACAACACATCATTACACCTAATTGAGTTAGATGAAGTATGATGATGGATTTGATCAAAGGAATGGGCTTGGGATTGGGATCTTCTTTTAAATTCATCTTGTTTTAAATTATCTTGATAGGTTATAAAAATATATTTGTGTGCAGTTTACATTGTGAGCACTGTTTGTTATAATGTGTTTGAAGAAAGGAATTCAAATAAAATCATTGAATTATTTGCTCGGGACTAGCAAATATCAAGTTGGGGGGTGTGATTATCCAATAAAAACATATATTTTAATTACATTTTAATGGTATTAAATGTTCATTTTTGATCTTATGGGCCTGAGTTAGTGCATTTTCATTATGAACATTCATTCTCATCATTTGTGCACTTCATGCCTAATATACACCAATTTAGGCCCAATGAGTCATCTGATTATAAGGAATGTAATTATCAATTTTTTAATTTGATATTTTGGGAACTTTATCTACACTTAAATGTGAACATTTTTCATTCAGGGATCAATGGATAATTCATGGAAGAAGATGGAGATATTTTGTGATGAAAGGAAGCAATTCTAGAGAAGACAGATTGGACACCATCCCACTGATGAGACTATGGGGCCCAACATATAATCCCAATTAATCCCAAATTTCTTGGGATTCTAGAAGACATGTATATGAACAAATCAATATCCATGATACAATGCTAATTCGGCCTCTATGGTGGTCATTGAGGCAGCCCAAGTTAGAGATACAATTCTGGGCTAGATTCTGCGGCCCATAAAAACAGCCCACTAATTTGATCATATCTCGGAATCCACAACTCCAAATGGTCCCATATTTTACAGGAGGTTATAAGATATCCGTAGATCCATTTTCTATGCCTATGGACCACTCTGATTTTGACGTATAGAAGGTCATACAGATGCGTCTGTTCGGTAAAGGAAAGCTGGCTGCCACCTCGGGTCAAATGTGGAAAAGTTCAAATTCCACAAGCTTTCCACCACCTATGGCCTACCAAAATTAATTAAGATTCTTTGTACTGTTGGAGGATCGACCCAAGGCTCCCAAAATTCCTATTTAAGGCAGTGGTGGTGAAGGAGTTGGAGATCTTGGATGCTTTGTTCAATTGTAATGTTATGCTGCATTTTTGTTGCCTCAAATTTGTCTTTCACATGTAAGTTGTTCAATTCACTTTAGTTTCTTAATAAAAGTTCTTCTTCTACTCTTATTTTGTTGTTCTTCATATCAATTTGATACCTTTAGATCAAGGTGTGAATTTATTCACACCAACCCTTGTGAAATTATTCACACAACGGTGGAGTGATCATTTTATTTTTGTTGTTTTCTTTACTTCTCCATTTCCTCCCTCATGAGTCTACTTTCCGCTTCCATTGAAACCATGAAATCAATGGAGGGATAACCCACTTATGGTTTGATCCAAGGGAGTAGAAAGGGGCTGGATTGGATGTTATTTATCACCTAATTAATGTATAATCACTTCTTTAATTGGGATTTTTATTTGATGATTTTTAAACTCCATCGTCCTTGTTGAATTTAAGGCCACACACTTCAAGTACTAATACGATATTTTACCTTTAAGTGCTCAAAACTTTGATCCTTCAAGTGTATAGGTGATTAGTATTAGAGGGTGTAGGCATTAAACCAGTAAGTGATGATGTTTTTTTATCTCCTTAAATGAACCCATCTCAAATTTAAGAAATTGAAATCATTAAAAAGAAAATACGTCCAATCCACCCCGAGCGATAACCTAGGATCAACTCATTATTTTAAATTGAATTCACTTAAATCTGTTAGTTATCTTTTAAAACCCATCCAAAATCAATCCAAGTTGGCCACTTCATAGCCAAAAACAGTCCATAGAATGTACATGTCTATAGGTTTCTTCTTAGGTCTTTTTGGATTCGATAACCCAAGCTAAACTACAAGGACCATCTTACCTTCTTCTCTTGGGTAAATTTGAGCGAGAATCAAGTTTTCTCTTGCGTCATTTCTCATCTCTTTGTTTTGGATTTGTGGAAATTTGGTTTTTCAGTAAAAATGTTTTGGTCTTGGAAAATGTTTTCAAATGAAGCGCTTTAAAAATGAAATGGTGTGTGAGGTTTGAAAAGTGTGGGTTGGATGTCTTGGTTTTGAAAAATGGAAAGGTTTGGTTTTGATCCTTGGTGTTCTAATGGGCAACCACATTCATGAGTGTATATGGAAAGAGAAAGGGTTAATGGCACGAGCCGATGAGTGCCTGGATGGATATGAGGTGGGTGCCGGTGTGGCACAGGAACATGTATGTGCTTGGCCCATGGGGCACCATTGGTGTTTGTGCAACCCACTAGCTTGGCTTATTTTCAAAATGTTTTGTTAAATAATTTTTTTTTGTGTTTTAGTAAATGGTGATTGTGTGGTGTGTCATTGTATTTTGAAAGGTTGGATGTGAGGTGTTTCGAGCCGAGAATCATTTTTGACTGATTTGTGTCCCGAGTTTGATTTCTTATTTGTAAGTTGGTATGCAAGCATGTGGTTAGTGAATTATTTTGAAGAATACATCAGGGAGCCCTTGCAGTGGTTCCCTCT
This sequence comes from Viscum album, assembly GCA_963277665.1. Lineage (NCBI taxonomy): Eukaryota > Viridiplantae > Streptophyta > Magnoliopsida > Santalales > Viscaceae > Viscum > Viscum album. The sequence goes on from OY728125.1 coordinate 1,043,739,421, forward strand.
GCACGTTTGGTGTTCGATTGTGGTATGCCTTGACCATTGGACCAGTTCGGTTGGGTCCATGGTTTTCTTTCTTGACTAGTGTATGCCCCCATAAAGCGTTGACATGTGATTGAAGTGCGGCCATAGGAAAATCACCGTTGGCCGAACCTCCAGTTGATCAGAGGAAATCTCTTCTTGAATTCTAGAATTGAACCCACCTATACTTTTTACAAATAAGCGGATCCTCTCACAGCGGAATGACAGATGTGATGGGAGTTGAAGGGATTTTTGGTCTTTTGAGTGTCTGACTCGTCGAGTATGAAGTTTGAAACTGTCGTGTTTGAAGGTCCCCCTGGAAATGGTGAAAAGAATTCCAGTGGGGAAGGGTGAAGGCAGTTTAGAATTTTCAGTGTTGACCAGTGTATTGAATGGATTTGTAGTATTTTCATCGGCTGCAAGGGTCATATTCGGTGACGTCTTGTAGTGTGAGTTCTCTTTGATTGTCAAGGGTGAAATTTGACCTCATTAATCTAAAAGTTCTGTTTGGAAATAGTGAAGGAGATTCCAGTGGGGAAAAGGTGGAAACAACCTAGAATGGTCGGTGTGGACCACTATTCTAAATGACATTTGGTCCTTTTTTGGTTTTGTTTAAGAAAGGGTCTACATTAAGCCACTAGTGTAGCAGACCCAGTCACATGGGGATTCTACGGTCAATTTCATGAATCATGTGTTGTTTAAGACTCAGTTTGAAGTCCCTCTCCGTATAATGTTCCTCTCAACAGCAATGGTCATGTTCAGGTGACGATTTGTGGTGTCGTACTCTCATCCAGTGTGACAAAGGGTGATGCCCATGCACCATTCCAGCTCTTGTGTTGGTGAATGTTCCATGTATGATCAGTTGGATGTCGTAATGTGTTGTGTTTGCTCGTGTTGTCTCGGTTGCAGTGTGGTTGCATGTGACACCAAAAGGAGAAGCTCCGTTCGGGAGTCTTCCATGCCTGACTGCGAGGCAGAAGATGCTTCAAACATAAGGGCTCCAGCCATAGGCCTCTGAGTGAAGCTGGCGCGTGGTTAGGAACCCTGGGAGTGTATGGGACCCCGACTTTATTTTTGTCACCGATGTTGAAAGTAAAGGCGGTTTAATTTTTTTTTGTAATTGTTTCATTCAGAACAAACCGTCTGGCTACTTAAGGTTTCCGTGACTATGTGGAGGTGTGTTCATCTCGTCACATTGAAGTCTTAGGGGTTGCGTCGCATTGAATGTAATCACTTTTGGTGGTTTTTATGGGAATCTGTTGGGTAAACCGATCTCAAATTTGAATAGTACTCATCCAGGGATGTGGGGGATGCTGGTTCGTCTTGGATCGTGGTTTTGACACCCCGATAGTCGGGCCCCTCCCTCCCTGCCCCTTGTGGTGGGGTGTTTGGTCACCATCAGGAGTTTTTCAAAGTTCTGTATCCCCTGTTAGTTCTAATGGCAGCGAGACCCACGATGGGTCTCACACAAAGGTCTCTGGAATAAATCGGTTTTGGCATTTCCTTAATGGTGGAGAGTCCGCCTGGACCTCCCCATGTTGGTTTTCTAGTCTCTTCTTGGGAGTTGGTATGTTCTTAATGGTGGGGAGACCCACATTGGTCCTGACATGAATGTCTCTAGAATGAATCAATGCTGGACTTTTCTTTAATGGAGGGGAGTCTGCTCAAACCTCCCCGTGTCGGTTTTCCAGTCTCGTTTCGAGCGTCAGTGAGTTCCTAATGGTGGGGAGCCCCTCAGGCTTCCCCTTGTTGATATTTTTCTTCTGTTTTTAAATACGTCTTGGTGATAAGTGATAAGAGTGTTCTGTGGATGTGGTTTGAACTTGTTTTTTCATTCTATCCAAATGGTGTGATTCCTGTTTTGTGGTACTTGAGGTGTTTCGGTTGGTGAAGTTGGTTCTTGCGAGCACGAGACTCCCTATCCTTGATTAATAAACTGGAGGTGTTCTAGCTATTTGGGGAAGGCGATATATATCAGAAAGTCTTTTTATGAGTTTTTTGTTTTTAGTCACCTTCTCTGAGAACGATGTGTTTGCCTCTCTTCACTTGTTTTCACTTTGAACCTTAAGGGGGTGTCGTTCTTACTTTGGGTCTCAGCGTTAGTTGTGGTTTTCCAGGGACAGAAATCTTTATGGTGGGGAGAATTGTCACACCCGTCCTTTTTATATTATTTATTTTATTGTTTTATTGGACAACGGATAGTTCGGGTCGAGGCCCGACATAAAATTTCTGAGTTCTTTTTAGAAACGCACTTTCTGGCCTTTTCAGCGTTCAATGCACCACTGTCGAAACCACGCGACCTTGCTTGGGTCACCGGATGGCCTCACTCGGTTCCCCGCAGGCCCCTTTGGCGTGCAACTAATTAAAAAAAATAATTATTAATAAAGAAATAGAATTTAATTAGATGAATAAGTTAGTTGGCGCAAAATAAAATGGGGTGAATAAAATGAATTATGAGTTCTAATAATAATAATAAGAAGAAGAATAATAATAAGATTTTTTTATTATTATTATTCTTTTTATTAATGTTTTAATTAATTTATTAAGAATATTATTAAAATTATTATTATTATTATCAGTGATGATGATTGAGATATTTTAACTATTATTATTATTATTAGTTTTATTTTAGTTTATTATTTATATCATTACTAATTTCTTTATTATATTTTCCTTTCTTTTATTTTGTTTGTTTTTATTTATTTATTGTTTTTTCCTCCTTTTTTCTTTAGGGTTGCGCTACCCACCTTTTGCCTTGGTCCACCATTTTTTCTTCTTCTGCGGATCACAGCTCTCCTCCCCATCGCGCCGTCGCCCCTCACAGCCAACCCATCTCGCTGTCACTCCCACGTTGGAACCCAGCCCTGCTCCCTCTTCTTCCCTCCTGGCCGCACATCTTGTCCGGCGAAGTCCCTCCCGGCCGCACCAATCCCTCCCAACTGACCTCCCTCTCTTCTCCTTCGTCGCACCCCTTGCTGCTGCCTGGATGCGCCGCACCCCATCCCTCTCTCGGTTGCACTGCCACCTCCCTCCCGGTGAGCTGCTCACGCCATGCCGCACCTCCCGTCTCCTGCTCGGAAACGCGCCGCACCCCCAACCCCTACTCGGCTCGCACCATGGACCCCCTACGCTAGAGACTTCCCCTCTCCCTTAGCCCCCCCTTGCATGGTCCAGCTAACCACAGTGCCACACCCCCTTGCCTCCTGCCCTTCCCTCACTGTCCGACCCTTTTTTTGGTGATCGGACCTTCCGGTCGAGCCCTCTTTTCCCGAAAACATCCTCCCCATCCGGTTAGGCCTCTCCTCTATTTTATTCTATTTATTTATTTTCTATATTTGAGTTTTTGGTTTTACAATGAGTTTTGAGTCTAGTTTTGAGGTTTAATTGTTTGTTTTGGGGTTTTAATTTGAGGTTTTTGGGTTCGAATTCATGTGTTTTGGTTCGCGCTAGGTTCCTTGCGGTGCAAACGACGCACGATTGAGGTTTCGTGCTAGAATTTAAAGATTTCACATCAATTTTCAGGTTTCTCCGTCGAGGTAGGTGGTTCCACGTTTAAACATTATCTGATAAGTTAATTTGCTTGCTTAATTAATTTAGTGTGTTATTCTATGAATCTGTGTTGTGTGAAATTAGTTTTTGAATGAGTTTAATATGTGTTTTGATTTTAAGTAGCATTCTTATATGAAATGTGGTGCATTTTTGATAAACACCCTTATTGTGACATTTGATCATGTTTTATAAAATTGTGCATTTAGTTATTGAATTGTGAAAAGGCTGCGGATCGTGTTTTGATGTGGTGTTGATATGTGTTTTGTCACAAATGAGGATTTGAGTGAGTCTTTAGTGTGTAAAGTCATGCAACTTTTTTAAAAAAAATTATTGATAAACTTTCTTAGTGGTTTGTTTAATCACCGGAATGTTTCCTTTAATCATGTAGTTGATTTATTGGATGGTGTAAGTGATGTAGATTAAGTTGTACAATGCATTGTGTCACCTTGGTAATTGTTTTTATAAAATAATTAAATGGTTTATTGAGTTTTATTAATGGTGTGAAACATTTTTGGAACCTTTTTTGGGTGTGCTCGGTCATGAAAGAGGGTTGAGTTGGTTTTGCGTCTTAAAGCCGTGTTATGTTTCTTTTTAAATAATTTGTTTACAAAGAATTTAATATGATTTAATAAAAATTATTAAAGATAAAAATTTAATATGTTTTTAATAAACAATTATTAGCAATGCAGAAATTGTTTTAATTGAGTTGGGTAAAACCTTTTGTCATGCGTGCCTTGTCAAATGGTTTTCGGTGTGTGTGGAAGTGTGGCGTTGGGTTTATGTTACACCCTATTTGTTTTGTTTGTTTGAGTTTGACATGAAATGTGAAGTTGGAACATCTTGAGCACAAAAAGGGGAAGCCTGGGTACTAGGTGGGAGGACTAGACTAGCGTGCTAGTGATTCAGGAGTGGCCCCGACCCAGTTTCACTTAGCTGGATTGACACTTACAACACTAACTAAACATTGGATGATGATTAGAGACCACTAGGTTATGGATGTGTTTCCCTGTCTAGTGGATCGTGCACGAGAACGTATTTTGTTGTGATTCCTATACTGTTCACCGAGACGCAAGGTTCTAGGGTCCCATTCCTTTTTCTAGTACCTTTAGGGCCTCTCCCACTTTTGGTGCTCCTGGACTACTATGCACCCACCGTCGGAATATGGTGCAGCTTTTGGGTTTTTGTGAAGGTTTGAGTTTTTATTTTATGCAAGGGTGTTTTCTTTTATTTAAGTTGTTTTCTTTAAAAGTTATTTCCTTATAGAAACTTTTTCTTTAAGGTTATTTAATCTTTGGTGTCTTTCATTTATTTAGCCTGCAAACTTATTTGTCATTTAATGTTTATATGTGGAAACTTTTGTTGGGCGACATCCTATTGGGATTTTGGCTCACACCCTACATACACCTTTGGGTGTATGTAGACTTTTTTCTTGTGTATTCTAGGTTGTGACATTGTGCTTAGCTATGGTGGTTCTGGTTGTTGATGGTCTTCTCGTGCAGGTAGTTTCTTTTGTTGTCGTTTATTCTGGATGTTGGTTCTAGTTGTAAACCTTTGTATTTGTTTTCATTTTAAGACCCTGTTTGGTTGTCTATTTTCAATTTCAGTTTCTTTATCTTATCAGTTGTTTTGTGTTTACTATTTCAAGTAAAATCATTCCCATGTGTTAGTTTTGATACCCAAGCACTTGTGCCAGCCCGTGGGGATCGAGAACGCCCTTCGGGCCATGTCACGGACCAGGTTGGGTGCCGGGTTGGATGGCGACCTGGCCTGATTCATGACACAGGGGATGGCGACTAGCACCGAAGGCGTAAATCCCTAAAACTGGGAAGACATTGCCTTTATAAAACGTAAACACACACAACCAGAGTATAAACGGATGCAAACACTAAGTAAAACTGTATAACAAGTGTACTGAAAGGAAAGGGGGCCAGAATAAAAGCCCAAATGTAAAGTACAAATACAACTGAAAGCAAGTACAACTAAAAAGGGACAAACAGCTGAAAGGTGAAAGTAGCTCCTAGATCGTCCTCCGGGGTTCCTACCTGAAGGGTAGGTACAGACGGACTCCTCAGCACTCGACGTCCGTCAGAATCCACCGTGTACCAATACATCGTAAGGTCCTCCTCCAGGTACCATCCAGTCCTGGCACTCATGGCCTCCGTCAACATTGTCCGACATCTTCATCCAACACAACAAGGTGCGGGCGTAGCCCATGCAAGGGTGAGTATAAAGATACTCAGTAGGGACCCCGAGACCCTCAAGGTCTCACAAAATCCAACAAGGATAAACCACAAAGTATGATTTCAACGGATAACCATTACTTAGGTATATTACCATACATATACCTAAGTTATCGAGTAACCCATCTCAATCATGAGGAAAGCACAAAGGTCATTGACTCAGCTCAAACCAGAAATTTTCATTATCGAAACCACAACTACTGGAGAACTCCTCCTCTGTCGAGTACAGTGGCCTTGTCGTGACTCCGAGGCGCTTGTAAGAACCCGGTTCTTATTTTAGATGTACGGTCTTATTCTTTTCCTTTTCCTTAAGTGTTTTTGAGAAAATATGGAAAATGGGGAAAATCCTGAATTTCGGAACTACACGCCGTGTACTTTATCCAGACGTCGTGTACTTTTGGCCGTGTTGGGATGAGTACATGGGGCGTGTAGCCATGTCGACTAAGAAGGGTGTAGGAACCACTAAACTCCGTGTAGTGGTGCCTTACATGCCATGTAGTCAGTCGGCAGGCTTAAACAGTAAGGCGGTGGCATCGCTGCCAGCTGGGCAACAGTACACGCCGTGTACTTGAGAGTACATGTCGTGTACTCATGTCGATGGATGAACAGTGTGGCGGTGTCGCCAAATGAACAGTTAAATGAAAGAAGTACACACCGTGTACTCAGAAGTACACACCGTGTACTTTGTTTTTTCGGCTTAAAACAGGCAGTAGCCTCCTCATTTGGCAGAGGAGGCACTTGAGCCATTTTGGATCCAAAGGAGGAGGCCTGATCTTTGAAGATCCACCAGGCATTCGTCTGGAATCTGATTCGGCTTCGAACGATTTCGTTGGAACCGCACGGGTAAGCCCTCTCCTCTCCTGGTACCGTTCTTTCCAATTCTTCTCCTAACGTAAGTTATTTATGTTTGAATGAGTTTTGTTCTTCGTCAGATCTACGCCGTTCTTGGGCGTTTCTGGAATCGGCGTTCGAGTATAACGCTCGTTGACATATAAGGTAGGTGTCTTTGTGTTTAGTTTTCCAACTGCTATGTGTTTTGTACGTTTTTATGCCACGAACCCATATTGGGGTGTCGTGTGGTTGAGTTAGTTGCTATATTTAATACCTAGAATTGATTAGGTATTTAATTTTGATAATAAAATGCTGGTTGGGATCATTGCTTGGATCCAGAACCACCCCCAGGGTGTGTTTCTCTGTTTAGCCGTTTGGCCAGGATACCGGACGGTATGCCTTCAAAGTAGTAATTGTTGAATTGCCTTGAGAGGAATTTCTTGTTACTGCTTGTTTACCTGTTGGTCATGGCCCGGTTACTTGTTTAGCCTGGGGGAATTTTTGTATTTATCCTGAGGGCGTTGTTATGATTAGCCTAAGGGCACTGCACTATTTAGCCTGAGGGCTGTAGTTATTTCCACCTGAGGGCAACCTTTCATTCCTGAGGGCTTGACTTCTGTGCCTGAGAGCGACACTTCCTACACCTGAGGGAAATTTCTGTTACGCCTAAGGGCTATACCTACGGGTTGGATTATGCTTACCTGAGGGTAAGGTTTTGTTTGTATGAGGACGTGGACGGTTTACTTAGAAATGTACTGTGGTGGTTTCTAATATTTAAATGGATTAAATGGATAATGAAATGGCAATATAACTGGTAATTAGTTACTTTTGAGTACTGCTTACTTTATTGCATTTTATTACTGCACACTGTTGTTGCATGCTTACACGCAGTTGGGCACAGGCCTTTGGTGGGTGCCTACTGAGATATATTTCTCACACCCTGTTTGGGTCACGCTTTTCGGCCCAAATAGATTACATTTCTACAGGTGTATATAGGGGCAGGAGTCCCTATACAGGTACTTGACTGTTGATGAGGATTAGGAGGGAATGGGACTGAAACTAGGCTCACGATGCCGCTGCCAGCAGTTTTGACTGTTTTCCTGTACTCTGTTTTCTACTGTACTGTATTGATGTATAACATGTTCTGGCTGTTTTCTTTGAACTTGAAACATGTAACATCATCACTTATATACTGTTGGTTATATCCACTGCTGTAGTTATTTCAGTTGTGTTTGTTTACTGCTTCCGCTGTTTTTTGTATGTTTATTTTGGTATTCCGCTGCGCTACACTTTGACAAATGAGGGGATAGTTTCCCCACTATTAGACCTGGGCCCTCGCTGCTAGTCGGCAGCCTCTGGTGTTTGGGGAAATGCGCTTGAGGTCATGTGGCGAACCGGGCTCGGGGCACCCGTTGCGTGGCACCCGGGTCCGGGACGTTACAAAGTGGTATCAAAGGCAGGTTTCTTTTCTTTGACTTACTATTTGGAGCCGTAGTCAGGGATAGAACAGAACGGTAGTTGGTAATAAGTTGTGCCCGGGCGTAGCTAACCCGTGTACAGTGAAAAGCCAGTCTACCTCATATTTTGCATTATTTTGATTTTTCAATTTTACGGTTGATATGTTTTCACTGTTGGGTGACGCACTTGGATTGTGCTGTTTATATTTTATCTGTGGGTGCTATTTAGTTTCAACCCGATGAGATGAGGGTATGTCGTCTCATGCATCATATAGGCACATGCTAGAAATCACATGCCATGCATAGTTTCCATGCCATGTAGGTTCATTAGAATTTGCATGTTGTTATGATAGTTGATGTGCTAATAAAGCATGCTGTTGTGATAGATTCTTGATGAATACCTGCCTATTTGGTTGAGCTTGTTTATAGGATGGACGCCAAACTTTGGTTTTTGGGGAGTATGGGCCCCCATTGACCAGAATTTGGTGGATCATTGACTGTTATTGGTTATAACACAAATAATATGTCAAACTTTGATTCGTGGGGTGTATGAGCCCCCACGGGTCGGAATTTGACACTTAGGTGTTGTTTTTCAGTATTTTCTGGGTTCCGGGGAAGTTTCTGAGGCATACTGTCCGGAAAACACAGAATACACACCGTGTAGGACCTCATACACGCTGTGTGTGTTCTTTTGTTTGGGAAGAAAAATGAACTTTTTGAGTACATGCCGTGTACCCCGAGTACACGCCGTGTAGTCTCTTCCCGTGTCACAAATCGTGTGGGCGGCGACACGGGGTAGGGAAGGGATTGGGTAAAACACGCCGTGTAGTTTTTATGCACGTCGTGTAGTGTGACCCAGAGTCCGGCCGTGTAACTAACAACACAGGTTGGTGAAATCCTTGACAGAACACGCCGTGTCAGTTATAGACACGCCGTGTAGTGTGACCTGGGGACTCGGCCGTGTAACTAACAACACGGGCTAGTGTCACCTCTCCCTGAACACGCCGTGTACCTGTGGGACACGCCGTGTAGTCTTGTCCGAGGACAGACCGTGTAGAGTTAGCCGTGTGGCTAGGAAACGGGATGGTGTACACACCGTGTGCGGGTGTAACACGCTGTGGAGTGTTAAGCTGAGTAGTCGGCCGTGTCACAGATGACACGGGCAGTTGGAAAATAACACCATACATGCCGTGTAGATATTATACACGTCGTGTAGTTTTGTTGAACGGAATCCGTGTGGATTAGCCGTGTAGAAGGACCTAGGAAAAGGAAAGGAAGTCAAGTACACGCCGTGTAGTTAGTGTACACGCCGTGTAGTATTGTTTTGCAAATTTTGAAACTCCTTCTTCCTCTTGTTCCTTTGTGGTTCCTTCGTTTCAGTCTTAATAATCTTGAATCTGAGGTGTGCTTTTAACCTTGTAGAGTCATGCCGCCTAGACGACCATGAGTTGTTCGCCAGGAGAGTGACGACGATTATACTCTGGAGATGGTGGGCCATGGGCTACCAGTTGATCCACTAGCAGAGCCAGATGCGGCACCAGCTATTATACCGGACACAGGCGCGGAGGAACAGTTCTGTGAAGGCTTATTGCGGTTCATGAAAACCTTTCAGGGAGCACCGCAGGTTGCCACATCTATGGCCGAGCTGACGCGTATCTTTCAGCAGCAGCATCTTCCTACGTTTTTAGTGGATGGTGGACCACAGGCTGCAGAGTCTTGGCTAGGATCGATGCAGACTATTTTCGAGCATCTGGAGATGCCTCCAGGGTGGAGGGTCAAGATCGTGACTTACATACTGCATGATTCCACCAAGAGGTGGTGGGATGTTACCACCCAGTCAGAGCATCACAGGGACATGGCGTGGGAAGATTTTCAGGTAGTCTTCTATGACTTCTTCTTTCCCGAGACACTGAGGTCAGATAGAGATCGAGAGTTCATGAATCTGCAGCAGGGCGCTATGTTGGTAATGGACTATTCTGCTCGTTTTATGGAGCTTCAGCGTTTTTCACCTATGCTGGTGGGTGATGAGACGTTGAGAGCCAGACGTTTTGAGGATGGTCTTTGGTATGACATCCGAGCACTGGTAAATGTTTTCAGGTTTCCTACTGTACACACGATTGTGAATCAGGCGCTGATTACAGAGAGGAACCTGTGGGAATCAAGTGGTGTGGGCCAGGAAAGTTCAGCACTAGTTACTGGTACTATTTCTGCTGGCAAGAGGAAGAGACAGATGGACTTCTCTCAGGGCGGCAGTACCAGCCAAGAAGCTTCTTCAGGTGGACCGGTCAGGTGCTACCAGTGTGGCAGAGAGGGGCACAAGAGGCCGCAGTGCCCACGAGACCCAGTGGAGTGCCGAGCTTGCGGAAAGATGGGTCATCTACAACGCTTTTGCAGGGCGTTTCTACCAGTGGCTAGTGAGAGGGGTTCTGTGCAGACTCCGCATGTGGGAGCAGGACCAGTGGCTTCTTACCAGTCATGAAACTGGAATACGTCAGGGCATGCAGGCAGAGACGGTGGTCGTGGCCATGGTAGCTAGACACCAGGATCGCAGAGGCAGCAGGGCGGGATAGCTCAGGGTAGCCAGGCTGTGTCGCAGGTCCGCGAGACTGGACATGCATATGCAGTGCAATAGACCCAGCAGGAGTAGGATCCCGGACCTTCGACAGTCAGAGGTACTATTCTAGTAGCTTCTGTCTTTTCTTCAGTACTTTTTGATATGGGTGCTACACATAGTTTCATATCTGTACCCGTTGTGGAGAGCCTTGGGATCGGTGTTTCTACTTCTTCTAATATCTTGATTCTAGACACTCCATTGGGGACTAGGACGGTTGGTGTGCGTCAGTGCAAGGAGTTCCCCCTTGAGGTTGTTGGGTGTCACTTCCTTTGGGACCTCTATGTCCTAGAGATGACGAGCTATGACATCATTCTCGGGATGGACTGGTTGGTTCCCTTTCGAGCCTTCATAGACTTCTACTGTTGCAGGGTGCGTTTCACGTTACCAGAGGGCGGGGATTTTCTATACAAGGGCGAGTGGGATGTTCAGGCGAGTCGAGCTGGACCAGAGCATCATGGGCGAGGTGGAGTCACAACCTAGATTGCGAGCTTATATCTGGATGACCAGGGTAATTTTCAGACAGATTTCCCTCCAGTTGTTTATCGTTTCAGGGATGTCTTCCCAGATGACTTTTCAGGTCTACCTCTGGTACGCGAGGTGGATTTCTCTATCAAGATAGTGCCAGGAGCAGCAACAGTGTCCATTCCTCCTTATAGGATGGCCACGCCTGAGTTGCAGGAGCTCAAGAGTCAGTTAGAGGAGTTGCAGGCAAAGGGTTTTATCCGACCCAGTACATCTCCTTGGGGTTCTCCGGTCCTTTTTGTGAAGAAGGCGGATGGTACCCTCAGACTTTGTGTGGATTATCGGAAGATGAACCAGTTGACGGTTAAGAACCGATATCCCTTACTGAGGATAGATGATCTATTTGATCAGCTTCGTGGAGCACGAGTGTTATCGAAGATTGACTTGAGATCCGGATATCATCAGCTGCACGTTAGACCATCAGATATACCACTTACAGCTTTTCAGAGTAGGTATGGTCTATATGAGTATACGATTATGCCGTTCGGACTCACGAACACACCAACAGTTTTCATGACTCTGATGAATCGTGTGTTTCATCCGTATCTTGATTAATTTGTGGTAGTATTCGTGGACGACATCTTGGTGTACTCTCACACTCGACACGACCATGTCACCCATCTTGAGATCGTATTGAGTACACTGAGAGAGAATCGGCTATATTCTAAGCTCTCAAAGTTCCACTTTTGGATGGATCAAATTCACTTCTTGGGTCATATCATCTTAGAGGAAGGAGTTGAAGTAGACCCAGATAAGGTGAGAGCAGTAGTTTCCTGGGAGCATCCCAAGAACGTGTTTGAGATATGGAGTTTCTTAGGGCTGGCTGGTTACTACAGGTGCTTCATACAGGACTTCTCCTGCTTAGCAGCACTGTTGACAGGTCTGACTAAGAAGGGTGTGAAGTTCGTTTGGTCAGAAGCTTGCGAGACAGCTTTTCAGGACCTAAAGGGAAGGCTGACATCAGCACCGATCCTGATACTCCCAGAGTAGGGTAAGAGCTATACAGTTTACTGTGATGCATCAGGGATTGGTATGGGAGCCGTTTTGATGCAGGGCGACCGAGTTGTGGCATACGGGTCTCGACAATTGAGGCCACATGAGAGGAATTACCCGACGCATGATCTCGTGTTGGCTGTAGTTGTGCATGCGTTGCGCTGTTGGAGACATTATCTGTTGGGAGAGAATTTTGTGGTTTTCACTGACCACAAAAGCCTCAAGTATATCTTTACTCAGCGTGACCTGAATCTGAGGCAGAGAAGGTGGGTCGAGTACCTACAGTCCTTCGATTTTTAGATTGCCTATACACCTGGTAAAGGTAATGCAGTAGCTGATGCACTGAGCAGGAAGACTCAGATACAGGCAGTGTAGGAGGCCAGTGGTGAGTGGAATCTTATGGATTTGTTCTCTGAGATGCATATGGAGGTGCATGACAATCAGGGGAATACTTATCTTTCATCGTTAGCTGTGACTTCTACCCTCCTGGACAGAGTGAGGATGAGGCAGCTATCGGATTCAGAAGGCATAGTTCTACGGGAGTCGGTGGCAAGTGAGGACCCTCCTCCCAGTTGGACGATAGGCGATGATGAGGTTTTGTGTTTCCATGGACATGTATGGGTTCCAGGGGAAATACGCGAGGAGCTGATGTGGGAGTTTCATGCTTCAGCTTGGGCAGTTCATCCCGGGGTTACCAAGATGTACCGAGACTTGAGACGTCAGTACTGGTGGCCGGGTATGAAGAGAGAGATAGCTGGTTTTGTTACGAGGTGTTCCACCTGTCAGCAGGTGAAGGCAGAGCATCAGATACCAGTTGGGCTATTACAGCAGTTGCCCATTCCAGAGTGGAAATGGGATGATGTTGCGATGGATTTCGTGACGGGATTGCCGAGGTCACCTCAAGGCAATGACGCCGTGTGGGTTTTTGTGGACAGACTCACGAAGGTAGCTAACTTCTTTCCGATCAAGGATACATTTGGTGTGGATGAGCTCGAAAGGATTTATATCCGAGAGATCGTATGTATTCATGGGTTCCCTCATTCTATCGTTTCAGATAGGGACACTCACTTTACATCTCGTTTCTGGCAGAGTTTTCAGAGGGTGCTGGGTACATAGGTGCTTCTGAGCACAACATACCACCCTCAGACAGATGTCCAGTCAGAGCGGACGATACAGGTGCTAGAGGACATGCTGAGTGCATGCGTCCTAGAATTTGGGGGCTCTTGGGAGAAGCATATACCCTTAGTCGAGTTTTCCTATAACAATAGTTTTCAGGCGAATATTGAGATGGAACCATACGAGGCTTTATATGGTAGGCCATGCCGGTCACCTTTGTGCTGGTTAGAGGCAGGTGAGGCAACTTTACTAGGGCCACAGCTCGTGCAGGAGACATTTGAGCAGGTCTAGTTGATTCGGAAGCGGACGGCTACCGCGCAGTCTCGTCATAAGTTTTATGCTGATCGCCGCATAAAACCTTTGGAGTTCGTGGCCGGGGATCAGGTTTTCTTGCGTGTTTCGCTGAGGCTGGGACACAAACAGATTAGGAGACAGGGTGATCTTTCACCGAGTTATGTGGGACCATTTGAGATTCTGGAGAGAGTCGGGCTGGTTGCATATAGGTTGCAGTTACTGCAGCGGTACCGAGCCATGCACGACGTCTTCCACGTGTCTCAGTTGCGTCGCTACCATTTAGACCCGTCTCACACCTTTCAGCCAGAGGAGGTTGAGCTTCAGCATGATGCGTCCTTTGAGGAAAATCCGATCCGTATCGTTGGCAGAATCAAGAACGTTCTCTGAGGCCGGTCAGTTCCTCTCGTACGGGTGCTATGGCAGCATGGCCGAGTGCAGGACGAGACCTGGGAGCGGGAGGCCGATGTATGTGCTCAGTGGCCAGAGCTGTTCTGAGCTTATTCTTAGCCACCCTTGGAAGGGAAATTCGGGGACGAATTGCTATAAGGGGGGATGTTTGTAAGAACCCGGTTCTTATTTTAGAGGTATGGGATTCTTCTTTTCCTTTTCCTTAAGTGTTTTTTAGAAAATATGGAAAATGGGGAAAAATCCTGAATATTGGAACTACACGCCGTGTACTTTATCCACACACCGTGTACTTTTGGCTGTGTTGGGATGAGTACATGGGGCGTGTAGCCATGCCGGCGACGAAGGGTGTAGGAACCACTACACGCCGTGTAGTGGTGCCTTACACGCCGTGTAGTCAGTCGGCAGGCTTAAACAGTAAGGTGGTGGCGTCGCCGCCAGCTGGGCGATAGTACATGCCGTGTACTCGAGAGTACATGCCCTGTACTCATGTCGACGGATGAACAGTGTGGCGGTGCCGCCAAATGAACAGTTAAATGAAAGAAGTACACGCCATGTACTCAGAAGTACACGCCGCGTACTTTGTTTTTTCGGCTTAAAATAGGCAGTAGCCTCCTCATTTGGCAGAGGAGGCACTTGAGCCATTTTGGAGCCAAAGGAGGAGGCCAGATCTTTGAAGATCCACCAGGTGTTCGTCTGGAATCCGATTCGGCTTCGGACGATTTCGTTGGAACCGAACGGGTAAGACCTCTCCTCTCCTGGTACCGTTCTTGCCAATTCTTCTCCTAATGTAAGTTATTTACGTTTGAATGAGTTTTGTTCTTCATCAGATATACGCCGTTCTTGGGCGTTTCTAGAATCGGCGTTTGAGTATAACGCGTGTTGACGTATAAGGTAGGTGGCTTTGTGTTTAGTTTTCCAACTGCTGTGTGTTTTGTGCGTTTTTGTGCCACGAACCCATGTTGGGGTGTCGTATGGATGAGGCCGTTTCTATATTTAATACCTAGAATTGATTAGGTATTTAATTGTGATAATAAAATGCTGGTTGGGATCGTTTCTTGGATCCGGAACCACCCCCGGGGTGTGTTTCTCTGTTTAGCCGTTTGGCCAGGATACCCGAGGGTATGCCTTCAAAGTAGTAATTGTAGAATTGCCTTGAGAGGAATTGATTATTACTGCTTGTTTACCTGTTGGGAATGGCCCGGTTACCTGTTTAGCCTGAGGGTGTTTTTGTATTTAGCCTGAGGGCGTTGTTGTGATTAGCCTGAGGGCACTGCACTATTTAGCCCAAGGGATGTAGTTATTTCCGCCTGAGGGCAACCTTTTGTGCCTGAGGGCTTGACTTCTGTGCCTGAGGGAGACACTTCCTACGCCTGAGGGCAATTTATGTTATGCCTGAGGGCTATACCTGCGGGTTGGATTCTGCTTACCTGAGGGTAAGGTTTTGTTTGTCTGAGGACGTGGACTATTTACTTAGAAATGCACTGTGGTGGTTTCTAATATTTAAATTGAGTAAATGGATAATGAAATGGAAATATAACTTGTAATTAGTTAATTTTGAGTACTGCTTACTTTATTTCATTTTACTACTGCACACTGTTGTTGCATGCTTACACGCAGTTGGGAACAAGCCTTTGGTGGGTGCCTACTGAGATATATTTCTCACACCCTGTTTGGGTCATGATTTTAGGCCCAAACAGATTACGTTGCTGCAGGTGTAGATAGGGGAAAGAGTCCCTATACAGGTACTTGACTGTTGCTGAGGAGTAGGAGGGCATGGGACCGAGCCTAGGCTCGCGATGCCGCTGCCTGCAGTTTTGCTTGTTTTGCTGTACCCTGTTTTCTGCTGTACTGTATTGATGTATAACATGTTCTTTCTATTTTCTTAGAACTTGAAACATGTAGCATCATCACTTATATACTGTTGTTTATATCTACTACTGTTGTTATTTCAATTGTGTGTGTTTACTGCTTCTGCTATTTGTTGTATGTTTATTTTGGTATTTCGCTGCGCTACACTTTGACAAATGAGGGTATAGTTTCCCCACTATCAGACCTGGGCCCTCGCTGCTAGTTGGTAGCCTCTGGCATTTGGGGAAATGCGCTTGAGGTCACGTGGAGAACCGGGCTTAGGGAACCCATTGTGTGGCACCCGGGTCTGGGACATTACAGCGTTACTCTCTAAACTTAGACTGCTGAGGTACTCCTCCTGTCGAGTACCGCGGGTCTGCTGCCAAACCGGGCACTCCGTCCACTGTGGATCTGCCGCCAAACCAGGCGCTCCCCCTAAAAGCCGTCAGAGGTACTCCTCCTATCGAGTACTGCGGGTCTGCTTCCAAGCCAGGCACTCCGTTCGCCGTGGGTCTGCTGCCAAACCAGGCACTCCGTCCACTGGGCTAGTCAAATCACTCCGAGTCGAATCGGTCAAGCAGTCATCAGGTCTACAACTACTAGGTCTCCGCACTCCATACACTTGACTCTGGGAGGATCTGCTCCACGAGCTACTGGTTGATACTCCAAGTGTCATGAAGTCTCACATGGAAGTATCTCAAAGTACCGCCACATCATAGGGGTCTCAACGCAACAGACGGCGCGTCAATCGGACGCCCGGTCTGTGAGTTATTAACATTTTAGTTTTGGGGGCCCGGTTGGATTCGTGTATGAACCAACCTAACTGTGACTCAACTATACCTCGAACTCCAGTGGGGTATACTCAAAGGGACGGCTATGCTCCAAGAATACCGGCGCCACTAACGGTTCGTTAAACGGACGTCTGGTGCCAAAGATATGGCCCAAGAAGGTAATGGGTCAGTAATGGGCCCGGGTCCGGTCCGACCTGGTCGGACCGAAGCGGCCCAACCCAGTCTGGGCCGACCCGGTCTAGGTCGACCCGGTCAGACTCGCTAGGTCTGACCTGGACCATTGGGCGGGTCATCCCGCTAAGTTTTGACCCGGTCCGCTGGGCCTGACCTAGCGGACTGCGAGGGCGGTTCGACCCGATAGTCGCCACCTAGGCTGCTCGGTAACTCGACCCGAGAGACCGGGCCAGTTCGACCAGTGATTCCATGAGGGCACCACGGGCCGGCTGGCCTCCGGGTAGGCCGCGGGTGCACCCAGCAGGGCGCGGGTGCGCCGCGCAAGGCACGTGGGTGCTGGCCAGCGCGCGGGGGCAAGCTGGGCAACGCGTGGGGCCGCGCCGGGTAGCACGGCAGGGCGACGGGGGTGCCAGGAAGGGTGGTAGGGCACCGTGGGGTGCTGTGCAGGGCGCTACGAGGGCGCCGACAACGCGGGTAGGGCACTGCGGGGGCGCCAGAGTGCACCGGGCAGCGCGCCAGGGGGCGCTGGCAGGCCGGGCTGGGCGCCGTGGGGGTGCCGGAGTGCGCCTGGTAGGCCGGGCAGCGCACCACGGGGCGCAGGCAGTCCGGGAAGGGTGTCACGGGGGCGCCGGAATGCGCCGGGTAGGCCAGGAAGCGCACGGGATGCGGGGGTACAGGTAGCACACCGGGGCGCCGCGGGTCGACGTAGTTCACGGAGGCCACGGGTAGCGCAACCTTTGTTCACCACCTTCGTCACCGTCGCCTCATTTCCATGCCGTCGTTACATGGCCGTCGACTCAAGGTTCTGAAACCACAAGTTTGCTGATGGGTCGGGCCGTGTTCGTTTGGCCTGAACCCTCCACGTTAGAACGATAGAAAGCGGCTCATGAAGTTGATTCAACGTGAGAAGATGAAGCGTTAAACAACTTAAAACACACCCCTACCTTTTTAATTGTTGGGCGTTCATCGCGGGGGAAGACGGTGTTGTCATCGTTCGCCGTATGCTTCCACTTCTGAGCTCGTGCGTTGGTCCGCTGACGACGAAGAGGAAGGAAGAAGGGTCATCGGAGAGAGTCCACGTCGGAAGGGGGGTTTCGGGGAAGGAGTCGAGGAAGAAGCGTCATCACCGGTGTCTCTGCGTTCTTCGTGTTCTTTCTCCAAAACTCTAAATCTCCCCAAAGAGAATCACCAACCACAAAAATAATAGCTTCTCTATTATTTAATTGTTTCCATGTATCCCCAATGGAATTCAAAAGATTTCAAAATAAATTAAGCCACTTCACTACATTAATGGGTGAAGTTTTGTGAATTAATTAGGAGGAGGAAGGTGAAGAATTTAATTAATCCATTAAGTGAATAGGCACATTAATGAGAGGGAGGTGGAAAGTTAACATCCTCCTTAATTGGGAGTTCATGGAGTTTAAGGGGTTTGGTGTTAGTGTGGGACCCACCACACAATATCCTCTCATGGGAGGTTATGTGGGGGGTGGGCCCTACCCCAACTTCTCTTTGGAGATAATAACCACCACTCTGAATAAAACTGTGTTACACACACACATTTTTATTTAAGCTTTTAATTTTAATTAGCAACCCAAATTTATAACTTCCTTCCACGATGAAACACAACTATAGTAAAGGTCTCCTTAATAGAATACCGGTGCTGCGAGCTCAACTGTGCCCTCAGATTTCAATTCCGAGAATCGGTTCAAAAGATTGAAAAACCCGCACGTACGTTCACTGAATGTACCCGAACAAAACTTCAAATGTTGATTCCGGGCACACCGGGCCTCGGAATCTGTCACCGTCAGAAACTACGGACTCGTAAAATTACAAAGAATTTAAGAAAAAAATTCCCTTGAAAGTTTTAGTTCTTTACATTACCCCCACCTCAGGGATTTACGTCCCCGTAAAGCTACAACGCACACTAGGGAAACAAAAAGGGGCACTGAGCACGCATCTGAGCCTCCCGCTCCCATGTACTCTCCTGGAGGTTCTTGTGCTGGAGCGAATGCGCACTAGAGGAATCGACCATCCACGTAGGACCCACTCATGTCGATCCTCAATCTCTAATGGAACCTCCTTGAAAGTCACCCCGTCATCAATGTCCAGCTACCCATGGTCGATGATGTGGGATGGGTCGTGCACACATATCCTCAGATGAGATATGTGGAAGACGTCATGCACCCAGTGCAACTGAGGTGGAAGAGCCAAGCGGTAATCCACCTCGCCTACTCTGTTGAAGAAGTGGAGGAGTGGCTGTAAGTGACTGTAGATAGGCTGCACGATCTCTATCCACAAAGGATATATGTAAGGCAACCAGCTACTCTGTCGCCTCTCCTAGCAGCTGAATACCAGTCCTCCTGCTGAGCACATCCGCAAAAACATTCCCCTTCCCAGGAGTATAGACTCTCTTGAAGTCATAGTCCTGAAAAAACTCAATCCATCGCCACTGTCTCAGGTTCAGGTCCTTCTGAAAGAAGAAACACCTGAGACTATTGAAATTAGAGTAAACCGTAAACCGTTCTCTGAACGAACTATGGGTGAGACTAGCCAATTGTAATGAAATCAACTACACCCTTCTTCGCCTACGTTCTACAAAAGTTGTTGATATTTCTCCTTTTCCAAAAAGAGAAATCTGGTCTCATCCCCTGGATGAACCACGCCCTTTGCCTAATACAGTCAATCCTGACATGAATGGTACTAATTCATGCCATGGAAGATGTCGTAAGGCCTCGATGCTACTACCAAGAGATCCAACCGTTACTCTCGACTCTAAGGGTTGAGTCACACTGTCGGCATCTGTGTGTGGTCACTGGTTCTCATCCAGTAGAAATCTCGAAAGTGAGGGTCAAGTAAATAGTTTTAACCAGAACCTCTTAGTATTAACCACACAAAAGGCAGGAAAGAAAACGTCAAAAGTACAAGTGTATTCTATTACTGCAGATCAAAGTACAACGACACAAAGCAACCACAATCAACGACATCAACGAAGCCAGAAGCATCATGAACAAAAGCCTCTATGCCTGGAACTAGTCCCGCTCTTGTCCACCTGCTTCCGGAGCTCCATGGTCGTATGCTTCAACTGCCTGAAGCTGTGCTCTCCCTTGTCCACCCATTCCCTACGGTCGGGGTGGACCTCCTGGTGGTGGTGGCGGCAACACCTCGAAGCGTCGTCCACCACCAGCTGCGCGGCCATCTCCCCTTACACGTTTGCCTTCGCCCTGCGGACCATCTTAATCGAACCTATGCCTCTGCCTGGGAGGTCCTTCATCTATCTTATAATTATTTTTATGGCAGGTAGGACAGTCACGTGCCATGTGACCAAGCCCACCGCAAGAGTAACATTGTCTGCTCCTGGTATGCCTGGCTCGGTCTCCACTCTGGGTGCCCCGCACAACCGATCCTGAGTCGTGCGGTCGATCACCTGTAGGTCTGTTCCTCTTGGAACTTTGCATCATCTGTCTACTACCTGCTATAGAAGACTCTACTGCATGTCGGCTAGTGGTGGGTCTCGCTGTTGGAGACTGCTCAACAAGGAAACTCTCCACTAGGAGGGCTCGCTCCAACACCCCTGTCTGCATCGGGATGCTGTGGGAGAAAAATGAAGCTCTAATATCTCACCTGAGTCCCTGATCGAAGGTCCTGGCCCTGAAGAATGGGTCCCGTACAATATCAGGGGATTAGCGCGAGAGGTCGGTGAACCTCGCTGAGTACTGCGCCACCATTATGCTACCCCGCTGTAGATGCAGTAGCTCCTGAATACACACCACTCGAAGGGTGTCTAGTACAAACTCTGCTCGGAATAGGCTCTCGAAGTCTTCCCATAAAAGTGACGCCTCGTCATGCATCTGGAGCATCAGGCTCCACCATCTACCTATTTCTGCCTGAAATAGGCTGGCAGCAAGGATCACCATGAAGTCGGCTGGTGTCCCTACCAGTCTGAAGACTCTCACCACACCCTCCAGCCAATCCTCAACCTCCTGTGGGTCTGTCTCTCCCCTGAACCTGGGTGGACTCTGGCGCTGGAACTCATGCAGTGCGCTCAAGCGGCGTGCACTCTCTGCTGCTGGGGATAGTGGCATCGGTGGCCCAATGGGAAGTCGTACCACTGGTGCCTCTACTGGTGCCTCAACTGGAAGAGGGCCCTGTACTGAGGCCTCGTCGCTCGATGAGCTATCAGTACGTACAACTCTTGGGGCTCTAGCTGGTTGTCCATGGGGAGGCATCCTGAAAGAAACAGATGTGACACGGTCAAAAGAATATACCTGGTGAGCTGAGTTTGTTTGAGATGACTTAAAGAAAACTTTTTAAAACACACACACAATCAGTGTTTTCATGAACTGAGTCGGAAATCAAAAGTCAGGGTCATGGTGTATGGCTACGTCGGCCGCCCGCACCAACATTGGACTCCCTGAACTAAAAACCACACATAGTAACCATAACACTATTACTTCATAGAAAAGAAATATCAGAGTCCTAAGTTCTGCGGTAGAACCGACTCCTATGATACCAATTTGTCACGACCCGTCCCTCGGGGCCCGTATCGTGACTACCCCAAGCCCGTCTTCCATAAGCCAGGGGTTGACAACTAGCACCAAAGGCGTATTTCTCTAAAACTTGGAAGGCATTGCCTTTATAAAACGTAAAAACACACAACCAAAGTACAAGCAGAAGAAAACACTAAGTAAAACTGTATAACAAGTGTACTGAAAAGAAAGGGGGCCAGAATACAAGACCAACTGTAAAGTACAAATACAACTGAAAGTAAGTACAACTAAAAAGGGACAAACAACTAAAAGGTGAAAGCAGCTCCTGGATCATCCTCCGGGGTTCCTACCTGAAGGGTAGGTACATATGGCCTCCTCAGCACTCCATGTCCGTCAGACTCCATCATGTACCGATATGTCGTAAGGTCCTCCTCCGGGTACCGTCCAGTCCTGATGCTCTCAGCCTCCATTAGCACTGTCCGACTTCTGCATCCAACACAACGATGTGATGGCGTAGCCCGTGTAGGGGTGAGTATAACGATACTCAGTAGGGACCCCGAGACCCTCAAGGTCTCATAAAATCCAACAAGGATAAACCAAAAAGTATGATTTCAACAGATAACCATTACTTAGGTATATTCCTATACATATACCTAAGTTATCGAGTAACCCATCTCAATCATGAAGAAAACACAAAGGTCATTGACTCAGTTCAAACCAGGATTTTTCATTATCGAAACCACGACTGTTGGATAACTCCTCCTCTGTCGAGTACAGTGGCCCTATCGCGACTCTGAGGCGCTGCTCACTAACCTTAGACTGTTCAGCTACTCCTCCTGTCAAGTATCGCGGGTCTGCTTCCAAACCGGGCGCTCCGTCCGCTGTGGGTCTTCCGCCAAACCGGGCACTCCCCCTAATAGCCGTCAGAGGTACTCCTCCTGTTGAGTACCGCGGGTCTGCTGCTAAGCCAGGCGATCCGTCCGCTGTGGGTCTACCAGCAAACCGGGCGCTCTATCCACTGGGCTAGTCGAATCACTCCAAGTCGAATCGGTCAAGCAGTCGTCAGGTCTACAGCTACTAGGTCTCCCCACTCCGTACACTCGTCTCCGGGAGGATCCGCTCCACGAGCTACTGGTCGATACTCCAAGTGTCATTAAGTCTCATGTGGAAGTATCTCAAAGGACCTCCACGTCATAGGGGTCTCAACGCAACAGACGACGCGTCAATCAGATGCCCGGTCTGTGAGTTATTAACATTTTAGTCCTGGGGCCCCGGTTGGATTCGTGTATGAACCAACCTGACCGCGACTCAACTATACCCAAAACTCCAGTGGGGTATACTCAAAGGGACGAATATGGTCTAAGAATTCTGGGGATGCTGACGGTTCATCAAAAGGACGTTTGGTGCCAAAGATATGGCCCAAGAAGGTAATGGGTCAATAATGGGCCTGGGTCCAGTCCGACCCGGTCGGACCGACTCGGCCCAACCCCATCTGGGCCGACCTGGTCAGACTCTCTAGGTCTGACCTGACCCATTGGGCGGGTCAGCCCGCTAAGTTTTGACCCAGTCCGCTGGGCCTGGCCCAGCGGACCGCGAGGGCGGTTCGGCCTGATAGTCGCCACGTAGGCGGCTCGGTAACTTGGCCCGAGAGACCGGGCCGGTTCGACCAGCAATACCGTAGGGGTTCCACGGGCCGACGCAGCAGGATGATGTCCAGAAGGCCAGCGGGCAGGCTGCGCGGGGCGCGGGCGGGCCGGCTGGACTCTGGGCAGGCTGCGGGTGCACCCAGCAGAGCGCGGGTGCACCGGGAAGGGCGCGTGGGTGCCAGGAAGGGTGCTGGATGCTGGTTAGCGCGCGGGGGCATGCTGAGCAATGCGCGGGGGTGCATTTGGCAGCACGACAGGGCGCCGGGCAGGGCGGCAGGGTGCCGCGGGTTGTCGGGCAGGGCACCGCGTGGGCACCGGCAGCGCGGGCAGGGCGCCGAAGTGCGCCGGGCAGGCCGGGCAGTGCGCCAGGGGGCGAGTGCAGGCCGAGTGGGGCGCCACGGGGGTGCCAGAGTGCGCCGGGCAGGCCGGGCAGCGCGCCACGTGGCGCGGGCAGGCCAGACAGGGTGCCGTAGGGGCATCAGAGTGCACCGGGTAGGCCAGGCAGCGCACCACGGGGCGCGGGCAGGCCGGGCAGCGCGTGGGGCACGGGGGTGCGGGTAGCGCACCGGGGCGCCGCGAGGGTGGCGTAGTTCACGGAGGTCATGGGTAGCACTACCTTTGTTCGCCACCTTCATCACCGTCGCCTCATTTCCATACCGTCGTTACATGGCCGTCAACTCAAGGTTCCAAAACCACAAAGGTTACGGAGGGGTCGGGCCATGTTCGTTTGGCCCGAACCCTCCACGTTAGAACGATAGCGAGCGGCTCATGAAGTTGATTCAACGTGAGAACATGAAGCATTAAACAACTTAAAACACACCCCTACCTTTTTAATTGTCGGGCTTTCGTCACAGGGGAAGACTATGTTATCGTCGTTCGTCTTATGCTTCCACTTCCGAGCTCATGCGTTGGTCCGCTGACGACGAAGAGGAAGGAAGAAGGGTCGTCAGAGAGATTCCACGTTGGAAGGGGGGTTCTGAGGAAAGAGCCAAAAAAGAAGCGTCGTCACCGGCGTCTCCACATTCTTCGTGTTCTTTCTCCAAAACTCCAAAGCTCCCCAAAGAGAATCACCAACCACAAAAATAATAGCTTCTCTATTATTTAATTGTTGTCAGGCATTCCCAATGGAATTCAAAAGATTTCAAAATAAATTAAGCCACTTCACTACATTAATGGGTGAAGTTGTCTTAATTAATTAGGGGGAGGAAGGTGAAGAATTTAATTAATCCATTAAGTGAATAGGCACATTAATGAGAGGGAGGTGGAAAGTTAACATCCTTCTTAATTGGGAGTTCATGGAGTTTAAGGGGAGTTTAAGGGGTTTGGTGTTAGTGTGGGCCCCACCACACAATATCCTCCCATGGGAGGTTATGTGGGGGTGGGCCCCACCCCAACTTCCCTTTGGAGATAATAATAACCACTCTGAATAAAAATGTGTCACACACACACATTTTTATTTAATCTTTAAATTTTAATTAGCAACCCAAATTTATAACTTCCTTCCACGATGAAACGCAACTGCGGTAAAGGTCTCCTTAAGCGAATACCGGCGCTGCGAGCTCAACGATGCCCTCAGATTTCAATTCCAAGCACCGGTTCAAAAGATAGAAAAACCCACATGTACATTCACTGAACGTACCCGAACAAAACTTCATAAGTTGATTCCGGGCACACCGGGCCTCGGAATCAGTCTCCATCAGAAACTGCGGACTCGTAAAATTAGAAAAAGAATTTATGAAAAAAAAATTCCTTGAAATTTTTGGGGATTTACATTAATGTTTTTAACTTTTTGTTGGATAATTATAAATGTAATTATATAAAACATTGTTTGAAATGTATATAACATTGTTTGACAAACCCTTGTGTGTGCTGCTTTGTTCTTGTGTGCATTGTGCAGGTGGTGTGTGTGTTTGCTGTGCAGGTGCTGGTGGGTGTGTTGTTGTATAAACAACACATGAAATGCAGTTGGGCCTTTATCAATGCTATTTCAAGCACTGATAAAGGCCCCCTTTATCAGCGTTATTTAGAGCGCGGATAAAGTCCCACTTTACGAGCGCTAAAAACAACGCTCATAAAAAGTGACTTTTATATGTGATAAAATAACGCTGATAAAGGGGTGGCCTTTATTAGTGATTTTTAGAATGAATAAAGGACACCTTTATCAGTGTTTTTTTAGCACTGTTAAAGGGGACCTCCCTTCATCTTCATTGAGATTAACAATGTTTTTCTATCACTGTTAAAAGCATTTTCTAGCACTTTTAAAATCACTATCTATAGTTGTGCCAACTCCCTATCGAGTCTAGCTCAATGTGGTGTTTTCAGGTTTTACCTATAGGTATATCTGTATTAGAACCACATCCACTTGTAGTATCCATATATGGATTTGATTGCTTAGATAACCACATAATCTTTATGCCACCAAAATTTTAGAACATTTTATTATATCTTGAAACATGACACTAATGTTTTGTTATAAAATTTTTAACTTTCCTAAAGGCATGTTCAATGGTTTATAATGAAAATGTTTTTCATCTAAAACATATCTATCGACACCAAAAAATAGGCGTGCAATGAGGGATGAATCATCTAAATCAAAGGAGTAACAAATCATGTGTGCAATTAAGCCTCCTTGTCATTCAATTTGTCATCTTTCATCCTATGTTTATTCTATGTTAATCTAAACATAATCAATATCTTATCATTAATTAATAATTAGTCAATCATTCTTTAATCATTAGTTACTCATTCATTAAATATTAGTGAATCATTTATTAAACATTAGTTAATCATTAGATAATCATTCTTTAATCATTCTTTAATCATTAATTATTCATTAGTTAATCATCATTTAATCATTGTTTATTCATTAGTTAATCATTAGTTAATCATTATTTAATAATTAGTTAATCATTAGTTAATCATTCCTTAATAATTATTTAATCATTACTTAATCATTACTTAATAATTACTTAATATTAAGTTAATCATTAGTTAGTTATTCTTTAATTCTTATTTAATCATTAGTTAATCATTCCTTAATCATTCTTTAATCATTATGTAATCATTAGTTAATCATTTTTTAATTATTCCTTAATCATTTATTATTCATTAGTTAATTATTCTTTAATCATTCCTTATTCATTAGTTAATAATTCTTTAATCATTCCTTAATCATTACTTAATCATTAGTTAATCAATCTTTAATCATTACTCAATCAATAGTTAATCATTAGTTCATCATAATTTAATCATTACTTAATCATTACTTAATCATTAGTTAATCATTACCAAATCATTAGTTAATAATTCTATAATCATTAGTTAATCATTCATTAATCATTCTTTATTCAATACCTAATAATTAGTTAAACATTACTTAATCCTTAATTAATTATGCCTTAATAATTAGTTATTTAGATACTATTAATTATTTAATTATTATTATCTAATAATTATATGCAATCATTATTTAATCCTAAGTTATTCATTAGTTAATCTTATACTTAATCATTACTAATAATGATTATTATTTCTAAACTATATAAAACTAACTAAACTATTAAATAACTAACATATTTAGAACTAATTAAAAACAAATCAATTAAATTAATAAATAACATTAAAATAAATAAGAAAAAATATCTATAATTGATGATTCACAAAAAATTGGCACTTCTTTTAGGGCATCGAAACCACCACACACAAAGGAAGTTTATTTTAGAGAGGGGTAATTTATAGAGAACAATTTTTAAGTGAGGAGGGGTGACTTTTTATAGGGACTTGAGGGAAATATGACATGAGAGGTGTCTCCTTTCGCCTTTAAGTTAGGCAAAAAGTGGTCAATCTCCAACCGCTTTTCACTTTATTTTAGGCGAAAGGTGGGTGCTCTTCGTCCGACTTTCTCATGTCATCGATCCATGTTGATTAAATGTAAATGCGGAACACCCCCTATTGCTTTTCAATAAATAGGGAAGATGGTAGGGGTCTTGGCGTCTTTCGGATACAGATTTAAAAAAAAACCCTACTCTTATTTAATTTTTTTTTCAAAGAAAAAGCAACAAAAAACTCATTGTAAAACCCCTTAGGAAATTATATCATATATAATATCACCGAAAAGAACAATCATTGATTGGATTTTTTTTAAAATACGTTTTTTAAATAAATTATTTTTAAAAAAACTTCTAGGTTAATTTTTTTTAAAAAATATGCTCTAAAGGCGACAGGGTAGGTGCCGCATTTAGGCTTCGGGAGAAAGGCGGCAAGTAAGTTGCCGCCTTTCTACTAAAAAAATACTATTTTTTAAAAATTTTTATTTTTATTTTTTGTTTTGTTTGTTTATATAAATATATATATATAAACAAAACATAACAAAAAATAAAAATAAAATTTTCAGCAGAATTTATTCGCTATTTAAAATCCAGTAGTACTGCCATTACAACAGTCTTGATTATGACAGAAGCTCTCACCCAAAGATCCCTTTTATAAGAGAGCTTACCCTGAAAATCATTCTGCATTTTCAATGTGGGATTCTGGTTCTCCATTTCCTACACAGAACATTCTGCATTTCTGATGTGGGATTCTGTTTCAAGTACGTGACTTTGAAAGACTATAAAATATAAACTATAAGGCCAATATAAATAAAACTTAAAAAATGGATGAAATATATGAAAAATAGTGGGAAAAAATAATTTCATAAAAAATGATGATAAAAAATAATTTATAAGCTTTCAAAACCACTTATTTGAAATTTAAGAAATTTCAAGTACATGACTTTGAAATCTTATAAAATATAAACTACAAAACCAATAAAAATGAAACTTAATACATAGATTAAACATATAACAAATAGTTGAAAATAAAAAGAATTTAGTAAAAAATGTTGATGAAAAATAATTTATAAGCTTTCAAAACTACCAACTTGAAACTTAAAAATGTTTCAAGCACATGACTTTGAAAACCTATAAAATATAAACTATAAGACCGATATAAATGAAACTTAAAACACGGATTAAACATATAAAAAATAGTCGAAAACAAAATTAATTTTGTAAAAAATGTTCATGAAAAATAATTTATAACAATACTAGAAATGGAAAATTTCCCAACGGTTCTGAACCATTGGGAAAGCCTACAGAACCGTTGGTAAGTAAGCCATTGGGAAATATTTTCCCAACGGTTTACATAGAACCGTTGGGATAGGTTAGAAAAATGAACCTATCCCAAAAGTTTGGCACAACCATTGGGATAGTTTTTCCCAATGATTTCGCTTGAACCGTTGGGACAACTAACCATATGGCTTCTTTCCCAACGGTTTCTAAATCATTGGGAAAGGTTTTTTTACCAATGGTTCATAGAGAACCATTGGTAAAAAAAATACTGAGAATCCTATGCCAACAGTTTGAAACCGTTGGCATAGACTATGCTGTGAAAATTGCACAGCAGCCTGCAATTTGCACAGGAGGCACAGAGCAGGGTTCATTCCCTCTCCTTTCCAATTCCCTCTCATTTCCAATTATTGTACCTGCAATAATCAACTAACACATACATATACAATTACTTTACCTGTAATAACCAAATAACACATACATATACAGAACAAATTCATACACATTTAACATATAATGCATCCTGAAACTATACACATCCAGAATTAAATCAGAATTCATAACATAATTATAAACATACATAATTCATTTAGAATTAAATTTAAAATTTAGATGACAATTATATGTGGAATCCGGAATTCAATTCATAATTTGATCGGTTTTTCGTATACCAGATGTTTTTACTATAAATGATGTCCATTTTAAACAAAATACATACACCTGGAGTGATACCGGCCACACTGTGCCTCAGATTGAGGAGAGGTTAACTCGTACACATCACAAATGACCCATGAATAATTTTCCTAAAGTATCAACATATTCTGAAAGTGTTTGTTCGGTTTTTCGTATGTCAGTTATTGTTTTCACTTAAAATGAAGTGCTTTTTAAATAAAAGAGAGACACTTTAAGTGGTTCCAGCCACACCACGCCTCAGATTGAGGCGGGGTTGACTCGAACACATCACAAATGACCCATGGATTGTTGTGATAAAGTATCAACACAATCAGAGTCTGTTTGGTCGGTTTTACGTATGTACTTAAAATGTTTTCAATTTTAAACATAAGAGAGACACTTTGGGTGGTTACGGCCACACAATGACTCGGATTGAGGTGCAGTTTACTCGTACACGTTACATATAACCCATGGATCATTTTCCTAAAGTTTCAACAGATTCCGAATGCGTTTGGTCAGTTTTTTGTATGCCAGTTGTTCTTTTCACTTATAATCCTGTCCATTTTAAACAAAAGAGACATAGTTAGAGTGGTACCGGCCACACCGCGCATCATATTTAGACAGGGTTGACTCATACACATCTCAAATGACCCATGGATCTTTTTCTTAAAGTATCAACACAATCCGAATGCATTTGGTCGGTTTTCCGTATGCCAGTTGATATTTTCACTTAAAATGATGTCCTTTTGAAACAAAAGACAAACACTTTGAGTGGTTTCGACCACACCGTGCCTCAGATTGAGGCAGGGTTGATTCGTACATGTCACATATGATGCATGGATCATTGTTCTGAAGTATCAACACAATCAAAATCCGTTTGGTCAGTTTTCCATATGTACTTAAAATGTTGTCCATTTTAAACAAAAGAGAGACACTTAGGGTGATCCCAGACACACTGTGCCTTGGATTGATGTGGGGTTGAGTCATAAACATCACATATGACCCATGGATCTCTGTCCTAAAGCATCAACACATTCTGAATGCATTTCGTCAGTTTTTCATATGTTAGTTGTTGTTTTCACTTAAAATGATGTCCATTTTAAACAAAAGAGAGACACTATGAATGGTGTCGAAAACACCGTGCCTAGAATTGAGTCTAGGTTAACTCTTACACGTCACAAATAACCCATGGATTATTTTCCTAAGGTATCAACATATTCCAAAAACGTTTGGTCAGTTTTCCGTATGTCAGTTGTTGTTTTCACTTAAAATGAAGCGCTTTTTAAATAAAAGAGAGACACTTTGAGTGGTGCCGGCCACACCATGTCTTAGATTGAGGCGGGGTTGACTCATAAACATCACAAATGACCCATGTATCCTTGTGCTAAAGTATCAACACAATCAGAATCCGTTTGGTGGGTTTTCCGTATGTACTTAAAATGTTGTCCATTTTAAACATAAGAGAGACACTTTGGGTGGTTTCGGCCACACCGCGACTTGGATTGAGGCATGGTTGACTCATACACGTCACATATGACCCATGGATCGTTTTCCTAAAGTTTCAACATATTCTGAATGCGTTTGGTCGGTTTTTCATATGCCAGTTGTTCTTTTCACTTATAATCCTGTCCATTTTAAACAAAAGAGACACAGTTAGAGTGGTACCGGCCACATCGTGCCTCATATTTAGACGAGGTTGACTCATACATGTCTAAAATGACCCATGGATCATTTTTCTAAAGTATCAACACAATCTGAATGCGTTTGGTTGATTTTTTGTATTCCATTTGATGTTTTCACTTAAAATGATGTCCTTTTGAAACAAAAGAGAGACACTTTGAGTGGTGGCGGACACACCATGCCTCAGATTGTGGCGGGGTTGATTGGTACACGTCACATATGACCCATGAATCATTGTTCTAAAGCATCAACACAATCAAAATCGTTTTGGTCAGTTTTCCGTATGTACTTAAAATGTTGTCCATTTTAAACAAAAGAGAGACACTTAGAGTGATACAGACCACACCATGCATCAGATTGAGGCGAGGTTGACTCGTACACATTACATATGACCCATGGATTATTTTCCTAAAGCATCAACACATTATGAATGCGTTTGGTTAGTTTTTCTCATGTCAGTTGTTGTTTTCACTTAAAATGATGTCCATTTTAAACAAAAGAGAGACACTATGAATGGTTTCGGACACACCGTGCCTCATATTGAGGTGAGGTTAACTCGTAAACATTACAAACGACCCATGGATCGTTGTCTTAAAGCATCAATATATTCTGAAAGTATTTGTTCAGTTTTCCGTATGTCAGTTGTTGTTTTCACTTAAAATAAAGTGCTTTTTAAATAAAAGAGAGATACTTTGAGTGGTGCTAGCCACACCGCGCCTAATATTGAGATGGGGTTGACTCGTACACATCAAAAATGACCCATGGATAGTTTTTCTAAAGTATCAACACAATCAGAATCCGTTTGGTCAGTTTTCCATATGTACTTAAAATGTTGTCCATTTTAAACATAAGAGAGACACTTTGGGTGGTTCTGGCCACACCGCGACTCAGATTGAGGTGCGGTTGACTCGTACAGGTCACATATGACCCATGTATCGTTGTTCTAACGTTTCAATAGATTCCGAATGCATTTGGTTGGTTTTTCGTATGCCAATTTTTCTTTTCACTTATAATCCTGTCCATTTTAAACAAAAGAGACACAGTTAGATTGGTAACAGCCACACCACGCCTCGGATTTAGACGGGGTTGACTCGTACACGTCTCAAATGACCCATGGATCATTTTACTAAAGTATCAACACAATCCAAATGCATTTGGTCAGTTTTCCGTATGCTAGTTGATTTTTTCACTTAAAATAATGTCCTTTTGAAACAAAAGAGAGACACTTTGAGTGGTTCCAGCCACACCGCGCCTCATATTGAGGTGGGGTCAATTCTTAAATGTCACATATGACCCATGGATCGTTGTGCTAAAGTATCAACCCAATCAGAATCCATTTGGTCAGTTTTCCGTATGTACTTAAAATGTTGTCCATTTTAAACAAAAGAGAGAAACTTAGAGTGATCACGGCCACACCATGCCTCTTATTGAGGCAGGGTTGACTCATACACATCACATATGACCCATGGATCATTTTCCTAAAGCATCAACACATTTCAAATGCGTTTGGTCAGTTTTTCGTATATCAGTTGTTGTTTTCACATAAAATGATGTCCATTTTAAACAAAAGAGAGACACTATGAATGGTGCCGACCACACCATGCCTCGGATTGAGGCGGGGTTGACTCATAAACGTCACATATGACCCATAGATCATTGTTCTAAAGTATCAACACAATCAGAATCCGTTTGGTCATTTTTCCGTATGCTAGTTGTTGTTTTCACTAAAAATGAAGTCCACTTTAAACAAAAGAGAGACACTTAGAGTGGTGTAGGCCACACCGCACCTCATATTGAGGCGAGGTTGACTCGTAAACATCACATATGACCCATGGATCGTTCTCCTAAAGTTTCAATGGAAACCGAATGCGTTTGGTCTGTTTTCTGCATGTACTTAAAATGTTGTCCATTTTAAACAAAAGAGAGACACTTAGAGTGATCCTGGCCACACCATGACTCGGATTGAGCCCGGGTTGGATCTTACACGGCACATATGACCAATGGATCATTGTGATAAAGTATCAACAGAATCAGAATGCGTTTGGTTGGTTTTTCGTATGCCAGTTGTTCTTTTCACTTATAATCATGTCCATTTTAAACAAAAGAGACACAATTAGAGTGGTACCAGCCACGATTCATCTCAGATTTAGACGGGGTTGAATCGTACATGTCTCAAATGACCCATGGATCATTGTCCTAAAGTATCAACACAATCCGAATGTGTTTGTTCGGTTTTCCGTATGCCAGTTGATGTTTTCACTTAAAATGATGTCCTTTTGAAACAAAAGAGAGACACTTTGAGTGGTGTCAGCCACACCACGCCTCGGATTGAGGCAGGGTTGACTCGCACACGTCACATATGACCCATGGATTTTTTTCTAAAGTATCAACACAATCATAATCCTTTTTGTCGGTTTTCCGTATGTACTTAAAATGTTGTCCATTTTAAACAAAAGAGAGACACTTAGAGTGATCCCGACCACATCACGACTCATATTGAGTCGGGGTTGACTCATAAATGTCACATATGACCCATGGATCATTGTGATAAAGTATCAATAGAATATGAATGCGTTTGGTCAGTTTTCTGTATGCCAATTTTTCTTTTCACTTAAAATCCCGCCCACACCGCGCCTCAGATTTAGACGGGGTTGACTCGTACACGTCACTTTGAGTGCTGTCGGCCACACCGCGCCTCGGATTTAGGTAGCCTTGCTTTCCAAGTATCTCACATAGGGGAACAAGTATCACCTGATGCATGGTATTACCATCTTGAAAAACAGACATGTCCTCGGTTTATCTTCAAGGAACCAATATCACTCATGAGTAATAGATTCCATCCTGGTAGACCTCACCTAGAAACCAAAGCATTCATCTAGAATTTCAAGTCTAAATTCCCTGAGCATGAAGAGTCCATCCATGAGTCCTTAACATGTAACCCATGTCTTATCCTAACAATTTACAAGTAAACCAAATCAGACAAGGCATAATTCACATAACATGGAGAATGTAACACAAGGCTTTATATTCAATTTAAAGCATATCATCACATGAATTTGATGAGCATGAGCTAATAAGCTTACCAAGACATTAATATAATTCAATACATACAAAAATGAAATAATCCTAAATAACATTGCATGATCAGAGAAATAAAAAAAGGCATGTGAAATCAAGGAGGAGGGTGGGGGGGGGGGGGCTGTCTGGGGGTCCAGGGAGGAGGGTGGGGGGCTGTCTGGGGTCCAGGGAGGAGGGTGGGGGGGTTGTCCGGGGGGATATCTGGGGGGCTGTCCGGGGGCTGTCTAGGGACCAAGGAGGAGGGTGGGGGGGGGGGGGGCTGTTCGGGGGGCTGTCCGGGGGGTGTTTGAGGGGTTGTACGGGGACCAAGAAGGAGGGGGGGGGGGGGGCTATCCGAGGGGTTGTCCGGTGTCCAAGGAGGAGGGTGGGGGGGGGGGGCTGTCCGAGGTCCAAAGAGGAGGGTGGAGGGGTTGTCCGGGGGCTGTTTGGAGTCCAAGGAGGAGGGTGGGTGGGGGGGGGGGGCTGTCCGAGGGGCTATCCGGGGTACAGGGAGGAGGGTGGAGGGGATGTCTAGGGGGCTGTCTGGGGGGCTGTCCGGGGGCTGTCCTGGGGCTGTCCGGGGGGCTGTCCGGGGACCAAGGAGGAGGGTGGGGGGGCTATTCGGGGGGCTGTCTGGGGGGTGTCCGGGGGGCTGTCCATGGTCCAAGGAGGGTGGGGAGGCTGTCCGGGGGGCTATACGAGGAGTTCCCAAACACACAAAACACTACAAACATGCTCAAGATACACCGAAACCACTAAAAGACATCAACATCCATGAAAACAGGAAATATATAAAAATAACTCAACTCCAATACTATACTACGGGTCTAGATAAAACCAACAACTAGAATAGATTAAACAACAAATCTCAGTAATATTAGTCAAAAATGTAACAGATCAATTTGTCCCACATCACCATCACTATCATCACCATCATCATCACCCTCATCCTCATGGTCATCATTTTCCTCATCATCTTCCCCGTCCTCCTCAACGCCCTCCTCCTCGCCCTCGCCCTCCGCCTCGCCCTCCTCCTCCGCCTCGACCTCCTCCTCTCCCTCCTCTTCCGCATCAAACTCCTCGCCATCATCATCATCAGGCTGGACATCGTCTTGACCAACACTAGAACTTCCACCTGATGCACCATATATAGAACGTATTGAAGAAATATATTTATCAAAAGTTGGGCTGGCCTCTGGTGGAAGTGTTGGACGTAGAACTTCAATAAATTTCATAAATGCACTGTTTTCCCTAGCAGACTGTTCTTCCATCTCTATGGCCCTTTTGTCAGCCTGTTCTACCTATTCCCTAACTTGATGCATCTCTATGGAACTACAAATCATACCTAAGGAGGGCCAATACTTCGTCGGGGCTATCCTAGGTCGGTAGCATACTCTGCCAGAATGCTCCTCTCCCAACACCTGATGTAAGTGATCCATTGGCCCAAAATTGTCTGGTTCTTGGGCATCGAGGGCCTCTAAAGAATCCTGTTACAAATATAAATATATTATTAAGTTACAAAAATAGATATTAAAATATAAAATCAACAGATTAATACTTACAATCTACTACTGAGTTGGTTCATTGACGGCACTTCCATCCTTTTTCTGTCTACTCGAGCAAAACAATTTTTCTTGAGGCACACGTCCTTCAATATTTAGTTATTGCCTCTACAATGACATTGAAAACTAAAGTTATATGAAAAATTTAGAAAAAAATTAAATAATTTAGGAAACAAAATAAACTATAAGTTGTAAAGAAAACTTATAAACAATTATCATACCAGCTTCCTCTCACGATCTGGCTTCGTAGTACGTCCCAGTGTGTGGAGGTATTTTTTTTGTATCAATGTTTTTTTTATTTTTTCCAAATGATTCTTAAATAAAATTTGATAATTAAAAGGATAATATTAATGCAAAACATTAAATTTATTATTTAAATACCTCAAATGTAATTAATACCTTAAACTGAGTATTCGTCCAATGAGTAATCATCTGCCGATACTGCTCTATAGGACAATCATCCATGATTGGTACCACCTCTAACTCAGTGCCAACTCTAAAACACCAGCCAATATACGACTCATGCTTGTAGGCTCTCCAAAGCTCACCTAAATCCTTTAGACATTCCGGTCGTGAACCCTCCCCATCTGTAAAATTAAATCGAAGTTGACACCAAAATATTAATTCATATAAATACAAAAATAATTCATGGAATTAAATAAAAAATATTTTTTTACCCATATATCTTCCCAAGCTCTATCCTTCACCTCATGTGGCAACTGTCTCCACGATAGCGTGCTGACGGGAATGATATTGGAGTA
Organism: Viscum album; assembly: GCA_963277665.1. NCBI lineage: Eukaryota > Viridiplantae > Streptophyta > Magnoliopsida > Santalales > Viscaceae > Viscum > Viscum album. Next base: position 1,043,775,243 of record OY728125.1, read on the forward strand.
TTTGGAAAGCGTCGCCAAAAAACTCCGACATTGCTGCCCTGTTTTCTCAACCATTTGGTTGTCTTCATTGTAATCCACCATTACCTGTGTGTGGCGGTTCCACACCGCACGCATGCGTGTACGCCCCTTCCCCCGTCACCTATCAGTAGATGTATCTGTCATGAAAGAAAAACAAATATTTTATCAAAACATGTTATAATGAAAATAAATATTGTTATAATTTTTTTTAGGGTTCTATAAATATACCTGTGCCGGTCTGATCGATGAGCACCGATGGATCCGCAGAAACTGATGGAACACCTTGTGGTGGAACAGGAGTCAAAGATGATGAAATATAAAAGCTCGGAGAGATAGAAGTAGAAGGAAAAAAAGATGGGACAGCTGTATGATTGGATTCTGTCTGGGGAGTGGGAATCATCTTGGGATATGAAAAAGATAGGTTAGAAGATGCAAAAGGTGGAGAAAACATGGGAGGCCTAAATATACCGTGTGTACCTAACGACACACCAGGATCAGAATGTGGGAAGGATGACATGTCAGTGGGAGGGTCAGGGTTTAGTCGGGTACGCAGAGCTGCTCGTCTACCTCTGGTACGAACCCCCCTCATACCACCAGCCTGAGTACTAGGACAAGTACTAGGCTCCTCGTTGAATAAATGTCGACGTATAGGTGGATCCTACAAAAATGTTTACAACAAAATTAATCACATTACATTATATATTCTTTAAATATATGTATTTGAAATAAAGTACTCACTGCAGGCACTAATGGTGGAATGCCCATCTCCGCCATTCGATGATTGTTCTCCATCATTTTTCCCTTCATCTCTCTTCAATTGGCTGCATTTCCTGCTTTTGAAAACAAATATGTAATTAATTAGAAAAAGCAAACTAATGTGTAACCCAAAAAACTAAATATATGAGGGAATATGAGGTTTCATTGGTAATTCATCTATCAATTGTTTTAAAAGAGCTTGAATGGATTTAATAAATCATACAAGTTGTAATTTTCACCAAGTTATAAATATTGTTTGACTAGGTTTGAATACAGTTCAATTCCAAATTAGAAAATGAAATTAAAATAAAACTGCAACCAATAAACATTGAAAATTTACATAACGGTCAAGTCAGCTAAAATATATTTGTGATCAATACTAAATCAATTTGAATAGTACCAACCTTAACAACCCAACTTGAGGTAAACCAAAAGAATTGAGAACATGGATGAATGATTCTATATATTTTCAACCACAACTTCAGGTTCACAATCAACTCTGACAATTGAGCTATTGGAGTCATCAAAAGAAATAAATGGATTATTTCCAATGGCAGTAGGGAAAGTGTCAATTCCATCATCACCATCATAAAAAATATGTCTTAGAATTACTTCAACTATGACACCAAATTCAGGTCAAAGTTGGTCTTTGACATAAAAAACTTGTTTAGACATTGATTCCAACACATATGGTTATTCGATAGCAAGAGTGCGAGTCATATTAGTTACTCGAAATCCACAATCATCAATAAATGTTCCTTTTCTCCTCATATAATCAAACCAATGGCATTTAATTATTTTGACTCGTCCATGAGAGTAATAATCCAATATTATTATTTTCTCAACGACTCCATAATAACCCACATTTTCAAATCGTGGTCTACTATCTGATGCACTGGAATAACAATCTGTTATGGCAGTAAACATAACACCATCATGTTGTGTTCTCATGTTCTTTTCTCGTTCAGTGACAATAAATTTGTACCCATTTATAACAATTGATTTACAGTCACGAACCACAGTATTAGGACCAAAATCCAAAGCTCTTATTTACTCAGAGACAGAGTCAGCAGACAAAATCAATACCTAAAATATAAATGATTATTAAACTTAATTAAATATTGATTTAATTATTTTAAACAGTAATATTTTTACCTTCAATTTTAACCAAGTAGAAAACTCTTTACTATGCAAAGCCTCCCTCCTTATCAAAGATAAAGAACGAAGCTTTCTATTTATTATTGTTTTATGTTCCCTGAAGATAAAAAATATGAATAGTTTAATAGATATATATATGTAAGATGTACATATTCAATTTAGTTACCTGATATAGTCATTGAACAAATCACAGTTGAACAAAACTGTGCGATGTGCCATCTCCCGCTCTTCATAGCTTAATGTCTTCAATGTATATGATCCAGGAATTCCTCCTATTTAAGGAAGTGATGGAAAACTGGGTTCAATTTTCTTATACTGTTCTTCTTCATTTCTCATTGGTCTATTTATTCTTGTAGTATGATCAGAAAAATACATTGAGAATAAATCCATACATTCTTGAGCCAAGTAACCGTTCATGATAGAACCTTCAGGATGATTTCTATTTCTGACATAAGAATTTAATGTGTACATATTTCTTTCAGTTGGATACATCCAACGAAAAGAAATAGGTCCTCCGAGAAGTATTTCAGTGGGAATATGGACAGTCAGATGCAACATGAATGTGAAAAATGATGGAGGAAATATTTTCTCCAACTCACACAAAATTAATGGGGTGTCTGTCAACATTTTTTGCAAGAAAGACTTGGACAACTTAGCCCAAATATCTCTAAAAAATGTCACAACTGAATAATAGTCACCCTTACATTATTGGACAAAAGATGACAGATTGATATTGGAATCAAATCATGCAGAAGAATGTGATAATCATGAGTCTTCAAAGATTTTAGCTTCAACTCTTTTCTGTTGTCCCATTTAGATATGTTTCTTGAATATCCATCAGGAACTCTAATAGTCTCTAATACTTCCAGAAATTGTTTTTTTGTAGGTTTCATCACATAATAAGCACATGGAAGTTTCCATTTATTTTCACTGATACACACAGGATGTAATTCAGGTATGATGCCCCAATCCACCAAGTCACGCCGAGATCGTAAATCATCTTTTTTCTTTCCCTTGACATTAAGAAGAATCGAAAACAACATTTCGCATATATTATTTTCAATATGCATTACGTCTAAGAAATGATGTAACAAATTGGTTGGCCAATAAGGCAAATCAAAAAGATACTCCTCTTCCTCCAATTGTAACTGGTTTTAGTGGAATTTTTTTTTCTCTTTCCAGATTTCATTTGACCCTTCCCGAATGAAAAATTGAAGACTTTTAATTCATTAAGAACATCAGTTCCAGACATACACTGAGGTGGATCATCGGTCTCTATAATATTATCAAATCTTCGACGATTATTTCTATATGGATGGTCCATTGGAAAGAATCGTTGATGTCCCATAAAACTGAAACTATAGTGATGTTTCAGTCTTCTGGATCTTGTATTCTTCATAAAAATAGGACCTGATAGTTTTCCCTTCGTGCTCCATCCAGACATCATTGCATAAGCCGGAAAATCATTGATCGTCCACATAAGCACAACACACATCTGAAATATATCTTTCGAACATGCATCGTATGTGCGCACACCCACATCCCAAAGAAGTTTCAACTCTTTTATTAAAGGTTGCATGCATACATAAATATCAATGTCAGGATAAGAAGGGCCAGATATGAGTATACTCATGAAATTGAAAGGTTTTTTCATACACAACCATGGGGGAATATTATAAATGTGTATAAAAACTGGCCATGTGCTGTACAAAGTAAGCATCTGCCCAAATGGATTAAAACCATCGCATGAAAGACCCAACCTCACATTACGCACGTTAGCTGCAAAATCAGGATGTCGAGCATCAAATCTCTGCCATGAAAATCCATCTGTAGGATGAACCAACTCATCAGTAGTCTTCTTTATCTTGGTATCATGCCATCTCATTTTTATTGATATGTCATCAGACATAAAAAGATTCTGGAGTCTAGGGATCAATGTAAAGTTCCACATTACTTTATGTGGAATGCAGGATGGTTTTCCATCAGATTTTGATTTCTAGTGGGATGTGCCACATTTTATACAATTATTTCATTCAGCGGTTTCCTCCCAGAATAAAATACAATCTTTCAGGAAAGCATGAATTTTTTTTCTTGAAAATCTAAGTTCCTCAACTAACTTCCATGCCATATAGTGGTTTGAGGGAATATCTGCATCATCTGGAAGTAAATCCTTCAAGAGGGTAAGAATGTAATCGATTTCTGTATTTGAAATCTCATACATAGTTTTCCCATGAAACAATCGGATTAAAAATTCCAGATTTTTCATTTTATCGCATTGTCGATATACTGGAGTCATGGTAGCATCATTCAATTTTTTCACCCTATCATTATCATCATTTTCACTAGATGCATCATCTGTCCTCATATATAAGTCTTCTTGAGTCGAAATCCTTTCTTTTTCATGGTGAAGAATAAATAGAAACCGATCATCTAACAAATTCTCCATTCCAGTCCTTCCATTTCGATCATCACCAATTTGAGATTTAATTTTCTCCCCATTATGATACCATAAAAAGTAGTTTGCTTGAAAACCATATTTGGTTATGTGGTATCTGACTTCTTCACGGCTCAACCATGTTCTACCAACACAATTGGAACATGGGCAGTGTATGCGACCACTATCTGAATCATTGTGAAATGCAAAATCTATAAATCTCTCCAAATTGTTTTGAAAATCGCTTGAGATCCGATCGGTTTCATACATCCAACTTCTTTCTATTCTGTAAAAAGAATTTATATAAGTCATTTTGACATAAAAAATTAAATAGGATTGAACTTTAATATAAAATACATTTAAGTAAATGATAAAGAAAGAAGTTTCTAGTCGATGTAGTGAACTATTAAAACAATGTAAAGAATAAGTACTCAAAAATTAAATTAAAATTTATTTATATTAATTTTCATTAGGTCTATAAGAGGCAAATGCCTCAGGTCCCATTATGTGTTATAGGAATCCCAAATCATTCACTTATGTTCAATAACTCATTATTGGCACCTCTATGGCCATACCTTTCATTACCCAATTACTTCCCCAAGTCAAGCGCACCCCATGGGTGAATAAATTTTAGGCTTTTACACTAACAGGTTTTTCATGGCTTGTAAAAAGATTTAATTTCATAAAGTATAGACAAAAAAAATTTATTTTTAAATTTGAGATTAATAATAAAGTATGTCAATGATAACAACATTACTGAATTAAACTTGTGACTTATCTAACATTTTTATGGATGTCTACACATGCCAGCATGGCTAGTGAAAAGCACCCCACCCTCATAAAAGTGAGTATTGGCCAAGAAGGACACCTAATATACAACGCACAATGAGAACCATATTTAATTGACCCTAAAGTTATATTAGTACAGTAATCTTGGAGGAAATGGAATATATGATCCTGGTTAATTGATGAATTCAAAAGCTCGTATTCCATATGTTGGACACTATATAAGGTAAGAAATCATGTGAGGATGGGTATACATAATTCAATTTCTTACATGCTAGTGAGAATGAAGGCTTGAATTAATGACTTGAGTTCACTGATTAAATGAGGGTAGAGGTTGCATAGGCTGTGTAAACAGAATGATTAAATAAGGGTAGAGGTTGCATACACTATGCATGGTGGGGGAGTCTCAGCTGATTTAGAAACTAAAATAAATTCCCATCATAGGTATCAATAAGAAACATCAGCATCAAAAGAAACTCCAAATAAAAAAGGACTAAAAACATAAAACATTTCAAGAATTCACTACTATGCATGGTTTATCCACATTTTTAGCAGTAATTATATGTCTTAATCATGAACCACCTCTACAGCTCCCGGTTTTCACCTATAAACATAAGGTAAATATCTCAAAATCTCTTTAAAACAACTCATTAATAGACTCAAAACGTAAATATAATCTTGAAACAACCATGGAATATCTTTCACAACACATTATCACACACCAGTTATCTCATGTGTTACAAAATACCAAACATAGTCACATAACAAGTGTACTATAACAAATTACATTACACAAGCCTTATTAAAAAAATTCTCATTTTAATAAAACACTTTCCTCAAGATAAAATCATTTCTGAAATATCTTTCGAAATCCATTTTAAATAATAAAATCCCTTTGATCATTTTTAACAAATATTTGGAGTATTATCAAGGAACCCCCATTTGGAAAAGTCACATTAAATGCCCAATTTCCACGCCAAACCATTGAAAACAACTAACATGGGACAATCATCAACCACAAATAACTCAACTGGAAATTAAAAAAACATAAACCAAATGTGATATAGAATTTAATGTTAAGTTAGGAAAAATGAGATTAAATAGAGACAACAACATCATAAATGGTTCCAAAATCACAACTTTTGATTAAAACCACCCATAATAGGAAGGGGAATGCCTCATACACCTAATCCCTAATAAAACAAACCAAATCCTCAATTAAAAACGATAAGTTTTTTACACCAAATTTAGGGTTTCTACCTTCATAAATGGATAAATATGCAAGATAAGTGGAAAATGAGCAAGAATACATGAAGATTTGGACTTCTAACCTGGTTGGGGAGTAGCTGATTTGATGGAGTAGGGTGCGTGTGGGGCTTCTGCAAATTGGGGGAGAGGGGATTCTGAAATCTGGGGAGAACTACCGAATGCAGGCAGTACTGCCCGATTTGGTCTAAATCTGGGTATCTTTTCCCAACGGTTTTTAAAAACCATAAGGAAAACATTAGATTTACCAACGGTTTGTCTAAACCGTTGGTAAAGGGAAACATTTCCCAACCTTTGCCAACAGTTTTTGTAAAACAGTTGGTAAAGGGAATTATTTCCCAACGGTTTTCATAAAACCATTGGGAAATCATCACCTATGTCTTCCTTTACCAACGGTTTTATGAAACCATTGGTAAAGGCCTCCTATACCAATGGTTTTGATGAACCGTTGGTATAGGAGCGTTGGGAAAACCCAGGTTTCCAGTAGTGTAAGCTTTCAAAATCACCTACTTGAAACATAAAAATGATTAAAGTATGTGGCTTTGAAAGACTATAAAATATAAATTATAAGACCGATATAATTTAAAGTTAAAACATGGATTAAACATATAATAAATTATTTAATTATTAGATTAATATTATTAATAATTAATTATATAATAATTAATTAGTTAATTAGTTTTTATTAATAATTATTATATAATAATTAACCAATTAATTAGTAATATAATGACTTTTAATAATTAAAATTTAATAATTATAATAAAAAATGAAAAGTTATAATTATATTACTAATTAAATAATTAACTATTATATAATTAATAATTATATTACCAATTAACTAACTAATTACTATATAATAATTTTTAATAAATACTAATTAATAATCATAATGAATAATTATAATTTATAATTATATTACTAATTAACTAATTATAAAAATGACATCAACTCTATCTATCTCAAACAATCAACAAATTAACTATTATATATTTAATAATTATATTACTAATTAGCTAATTATTTATTATATAATTAATAATTAATAATTACTAATTAACAAACTTCAAATTATATAATTAATAATTATATTACTAATTAACTAATTAATTATTATATAATCAATAATTATATTACTAAGTAACTAATTAATTATTAAATAATTAATAATTATATTACTAAATAACAAATTATATTGCTAATAAACTATTTAATTATTATACAATTAATTATTAATAATTACTAATCAACTAACTAATTATTATACAATTAATAGTTATATAATTGATAATTATATTAATAATTAATAATTAACTAATTAATTATTAATAATTAATAATTATAATGAATAATTATAATAAATAATTATAATGAATAATTATATTACTAATTAACTACTTAATTATTATATAATAATTTTTAATAATTACTAATTAATAATTATAATGAATATTTATATTACTAATTAACTGATTAACTATTATATAATTAATAATTATATTATCAATTAACTAATTAATTATTATATAATAATTTTTAATAAATACTAATTAATAATTAGAATGAATAATTATAATTTATAATTATATTACTAATTAACTAATTATAAAAAGGGCCTCGACTCTATCTTTCTCAAAAAATTAACTAATTGACTATTATAAAATTAATAATTATATTACTAATTAATTAATTAGTTATTATATAATTAATTATTAATAAATACTAGTTAACTAATTACAAATTATACAGTTAATAATTATATTACTAATTAACTAATTAATTATTATATAATTAATAATTATATTTCTAAGTAACTAATTAATTATTAAATAATTAATAATTATATTACTAATTTACTAATTATATTAATAATTAACTAATAATTTATTATATAGTTTATTATTAATAATTACTAATTAACTAACTAATTATTATACAATTAATAGTTATATAATTAATAAATATATTATTAATTAAAAAATTAATAATTAATAATTAATAATTAATAATTATAATTAGTAATTACTATGAATAATTATAATTAGTAATTATAATGAATAATTATAATTAGTAATTATAATGAATAATTATAATTAGTAATTATAATGAATAATTATAATTAATAATTATAATGAATAATTTTAATTTATAATTATATGACTAATTAACTAATTAACTATTATATAATTAATAATTATATTACCAATTAACTAATTAATTATTATATAATAATTTTGAATAATTACTAATTATTAATTATAATGGATAAATATAATTTATAATTATATTACTAATTAACTAATTAACTATTATATACTGAATAATTATTTTACTAATTAATTGGTTAATTATTATATAATTAATTATTAATAATTTATAATTAACTAATGAATTATTAACAATATTAATTTAATAATTAAATAAATTATTATATGTTTAATCCATGTTTTAACTTTAAATTATATCGGTCTTATAGTTTATATTTTATAGTTTTTCAAAGCAACATACTTTATGTAACGTCCCGGCCCGGCTCACCATCGACCCGGTGGCCGGACCGGTGGGTCACATGGCCTCAAGCGCATCTCCCCGTATGCCAGAGGCTGTCGACTAGCAGCGAGGGTCTCGAGAGGTGATAGTGGAGAGACTATACCCTCTTATCAGAGTTGAACAGCGGTATCTCAGAGTAAATAACATTCAATAGCAGAAGCAGTAATAGATAAACAATAAACAAACATCAGCGGAAGATAACTAGTAATCATTTTTTAAAAGGTGGCCAAGCCAGTTGTCACAATACAGGGATGATGATATAGATATGGAAAGCAGTAAACAATACAACATGCTTTCAATACAATACAAATTAAATAAGAAAATACAGCAAAGCCCAACGATGATCTCCTGAGCATCCCAAGCTCCCGCTTAGTCCTCTGCTCCTAACTCCTCAGGTACAAACAACACAACATGCAACCTAAGTCCTGCAAGCAAATAGGGTCTACTTGGGTACCTCAGTGCAATGGCGGCCCAAGTAGGGTGTGAGATAATAATCTTAGTAGGTCAGCACCACCGGTGTCTAACCCAATCCAGACAGTGTGTATTTAATTAAATAGTAAACAGGTATAGCAGTAAACAAGGAAACTAGCAAGACCAACCCAAGCTTGTTCTTTAGTATGGCATCACTTTAAGCACCCATTCCTTTCATTAATCACTTCATTCAAGTGTTCAACCCATTCCATTCATTAATCACTTCATTCAAGTGTACAACCCATTCCCTGAACTTGTTCCTGGAATACTCAGACCGGAGACTAGGCATCATTCAGGGAGAAAATCCACCAACACCCTACAAGCCCATTCCGAGGAACCTCCTAGGTAACCGACCTCACTCTAGGTGCGGTATAGTCCGTCATCTGAGCCCGTCCTCGGAATCCTATAAATAAGATCCGAGTATCGCCCATGACATATCGTGCCCTGTTGAGTCCGTCCATGGAATCTCACATGGGATCCATGATTCACTCGACATTTCAGTAACAAGTCTCGTTCGAGTCTGTCCATGGCATCTCACATGGGATCCATGATTCACTCGGCATTTCAGTAACAAGTCTCGTATGAGTCCGTCCATGGCATCTCACATGGGATCCATGGTTCACCCATGACTTTGTTTCACATTTTAAGCAGTTCAAAAGCATTTAACTCACGTGGTCGAGCAATTGAAGAATTAGTATACAAGGGTCAAGGGGAAAAACTCCATCCCATACCCGAAACTATTTCAAATTCCATTCATATTCATTATCACGATTACATTAGAATGCATAAGGCAGTACCTCTTATGTATTTAGTCATTCCACATTCACAATCAAACATATAGCCCATAACCACGTAAAAGGTTATAATCACATTCATACAATTATACTTAAGGCAAACCATCTTAAGTATCATTATCACATCATTTATCATATTCATCACATTTATATAAGGTACATGAGGCTACCCACTCATGTACAGTTTTGGCTAACCTCCAATTCATTCCCCATTCCTTTTATATCATTTCAAAGGCATGTAAGGATTTACAAAACATATGGAGGTGCTATGGACTACCCCTCCTAGGTAAGTCCCATTCACTAGACCCATTTCATTAGCATAAGCCATGCTTATTCCATTATCCTAAGGCATGGCCTTACCACCCTAATCCATTTCATTCAAGAGATCACAATTGTCATGCTTTAACCATTTGGTACAACTCAGAGGAAACATGACATCATCAATTATCACGAAAGCACAACAGGAATTTAGTAGGCAAGTATAAGGATCTACTTCCTACTTTTATCTTGAAGACAACAGACCTCTGACCAAGGGGTTTTATTATTAAAACATTAGTTTAGTGACCACACAACCATTTTAATCTTGTCCCTGCAATTTACACTCTTTTCACGGAAGCATTTAATTGACACTAAACTTGCATAATTAACATACTAAAGCAGTGCAGGAATAACTCATAAATACTTCACTCTAAATTAAAGGCAATGAGAGGGACCCTACCTCAAGGTGGATCCATTAGTCCACTCCGGCCCTTGGCGCTTTCTAACTAAGAGCCGCTTAAACTCCGACAACTCGAAACACAACCAAACTCCAAATCACTAAACCAAACACACCAGGAACCCTTTAGAACTACTAAAGCACTTATTTAGAAGCTTCGAAAACAAGCCACGGGTAAAACCCTTACCTCGGAACCAACCCAGCGGATCGAAATCACCACAAACCGCCTCGCCTTTGGCGGTGGACACCGAATCTCACCCAAAGGAGTCCCAACGAACCCTTCACATTGACCTAGAACAAGAGAAACAAAGAAGAACGCAAAAACAAATACCCATCCTAACCCTAGAGTTCGGCTGAACGAAAAATAGGGCAAGGGGAGGCCCTAGAATCGGCCAAGTAGGGAGGAGGAAGGAGGGAGGAGCTTACCATGGAGATTCGAAGGAGGAATCGCCAAGAAAAACGAAGGAGAGGAGGTCCGGTCGAGGGAGGGCTCATGCGAGGCCGAAGAGCCATGAGAGGGGGTTCGTGCGGGTCTGGACGAGAGGAGAGGGGAGAGATCATTTTGATTTTGGGTTTTTATTTTAATTTTATTTTAAAAAAATCTTAAAAACCCAAAATTGGGCACGACGCACGACTTGGGCCGCACGGTTTGGCAAACCGTGCGCCAAGCGTGCGTCCCCCACTGGACACCCAAGACACCCCGCACGGGCTGGCCGCACGGTTTGGGGAAATCATGTGCAGGCCGTGCAGACTCCTCTGCCTCCCTATTTTAGGCCGCATGGTTTGGGAAACCGTGCGCCAACCGTGCACCTTCTGCTGCTCTTTAAAAACCAGCCTCCTTCGGGTACGACACACTTGAAACACCACGAGCCACTCGGGACACTTAACGGGCATTTGCCCATGTCCAAAAACATCAAAAAGAAGGATCCAAACCTTCGAAATCTCATTCCGAAGCCCGATCTTAAATTCGACCGGTCCAGTAATTGAAAAGTTCAAAATCCTTCGTTTTTTAGCCCGGTTCAAAATGCGGGTCCTTACATTTTAATCATTTTTAAGTTTCAAGTAGTTGGTTTTGAAAGCTTATAAATTATTTTCCATGAACATTTTTTACGAAATTCTTTTTATTTTCGACTATTTGTTATATGTTTAATCAGTGTTTTAAGTTTAATTTATATCGGTCTTATAGTTTATATTTTATATGCTTTCAAAGTCACGTGCTTGAAACATTTTTAAGTTTCAAGTTGATGGTTTTGAAAGGTTATAAATTATTTTTTATCAATATTTTTTATGATTTTTTTTATTTTCAACTATTTGTTATATGTTTAATCCATGTATTAAGTTTCATTTATATTGGTCTTATAATTTATATTTTATAAGGTTTCAAAGTCACGTACTTGAAACTTTTTAAGTTTCAAGTAAGTGGTTTTGAAAGCTTATAAATTATTTTTTATCATTAGTTTTTATGAAATTCTTTTTGTTTTTAACTATTTTTTATATGTTTAATCCATCTTTTATGTTTCATTTATATTTGTCTTATAGTTTATATTTTATAGTCTTTCAAAGTTACGTACTTGAAACAGAATCCCACATCGGAAATGCAGAATGATCTGTGCAGAAAATGGAGAACCAGAATCCCACATCAGGAATGCAGAATGATTTTCAGGGTAAACTCTCTTATAAAAGGGAGCTCTGGGTGAGAGGTTCTGTCAGAATCCAGACTGCTGTAATGGCGGTACTGCTGGATTTTAAATAGCGGATAAATTCTGCTGAAAAAATTATTTTTATTTTTTGTTTTGTTTATATATATATATAAACAAAACAAAAACAAAAAAAAAATAAAAATAATTTTTTTTAATTTTTTTTCTTCTATTTTGGCCCAAAGGTCGTGGATGCCGCCTTTGTAGCCTATTTTTGAAAAAAAAATTAGCCTAGCATGTTTTAATTTTTTTTTTTTAAAAAAAAACTTATTTAAAAAAAAACATTGATAATAACTTTTATTAATATTCAATAACCATATTACAAATATTTGGGGAAGGGGACTACAAAGTACAAACAAACATGCAACACGCACAATAACCCCTGAAGACTAAAAGGAATTAATAGTGCATAGATTTGGGAGCATCAACCCAACTGTTAAGATAGTTTATCAAGAAGAGCACATAATATAGACGGAGCCACCTTATTGTTGACTTCGGCCATCGTCCCATTACCCTTCTCTGAGACTAAAATGGAAGCCGACGACGATGCTTTCCGCTCCTGCGATGCTTGATGATCCTATGCAGCCGTCCCTTCGTTGGATGCCTATGCACCAATCGATTAGTGCGATGCCTGATGATCTTCTCCAGCACCGTCCTTGCCCTTTCCACATCCTGGCTGCACTCATCAGCGTGCCTGCAGAGCTCATCCATTGTTTCCATAAACTTCTCCTGCTTGAGCATGGCGATGGAGACCCACACCACATCGACCCCTCCGCCGAAATCCGCCATCACCAACAACGGCGCTGTATCGACTTCCGTCGACCCTACCACCTCCTGCCGCCTCTTCACTTGCGCCTCGTACGCATTGAACATCGACTCCACCCACTCGCTCATCGACTCCAGCGGGATCGCCGATGCCGCCGCCGCCACAGCAGCCGCCACCGGCGGCGCGGTCATGGCGGCAGCAGCCACTGAGCACACCAGCAGTACGACCTTGGCGGTGACGAATATCGCGTTGGAGATCCTCCGCCACACCTTCACAGTCCTGAGCATCTTGTCCAGCTTCCGCTTCCGCGACGGCAGCCTGCTCAGTAACGAGACCTGCTGGTTGCAGAACCGCTGGAAGAACTCCGCCGTGAAAGGGTACCTCCTCCCCCGTGCCGCCGGGCCTTCGCGGGCTTGCGTGAGGTGCCACTTGATGTCGTTGCAGAAATCTAGGGTCTGGTGGCTGTTTTCCAAGTAGCCCTCCGCCAGATCAGAGAGCTCGGGGGTGTTCCGGATGTCCTTTTGCGAATCCCGGACAACCTGGACGACCAGCTGATTCATCTCCAGCAGGTACGCGGTGACCTCTCTGAAGGATTCGAGGGACAGGGACCGGACTTCCATGCCCACGGCGAGCGCGTTGATGACTCCGCTGGTGCGCTTATGGAGTTCGACGTCGAACGTCTGCAAGTACGGATCGAAGGGGCAGTCGTCTTCGTACGAGCTCTGGTCGAGCATTGGAGCGCCACCGCCATCATCTGTTTTCTTGCTGAATTCAGCTCCCATTCACGCAGCTTTTTGGAAGCTCCCTTGATCCGTCTCTGTATCAACGAAAAGCGCTGATCATTGGGCACCAATGCAGACAAACTATATAGACAACGCTAAGCCCGCGTGATTCACATGTTATAAATGTGACCGACCAATGCTCAACCTATCGACCCATTATTGTCCTTAAAAATTGGTCGGCGTTTGGGGTTTTTTTATGGCCGGGTCCCTCCTCCCTCACCGCCTCTTCCCCCACCACGAACCCCTCCTCCACTGCGAACTCACCTCTATCGTGAACCCTCGTCAGCTGCTCCTACGTCGCTCCTCTACCGTGAACCCCACCCCTGTTGCGAAGCCGCCGCCGCCAATGCTTACCCCGACTTGCCATCACCAAACCCTATTGCTTCCATCAGAAGGGTATTCTATCACTTTATTAAAAAAAGTATCATTATAATTTTATCACACTTAGGAAACACTTGAGTTAGTGTTTTCTATCGACCATTTCTCTTTTATGGGATGTGTATTGATTGCTATTATTTGATGCTTGTATGATGTTATTGGTGGATATTTATTTAGAGGGTGTTGGAGGTGAGATGAGCTATATTGCTTATGTTTTATTATCAATTTATAAATTGATCATGTTCAAATTTTTCCATATCTCCGCTTTTATTATGCCATAGGAACCCAAGGTAACTATGTTACTGATATTTTGTGTGTCATAGTGACTGAGCATGATTCCCTTATTGCTTTTCTCATACAGTTAGTGATGTAATTCCCATGTTGCTTCACCTGCAGTGTTAGGGATGTGATAGCCTTATCTCTTTGCTGATGGTGTTGGTATAGATGAAACCCCTGGGTTGTCGATTCTACTGGTGTATGTCTAATATTTTCACATCCAAGGATCTAGTGGGATTCCAATGATGATTTTTTATTTGATGATATTAGCATTGAGATCCCCACAACACACATTTTTTCCATCACTTTTTACATTTCATGGACATGTTACATCAATTTAATTTTTTTTCTATTATTAATGATAGTGCCACCACTTCTCCAATAATCACAAGAGCATCACAATAGAAACCTGTTGGATAAAACATCCGCTTCTTTTTCTTAGATGTTAAGAGTGGTGATAACCCTAAATCCAACTGACCTGACTTATGTGGGATGAAAAACACTAGATATTAAATTAGACATCATTTTCCATCAATGGGAATTTAAGAATATTTTGGAAGTTATCCTTTCAAAATGAACCTTCCAATTCCATCAATTTCATTTAAAATCCCTTTATTCCTATAATGATAGATTTAGAACTAAGACATGTGTATACCCAGTGGGTGGGGACTTGAATTTTTCCTAGGATTCCCTTTGAATGTTTTCAATAGGGTGAGTACCATGTCTCTTTCCTTTTCAATTTTGAGTTCATGCAAGCTAGACTAATTAAACTGATGTTTACAATCAAACAAATTTGACCAAAATGAGGCTCGTGTTTAATGTCACGAATTTTATAAAAAATATTTTTTGATCTACATAATAATGTAGTTTAGGTAAACATGTCATGATTGGAGAACCCAATACTAGTGTAGAAATCATTTAAGATAGGTTCACATAGTTTATGGTTATAGTTCTTATTCTAGAAAAGGTGAGGTAGTTTATTTAATGGTAAGTGCAAGGTGATAACTCAGCATGAATGCGTAGTGGAATATATTAGTATAAACAACCTCAAGAAAGGGTGCATGGAGTTTATAGACATAGTTCACAAACCAATTATGAAGGGTATGATGTTACTACCAAAATAGGCCTCAAGATCTTGGAGTGCTCTAACATCTTCAAACAAGGAATGAGAACAATGTAAATCATAACTCAAGTTATTTGAATTGGATTATAGTTTTAATTAAATATATTTTATCCATGTGTAGTGTCTCTAAGATTTCAAGACTATATATGGATGAGGTTACTATATTATGGGGAAGTGGGTATGAATATTATGATGTAATTGAATGGGTCTAATATTAGTGGTTGGGATGTCATGACATATCCAATAGGCCACTCTAAGAAGTTTAAAGGTCATCTAAGATGAACCATATTACATGTAGTTAAAATTTATTTGAAATGGAATTGTATTGAGTAAAATTTAAGATCATATGATGAACATTATGGAAAGGTATTTTCACAGATCCAGATCATACACAATATGATACTGTCTTGTATTAGTGCCGAGTTAGTGGAGAAAACCCTACATGAGTTGATGAAGTATCATTCACCAAGTTTAACTTGGAGTTTAATTAGTACCATATTTGTTTTCTTATTTTGACTTGAGACATGATGTACTTAAAAGGATCAAGAAAAAACAAAGTTTCTTCAAGTGATGAGTGGCATAGGGAAATTTTGTGTGTGAAAGGAATGACATTTGAGAAATTTTTTATTATATAATGGGTTCATGCTTATAGATTTTCTTATGTGTATTTATAAAGGAAGGAACCAACAATACTTCTTGTGAGAGACATATACATTGTTCTTAGAGAATATAAACAACTAATTTGGTGTGATCCAAGGATCATTGGGATAATACAGTGTTTGTAGTAAACTGGAACATGAGTGTTTCATGGTTGCGAGTGTGGTCACTGATTATGGAACATATCTATTGGGACTATGGTGTTGTGGTGAAGGATAATTGATATAATTGGACAATGGAAGCATGGATAAGGGATATCCAATGGCGGGGAGAACAATATCAAATTCTTTTGGAAAATATTATTATTACACCTACCTTTAGAATAATGTGATGGAATCATACAACACTGATTGATTTAGGATGAATCGAGGTGTTTTCTATGTATATTTTATAAAGTGTCTCCATTGAGATTTATTTTTTTTGAAAATGCCTAAGTGGATATTTTAAAATGATTCAAGTGTTTTGAAATTTTTCTTAGAGGGATATTGCTCATTTTAAATGATTAAGATTGTTGGGTCATGAAGTTGTCTTGAATGCTTTAAAAAAATGGAATTGTGGTTTTGTGAAAGAGTTTTTGGAACTTATTGATTTATTTTAAAAAGGGAGTGTTATTTAAAAGAGGAATTAGTGTAAATGGTTGGTTTTTTTAATGGGATTTCCAGTGTGATTTTTTAAATAGTTTTCAGAGGACATGTGACTATAGTTTTTTTCATAATCTTTTATGTTTTATTTTTATAGAATTAGGAAATCCATTAAATTATATCAATATTCTATGTATTTATTTTGTTAAATACTAATATCACCAAATCAAATAGGATGGATATGAATAAAGACTGGATAGATGCCAATTGTTTGACAATAGAGTTTGAAGATGGAGTGAAAGAGTTCATCAATATTGAAAAAGATCAAGCATATAACCCTTCTCAAATACTTTTTCCATGTTAACACTGTTGTTATTAAAGAAAAGTTAGTCCAAAAGAGTTGGAAGAACACTTGATCTGTCACAGAATAGATCAAAGTTATAAATGTTGGAATAAACACAGGGGAAAAGAAAATGTAGCTAGTGGATGAGATAATAGTGCGCTTTATGGATCATCTGATATGATTACAAGTGTGGAAAATGAAGAAGACCATATCGAGGACGTGATTTCATATGTGAATGATGATGAAGATCGTATTGAGAAAATGACAAGGATAGTTTAAGATGAACTTCATGATTGACCAAACTTGTTTTATAAGATAAAGAGTTGTACAAAGATGCCTTTGTATGGTGGTTGCACTAAATATACAACATTGTCAGCCATACTAAAGATGTATAATTTAAAAGTAGGAAGTGAATGGAGTGATTCCAGTTTTACAGAATTACTTTCTCTATTGAATGACATGATCCCATAAGATAATGAGATCCCGATCCGTACATACGATGTCAAAATAATGCTACATTCAATGGGTATGATCTCTGAATGAATACATGCCTTTCTGAATGACTATATACTATTTCGCAAGAACCAAAAATCACTTAGAGAATGCCCAAAGTGTGGTTCTTATCGATACAAGAAAGATGAATCCAGTCCTATGAAAGTTGTATGGTACTTTCCAATATTTCCAAGGTTAGATGCCTATATGGAAGTGAGGAGACCGCAGATCAATTGACATGGCATGCAGAATGAAGAAATAAGGATGAGAAACTACGTCACCTGGAAGACTCTCCTTAGTAGAAGAGAATCGATCACAAGTATCCTAATTTTGGAAACGAGATAAGAAACCTTTTTCTCACGTTATCTACAGATAGAGTGAATCCTTTTGGTTTTCAAAGCATCACTCACAGTATATGTCTGATTATGTTGGTAAATTATAACTTACCATCATCGTTATGCATGAAATGGAAACACGTCATGCTATCTATGCTAATATCAGGAACGAAACAACCAGGTAATGATATTGATGTTTATTTGCCTCCATCGATTGAGGATTTAAAATTATTGTAAGATTCAAGTGTTACGTTCTATGATGCTTATAGAAATGAATATTTCACGTTGAGATCCATGTTATACGGGATGATAAATGAATTTCCTGCTTATGTGAATTTTTCAAGATATAGCATTAAAGGATGTCATGGGTGTCTTGTCTGTGAATAAGGTACATAGTCAATTAGGTTGAAACATTTATAAAAAATCATGTTTCTAGGACATCACAAATTTCTACCCCAATGACATAAGTACCAATCTTCGACGACATAATTCAATGGAAGTTCAGAAGAACGTACTGAAGGTTCCGGGCGCAGCGGAAGCGCATGGGTGGATGTGCCCACTTGGATTTTTTTCATTAACAATGATCAATCCGGGATCAATATGATGATAAAATCCAGTCTCCACAGATCGAATCACAGAAATGGACAAATAAAAGGAAAGTCTCGGAACCACAAAGTAGGATTGTTACAGGTTGATTATAATTAATTTAATCAATTGAAAAGAAATACCTTTTTGGTGTTCTTTCTTCGTTGATGTTCTTGATCACGTTCCGATGTGATTCGTTGTTGTGTCGTAGAACCCAAGTGTAGACTTCCTCTAGCAGTGATCCACATGTGTACCTCGTATCTCGGGACGTCACCAAAGGAGTCTCCGGGTGCTAGCGTGGAGAAAACATTGCTTGCGTTGTCCGCCTTAGATCATCTTGATCCGATTGAAGAGGATCTCTCTCGATCTTGAGAGATTTCTTGGAGGAAGAGGTTCTTTCGATCTTGAAATAATTCTTCAGAATTGTTGTGCACAATAATTATCTTGTGTAGGAAAAGAGTTGGGGTTGTGAGGATATTTATAATCAACTTTGAGGTTGTTGAGTTATGACAATAAATAAATGCGTTACGTGTTTCATTTATTTCATTAACTCTTATTGAAAAACCCCATGTCGAATAATTAATTCCTTGACATGCGCTCATGCTGATTATAATAAATATCATTTAATAAAACAATATTATATCCTCAAAATCCCTACTGAAAAAACTACACGGCGTGTAATAATAAATACACGGCGTGTACTTGTTTTTAATTGAAAACTACACAGCGTGTACATTCAATGTACATGGCGTGTATATATTGTTTTCATTTATTCATTTCCTTCCCAAAATGAAAACTACACAGCGTGTACATTTAATAATACACGACGTGTTCTTGTTTTCAAAATAAAAACTACACGACATGTAATAATTAATACACGACGTGTACTTGTTTTTATTCTTCCTCCAACATTAAAACGATTTAGGCTTCCCTGAATAATTATTAAACCACATATGGGAATAATATTTATTCTACTTGAGATACTTTAATACACTTAGTGTGTAACCCTCTAGGCCTCTTTCTCGTTGGCATTAAGTGGGCTTGCATAAAGTCCAAGATTACTGTCTAGCAACGGGGTCAAGGCACCCAAGAGAAATAAGTTGACGCCGCATTGACGTATCACCTCATACGAATGGTTATTGTGTAATTTAATCCCTTTGTCTTGATATCTCATCAAGAAGGTTTCATGACAGTGTCATAAACCTATATGCTTGATCCGTCATTCTTTGACTACCTGAAATAAACTCGTCGTTTACACCATGGCCATGGAATTTAATGCGATAGTTCTATTTCAATCAAAGGGCCAGGATATCAACTTCCATAAATGGAAGGGACAAATCCTTCCTCGACTTATCCATTAATAACATGTCACTCATGACACACCCAATGTACCCTACTTCCCGCCAACTATCTATGTGACAGTTTTCGTTAGTAAATCTACGTGCGCGAGTCATGACATGAGTTAATGATAATCTTCTAGTCTAAGGACCATTACACACGCTCGTAGATAGAAATGTACGATGACACCAAGACATGTAGAATTTCTACTGATGGGTCTATACTCATAATATCTCATCTTGGAGATTACCAAGTGCGAAATCCATGAGAGAGAGTCTCGTCATCTTACAAGTACTCGCACATGACGGTCTGTATACTATGTGTCTTATCATAGTATGTCATCCAACCGTAGAACTTTATTTAAGAATATTGTTACAGCATTTAAAGGTTCTCATCATAGTGGGGATATTCCATGACCTTATCAATGCAACAAATATTCCAGGACATTATTATATTATAGTCATGTAGAACAATGAACAATATATAACAATAGTACATTCATGTAATCAAAGTACAAAACAGTTGGTTCTCAGGACACCAACCCTTACACGTACAACACGATATCTACTAACTAGTGATCAACTGTTTGATAAAGTAAAGGATTTAGACATTTATTTTGGTAAACTATTTTCAAAAAACCTTACGAAAACCAGTTGGAAGAAGAGATCATTTTTTTTTGAATTTCCATACTGGAATTTTCTGTAAGTCAGACACTTTCTTGATGTTAGGCATGTTGAAAAAAATATGCGTGACAATGTCATTTTCATGTTGCTAAATGTACCCAACAAAAAATAGGATAGAATTAAGGCAAGGTTGGACATGTTTGATATGAGAATTTGAGAAGAGTTGGTGCCAGTGAAGGGTGAAAAATGAACCTTTCTTCCTCCAGCTACTTACACTCTTTCTAGGCAGGATAGATATTAGTTTTTCAACTTCTTGAATGACGTAAATGTTTCAGAGGGGTATTCATTGAATATCAAGAACATTAGGTCAATGACCGATTTTAAATTTAAAGGGTCTAAATCAAATGACTGCCACATTTTGGAGCAAGATCTAATTCCTATAGATTTGTGTTTCATTTTCCCAAGAATGTCTGTTATGCGTTAATAAAGCTCTGTTTCTTTTTCAAAGCTATATGCGACAAAGTTATAGACTGAATGAAATTACCGAGTATCGAATGGAAATTTCCTTCATATTATGTGAATTGGAAATATTATTCTCACTAAAATTATTTGACATGATAGTTCTTTTGATGGTTTACTTTGTGAGAGAAATTCGACTATGTGGTCCTATACACTATAAATGGATGTACCCCATTGAATGGTATATGAATATTTTGAAAGGGTATGTCAAAAATTGAAGTCATCTAGAGTGTTTTATTACAGAGTGATATATTGTTGAGGAAGCCATTGAATTCTATATTGAATACCTTTCCGGTGTGGAAAACATTGGTCTACCGAAATCTCATCACATTGGGCGGCTTGCGGGTGAACGAATTTCTAGAAGAGAGGTTGTCACAATCAATATTACAGATCGGGAGCAAGCACACCTTTATGTTTTTCAAAACAGTTTGTAGGTTGACCCATATATCTAATCTCACAAATAAATTCTTAGGCATTTGAATCCATAAAGGGTTGAAAATGGATATCAAATACACATAATTGATAGTTTATAGACGGTTTCAGGACCATATATTTAAGGAGTCTGATGAAAATCCAAACTCAATTTCAGAACGAATTTGATGGATAACAGGAGGAACAAGTGTGTATGTATTATCTTATAATTAATATGTAATTAATGGTTATACATTTTATACTAATGAACATGATGAAGACAGTACCATTCAGGATAATGGAGTTACACTTGTGGCTGACGCGATGCATGTTTCGAGTGATAAGGATAGAAATAAAATTTATGTGAATATGTCTTACTTTGGTATCATCGAACAAATATGTGAGTTGGATTATACGAACTTCCAAGTTCTGATTTTTCAATGCAAGTATGTTGATAATAGGAGTGCTAATAAAATAGATGAGTTGTGATTCGTTAAAGTTGATTTCAATAAGGAAGGGTACAAAGACGAACCATTTATAATGGAATCATAGGAAGTACAAGTATTTTATGTTCTAGATCCCACAAACCAAAACTTTTCAATTTTTCTATTATCCACCAAAACCACTAAAGGGTCAGATGAAAATTCAATGGAGGATGACCCTTTAATTGGGACGTTGCAATAATTTCACAGCGAACCCAATGTAGAAGGAATTTTTTATGTCATAGGAGAACAAAATGAAGGTATTTGGATAGTCGATAGAGTGGTCAAATCCCTTCAGCCTTTTAAAAAATAGAGTTCAATAATGATGTTATATTTTTTTTTGTAATATACATCATGTTACCTTATGTTTTTATTTGTTATCTACTGCTTTTATGTAATATAAATTAAATGTTAAACCAATTCTATAGATAATGAATTCTGCATGTGATGATGCTCCCAATCCCAAGGCACAACAGGTCTCTGAACCTACTGCTACTCGTAGTACAGAGGACCAACAGGTTTCTCAACCTGTTGTTGCTGCTTCTCCTAGTGTAGAGGTACAACCACCATCTGCACATGCTAATGCTAGTTCTCTAAAGGAACATATAGATGTTGTTGAAACTAAGGAAATATTAGGCAACAAAACACTACCAGCACAGAAAAAACAGGAGTGCCATAGTTTGACAGTGTTAGAAAAAATACTTAAGGCAAAAGCAAAAGGCATCAAATATGAGGTAGGATAGAATAAGTGGGGCCAACATGTTAACCCCAATAAGTCCATGTTCAGTAGTTACATTGGAATCATCACTCAGAAATGTGTTCCAATTGATGTACAGTTGTGGCACCATGTTATCATCAAGCTTAAGACAACGATGTGGGGAGATAATATGGTAACATTATGATATCATTTCTCTAACTTACTAAAAAAATAAAATAATGGAACATTGACCTACACTTCATCATCCCTTGTAGAGTTCATTTATAGTGGATGAATCACACATGGACTACATGTTAAGGGTTTCTAGAAGGATTCACAGAGGCTTTCACACAATTTTAATGAAATGTTATCTTAAAGATGCTGAAGGAAAAATAAACCCGCACCCACCTCCTATTTATGCACACCTGATAACCTAAGGAGAGTGGGATATGTTTACTAGCCATCGTGCGGAGCAGTCTTTTTTAGGTATATTGTGTTTGGTAATACATTGTTTTATGATACATGTATTCATCACTTTGATTGAAAGTTTTTTATTTATGAAATAGAAACTGAGTGTTGAAAATAAGGAACAAGTAGAAAAACCAGTGTACCTCTACCATAAAGCAATAACAGGGTACACTTCACTTGAAAAAAATTGGTACGTATTTTAAATCTATCATAATAGTTTTATGTGAAATAAAACAACACCATAACTATGTTCCTCATTTATATGTAGATTGTTGAATATAAATACAATGTCACTTCTATCCCACTCCATGTGCTATGGAATGAGGCACGTGTAAATAAAGATGGGACACTAATAGATGAAAACACAAAAAAAGTGTAGGAAAAATGTGTAAGTATGGCATAATAATTTTTTTTCTTTAAATTGATATTACATAATAACAATTACTTATTTCACTATATTTTCTATCTAACATAGTCACATGAATTAGCAACACCAAAACCAGATACATACTTACTTTCAGTGGCCTTGAATTATCCAAAAAAGTATGGTCACATCAGAGGTGTGGGTTTTGGGGTGACACCCCAAACATTTTTTGCGAAAAAAAACAAGAGGATCAAAGTGAAGAAATCATAATGATGAGAGAAAGAATATCTATCATGGAAGAACATATGAAATTGTAGAGAGAGTTGATGGAAAATATGATTGTGGAGGCGGGGGGAGAAGAAACAACTCAAGAACAACCAGTGCGTGAAGATCCCACCCCAACCCCACTAGCTTTGAGGCGAGTCATTCCCCTCAAAAATATGTCTTAGCTGAGGTAATCAATTTTATAATAATTGTTTCTGTGGATTGTGAATCAGATAGACACGAATAACATTCCTATAATGATATTGTACAAGGTGAAAATGACTATGATTTATATATTTAAACACCTAACCATCAGCTTGTAGTGAGGGAAACAATGTTCAATATCTAGAACACCTGGCTACACAACAGACCACTTCCAATAGGTTATGATAAAGTGTTGATTAACGTAGGCCATAAGCCGAGCACTGAGCTTACTATTCCAATTGGCGATGAAGATATTCATAAGTTAGAACAAGATCTTGGAACATTCATCTCATGACTATCACAGCTTGTAAAAAAAACATTTTGAAATTGAGGTATTCATTTATAATTTAGTTTTTCAAGATAAACCTCTAACATTTAATGAAAAAAATGTCTAAACCGATGAATGTTATTACAGAAGGACATAGGGAAGGGGGTGAAAAGAAATAATGGATCAAAACCATCTCAAGGATCAACCAACTAATCAAAACCATCTACTGAAAGCACCTTAAACTCGTTCGTTCTATATACGCATTTATTATCATTGTAGGCTCATGTGAATACAAAGTTGAAAGATGATGGGGTTCACACAATTATTTTTTATGAAAATCTGTACAACATGGAGGATCAAGAGTTCATTAGTGTTGATAATGTAAGTGAAATCCTAGATCATGATTGGCTAGGTGGGTTAGTTGTAAATTTATACATGAAGTATGTTTTCATGATTTAATTTTCCAAAAGCTGATATACTATGATAATTATGACTAAATACATTTAATATTTTTCGTAGGCATATATATGAAAAAAATTAAAGGGATTTCCCCATGAACAAAAATTTGGACTCGTTAGTCCTCATGCCACCTCTATAGAAAAAATATATATAGAATCTAAGAAAGAGGGTGAAACAGTAGTAGGCCTGCTCAAATCATTTAACAAAAAAAATACAGATGGCAGACTCTTCTTAATACCAATGATGCAGGGGTAAAACTATAAAATCTAATCATATCAAATATATTTTAATTTATTCCATTAATTATTCCTTTTTATGTTTTTAAGCAGCATTGGATGCTCATTACGGTCAATTTGGATACTTAAAAGATTTTTTACTTGGATTCAATGCATGGATATCCAACAAACCAACCACAAATGAAATCATTTGTCAATTTGTAATACACTATATACAATATTTTATAACTAAATATCTAGTTATATAATTTATATTATCTATTAATGAGGATTCTATTATGATAGGGGGTGCGTGAATATCATCTATATCATGGAATGAGGCCAGGGGAAAAAGAAAATAAACATCACAAGTACTACGACAGATACAAATCAGGGTGTATAAAATAATATTTCACTATCCAAACACAATTAAAAAAATTACTTATTTTTCTCAATGTTTCTGCAGTGTCTGAAAAAAAACAATAAAGACTTTGGTTGTTATGTTTGTAAATTTATGAAAGAGATCATATTATATGAACAAAACATCATCCCTGAAGAGATATTTTCAAAGATAATTATTATTTTATTTAAAATATTTATTAATACTTTTTTTTATTTATATTTTTTCAGTACTACTATGATTATCGAAAATATTCCTATTCACAAGATGAGATATATTTGTTTAGAAATGAATGGGTAGTATACTTGATGGAAGAATGTACATCAATATCATGAAGATGTGACCACTATGACTCGGAGTGTCTTTTTTTATTTAAAATTGTCAGTATTTTTAGTAAAGAGAACATGTGACATAATGAAAATTGAGAAAACACATTAGGATTATTTTGATACTTTGGAAAATGATCCATAAGTCATTTAAGACATCTAGAAATCAACCACACTTAAATCTGACACATGGTGTTACCATTATTACTTTAAGTGTGCATTTTTATAATAAATTAACAATAAATTTAGAAAAAAAGGACAAGTGACATACTGAAAAACAATAAAAAGTATTCAGATTGTTTTGATAAATTAGGAAAATGATTCATCAGTAATTTTTGACATGTAGGAATCAACCACACCTCATTTCGATGAATGGTGTGACCGATATAACTAAAAGTGTCTGTTATCAGTTTAAAATTAACATTTTAGCTCAAAATGTGTCACTCATTGAAAAACAAGAAAACTCACTAAATTTATCTTCATAATTTAGGAAAACTATTCGTAAGTTCTTTGTGATGTGTATGAAGTAGTATCATGTCAAACCGATGCACGATGCGATCGTTATGACTGAAAATGCGTGTTTCCAGTTTGAAATGATATTTTAGTATAAAAACACAACTAACATACTAAAAACTAAGAAAAAACATTACGATTGTTTTGATACGTTAGGAAAATGATCTATAATTCATTTTTGACGTGTAGGAATCAAACACATCTCAATCAGATGCACTGTGTGACTGGTATGACTCAAAATTTCTTTTTTATTTAAAGATGACATTAATTTTAGTAAAAAAACACAACCAGCATACTGAAAACTGAGTAAACACATTCAGTTTGATTTTATAATTTAGAAAAATGATCCATGAGTCATTTTTGATGTATAGGAATCAACCCCACATCAATACAACGCATGATGTGACCAGTATAAATCCAAATGTGTCTTTTTATTTAAAATTGACATTCATTTAAGTAAAAAAGAACAAATGATATAGTAAAAACAAAGAAAACACATTCAAATTGATTTGATATTTTAGAAAAATGATACATGATTCATTTGTGATGTGTAGGAATCAACCACACCTCAATCCGATGCATAGTGTGACCAGTATGACTAAAGGTGTGTGTTATTAGTTTAAAATTTACATTTTAGCTCAAAACGTGTCACTCACTAAACACCAAGAAAATAATTTCCGATTGTCTTTATAATTTAGGACAATGATTCTTAAGTCCTTTATAATGTGTATGAAGTAGTCTCACATAAAATCGATGCACGATGTGACCGGTATGACTTAAAAAGTGTGTTTCTAGTTTGAAATGATATTTTAATAGAAAAACATAACTAACACACAAAAAACTGATAAAAAGAATTTGAATTGTTTTGATACCTTATAACAATGATCCATGAGACATTTGTGACATGTAGGAATCAAACACACCTCAATATGACCAATGATGTGACTGGTATAAATCCAAATCTGTTTTTATTTAAAATTGACATTAATTGAAGTAAAAAGAACGAGAGACATACTTAAAACTAAGAAAACACACTCGAATTGTTTTGATACTTTAAGAAAATGATCCAAGAGTTATTTGTGATGTGTAGGAATCAACCACACCTCAATCTGATGCATAGTGTGACAAGTATGCATGAAAGCATTCATTATCAGTTTAAAATTGACATTTTAGCTCAAAACATTTCACTCACTGAAAACCAAGAAAACACCCTTTGATTTTTTAATAATTTTGGAGAGTAATTTGTATGTCCTTTGTGACATGTATAAAGAAGTCTCACCTTAAACCGACGCATGATGTGATCGGTATGAATCAAAATGTGTGTTTCTGGTTTGAAATAATATTTTAGCAAAAAAAAACACAACTGTCATACTGAAAACTTAGAAAACCCATTCAGATTGTTTTGATATTTTAGAACAACGATCCATGAGTAATTTGTGATGTGTATGAATCAAACACACCTCAATATGAAGGATGATATGACCGATATAAATACAAATATTTCATTTAAATTTGATATTAATTTTAGTAAAAAAAAGGGACATACTCAAAACCAAGACAACCCATACAGATTGTTTTGATATTTTTGGACAATGATCCATAACTCATTTGGGATGTGTAGGAATCAACCCCACCTCAATACGATGCACTGTGTGACCTGTATAACTCCAAATGTGTCTTCTTTATTAAAAATTGACATTTTATTAATGTATTCTTTCATATTAATGTTAAATTTATTTCTTTATAGTATTAATAACATAATATTTGTTTTCTTATATAGGTGGAACCTTTTTCTTGAGTTGGGATGATTGTTTCAGAAACTAATACCATGTGCGGAGATTTTTTAGAGGGGATCACAAATGTCAAAGGATAAAACATTAATGTTTTAACTATTTCTTGGATAATTATAAATGTAATTGTATAAAACATTGTTTGAAATGTATATAGCATTGTTTTCCAAACCCTTTTGTGTGCTGCTTTGTTCTTGTGTGAACTACTTTGTTCTTGTGTGCACTATGCAGGTGCTATTTTGTGTATGTGGTGTGTGTGTGCTATGCAGGTGCAGGTGTTGTTGGTGGGTGTGTTGTTATATAAACAGAACATCATTGGAAGTTATTCCTTTATGAGCGCTATTTGAGTGCTGATAAAGGCCCCCTTTGTCAGTGCTACTTCGAGAAATGATAAAGTCACCCATTATCAACGCTAATTAAAGCACTAATAAAGTAGTATTTTAGCAGTGATAAAAATAGCACAGATAAAAATGTCCTTTATCTACGATAAAATAGCACGGATAAAGGGGGTCTTTATCAACATTTTTTTAGTGCAGATAAAGGAAACCCTTTATCAGTGCTTTTTAGCGCTGGGGACCCCCCTTTATCTTTGCGGAGATTAACAGCGCTGTTAAAAAAGTTTTCTAGCACTGATAAAATCACTGTCTTTAGTAGTGTCCTAAAACGTACAACACACACCACCCCTATGTCCCTGCACCACAATACACACTTCACTACCACAAATCCGGACAGAGGATGTACCGACTTTTATCAGCACTTTTTTGAGCACAGATAAAGGGTAGATTTATCAATGCTTTTAGCTAGCGTTGATAAAAACCCATTTTATCAACGCTTTCTTTTTAGCATTGATAAAAGTCGGAACATACCTTGCCCGAATATGTGATATTGACGTGTGTGTTGCGGTGCAGGGAGATAGGGGTGGTGTGAGTTATATGTTTTGGGACATCGTATCAGAGGTTCATTCTGATACTTCATTCCCACCTTATAATTTCTATTTTTTTAATAATTCAAATATATATATATATATATATAATGTTTAAAAAAAATTATTTCTAAAATTATAATTAAATAAAAATATATTTAAATAATTATAATATTATAATAAATTTCATTAAATAATAATTATATTTATAATTATAAATAAATACTTTTTAAATATATGTATTTATAATTATATATATATATATATAAATAAATATATGTTTTCAATGAATTTGGTCAATAAATATATTGATGCGTGAGTATAATTGACATGCATATATGTTATGTATTCATCATGAATATTCATTTATACATTACACCCTTATTATTATTCATTTTGGACATAAGTGATGACTCATTTTTTATTATCTATATTACAAATAGTCGAGGAAGGGGAACTACAAAGCTACAAATAAACACAAAAATACACACATGTTAGAAACTAGGGAGACTCGAACCTGAGACATCCGTGACACCCCACGAATCTATTTTGTTCTAAAAAATACTTATAAAATTACAATAAATATATTTATTATATTTATAATTATAAAATTTTAATTATATATAAATACCTTTTAAATATATTTATTTAAATTTATAATTATATCTAAATATATATAATTAAATAAATATATTTATAAATTTGTACAAATATTTATAAATAAATACAAATAGTTATAATTATAATTTTAAATAAATATAGATATATTTAAATAATTATAAAATTATAATAAATATATTAATTAAATATATTTATAAAAATATAAATATATTTGTTAAAATTTTATAATTATATATATATATATATAATTATGACTATAAATAAATATAAATTTATTATAATTTTTAATTACAAATAAATATATATTTATGTATAGTTATAATTTTAAATAAACATATATTTATTTAAGTAATTATAAAATTATAAAAAATATATTTATTATTCTTATAATGTTATAAATATTTCCCTGAGTATATTTATTATTGCCCAGGATGTTCTCAGTTGAGTTTTTAATAGAGGCCTCACTAATGGTGATATTAATCCGTACCGCCGGAAGATGAGATCCCCATCAGTGTCCCACCTCATGTTCTCTGGTGATACCATTGTTTTCATGAATCCTGCAAGCCTATCATTGAGGGGCTTAAACAATATTTTGGAAGAGTATGGTCACTAGAGTGGTCAGGTCATTAACAAGAGCAAGAGCAGTTTTTACATTTCCAAATGCTTCCCCTCTAATAGGGTCTCTTCAGTGAGCCACACCTTGGATATACAGAGAGGGGATTTCCCCATGGACTATCTGGGGGCTCCTCTTTCCTTAGGAAGACTTTGCATTCATGACTTTGACCATCTCATCTGCAGGATCATGGATTGGGTTCTTAACTAGAAAAAACAAGTACTTAACCTTTGGAGGTAGGATAATGCTGGTGAACAACGTAATGCTTGTCACCCTGGTTCCTGCCCTTTCGGCCATCAAAGCCCCCAAAGGTGTGATAAATAATAATGAAAGAGTCCTGGAAAACTTCATTTGGGATTCAAATTTGGAGGGAAAAAGGCACTGGGTTTCTGGACAACTTCATTTGGGATCCAAATTTGGAGGGAAAAAGGCACTGGGTTTCTTAGAGCAGGATGGAAAGTCCGGTTAATGAAGGTGGGATTAATGTTTTTAGCATGGAGGACACCATTCACTACAAGCATGCAAAATTGGCATGGGATGTTTTGGCAGGAGGGTGACCCCATGGTGAACTCCATTAGTCCTCATGTATGATGGATTGTTGGGCGAGGAGATATTTATTCCTGGCACCATAAATGGAGTGTTGCGATCATGGGCTACCTGGGCTGTCTAGCCACTGGAATTTCCTACAGGGAATCCAGTCAGCATCTGACCTTCATCAAAGTGGTTATCAGCAGTGACCAGCAGGAACTGTTGTGGTTCGATGACCATGAAGAGAGAAAAATGGAGGAAAAAACAGACTTTATTACACCAAGAAGAAAGGTTACAATATACCCCTCCCACACCTCCCTTTTTTAATCTCACATGGAGCTCTCCCGGCCCTCTCAAAATAAATCTATGCACTTGGATCTCTAATCAATGTTGGAAGCTCCACAAGGATTCCTTATATAGCCATGGTGGGGGTGTCAAGTTTGAAACAACTCCCCCACCAAATCTCCCACCAACCTTGGACTTCAAACATGGTGTCCACCAACTCCAATGGTAGCCAAAACAATAGTTTCTACACATGTTAAATGTGCAGCCCCCAATATAGATGTCCTCCTATGGTGGGTGTGGTTGGTGAAACACCCACCTGTAGGATCGAAATAATGATGTAGATGCTCAATATACAAGAGGGGGGGGGGGTGAATTGTATACTTTAAAATTCCTTTGTAACCTTTAAAGTCAGTTATGATTAACTATGTTTCCCTTAAGCAAAGGAAAGGGCTAAGTTTAACAAAGTTAAACTTAAGAAAATTCACAACACCTCTAATACCAAATGAAAACTTGGAAAGAGATTCTGAAAGTAGGTTCCGAAAATATGATTCCGAAAATTGAAACGTAACAAGATATTACAAAATGAGATTCTACCTTAAAGTGTGTAGAATCTAAATGAAACAAAGTATAAGTAAGGAAGTATAAGAAAGTTATACTTTCCTTACAATACAATATGCAGCGGAATATAAACAAGTAGTAGAACTACAAGTAACAAGATATAAGTCTTTTAACCCAAAGAGAAGGGTATCCAACAACCTTGGATAAAGGTCCCTTGATTTATAATTTCAAGCAAGTCTGTCTTACCCACACTAGGGTAATCCCTCGATACGAAGATCAGAGTCTCTATCTTGCTATCCCCGCAAGCCCTCAACTTCAAGGTAGTTGGCAACCTCTGTCTTCCTCAGCAAGGAAGCCGTCAACTTCATGGTAGTCGACACCTCTGTCTTCCTATCCCCGAAAGTCCTCGAATGTAATCACCAACATTCGGAGTCGCATTAAGCATTGAGAGTTAATAAGAGTCTCTCTCTCTAGAAATCACTTCATTAGCATGTATGCACAAAACCAAGTTATTCATATATATCGAGCTCTTTCAAATGAGCTCCTATTTATAGGTAAGGTCGGCTCCTTCTCCAACGGTCATATTTTCCTTAAAGATCGGAGGGACCTGTACACGTGTCACTTAGACAACGGTTAGTTTATAACAAAATAGATGACATTGTTTTATAACAAAACAAGTGTAACAGAATGTACGACATCGTTTTAAAATCTAACTCAAAAGTTCAGAATGAAAAATTCGGAGGGAAGGTTCGGAGTGTAAGGAAAATAATAAAGAGTAGACAAAATATAAAGACATAAGTGAAATGAAATTTCAGAGTGAAGATTCAGAGTCTGAATAAATTCAGAGTGTATAAAACAAAGATGATCAGATTCTGTTTAATAGATGAATTCAGAATGAGAATTCGGAATGAGAATTCTTCATCAGAATTTGTAATGAGAATTCTTTATCAGAATTTGTAATGAGATTTCTTCATTAGAATTCATAATGAGAATTCATCATTATAATTAGTATTGAGAATTCGTTATCGAACTTCATAATAATTCGTATCCTGAATCTGGATTAAAGCTATATCCGGAATTCGGAATGAAACTTTATCACAGTTCTCATTCTGGATTTCGGAGTGAAACTTTATCACAGTTCTTATCCAGAATTCGGATCCTAAAACAGAATACTTCATATCAAAGTTTCAAGTAATTCCGAGAAAATAGAAATGAATCCGAATATCATACTTAAGAAAAATCTAGATGAAAATATGATAAGGATAATATTTCTTATAGAAGGAATTTTCCTTATAAAAGCAATTTTCCTTAAGAAAACAATTTTCTTTATAAAAGCAATTTTCCTTAAGAAAACAATTTTCCTTATAAAAGCAATTTTCCTTAAGAAAAAAATTTTTCTTATAAAAGCAATTTTCCTTAAGAAAACAATTTTCCTTATAAAAGCAATTTTCCTTATAAAAGCAATTTTCCTTAAGAATAAGGTGTTTGTGATTTTCAAAACAAGAAGGAATGAAAAAAGTCATAAGGAAAACCTTATTGACTCAACAATCTCCCCCTTTTTGGAAAGCACAAACATCCTTACGAAAAAGAAATTCTAAGAAGAAAGAAAAACATTAAGGCTTATCTCCCTTGGCTTTAAGGAAATTGATGAATACGACTAACTCCCTCTTAGGATTTTAAACTCTAAGGATCGTATTCTAGATGTCTGGAGTGACATTTTATTACAAATAAGAAAGTCTTTTTTAATAAAAAACTCCCCCTTAGATAGACTCTTATTAGAGTTCTGTTTTCATTAAGGATATTTTCCTTCTCCCCCTTAGATAAACTCTTATTAGAGTTCTTCTTTTTCTTAAGGATCTTTCCCGTCTCCCCCTTTGTGATTTTCAAAAAGAAATTGAGGGAATGGAAAAAATTACAAAGTACCTGAAAAATTAGTAATAAAAACAAAAGAAACGAGAAGCACATTTTTCATTAGATTTGAAATGTCAGCAACAAAGAAAACTAGATACAACAAAAAGACCGGATTTAGTTATTTCAGAGCTTTTTTCCTTTGAAATGATCCCCTTAAGAATAGTCTTGATCTTCTTCAGGTCTTTATGATCTTCTTCAGGTCTTTATGATCTTCTTCAGCTTGCTTCTCTAAGGAAACTATTCTTGCAGATTGAGCTTAAATCTTTTCTTCCTGGGCTTTCAGCTTTTCTTCCTGAGCTTTGATCTTTTCTTCCTGAGCCTTCATCTTCTGTTCAAACTCAATCCGATGATCCCTTTCAAACTTCCAGTTTTGAGAAACGAAATTCAGCTTCCCATTCAGATCTCTGACTTCTTGAATCCAGAAGTTCTTTTCATATGTCAGCTTCTCTTCAAAGGATGAAGTCAGGTCATTTATCTTCCTATCCTCAGTCTCAAAGGCATATTTAACATTGTCTTGAAACTCATCAAATAATATCATATCTTGTACATTTTTCCTCGACTAGCTCGTCATTCTTTTGCAAGATCTTTTGTGGGCTTCATAGCCAACAAGAAAATATTTGAACTCAACTTCAAACTCGACACACTTATCCATAACCAAGGATACAGAATCTAATTTCTGGTTCAGAGCATGTTGGAGCATTTGGCATCTTGAGTCTATAGTCGAGATGGTCAGAATGGAACCAACTAACTTCCTCAAAGATTGAACAACAAAGTCATGTCCCAATGAGGATGACTCCGAATCTAAAACTTTTCTTGGAGAATTTTCTTCCTCAATAAGCTCCAACTTCTTTTTAGATGAATCGCCAATTTCTCTTTTCTTGCTAGCCATTGATTTCAGAGTCTCAACAAGGAGCTGTTTTCCCTTGTCCTTTTTCGGAATAGATTCTTGATCAGGAGTTTTCTGCTCGCTAGTAGACACTTTAATAACATCATCAACAACTTTTTGAACAACATATTCCTCATTCTTATCCTTATCTGTAGTTACTAACTTAGATGATTCAACCTCTAAAGTTCAGAGTGACAAATATTCCGAAGGTGACCCCTTATAATCACATACTTCTTTCAATAAATCTCTTGTTTCACCACTTCCTTCAGCAACCACTTCTTCCTCTTCCACTTGTTGAATCTGCTCGAGTTGCTCACCATGCTCAGCTCTAATCTCTTCCGGAAAATCAAGGTTTCTTCCTAGAGTCTCAGGTAGAGATTCCAAGGAGAAATATCTCATTACTAGAATGCTTCCAGATACCATCTCATTAAATTTTAACAATGCTTGGACTGCCTCGGCTTCTGTCACCTTCTTCTTGAGCTTCTTTTCCTTTACTTGTTTTTCAAGATCATCAGTAGTTCTCTCCTTCAAGGCCTTAGCCTCCGCAGGGTCCAATCCGAACTGCGGATCCCCTTCTTTCCTTTTCTCTTTATCTGCTCTCCACTTCGCAACAACCTCATCGAGATAGGCTTTCTTCTTCTTTGGTTTTGGAGGTGCGGTTTGAACTTCCTTAGATTTAGGATCCTCAACTTCAACTGCAACTTCTTTCAACCTTCTTTTCTTTACAGGCTTAGATGATTCCGGTTCAGCAGCCTTCGGAGCCGCTTCTTCTTGATTAGGCAAATCGAAGAACTCACCAATCTCCTTGTTGAAAGCCACATCCATCCTCTTAAGTGTATCATCACTGACCAACAAAATTTTGCAAACCCTTGGCTTAGATCTTCAAGCTTCCTTGAAAGACTCAAGGCACCGAACTATCAACTTTGATAAAATTGTAGGGTACATTATGATCTGGGCTCTGAGATTTCCTTTATTAAGATTCTCAATGGTTATAAGAATGTGCCTCATGAAGTTAAACTTCCTTAGATTTATCAGGAAATCTAAGATATAGATCTCACTCTTCTTCAAACTGTCTTTATCACCTTTCCTTGGCACGATAAGACCTTGTACCCACAACTCTAGAATCCGGAAATTTGTAGGCAAACTAGCAATCTTCGGAGCCTTGTCATCAGCCATTCTGAGAGTTTCTAAAGCTTTTTCCTTGTCGAAGCTACCCTTAGTATCCGGCAACACGTGAGAAATAAACTTAGCTTCACCTTCATTATTCATCCCTACCAAGCTGGCTGACTTGGCATATGAAAGTTTATAAGTCTTATCATAAGACTTAAAAGACAACTTGTCCCTTCCATCTTCCTGAAGAAAAGAAACTGTTTCATAGAACTCTATAAGAAAATATGAATAGACCTCATCTTGGTTCCCGGGTTTTGACAGCGCAACATCTTCCCAGCCATTCAACTTAATGTTCTTCGAAGTAAGAGAATCATAGTTGTTGAAGAAATCCGGATGGACTAGCCTTTCTCTGTAAACTAACCATTGTGAAATAGGATTGGAGGATGACATTTCTTGAGAAGCAAACTCCACAGACATTCGGATCTGAAGACCTCTGAGAAGTTCGGAATGGAGAAAACTGAAGTTCGGAACGGATTTAAAACAGAGAGGCAGAGATTCAGGATGCGAGAGCTTGAAAACCGATGTAGGACAAGTATTTGGGTCCCCTTTATATAGGCAATGAAACGACACTTCAACTTCCTCGGTTGATCGAATGGTTGTGATAAGATGAGATCAGATCTGATGGTTGAAAATGAATTCTCAAGAAAACTTGAATCTGATCTTTTTGAGGTTTTTATTAAAACAAAGAATTAAGAAAACTATAATCCGAAAACATAATACAAGAAAATTCCAGCAAGTAAAATATTACTACAATAACTTGAGTAAGGAAATAATACCTTTTGGATTGGCTTAGGAAGATCATTCGTATTTGGTAACATTCTTTAAGAAAAAAAATTTACAACGATAAATAAACTTAGTACGAAAAACTCAGTACGAAAAACAAATTCCAAGAAAAAAAACTTATTATGAGAGATTCAGTATGAAAGTTCCGTTATGAAAATACCAGTACGAAATTTTCATTCAGGAAGTTTTCAGTACAAAAATTTCTATTTTAGAAGTTTTCTTATATGAAAATATCCATTCTGGAAAATTGTAGTTCCGGACATTTCCATTCCAGAAATCTTGGTTCTGAAAAGTTTGAAAACAAACCTTTTTTTAAAAAAAACTTTGTTATTCTAACAAACAAATGTACTCCCCCTATGAAAAGGAATATATTACTGTAAGGAGACTTTTTCAACAGAAAGTTAATTAAGGAGGATTACCTTACGGTTATCATTCCTAACTTCTGTTTAATATATTCAAATCTATCAGAAGGCAAATATTTTGTGAAAATATCAGCAAGCTGATCTTGCGTTCCAATAAACCGAAGAATAATATCTCCTTTAAGTGTGTGATCCCTAAGAAAGTGATGCCTAATATCTATGTGTTTTGCACGGGAGTGATGTGCAAGGTTTTTACTAAGGGAAATAGCACTTGTGTTATCACACAAAATTTGAGTTTTAGTAAAACTCAAGCCATAGTCTGTGAGTGTGTGTTGCATCCACAATACTTGAGCATAACAACTTCCAGCTGCTACATATTCAGCTTCAGCAGTGGAGAGTGCTATAGAATGTTGCTTCTTGCAGGACCAAGAAACTAACGAATCTCCTAAGAAATGACAAGTTCCGGATGTACTTTTTCTATCCATTCTACATCCACCAAAATCAGCATCAGAAAAGCTTTATAGAACAAAATCAATTCCAAAAGTATAAAATAATCCTAGATCCATGGTTCCCTTAAGGTAGCAAAAAATTCTTTTTACTGCCTTTAAGTGAGATTCCTTAGGATTGGATTGATATCTTGCACATAAGCATACTGAGAACATTAAGTCTGGTCGACTTGCTTTTAAGTAAAGTAAACTTCCTATCATACCTCTAAAAGATGTTTGATCTACTGGTTTCCCAGCTTCATCAATATCTAAAGGGTTTGAGGTACCAATAGGAGTACTTATACTCTTAGTATTGTCATAACCATACTTTTTAAGAAGATCTTTAATATACTTATGTTGAGATATGTAGGTTCCTTCTGGTTTTTGAGAAATTTGAAAACTAAGGAAAAAAGTTAACTCACCCATCATACTCATTTCAAACTCATATTTCATTAGACTTGCAAAAGAGTCGGTCAAAGATTGCTGAGTTGAGCCAAATATGATGTCATCAACATAAATTTGAACAATAAAAACATTTTTCTTATCTTTCTTTATAAAAAGGTTTGGATCTGCATTTCCCTTAACATAGTTATTTTGAAGCAAAAATCCAGTGAGTCTATCATACCATGCTCGTGGGGCTTGTTTAAGGCCGTACAAAGCTTTGGTAAGTCTAAAAACATGATCAAGATGTTTTGTATCTTCAAATCCAGGAGGTTGTTCAACAAAAACTTCCTCTTGAACATAACCATTAAGAAAAGCACATTTCACATCCATTTGGAAAAGTTTGAAATTAAAGAATGCTGCGAAGGCAAGTAGAATATGGACAGATTCAAGTCTAGCTACTGGAGCATAGGTTTCTTCATAGTCTATTCCCTCTTGCTGATTATAGCCTTTAGCAACAAGTCTAGCTTTATTTCTTACTATGACTCCATTTTCATCACATTTATTTCTGAAAACCCATTTTACTCCAATAACAGAAGTCTCCTTAGGTCTTTCAACCAAGGTCCAGACTTTATTCCTTTAAAATTCATTTAGTTCATCTTGCATGGCTTTAATCCAATCATCATCACCTAATGCTTCAAAAGTACTTTTAGGTTCTAATTGGGAATGAAATGCTAGATGTTCTACTTCTTTTCTTAAGGAACCTCTGGTCCTTACAGGTTGGTTTACATCACCAATGATACTATCACTGGGATTATTCTTAAGAAACACCTGATTTGGGTTTTGTAAAACCTGTTCATCAACATAGGGTAGAAAGTCTTCTGGGGTAAATGTTTCAGAAGTATCTTCTTGAACAATTTCCTTATCAGAAGGTTATTTTATCAAAGGTTGACAATCAGGTTTTGAAAACACATCCGAAGATGTAGGTTGAGGTGGTTTAAAAACAAAAGGATCTGACTCATCAAATTTTACATGTACTGTTTCTTCAACAGTACAAGTATTTTTATTAAAAACTCTATAAGCCTTAGAAGTTGTGGAATAGCCTAAGAAAATTCCTTCATCAGATTTTGGTGTGAATTTATGTAAGTTATCTTTAGTATTAAAAATGAATACTTTGCAACCAAAAACCTTGAAGTAGGATAGTCTTGGTTTTCTACCATTCCATAACTCATAAGGAGTTTTATTAAGAAAAGGTCTAATCAAAACTCGATTTATAGTATAACAAGCAGTACTTACAGCTTCAGCCTATAAATGTCTAGCAATAGAATATTCACTCAACATGGTTCTAGTTATCTCTTAAAGAATTCTATTTCTTCTTTCAACTACACCATTCTGTTGAGGAGTTCTAGGTGCTGAAATATTGTGAGTAATACCTTTTCTACTACAAAAAGTTTCAAAATCATAATTTTGAAATTCTACTCCATGATCACTATGAATAGTTTTCAATGGAAGATTTTTCTCATTTTTAACTTGAGCTCTAAAAATTTTGAAATACGAAAAAGCTTCAGACTTCTTTGTTAGAAAATAGACCCAAGTAAATCTAGTGTAGTCATCAACTAGAACAAACACATAGTACTTGCCTCCAATACTTCTAGTTTGTGTTGGCCAAAAAGATCCATGTGCACTAACTGTAATGCATTAGTTGTTGAGACTTCACCGATTGATTTAAAACTAGATTTATGTTTCTTGCCATATTGACAAGGATCAAAAACTTTAGAAGAATCAAATCTAAGCTCCGGTAGATCCTTAACTAGTTTCCTCTTAGAGAGTTTACATAAGTTTCTAAGGTTACAGTGACCTAGTCTTCTATTCCATTACCAGGAATGATCTTCCATTGCACTTAGACAAGGTAAATCTTGGCTTTTAAGGTCTTCTAAGTTCAATGTGTAAACATTCTCTTGCCTATTGGCTGAGAGAATAAATTCTTCCTTGGAATTGTGAACTAAGCACTTATCATTCCTAAAATTCACAAGGTAACCTTCATCACATAACTGACTTATGCTAATGAGGTTGTGCTTAAGACCCTTAACAAAAAGAATATTTGAAATCAAGGTTTTACCTAAAAGAACAATATTACCAATACCAACAATCTCTCCCTTAGCATTATCTGCGAAAGTTACCTTTCCTCCTTTCGTTTTGATAATCTTTTCAAAATAGATTTTGTTACCAGTCATGTGTCGGGAACATCCACTATCCATGTACCATGTGTTGTTTCTGGTAATCTCTTTATTTTCCTGAAATCAAGAAGAAAATTAGACTTTAGGAATCCAAACTTGTTTGGATCCGAGATTTCCAGATAATAAAATTTTAGGAACCCACATCTTCTTAGAAAAGTAAGCTTTATGAAAACCTAAGGATTTGGTTTTGTTTAAGGAACAATTCTTTGCCCAGTGACCACCACATTGACACTTGGTACAAAATGGGGCACTTTGAGGAACAAAATAATTGTTACTAAAAATTGGTTTTGTATGGGTATAACCAAATCCAGATTTATTTCTTAAAGGTCGTATTTGGGAATACATTTTATCAAAATTTTTCTTTCCATGGGTAAAGTTTGATAAACACTTATTTAAGGAAAAAATTTCAGACTTGAGTTTTATAACCAAGTTTTTATCCTCAAAATAATTAGTTTTAGAACTAGAGTTAGGTTCGAAAACATTTTTCTTAGAAATTACTTTTTCTAATTCTTTAGAAAGTTTGTTCTTCTCAGAACTTACTTCCTCAAGATTTTTTAAAATACTTTCAAAATCAGCATTTTTCTTATCAAGATCTTTAGAAAGATATGATATCTCTTTTATAAGAATAGAATTCCTAGAGTTTGCCTTATCAAGTTTCTTATTGAGTTTGGAATTCTCAATTTCAAGAAGTTCAGAAAACCTAGATACTTCTTCATAAGTAGGTAAAGTATTTTCTTTATCAGAAGAAGATTATTCATTAGAAGAGTTATAATACTTACTATCATTGGAATTTAGAGAAACATTGGTCAAGGATTCATCATTTCGTACCTTAGCCATAAGACAATGATTTTCAATAGGTAATCTGGCTATAAGACCAAGATTCTTCTGTCCTGAAGATTCATAATCAGAAGATTCATCTGAAGAGTCACCACCACTGGCACTCCAGGTGTCATTAACTTTCAAAACTCTCTTAGCTTTGGCTTTATAATATTTCTTTCTGTTCCTGTTTGAATGCCTTTCTTTCCTTTCTTTCTTTTTGAGCAAAGGGAAATCTGGTCTAATATGTCCAGCTCTCTTGCATTCGTAGCAAGTAACTTCTCCATATTTCTTATCTTTCCTGTCCTTTTTCTTATACTTAGATTGGAAATTTCTCTGTCCAGCTATCTTGTTCATCATTCGAGCAAGATTTTCTAATTCATTTTCAGAGACTTCACTCTCACTAGATTCAGATTGGAAAATAACTTTCTTAGACTTGGATCTGGTTACTCTCTCAGGAGTCTTAGCTTAAATCTAATTTGAAGTTGTTGTAAAAGCAACAGTACCATTTCCATTCTTCTTTTTGATGTTGTCAACATCTCTCTTCATTCTGGTCTCATGTTGTAGAAGAGTTCCAAATAGCTCATCAAGAGTAATTTGAGTGACCTTCCTGTTCTCATCTATAGCTGTTCTTTTGGATTCCCACTCATTGGGCATAATATCAATTATTTTATCCACAAGAGCTTCATCATCTAAACCTTTCTCTCCCATAGATTGTAAGCTGTTAACAATGGTCATAAATCTCTGTTGAACTATACAGATTGGTTCACCATAAGGAAAATTGAAGCCATGATATTCATCTCTAAGCATAGCTCTTCTAGTCTCAATCACCTTAGAAGTCCCAAAGTGTGTAACCTCTAACTTCTTCCATATACAATTAGCTACTTCACAAGAAGAAATTTGGCTATATATATTTCTAGTCATTGAACACAGTAAAGTATTGCGTACCTTATAATTGAGTTGATATTCCTGCTTTTCCTGGTTAGTAAAAGTTCTAACTTCCTTGTCGGGAATTTTATAATCACCAGTAAGCATAATGAAGTTGTCTACTCTAGTATTGATAACAAAAGTCTTCATTCGATCTCTCCAGTATTCATAATCATTACCATCAAAGATTTGTGGTCTTGTAGGATTTAGATTATCAATTGAACCAACATTAATTCCTGTCATACTAGAAACTTTTGATACACAAACTTGTTAGTAGAAAAAAGATCGTTATAACAAAGTTCGGAATGGGAATTTTCGGAATGGTAAAGTTCAGAATTGAAAGGTGAGCAAGAAAAACTTATTCGTAAGTATAAGTATTTCAGATACCTCCTCTGATACCAATTGTAGGATCGAAATAATGATGTAGATGCTCAATATACAAGAGGGGGGGTGAATTGTATACTTTAAAATTCCTTTGGAACTGTTAAAGTCAGTTATGATTAACTATGTTTTCCTTAAGCAAAGGAAAGGGATAAGTTTAAAAAAGTTAAACTTAAGAAAATTCACAACACCTCTAATACTAAATGAAAACTTGGAAAGAGATTCCGAAAGTAGGTTCCGGAAATATGATTCCGAAAATTGAAACGTAACAAGAGATTACAAAATGAGATTCTACCTTAAAGCGTATAGAATCTAAATGAAACAGAGTAAAATTAAGGAAGTATAAGAAAGTTATACTTTCCTTACAATACAATATGAAGCGGAATATAAACAAGTAGTAGAACTACAAGTAACAAGATATAAGTCTTTTAACCCAAAGAGAAGGGTATCCAACAACCTTGGATAAAGGTCCCTAGATTTATACTTTCAAGCATGTCTATCTTACCCACACCAGGGTAAGCCCTCGATACGAAGATCGGAGTCTCTGTCTTGCTATCCCCGCAAGCCCTCAACTTCAAGGTAGTTGGAAACCTCTGTCTTCCTCAGCAAGGAAGCCCTCAACTTCAAGGTAGTCGGCACCACTGTCTTCCTATCCCTGGAAGTCCTCGAATGTAATCACCAACATTCGGAGTCGCACGAAGCTTTGAGAGTTAATAAGAGCCTCTCTCTCTAGAAATCACTTCATCAGCATGTATGCACAAAACCAAGTTATTCATCTATATCGAGCTCTTTCAAATGAGCTCCTATTTATAGGTAAGGTCGGCTCCTTCTCCAACGGTCATATTTTCCTTAAAGATCGGAGGGACCTATACACGTGTCACTTAGACAACAGTTAGTTTATAACAAATTAGATGACATAGTTTTATAACAAAACAAGTGTAACAGAATGTATGACATCGTTTTAAAATCTGACTCAAAAGTTCGGAATGAAAAATTCGGAGTGAAGGTTCAGAGTGTAAGGAAAATAATAAAGAGTAGACAAAATATAAAGACATAAGTGAAATGAAAGTTCGGAGTGAAGATTCAGAGTCTGAATAAATTCAGAGTGTATAAAACAAAGATGATCAGATTCTGTTTAATAGATGAATTCGGAATGAGAATTCAGAATGAGAATTCATCATCAGAATTCGTAATGAGAATTCTTTATCAGAATTCGTAATGATATTTCTTCATCAGAATTCGTAATGAGAATTCATCATTAGAATTCGTATTGAGAATTCGTTATCGAAATTCATAAGAATTCATATCCTAAATCTGGATTAAAGATGTATCCGGAATTCGGAATGAAACTTTATCACAGTTCTCATTCTGGATTTCGAAGTGAAACTTTATCACAGTTCTTATCCAGAATTCGGATCCTAAAATAGAATACGTCATATCAAAGTTTTAAGTAATTTCGAGAAAATAGAAATGAATCTGAATCTCATACTTAATAAAAATCTAGATGAAAATATGATAAGGATAATTTTTATTATAGAAGCGATTTTCCTTATAAAAGCAATTTTCCTTAAGAAAACAATTTTCCTTATAAAAGAAATTTTCCTTAAGAAAAAAATTCTCCTTATAAAAGAAATTTTCCTTATAAAAGCACTTTTCCTTAAGAAAACAATTTTTCTTATAAAAGCAATTTTCCTTATAAAAGCAATTTTCCTTAAGGATAAGGTGTTTGTGATTTTCAAAACAAGAAGGAATGAAAAAAGTCATAAGGAAAACCTTATTGACTCAACACCACCATCCATGGCAGATGGAATAATTTCTCATCAGGAACAACATGACCTCATTGAGCTGAATTCTAATCTGGACCAGTGTGTCTTCACCCCAGACCCCTTTGGTTCTTTCTCGTCAAAGGACTACTGCAGGACTTTCATCGCACAAGAACCAGTGGATGCGTGAGCTGATGTTCTTTGGGTCAATTTTATCCCTTCTAAATTCAATTTCCTCATGGAGAATTAGGAACAAGTCTATCCCCA
Organism: Viscum album; assembly: GCA_963277665.1. Lineage (NCBI taxonomy): Eukaryota > Viridiplantae > Streptophyta > Magnoliopsida > Santalales > Viscaceae > Viscum > Viscum album. The sequence goes on from OY728125.1 coordinate 1,043,819,437, forward strand.
CTAATGATAATGTCAAGCGTTGTGGTGTTTCTATTACCTCCTGACGTGTTTGCTGCAGGGGTCATAAGGAGGAAATTTCATGCCACTTTTTCTTTGAAAGTAAGTGGTCTTGTGCCGTGTGGAATTACTTTGGGGAATTTACTGCAATCGCATCTTTATTTATGGCTAACCATCACTTTCTGGTCTGATGGTATAATGGATTGGGAGAGGAGGGTCATGAGAGGATGGCACACACTGTTATTCTGCAAGCTGGACTTTGGTGTTTGTGGCAGGCAAGGAACAAATATACGCACGAAGGAGTGGCGTCCTCGGGTCGATCGATTATTACTAGAACTAAGTCACTGCTTCTCGATATGGTACTGCTGCTGATCAACTGGAGGGAGGAACCTTCCCTATATAGGATCACTATAGGTTCTAGCGGGCTTCATCTTGGTAGTGGGAAGCCCTCAGGAAACTGGATATGTTGGACCCCTCCTACTAGGGGTTTGAAATTAAATTCTAATGGCTCTTGTATCTCTGGTGCTCTGTGTGGTGGGGGAGTGGTGCGTGACAGTACACGGTCAGTTTTGATGGCCTTCTCAATTCATCTTCGCAATGTAAAAGCTCTTCAAGCAGAGGCGTTGGCCATGCTGACCGGGCTTCATGTGTGCAGACAATTCCATATGGATATCACTGAAGTTGAAACAGATTCAATGATTTTACAGAATTCTCTACATGGTCTTGATGTGATCCCATGTTGATTTTTTATATCACTAGAAAATGTCGAGACATCCTTTGTAATGATACTAAAGTAACCCATACTTGGCGAGAGGGTAACAAAGTAGCATACTACCTTGCATTGCTCGATCATTTTGGCCTTGAGATCTTATTTTTTCATAATTTTAGAAGCTTTCAACCGGGGGGGGAGAGGGGGGGGGGTCAACATCATTAGAGGGGATGCCCTAGGTATTCATTATTTTAGACCCCCTTAGGTTCATGTTATATCGACCTATTCTTACATGCCTTTATTATTGTACTTATCTTTTTCATGAAAAAATTTACATATTAGATTAACAATAATAATAAAGATATTCCTTTATCATCACTAAAAAAGTGCAGATAAACTATGTCTTTATCAATATTATAATTTTAGTACAGATAAAGACACCTTTTATCAGCGTTTTTTTAGCCCTGATAAAAGACTATCTTTATTAGTGCTCAAAAATTGATGATAAATGCATGTTTTATCAACACTTACTATTTTAGCACTGATAAAATATACCTTTATCAATGTTTTTTTTACTAGTGTTGATAAAATTTTTACTCGATTTTATAAATGAACCCTAATAGTAAACTTCTTCTCTTTCACACCTCAATCTCTCATGGAAGTGATGTTATTAATATTTTCATGACTTATTATATACTCCCTTTAATTATTTTATATGAAATGTGCATAATTTGTGTGAAATATTAATGTTTTAATATTAAGTATAATTTTTGAGCATTTTTAGAAGTAGTCCAATTGAGTCAGTTTAATGTTTTAATAATAAATATCACTATACTGATCCAAATTGTGTGGTTATTGTTTTTTATGGTTCTCCTTTCAATATAAAACATTTAATTAGAAGGTAACATGAGCCAATTCTTCCATTTGAAGGGTCATATGGTCCTCACAAATAAGACCAACGAATCTGTGAAAAAACTGGACCAGCCTTGAAGATTGATTTACTGGGCTCAATAAAGAAGTCCAAAAACATTACCTCTCCACCATAATTCTGGGTACACTACATTTCATCTTGGATAACAATTTCAAGGCCCAACTCCAAGTACAAGGGGCCCAAATGAAGCTTTGAAGTCCAGCCCACCATTCTGGCTGAGAATTAAAATCAGTAGAGTGTGCATGACATATCTCATGATGTAAGAATCACATAGAGCTGAGATTTTTCAGTGTAAAAGAGGGGATATAGACGACAGAATTTGTTTAATAACCCATTCATATTTGAAGACATCTTCATATTCAAAAACCCTTTCACATTATGGACTTCAAAAAGACTGGATTGAAATGGACAGTTTTACTTTGTTTAATCAACTGGACATAAATTTTGTTCCTTAAGTCCCAATGACTCCAAATTTTGATATTAGTAGGCCAACTCTATTATATACAACTTTTAAGAAGGATATTTCTCGATATTCGGCTGTCATGATGTCCATATCTGTGATCCAAGTGGAGGGGTATTGCTGGAATGTAAACAGTCCACTCCTTGGGCTATAAATACTCCCCCCTTCTCTCCTTGAGAGGGGTTGACATTTCAGAAGAGAGGAGAACATATTGGCACGACCAAGGCCTTGAAAAAGGCTTGGGAGGATCTTTAATACTCAAGTTTTCACTTGAGATACCTTTCCTCCTCTCTTTGTTTTCACTTACTTTTGTGTTCTTCATTTTTGTAATTTTGTAAGTCCTTTCTTTTGTAATTCTGTTTTAATGAAAGTTTCTTCTTCAATATCTCTTATTCTCCTCCAACTTCTGTATTTTAATATTAATGTTCTTAAAACAGTTTAAATTCATTTGAATCTCCTTCCCTTATTTTTCTTCCTCATTCAATCAAAAATCATTTTTTAATTATCATCATTGTTCGTGTGTGTGTGTTCAACGTACCACTCTTTTCTAATCCCTTTCTTTTTCTTCTATTATTAATTTATCATCATAATTGTTATAACCAGAATATTAAACACCCAAATGTCTGAGTAAAAATATCATTGGGGTGAGTCAAAATTTAGGGATGTTAAGTGATTGAGAGTATTTGCTCGATGATTATTCGTTAATTTAACATTGTGTATGTTGGACTTAATATGTCATGAATTAATGACATCTTTTGTTTAGAATGTGGTTTCCATGGATTATTGGAACCATAAATACACTACCATAAACAAGTACTGATTGATTTTATAATCCTATTTAAGTTAAGGCTTGGATTAAAGCTTTAACACTTAGGAATTCTAATCGACGTCAACTTGTGAAGTGGGTGTTAATTTAAATGCAATATAAAGCAAAGATCAAGGATATCACAAGCTTAACTCCCTAATAATGAACTCACCCCAATATTTATCAATTTGTTAAATCAATTATAGTCAATCAATCATTTCAATTAAGCTTTGTAACAAACCCCCCTAATCAAAATACAATCAACTAAAAAAAAATGAATACTACAAAGTATCATCGCCAAGGATTCGACCGGTCAATGTTCCGGTGCTCTGCTAATGTGTATAGCAGCACTCGGGTCGAATCCTTGGCGATGATACTTTGTAGTAGTCATTTGTTTTTAGTTGATTGTATTTTGATTAGTGGGGTTTGTTGCAGAGCTTAATTGAAATGATTGATTGACTATAATTGATTTAACAAATTGATAAATATTGGGGTGAGTTCATTATTAGGGAGTTAAGCTTGTGATATCCTTGAGCTTTTCTTTATATTGCATTTAAATTAACACCCACTTCACAAGTTGACGTCGATTAGAATTCCTAAGTGTTAAAGCTTTAATCCAAGCCTTCACTTAAATAGGATTCTAAAATCAATCAGTACTTGTTTATGGTAGTGTATTTATGGTTCCAATAATCCATGGAAACCACATTCTAAACAAAAGATGTCATTAATCCATGACATATTAAGTCCAACATACACAATGTTAAATTAACGAATACTCATCGAGGAAATACTCTCAATCACTTAACATCCATAAATTTTGACTCACCCCAATGAGATATTTACTCAGACATTTGGGTGTTTAATATTCTGGTTATAATAATTATGATGATAAATTAAGAATAGAAGAAAAAGAAAGGGATTAGAAAAGAGTGGTATGTTGAACACACACACACGAACAATGATGATAATTAAAAACAGATTTTTGATTGAATGAGGAAGCAAAATAAGGGAAGGAGATTCAACTGAATTTAAACTGTTTTAAGAACATTAATATTAAAATACATAAGTTGGAGGAGAATAATAGATATTGAAGAAGAAACTTTCATTAAAACAGAATTACAAAAGAAAGGACTTACAAAATTACAAAAACGAAGAACACAAAAGTAAGTGAAAACAAAGAGAGGAGGAAAGGTCTATCAAGTGAAAACTTGAGTATGGAAGATCCTACCAAGACTTTGGCAAGGCCTTGGTCGTGGCAATATGTTCTCCTCTCTTCTGAAATTCCAACCCCTCTCAAGGAGAGAAGGGGAGAGTATTTATAGCCCAAGGAGTGGACTGTTTACATTCCAGCAATACCCCTCCACTTGGATCATAGATATGGACATCATGACAGTCGAATATCGAGAAATACCATTCTTCAAAGTTGTAGATAATAGATTTGGACGACTAATCTCAAAATTTGGAGTCATTTGGACTTAAGGATCAAAGGTTATGGCCTGTTTATTAAACAAAGTAAAACTGTCCATTTCAATACAGTCTTTTTGAAGTCCATAATGTGAAAGGGTTTTTGAATATGAATATGCCTTAAAATACGAATGGGTTCTTCAACAAAGTCAGCCTCCTATATCCCCTATTTCACACTGAAAAATCTCATCTCTATGTGATTCTTACATCATGAGATATGTCATGCATACTATACTTATTTTAATTCTCATCCAGAATGGTGGGCTGGACTTCAAAGCTTCATTTGGGCCTTTTGTACTTGGAGTTGGACCTTGAAATTGTTATCCAAGATGACATGTAGTGTACCCCGAATTATGGGGGAGAGTTAATGTTTTTGGACTTCTGTATTGAGCCCAATAAATCAATCTTCAAGGCTAGTCCAATTTTTTCACAGATTCATTGGTCTTGTTTGTGAGGACCATATGACCCTTCAAATGGCATAATTGGCTCATGGTACCTTCTAATGAAATGTTTTATATTAAAAGGAGAATCCCAAAAAACAAGAACCACAAAATTTGGATCAGTATAGTGATATTTATTATTAAAACATTAAACTGACTCAATTGGACTACTTCTAAAAATGCTCAAAAATTATACTTAATATTAAAACATTAATATTTCACAAAAATTATGCACATTTCATATAAAATAAGTAAAGGGAGTATATAATAAGTCATGAAAATATTAATAACATCAACCCCCACACTTAGTTTTGTGCATGTCCTCATGTGCAACAAATATAAAAACATGACAAAATAATTTTTACTCACAAACAGATATTAAAATTTTGTTTTCTCCAATAAGGGGAGGTTTAGACTATTTCACTTATCCATTTTGAAATCCACCACAAGTTGTTACAGAAACAATGTTCCAAAACTAATTCATTTTTTCATGCTCAAATTTATAAATGGAAAATGTGGACACTCAAAACTCACACCTCTCAAGATGATAAAATTTATTTGTGGAGGTTCATTATTTCACCAACCAAAAGTGAAAATATTATAGTTTGAAAAGATATCTCAAATTAAAATCCCTATCCAAAGTGAACAAGAATCAAGAGGTCTTTTTAAAGGGTTTTTCTGTGGCTATGGGACGGTTGGAATATAATGTCTAAGAGAGATAATAAGAGGGTTAAAATACCAACATAGAAAAAGCAATGCACATTTTTTTGAAATAAAACATGGAAGGAAATGAAAACACATATTTACAAGGGAATGATTGTGTGGAGAAAGACACAATAGAGGATGAAAATATGAAGGTAATGAGAAGATGAAATATTTACAAAACACAGAACTTCTCCCAATAAGAATATAATGCAAGTGTTCTTTTTTTTCCTCTCCTTTTTTTTCTTTGTTTTTTCAAAAGTTTAACTTGGAAAAAATCTCACACTCATAACGCAACCCATGATTGATCTCCCCACGACACTAATTGTAATAGTTATAACAAGATCAAAGGTTGAGGAAGAGTGATTTTTGACCTACCCAAGACACAACCCATTTTTTCATTTTGTTTTGATTTTTTTTCATCATTTTTTTGAACACTTGTCAATAAAATTTAAAAAATTACATAAATGAAAGTTCATTACATTCCCCAAAACACACTTAATGACAACCTCTCCCCCACACTGAAATGGATGCTTGTCCCCAAGCAGATGATAACTCATTTAAAATCAATAATAGGGTACCTAAACAATGAAATCTATTACACCCCATACTTAAATTTTAAAAAAAATTATGCAATGAAAATTCATGTTGATATTGGGTGGGAAAAGGTATTGGGCTTGTAGTGTGGATATCAAAGAAAAGGTTTTCATAGGCTTGAAGGGGCTTTCAAAAGGAGGATTAATGTAAGAGAAATGAGAGGCTATTTGGCTATTGTGATTCTCATGTGGTTAAGAAAATGCCTCTATCATATTAATACACACTAAGGTAGTAAATTCAGCTCAAAGGTCCACAAAGTCAAGACTCACAAATGGGGGTGAAAAGACACATTTTGAAAAGATGGACATAGGTGGCCTTGGCATGAAAGAAAATGTTGTTCCTCACGGTTCGAAAAAAGAATTTTAAAAATAAAAAATTGAGCATTCAAAATGTGTTGGTGCTGACACAAAATTCTTTATCCAAAGTCATAATGAAAATACAAAATTTTTGAGATGAAAACATGTCTGTTAACTCCCCAAAATGGTTGGACAAAATTTCAAAACTCGATGGTGAGTAAGCATGACTCTTTTTTTATTTTTTTTAAGTGATTGTGTTTTTTTGTTTTTTTGTTAGTTTTTAAGGTTTTTCTAAAATACACACCCTCACAAGAAAGAGAAAAAAAAGGGTTTGAAAAAAAAAGTGGTAAAAAAATGAAGGAGAGAAGAAGAAGAAGAAAGAGGTAGAGAGATGAAGAGATAGAGAGAGAGTTAAAGGTAAAGAGGTGCCCCTTGGTTTAGATTTGGTGGGTTGCCATCTCCATTTAGTGGTGGGTCAGCTATAGAATTTGGGGATTCAGTGGAAGTCGAGGTGGTTCCAGGACAGTGGGAAGTTACCTGAAAAAGAAAATTCATTATTCATCTAATGAAAAACTAAAAAGAAATTGAAATTTCATAAAAGTAAAAGAAAACATGGGTTGCCTCCCAAGAAGCGCTACATTTATTTGTCTACAGCTAGACAATTGCAGTGGACTACCCATAGTCTGACGGTGGCCATCATATTTTCTCAACTCTAGTGTGCTTCCAGAAAAAATTTTTCTTTGGGAGGCCTGATGATTCATTGGATAATTTCTTCCCATCCTTGTTGGTGTGCTTGCAATTCAATGGGGTTGGAAAGAGAATATTTCTATCCTCACTTTGGTCTTCAACCTGAGGAATGATTTTATCCAAAAATTGATTGTTTTCTATTCTTGGAAATTCAGGAAGATGTCTCAATTCTGATGGTTCATTTATGTAAGGATCAAATAATAGAAAAGTAGAGTATGAGATCCCAATTGTTTTTGACTCATTTATTTCATCACTTACCGATGTAGAGTAATGAGGATCAGTGGAGTCATATGAATGAATAAAATTTTCAATATCCTTTATTTCAATATTGTTCTCCAAAGAATGGTCAATTCAAACCTCACCAGTGATCACTTTATTAATTAGGAAACAAATGTCACAAACATCACTACCATCAGGACAATATAAACACATTTTTTCAGGGTTAACTTCACATATAAATTTTTTTTCAGAATCATGGATAGGAAAGGTTGAATGTGGGATAATATGATCTAAATCAACAAATGAGCATTCTAGTTCATTTTCTTCATTACCATCCATGTTGGAGCATTGGAGGTCAGAGGTGAGATGAGATTCCAAAGAGTTTTCAAGATCCTTTAGATCAATGGAGTTTTCATTTGTAATGTCGACATCAATTTCACCATTAATCACTTGGTTAATGAGGATGCAATATTCACAAACTCCTCTATTAGTAGAACAGGAAGAACATGATGGATTAGGATTCAACACACTCTCAGAGGGAGTTTCAGAAACATGGATAGAGAATACAAATTGATTCTCTAATGGGTATCGCATGGATTGAAAAATATTGAACCTGACCATTTAGTCACTAAATTCCATGGATAAGATGCTAGCATGGACATCAATTTTGGTTTTAGATGTCATAAGGAATGGTATTCCTAGAATCAGAGGAGATTTTCAAGAAGTTGTCTCACCTTCCATGTCAAGGACATAGAAGTCAGCTGGGAAGACAAGATCATTTACTAAAACAAGGACATCCTCAATTATTCCCTAAGGACTGGCTGTGCTTAGATTGGCTAACTGAATGACAACACCCGTTGGGTGAAAGGGACCTAGACCAAGGTTGGAGAAGATAGATTTGGGCATGAAATTAATTGAGGCCCCTAGGTCTATGAGTGCATCATCAAAGTTTGAACATCTAATTTGGCATGGTACTGTAAAGGTCCCTGGATCTTTGCACTTTATGGGAATAGACTGTTGGTTGAAAACATTTTCAAAGGTCCTAAGTTGCATCTTGTGGGTGCACAATTCCTTAAGAAACTTGGCATACTTAGGAATTTGTTTTATGGCATCTAAGAGGGTAATGTTGAATTCAACACGTCTAAACATGTCGAGCATTTCAGGATCAGGTTCAAAGGACTTCCTTGTTTAGAAACAGCTTGAGGAAAAGGAATTGGATTCCTAAGTGGAATGGAAGGAGGTGAGGGAAAGGTTTTAGGTTCCTTTTCAAGTTTCTTTTTTCTTTTCATTTTCTAGTTCAACATTCATAGGAGGGATAGAGGACTTATATTGAGGCATAACAATGTGATTTCCTGATATAAGTGAAATTGCACTTACATTACCCTTGGGGTTTGGTAATGGTTGAGTTGGGAGTTGGGAAGAATTTGATTGTTGTTGCTGGCTCAGGTGGGATGCAAGTTGACCTATTTGAGTTTCAATGTTTTTAAGGCTAGAACGGGTGAAGGAGGAAAGATCTTCCACTGCACTTTCCCATGGTTGCTTGGAAGAAGAGGCTTGTCCCGGATTGGGATTACCATGATTTTGGTTCTTTAGAAAGGGATTGTATTGGGTTGGGAATTGGGAAGGCTCATTCGGATAGTGGAATCCAAGAGGAGGATTGTTCCTTTGATGTTGAGGAACAAAAGGATAAGGTTGATGGAAGTTACCACCACCTTGACCATATTGGAATTGGTTTGGGTTTTGAGGAGGAAATCGAGGGGGGTGAGACATGGGGTTACCATACCTCAATCATTGGTTAAATTTAGAGGAGAAGGGCTCAGAGTGAGGTTGGTTGAAGTTTCTAACAAACTGACCTGATAGTTGAGGATTGGTGTGCCGCTGAGCATATGCTGCATTGAGCTCCATTGGTCTAGATGAATCGAGTTGATCATCTTGAAGTTGTGGACATGTGTCTGTTGGATGAGCTGGGGAGCTATAGATTCAACAATTCTTGATAGGTCCTGGGAATAATGACTGTAGAGAAGATGAGGTTGGGGCTTTGGTAGCCACCGCTAGTTGACGCACAAGACCTGTAAGTTCACTCATCCACTCAGTCATCTTGTTAGGCTATATGGATTGATTATCTTGGTCTTTTTTGACTTGAGCATGTGCTCAAGTATGGAATTGTTGTGTGTTTGCACCCATGTTACTTATGAGATCTCTTGCAGCTGCTGGAGTTTTGTCAACAAGAGCACCGCCACTTGCGGCATCAACGAGGGTTCACTCCATAGACAATAACCCCTCATAGAAGTATTGGATCAAGAGTTGGTCAGGGATTTAGTGGTGTGGGAAGGTTTCCACAAGCTTTTTGAACCTCTCCCAGTACTCATGGAGTGATTCATTTGGGAATTGACGGACACCACATATTTCCTTTCGGATGGAAGTGGTACGAGAAGCAGGAAAGAATTTTTCTAGAAAGAGATGCTTCATGTCATTCCATGTAGTTATGGAACCAGAAGGTAGGTAGTAGAGCCATGACTTAGCAGTGTCGGCTAGGGAAAAAGGGAATTCTTGGAGTTTGGTTTGTTCTTCAGAAACCCCTTGAGGCTTCATGGTAGAGCATACTACTTGGAACTCTTTAAGGTGAAGATATGGATCCTCACCGGCTAGCCCGTGAAAATGAGGGAGAAGATGAATCAAACCCGATTTGAGTTCGAAGTCAGCTTCAATGTTTGGATATTGAATAGCAAGAGGTTGGTAATTCATATCAGGGGCAGCGAGTTCTTTTAGGGTCTGTTCCCTATGATTGGCCATTTCAATTTCAACTGGTTGGATGAGGACTGGTTCTTGAATTATTTGAGTATCTCTTATGTTCCTCCTAAGTTGGCGAAGTGTTCGATAATTTTTAGGGTCAAACAAATCCGAGGGATTGTTTGGAAGGATACGGGGCATTCAGAGAGATTTTGGAATAAAGGGGAATACGAGTTTTTCATTGTATTTTTTTTTTCTGTTTATGATTTTTAAGAGGAAGACGGGTTTTTATTTGTGTTTTTTTTTCAATTTTTTTTAAAATTTTATTTATTTATTTGTTTTTTGACAATAACCAGAAATGAATGACTACTTAAAGAACCATCCCCAGCAACGGTTCCATTTGAAACAAGAGGCCGATTGTCTCCTATCGACCGGTCAATGTTCCGGTGCTCTGCTAATGTGTATAGCATCACTCGGGTTGAATCCTCGGCGATGATACTTTGTAGTAGTCATTTGTTTTTAGTTGATTGTATTTTGATTAGGGGGGTTTGTTGCAGAGCTTAATTAAAATGATTGATTGACTATAATTTATTTAAAAAATTGATAAATATTGGGGTGAGTTCATTATTAGGGAGTTAAGCTTGTGATATCCTTGAGCTTTGCTTTATATTGCATTTAAATTAACACCCACTTCACAAGTTGACGTCGATTAGAATTCCTAAGTGTTAAAGCTTTAATCCAAGCCTTAACTTAAATAGGATTCTAAAATCAATCAGTACTTGTTTATGGTAGTGTATTTATGGTTCCAATAATCCATGGAAACCACATTCTAAACAAACGATGTCATTAATCCATGACATATTAAGTCCAACATACACAATGTTAAATTAACGAATACTCATCGAGAAAATACTCTCAATCACTTAACATCCCTAAATTTTGACTCACCCCAATGAGATATTTACTCAGACATTTGGGTGTTTAATATTCTAGTTATAATAATTATGATGATAAATTAAGAATAGAAGAAAAAGAAAGGGATTAGAAAAGAGTGGTACGTTGAACACAAACAAACGAACAATGATGATAATTAAAAACAGATTTTTGATTGAATGAGGAAGAAAAATAAGGGAAGTAGATTCAACTGAATTTAAAATATTTTAAGAAAATTAATATTAAAATACAGAATCTGGAGGAGAATAAGAGATATTGAAGAAGAAACTTTCATTAAAACAGAATTACAAAAGAAAGGACTTACAAAATTACAAAAACAAAGAACACAAAAGTAAGTGAAAACAAAGAGAGTAAGAAAGGTCTCTCAAGTGAAAACTTGAGTATGGAAGATCCTCCCAAGCCTTTTTCAAGGCCTTGGTTGTGACAATATGTTCTCCTCTCTTCTGAAATGCCATCCCCTCTCAAGGAGAGAAGGGGAGAGTATTTATAGCCCAAGGAGTGGACTGTTTACATTCCAGCAATACCCCTCCAATTGGATCGTATATATGGACATCATGACAGCAGAATCTCGAGAAATCCCCTTCTTAAAAATTGTAGATAATAGAGTTTTCTGATAAATCTCAAATTTTGGAGTCATTTGGACTTAAGGATCAAATGTTATGGCCGGTTGATTAAACAAAGTAAAACTGTCCATTTCAATCCAGTCTTTTTGAAGTCAATAATGTGAAAGGGTTTTTGAATATTAAGATGCCTTAAAATCTGAATGGGTTCTTAAACAAAGTCGGCCGCCTATATCCCCTATTTCACACTGAAAAATCTAAGCTCTATGTGATTCTTAAATCATGAGAGATGTCATGCATACTCTACTAATTTTAATTCTCGGACAGAATGGTGGGCTAGACTTCAAAGCTTCATTTGGGCCCCTTGTACTTGGAGTTGGGCCTTGAAAATTTTATCCAAGATGACATGTAGTGTTCCCCGAATTATTGTGGAGGTTTAATGTTTTTTGACTTCTGTATTGAGCCCAGTAAATCAATCTTCAAGTCTGGTCCAGTTTTTTCATAGATTCATTGGTCTTGTTTGTGAGGACCATATGACCCTTCAAATAGAATAATTGGCTCATGGTACCTTCTAATTAAATTTTTCATATTGAAAGGAGAATACTAAAAAACAAGAACCACATAATTTTAATCAGTATAGTGATAGTTATTATTAAAACATTAAACTGACTCAATTGGACTACTTCTAAAAATGCTCAAAAATTATACTTAATATTAAAACATTAATATTTCACACAAATTATGCACATTTCAGAAGAGAGGAGAACATATTGGTATGAACATTTGAAACGGATGGCCTATTGTCTCCTATCTACCGATCAAAGTTCCGGTGCTCTGCTAATGTGTATAGAAGTACTCGGGTCGAATCCTCGGTGATGGTACTTCGTAATAGTCGATTGTTTTTAGTTAATTGTATTCTGATGGGGGGGGGGGAGTTGTTTGCAGAGCTTAATTGAAATGACTAATTTATTATGATTTATTTAAAAAATTTATAATTATTGGGGTGAGTTAATCATTAGGTTAGTTAAGATTGTGATATCCTTGAGCTTTGCTTTATATTGCATTTAAATTAACACCCATGTCACAAGATGATGCTGATTAAAATTCCTAAGTGTTAAGGCTTTAAACCAAGACTTTACTTAACTTAAGGTTATAATATCAATCAGATATTATTTATGGTGGTGTACTTATGGTTCCAATAATCCATGGAAACCACATGTTAAACAAAACAAGTCAGGAAGCTAACCCCTACCGCCACCAACCCCTCCTCTACCGCTGCCCCCTCCTCTGCCACTGTGAATCCATCCTCCACCATCGCGAATCCATCCTCCACCATGAAACCCTACTCCATCACAAACCCACCTCCACTGCGAACCCCACCTATGCCGCAAACCCACCTCCACCGCGAACCCCACCTCCACCGCGAACCCCACATCTACCGCGAACCCACCTCTGCCAAACCCCACATTCACTACCGAGCCCCATATCTGCCTTGCACCCCTCCTCCACCCCCGAACCCACCTCCGCCGCTAACCCCACCTCCACTTCCGAACCCTACATCCACCACGAACCCATCATCCGCCCCGAACCCACCTCCGCCACGAACCCCACTTCCACCGCGAACCCCTCCATGGACTTTTCTGCCACTACCTTCCCTGACTCTGCTGTCGCCAGACCGTACTACTACCATCAGACCTCCAAATCGAAGGTATGTTCTTACTTGATTTGGAATTATCATATAGTGAAAGTTTATTATAGTGTTTTAGTGTTTGAATTTTTTTTGATGTATGAATTATTTGTTTGGTTTGATTCATTAGTGTGAGATAATGGTTTTTTGATTGGTAAAACATTTGATTGGTTTTTTGGGATTATTTTATGAAACTTTTGATAATTTTCTATGTATAGTTGTATATGACATTGGTATAACTAAAATTTCTGAATTTGGATTGATTAACATTTTGATGATTGATTTGGGATAAATCGTGGTGTTTTCTATGTAGGATTTTCTAATATATATTTGAAATTTTATCATGTTTAATTATGGGTGTTGATGTGTAAGTGGATGCTTCAATGGATGTTATACCATGTTGACATGATAGTTTTATAAATGTGTTTTATCTATTATTAGTGTTGAGATTTTTGAAAAAAATCATGGGAATATTTAGGTAGAAATGTGGGAATTCTAGAGAGATGAGTTATAATATTACGGTCACACATTCATAGTATCCCTATCTTAGGTCTCACACCAGCTACTAGAATTTCATTCTTGATGAGGCCATTAATGGTGAGTTTATTGTGTTGCATTTGTATTGAAACAATATTCTAGTGTGATGATTCCCTTAATTTTTCAACTTAGATTATCTCCTTAGGCCTTTGGTAGGTATCTCGTAATGGTTGGATCATGTCCAAACAATTTATAGAATTATATTTTATAAAATGTTGGTTATTTTTGATTCATGTATCTTTTATAAACTACATCTCTTGCGATTTATGTCTTTTTGAAAATGCCTAAGTGGCTCTTTTAAAACGATTCAAGTGTTTTGAAATGTTTCTTAAAAAATTATATGTGTTCAACATACCCTTTTTTGGGTTTTAAATAGCTTAAAAATGATCTAAACACTTTACATGGACTTAGGTTTCATGCCAAGTGTTTTTCAACTCATCTGATTGGTTTTCATAAAGGTATGTGAATGTTTTGAAAGCGTATTTAATGATGGTTTCATTTTAACAAGGGGTGTTTGAAGTTTTAAATGAAAATTTGTAAAATATAGATGGTTTTCACTCATTTTAAATGATTAAGAATATTGGTTCATGAAATTGCCTTGAATTATTTTTAAAAAAGGAATTGGGGTTTTGTGAAAGAGTTCTTGGAATTTATTTGTTTATTTTAAAAAGGAGTGTTATTTTACAGAGGAATTTGTGTAAATGGTTTGTTTTTTAATGGGATTTCAAGTGTGATTTTATAAATAGTTTTTAAAGGACATCTAAAATGTAGTTTTTTCATAATCATTTTATTTTATATTTTTATATAATTAGGAAAACCATTACATTATATAGGGAAAACAAGTATATTGATAATAACACTATGGAAAGGGAATGTCACTAGCTATATCCAACACATAGGATATCCATCACAACCTCAATCCTAAAAAAGGTGAATTAATGTTTAACCCCATTAAAACACTTAAACCTACATTGCATCCAACATCACCTGTATGGTTTAAATTAGGGGGCCCCTTGTTTGATATGTCTATTTAGGCCTTTTCCCTCAGAGGGATGTGATTGATTATTAATATTAAATGCTTGATGCTTATTCATGGATTTGAAAATGGTCTCTCTCTTATGAAGGTGATAGAGTTGACTTGTGATTTACTACTTATATTATATTTTATTCATGTGATGATCATTGGCTTGTTGGTTCTCACTTCCACTTGTTTGGATTCATGGGAACCCTATGAATTAAGAAATAGTTCCAGATGTATACTACACCAGTTATCTCACACACTAGCTAGTTTTCCCTAGTTTTATGGTTTTCTTAGTATATAGGAGTGTCCCTAATGAGGAATGTGTGGGTAAGTGAGGTGGATTTTCTATTTTTTTAGGATTCAACATAGGTCAACTATTGGCCTCATTGTAGTGTGAGTACAAAATGAAGGAATAATTGAATTCCCTCTATGATTTTGATACATTGCAGATAATAAAATTGGATCCAGGAAAGAGGGATATATAAAATAATTATATTTATAATCTAAAGGAGAAAGTGGATGATAGGAAATATTAAAAGATGTCTCTAGCTGTAAACGTATTTCAATAATTAGAAGGATTAGATTTCAGTTATATTTTATCCCCTACTATAAAGCATATAATAATTCAGATGGTTCTCATCTTGGTTTTCATTGAAGGTTTATTTCTAGAACAAATGGATATCATGATTATATTTCTTCATGGAGATTTGGAGGAAGAGATCTACATAGATCATCTGGAAGGTTTCATTCTAAATGGAATAGGTGGTTTAGTTCCAGTCTCAAATTGAGTTTTTGTGGGCTTAATTAGGCACCAAGATAGT
Source organism: Viscum album (assembly GCA_963277665.1). NCBI lineage: Eukaryota > Viridiplantae > Streptophyta > Magnoliopsida > Santalales > Viscaceae > Viscum > Viscum album. Next base: position 1,043,835,114 of record OY728125.1, read on the forward strand.
GTAATCGGAATTTAAATGCTTTCATGGTAGAATTAATGTTCATGTAGTGTAATGTAAATAATTTCTACTATATTAAGGTGCATTATGATGAGTATTTTTTCATTTTAATTCTTTATGTGGATGAATTTCTCTTAGTTGGACCAATAAACGAAAGGCTGGAAGAGATGAATATTGATTTACCTAGAAGATCCCAAAAGAAGGACCTTGGTTCTGGAAATTGGATATTGGGGATAAATATTGAAAGATACTTAAAGTCTATAAGTTTTTTTTATCCTTGGTTAATTTTTATATCAATGTTTATTTATTTATTTTGTTAAATATTAATATTACAAAATCAAATATGATGGATATGAATAATGAATGTATGGATTCCAATCGTCTGAAAAAATAGTATAAAGATGGAGTGAAAGAGTTCATCAAATTTGCAAAAGATCATGCATATGACCCTTCTCAAATCCTTTTTTCAATTTTTTGTAGTTTTTATCCAATACTAATTAGTCCAAATGAGTTGGAAGAACACTTGATCTATCATGGAATAGATCGAAGTTATAAATGTTGAAATAAACATGGGGAAAAAGAGAATATATCTAGTGGGTGGGATAGAACCGTGTTTTATGGATCATCTGATATGATTACAAGTGTGGGAAATGAAGAAGACTGTATCAAGGATGTGATTATAGATGTGAATTATGATGAAAATTGTATTGATTAAATGAAAAGGATAGTTGAAGATGAAATTTATGATTTCCCAAAATTGTTTGAGAAGTTAAAGAGTTGTGCAAAGATGCCATTGTAAGCTGGTTGCACTAAATATACAGAATTGTCAACTGTACTGAAGCTGCATAATTTGAAAGTAGGTAACATATGAAGTAACACTAGTTTTACAGAACTACTTTCTATCTTGAATTTCATTCTCCCATAAGATAATGATCTTACGAGCTGAACATATGATGTCAAATGAATGCTACGCTCGATGGGTATGATACCTAAAAGAATACACACCTTCTCGAATGACATTATACTATTTCAAAAGGACCATATATCACTTAAAAAATACCAAAAAATTGGTTCTTCTCGATACAAGAAAGATGAATTCGGTACTATGAAAGTTGTATGGTACTTTCCAATAATTCTAAGGTTTAGGAGCCTATTTGGAAGTGAGGAGACTGCATGGAAATTTACGTGGCACACATATACAAGAAATAAATATGGGAAACTACATCACCTGACAGACTCTCCTCAGTGGAAAATAATTTCTCATGATTATCTTGAATTTGGAAACGAGCCAAGAAACCTTCATCTTGCATTATCTACATATGGAGTGAATTATTTTGGTTTTCAAATCAGCACACACAGTATATGGCCGATTATGTTGGTAAGTTATAAATTTACATCGTGGTTATAAACAAAATGAAAATACATCATGTTATCTATTCTTATATCAGGACCAAAAAAATCAGGTAATGATATTGATGTTTATTTGGCTCTATTGGTCGAGGATTTGAAATTATTATGGGATTCATGTGTTATGTTGTATGAGGCTTATAGAAATGAAGATTTCACATTGAGAGACATGCTGTACGAGATAATAAATGACTTTCCTACTCCTGGAAATTTTTCAGGATATATAATTAAAGGAACTCAAGGGTGTCCCATTTGTGAACAAGGTACACAATCAATTATGTTGAAACATTCATCGAAAACCATCTTTCTAGGGAATCAAAGATTTATACACCAACAACAAAAGTACTGATCTTGGATGAAATCATTCGATGAAAGTTCAAAAGAACATAAAACACCATATCCACTAACAAGTGATCAACTATTTGAGAAAGTAAAATATGTGGACACTTCTTTTGGTAAACCATTTTCAAAAAACCTTTTGAAAACCGGTTGGGAAAAGAGATTAGTTTTTTTGAACTACCATATTGGAATCTTTTGTACATTAAACATTTTCTTGATGTTATGAATGTTGAAAAAATTTATGTGATAGTGTCATTGACACATTTAGAAATGCACCCAGCAAAGTAAAATATGAAATTAAGGCCAGGTTGGACACAATTTCCATGGGAATACGATAAGATTTGGATCTAGTGATGGGTGAAAAATGAAAATTTCTTCCTCCAGCTGCTTACACTCTTTCTAGGAAAGAGAGATATCAGTTTTACAACTTCTTGAATGACGTAAAGGTTCCAAATGGGTATTCATAAAATACCAAAAACATCATATTAATGATCAATTTAAAGTTAAAGGATTTGAAATCACATGAATACCATGTTTTGATGAAAGATATAATTTATATAGCTTTACATTCATTTTTTCTCGATAATTTCTATCATACATTAACCAAGCTCTATTTCTTCCTCAAATCTATACGAAGAAAAGTTATAGACCTGGTGAAATTGATGACTATGGAAAGATAAATTGCCTTTAATTTTTGTGAATTGGAAATGTTATTCCCACCAACATTATTTGATATGATGGTTTATTTGATGGTCCACTTGGTGAGAGATATTCAACTATGTGGTCCTATACACTATAAATGGATGTACCCCATTGAATGTTATATGAATATTTTGAAAGGGTATGTCAAAAATCAAAGTCTTCTAGAGGGTTGTATTGTAGGAAAATATATTTTTTAGGAAGATATTGAATTCTATACTGAATACCTGGAAAACATTGTTCTACCAAAATCTCATCACACTAGGGTGTCCTTCGAGTGAAGGAATTTTTGAAAGATATGTTGTCATAATAAATATTACAGATCAAGATTAGTCCCACCTTAATGTTTTTCATAACATTTTAGAGGTTCTCCCATATGTTGAAACCCACAAAGAAATCTTTAGGCATTTGAATCCATAAAGGCCTAAAAGATGGATATCAAATACACATAGTAAAAAGTTTATAGGATTGTTTTGGGACCATATTTTTAAGGAGTCAGATGAAAATACATATTCAATTTTTTGGGAAAAAATCCCTCAAGGTCTCATTGAAGCATTTTTGAGGTGATTGTGTTTGTTGACAAAGTGGGCCTCTGTGTTGTGTTTTTCAACAAAGCAAACCATGACGAACAAATTTGTTGAAAAAGGGTATTTCATGGTGGCATGTTGAGTTCAAGGAATGTGGTTAACGATCCATGTTTGATTCAAGAATGTCAATAAAGGAATGATTAATCTGGAGGCAGTTCGAAAAGTGCAAATACAAGGTGATGCCGTTTTCTAGTGTTTGCCAAATTTTTGGGCCTGAAAACTGACAAATGGAGAAAAGCGTTTTTGGAAAAGGGACTTGTGCGCCGGTATCTTGGAGGATTGGAAACTTGTGCACCATATTTTTTTCAAGATCATTACATCAAAATATGGAAAAGGGAAAAGGGACGCCCAAGTTTTAGGGTTGGTCGTGCAAGTGACTTGCACGACAGAGACTTGCGCGCCGAAACTTGCGCGCCGAGAGGAGACTTGCATGCCGTCGCGTAGGGTGTCCAAATGCCTATAAATATAGGTCTAACCTTCCTCATTTAGTAAGAGTACCAAACTTAGAGAATTTCATAGCTCCCATCACGCAAGTGTGGTGGTCGCGCAAGTAGTGGTGTGGTCGCGCAAGTAGAAGTTGCACACCAGTTGTTTGTTGCGCGTCCAGAGTGGTTTGGGTGAGAAAGGAAGAGAGTCGCCCAATTGTTAGGTTGAATAAGGGGGTGTTGTGCAAGTGGTTTGGTGACACTTGCATAACAGGTTTTAAAGAAGCGCGATAGTTGGTGGTTGCGCGCCAATATTGGTTTAGGCGTAAAAGGGTGTGAGTTGCACAAGTTTGGAGTTGTAGAAGCTTGTGTCACGCAAGTGGTTGAGGAGAAATTGTGCACCAGTTTTAACTTGCATGCTAAGACTTTCACGCCGACTTGAATAAGGGTGCCAGGTATGGCTGAAGCACGACAATGATTTAGGGCTGCGTAAAAGCTGGAAGATTGCCTGATACGTTCGGTGCAAAGTGAGATTTATCTACGGGTGAAAGTTGGACTCCAACCGAGAATCTACATACAACAGAGGATGTATTTATTAGTGATAATGAAAAGACCTATAGGCCTATAAACTGTGAGTGGATCCTTTTTAGAGAAGTGAGCAAAGGAAGAGGAAGAATGTGATCCTATCCACCGGCAGTGAGCCAGAGAGAGAGAAATAGGGAATGAACCTTGGGAAAGTAGTGAGTTGACCCTAAACATTGTAAAGGAAGTGAGCCTAAGAATAGAAGTGATCTATCCTAAACTTTGTAAACAGAAGTGTGCTTTTAGTGGATTTGGTACATCAGCACATTGCCGGTGTATGCTCCTTGGACATAGCCCAGTGAGGGTGAACCAAGTAAAAATTGTTGTGTCCTGTGTATGCTTTAGTTTTTTCTTATACTTTGCTATAGGAAATAGAGAGAATAAAGTCTTTCTTAAGAGTGAGATAAGATCAATATGGGTAGTTGTTTTAATCTATCATACCCTGATTCACCCCCCTCTTAGGGTATCTAACCTAGTGGACCTAAAACAATTTTATAATGACTTTGATAGTTAGATGGAGGACCAAGTGTGTATGAATTATCTTAAATGGTTATATAACTAATGGTTATACGCTCTATACAAATGAACATGATGAAGATAGTACTAAAAAAAGTGGAGTTACACTTGTGCGTGAAGCAATGAATGTTTATGGTACTAAGGATAGACATCAAATTTAAATGAATATGTCGTACTTTGGCATCATCAAACAAATATGGTATTTGGATTATACAACATTCCATATGCTTATTTTTCAATGTAAGTGGGTGGATAATAGGAGTGATGTTAAAATAGATGAATTGGGATTTGTGAAAGTTGATTTCAGTAAAGAAGGTTAGGAAGCTGAACAATTTATAATGGAATCATATAAAGTACAAGTATTTTATCTTCTAGATCCTATAAACTGAAAGTGGTTAATTGTTCTATTATCAACCAAAAACACTAATGGGTCAGATGAAAATTAAACTAAGTATGAAACTTTCATTTGGGTGTCACAATCATTTAAAAGTGGTCCCAATGGAGATGAAATTTTTTATATTATAGGAGACCACATTGAAGGGATTTGGATAGCCAATAGAGGGGTTAAATACCTTCAAACTTAAAAAAAGAGAGTTCAATAATTAGGTTATATATTTTTTGTAATATACATCATGTTACCTCATGTTATTATTTTTTCGATACTGCATTTGTGTAATATAAATTAAATGTTAAAATACTTATAAATATAGTGAATTATGCACGTGTTAGTGATCCCAATATAGAGGCACAATAGGTCTCTCAACCTGCTGTTGTTCATAGTGCAAAGGAACAACAACCTTCTTCATAAGATGGTGCTCCCAATCGTGAGGAACAATAGGTTTATCAACTTGTTGCTTCTCATAGTGTAGAGGTACAATGACCATCTTCACATGCTGATGCTACCACTCCAGAGGAACATATTAATGATGTTGAATCTAAGGAAATGGTAGGATATTAAGGACTGGTGACACAAAAAAAAGGAGCATCGTAGTTTGATGGTGTGATAAAAAATCATTAAGGAAAAAAGTCAAAGGCATCAAATAAGAGGTCAGATGGAATGTGTGGGGAAAGCATGTTAACTCTAATAAGTCCATGTCCAGTTGTTACATTAGAATCACCACTCAGAAATTCGTGCTGATTGATGTAGTTTTGTGGCACCATGTTGTGCCCACGCTTAAGAAACTAATGTGGGAAGAAATTATGATAAAATTGTGATCTCATTTATTTATTTTACTAAAAAATAAAATAATAAAACATTGAATTACTATTCATCATCCATTGTAGAGTGCATTTATAGTATATGAATCCCACATGAAATATTTATTAATTCTTACTGTAAGGATTCACAAAGGATTTAAAACAATTCTAACAAGAAATCATCTTAAATATGATGAAGGAAAATAAACCCACTCCCACTGCTTATCTATGCACACCTAATAACCCAAGAAGTATGAGATGTGTTTAATGGACGTCACGTGGATGTGTCTTTTCTGGTACATTGTGGCTTGTAATATGTTGTTTAATGATACGTGTATTCATCACTTTGATTGAAAATTTTTTAGTTATGAAATAATAACTGAGTGCTGGAAATAAGGAACGAGTATCAAAACCAACTCACCCCTACCATAAAACAAGGATGGGGTATGATCTACTTGAAAAAAAATTGGTACGTATTTTAAATCTACTATAATACTTTTATGTGACATGAAACAAAACCGTAATTATGTTCCTCTATTTATATGAATATTTATGACTCCAAATCCAAATCCACTTCCATCCCACTCCATGTACTATAGAATGAGGCACATATAAATAAAGACGGGGTATGAATAGATGAAAACAAAAAACAGTGTGGGAAACATGTTTAAGTATGACATATTAATTTTTTTTCTTTAAATCACTATTACATAAAAATGATCACTTATTTTTCTATATTTTCTATCCGAAATAGTCATAGGAATCAGAAACACCAGTACTAGATAAACACATACTATCGGTGAGCTTGAAGCGGCCGGAACAGTATGGTCGTGTCAGAGGTGCAGGTTTTTGGGTGACACCCTGAACATATATTGAGAAAAATCAATATGAGGAAAAAGGTGATGAAATGAAATAGATTAGAGAAAGTCTAGCTAACTTTGAAGAACAATTCCAATTGAATAGATAGTTTCTATAAACTTTTATGGGGGGGGAGAAAAGCGAAGAAATAACTCAAGAATAACCATCACGTGGAGATCCCGCCTCACCCCGACCATCATTGAGGCAAACATTCCACTCTAAGAGCTGTCTTAATAGAGGTAATCAATGTTCTAATAATTTTTTCTATGAAATGTGAATTATACACTAATACCTTTCCTATACTGATATTATACAGGGTGATAATGACTATGATTTATATCTATCAACACCCACTCATTGACTTGTAGCGAGGGATACCGTGTTCAATATAAAAAATGACCTGATACACTGAACACCACATCCAAAAGGTCATGTTAAAGTGTAGATTAGCATATACCATGATCTGAGTTCCGAGCTACCTATTCCAATTGATTAGGAAGATATTAACATGGTCGAAAAAGCTGTTGGAACATTCATCGCATGACCATCACATCTTGTAAAAGAACATGTCAAGAAGGATGTAATCATTTCCAATTTATTTTTCGAGATAAAACTTTAAAAATTAATGAAAAAATATTTGAACTGTTGAATTTTATTATGGAAGGACAAAGGGAAGGGGGTGAAATGAAAGACTAACTCAAAACCATATAAAGGATCAACCAATCTATCAAAAAGATCTACCAAAAGAACCATTACCTTGCTCATTCTAAATCCGCATTTACTAGAACTGAAGGCTCATGTGGATACAAAGTTAAAAGATGTTAGTAGTTATATATTTTATTTTGAAGAAAATATGTATGGAGAGATAGTTTAATACTGCATTGGTGTTGAGAATATAAATGAAATCCTAAACTATGATTGCCTAGGTACCTTAGTTGTTAATGTATACATGAGGTATGTTTTAATGATTTGTTTTTCCAAAAGCTGATATACTGTGTTAATTATGACTAAATACATTTCATATTTTTGGAAGGAATATATATAAAAAAAAATTGAATGGATTTTCCCATGGAAATTTTTTTGGACTTATTAGTCCTCACATCACCTCTACAGAACAACCAAAAATAGACTCAAAAAAGAGGATGAAATAGTGGTAGGTCTGGTAAAATCATTTGAAATAAAACTTATAGATGACTAACTCTTTTTAATACCAACAATGTTGGGGTAAAACTCTACAATTTTATTATATCAAATATATTTTTTATTTCTTTTATTAATTATTTATTTTACTATTTTTAGGAAATATTGGATGCTAATTACGGTCAATTTGGATACTACAAATATTTATTTCCTGGATTTAATGCATAGAAATCCAATAAAGTAACCACACATGATAGATTTTGTCAATTTTTAATACACTAAACCCAATATTTTAGAACTAAACATCAAATTATATAATTTATATTATCTTTTAATGATGATTCTGTTATGATATGGTGGTGCATCAATATCATGAAAACCCAGAAATGAGGCCAGGGGCTAAACATTAGGACTCTGATATGTTTCGTGATTGGACAAGTATCAGGGTATATATAATAATATTTTACTATCCAAACACATATCAAAACAAATTAATTATTCCCCTTAATGTTTCTATAGTGTCTGAAACAAAAAATGGAAAAGATTATGTTTATTATGTTTTTAAATTTATTAGAGAGATCATATTCCATGAACAAAATAACATCCCTAAATAGGTATTTTCGAAGATAATTACTATTTAATTTTAAATATATATTAATACTTTGTGTATTTATATTTTTCCAATACTACTATGAATTTTGAAAATACTCATATTCACAAGATGATATAGATGTGCTCAGAAATGAATAGGCGACATACCTGATAGAAGATTGTACACAAATATCATGAAGATTTTACTTCTATAGACGTATTGTATTGTTTCATATTTATGTTTAATTCACTTATTTTTAGTATTACTCACATAATAATTTTTTTATTATACAAGTGGATTCCTTTGTTCGAGTCAGAGTGGGTTATTTGAAGATGCTCGTGCTCATGAGAGATAGGAATCGAGGCTGCAACTCATAATTCAATGAGAAGGTAATTTTTTTAATATACTATGTTTTTCCTCATAATATTATCTTTTCTCTACTACATTAACATAATATAAATTAAATGTTTGACTACATAATTCAAAATGCATCCCAAACTGAAAACTGAGCAAAAATGCTTGGATTATATTGATAATTTAGGAAAATGATTCATAAGTCATTTGTGACATGTATAAAGTAGTCTCATCTAAAAACAATGCACAATGAGACCGATATGACTCATAATGCGTGTTTCTAGTTTGAAATGAAATTGTTGTAAAAAACACAACTGGAATACTAAAAACTGAGAAAAATCATTAGAATTATTTTGATACTTTAGGAAAATGATCTATAATTTATTTGTGATTTGTAGGAATCAAACAAACCTCAATATTATGCACGATGTGGCTAGTATAACTCAAAGAGTCTCTTTTTTATTTAAAATTGACATTAATATTAGTAAAAAGAACAAGTGACACACTAAAAACCGAGGAAACACATTTGGATTGTTTTGATATTTTAGGAAAATGATCCATGAGTCATTTGTGACATGTAGTAGTCAACCACATATCAATATGACACAAGGTGTGACTGGTATGACTCCATTATTTTTTTAAATTAATATTTATTTAAGTAAAAAGAACAAGTGACATACTAAAAACCAAGAAAAAACATTCATATTGTTTTTATACAACAGTAAAATGATCCATGAGTCATTTTTGACATATAGAAATCAACCATACCTCAATCCGATACATGGTGTGACCGTTATGACTGAAAGTGTCTGTTATCAGTTTAAAATTGACATTTTAGTTCAAAATGTGTCACTCACTGGAAACCAAGAAAACACACTCTAATTGTATTAAAAATTTAGTACAATGATTCATAAGTCATTTTTAAAGTGTATGAAGTATTCTCATGTCAAACTGATGCATGATGCGACCGATATGACTCATAATGCATTTTTCAAATTTGAAATGACATTTTAGTAAAAAAAACACAACTTGAATAATGAAAATTTAGAAAACACATTTGTATTGTTATAATACTTTATTAAAATGATATATAAATAATTTTTTATAGTTAGTAATCATACACACCTTAATATTATGCATGGTGTTTCCGGTATAACTCGAAGTATCTCTTTTTATTGAAAATTGACATTAATTTTAGTAAAAAGAATAAGCAACATACTGAAAACTGAGCAAACACATTCATATTATTTTTATATTTTAGGAAAATGATAAATGAGTAATTTTTGATGTGTAGGATTAAACCTAAGCTCAATATGACTTACGGTGTGACCGTTATGACTCAAAGTGCGTCTTTTTATTTAAAATTGACATTAATTTAAGTAAAAAAGAACAAGTGACATACTGAAAACCAATCAAATGAATTCATATTATTTTGATACTTGATCAAAATTATCCATGATTAATTAGTGATTTGTAGGAATAAACCACATATCAATATAAGGAACGATGTGATCTATATGACTCAAAGTGTCCACTATCAGTTTAAAATTGAAATTTTAGTTCAAAACGCACCACTCACTAAAAAGAAAGAAAACATGATCGTATTGTATTGATAATCTAGGATAGAGATTCATAAGTCATTTGTGATGTGTATAAAGTAGTATCACCTCAAAGTAACACACTATTCAATTGACATGACTCATAATGCGTGTTTCTAGTTTGAAATGACATTTTAGTAAGAAAACACAACTAAAATTCTGAAAAATGATCAAATGAATTTGGATTATTTTTATGAATTAGGATAATGATAAATTACTAATTTGGGATAGGTAAGAATTATCCTCACCCCAATATGACACACATAGTGACTAATATAACTCAAAGTGTCTCTTTTTATATAAAATTGACATTAATTTTAGTAAAAAAAACAAGCTACATATTGAAAATTAAGAAAAAACATTCAGATTATTTTTATATTTTATGAAAACTATCCATGAGAAATTTTTTATGTGTATAAGTCAACCTATCCTCAATAGGATGCACTATGTGACCTGTATGACTCAAAGTGAGTCTCTTTTATTTAAAATTGACATTAATTTAAGTAAAAAATAACTAGTGACACACTAAAAACCAAGTAAATGCATTTAGATTGTTTTGAAACTTTATGAAAATGATAAATGATCCATTTTTGATGTTTAGGAATCCAAAAACACCTCAATACTATGAATGGTGTGACCGTTATGACTTAAAGTGTCCATTATCAGTGTAAAATTAACATTTTAGTTCAAAACGTGTCACTCACTAAAAACCAATCAAACACGCTCTGATTGTATTGATAATTTAGGAAAGTGATTTATATGTCATTTGTCATGTGTATGAAGTAGTATCATATCAAATTGACACACGATGTGACTTGTATGTATCTTAATTCAACTTTCTAGTTTGAAATGATATTTTAGTAAAAAACACAATTGGAATACTGAAAACTGAGAAAACACATTCAGATTATTTTGATACTTTAGGAAAAAAATCCATCAGTAATTTGTGATAGGTAGGAATCAACCACACCTCAATATAACACACGATGTTACTAGTATAACTCCAAATGTGTCATTATTTAAAATTGACATTAATTTTAGAAAAAGAACAAGTGACATACTCAAAACCGATTAAACACATTCAGATTGTTTTGATATTTTAGGACAATAATCCATAACTACTTTGTGACATGTAGGACTCAACCCCACCTCAATATGAGATACAGTGTGACCGGTATAACTCAAAATGTATCTTTTTTTTGTTAAATATTGACATTATAATAATTTATTATTTCATATTAATAGTTAATTCATTTTTTATTGTACTACTAACATGATATTTGTTTCTTATATAGGAGGAATATTTTTATCAGGTTGAGATGATTTGTTCTAAAAATGATACCATGGGTGGAAATTTTTGAGAGGGGATCATGAGCATCAAAAGATGAAATATTAATATTTTAAAATTTTTGTTGGATAATTTTAAATGTAGTTATATAAAAAATTGTTTGAAATGTATATAGCCATGTTTTTTATATACCATGGGTGGAAATTTTTTTATCCACGATGTCAATTAAATGTACATAGAATTTTTTTGAAATTACAGGTTTTGATGGGTGTGCTGTTATATTAACAACACATTACAGCTATCTAGGCCTTCATCACCACTTTTTAGCATAGATAATGTACCCCCTTTATCAGCGTTGTGATTAATAGCACTTTTTTAGTGCCGTTAAAATCTTATTTGCACACTATTAAAGGGAATATGTGTAGTAGTTCATCAAAACAAACACATACAGGAAAATTTCAAAGATATCGCCTTAAAGAAACAAATGCAAAAATTATTCACAGGGTTGTGACTTAGTCCTATTCCATGAGAGGAACACTGCAATTAATTTTATTCAAGAAAAAAAAGATTATTATAATGTGTAAAAGATGCATACTGTAACAACCCAATGTCAAAAAACACAAATCCAATAATTATATTACAATATTGAGACAAAATACAAGAGTTTTAAAAGGATCCAATAACTTTTCACTCTTTGAACACTAGATACTTACATATTTTACACATTACATTAAGAACATAAAATTTAGTATAAAAACTTCAGGAGAACATTATTATCTCTTCTAACAATTCCTTGAAATTTACACACAGTTCCCTTAAAGGTTTTTTGGGAAATTAAAAACATAATAAGGGTGATCTCAGATGCTCAGTAAGAAGTAGTTTATAAAAAAATCTATCATAACATAAGAATGCATAAATAGTATGAAAATAAAATAAAAATAAATGATCTATATAAGGTTGTAATCAAATGAAACTAAATGCATACTATATCCAGGACAATAAATAAAAATATATATAATAATTATTTATCTCATAATGATGGAATGCATTTTTTCAGAAATCATAAACATACCATCAATGAATTGTGTCATGAAATCATACATAAACGGGTAAGGCATATATCAATACCCTATCTAGTTTGTCTCATGATATGTTTTGATACATCGAGGGACTATCTATATCTTTCCCCACCCATCACTAATTAGTTATAATGCATTCATGATATAAATTAATAATACATTTTATAAAATTCCCTAAGGTATGTATTACTTAATCAAGGCTAAATAAAATAATGGATACCATATAATGGAAGTAAAAAAATAATATCTCTCAATTCAATAGAATAATGTGGCTATCTAGAAGAATATATCAAAATCAATTTAAAAACTATGGGGTATTCTCAATATAATAGGAAGTAATTTAATTAAAGAAATATAGATATGGTGGAAGATAGGGTCCTTTAAAAGTGTTGGGTTATTAATAGAAGATAGTAATTGAGTTTAGTAGTTTAATATGGTAGGAGAGAAAAGAATTGGTAAGAAAATCCTTCATTATGATTCATATATATCGTGTAAATTTTCTAAAGAATATACTCCGAGAGTGTCTATCAAGGTGTGCAGTCTTATACCCACTAATCATCCATCAAGAGAAGATTTAGTGGATATTCAAAAAAAAAATTTCGAGGTGATTAAACCTAGGTAAATATATTCCACAACAGAATCCACTCACTCATATCTATATGGAGTTGTAATTTATAGGAATACCACACACACTTTTCTTTCCAAAATTTAATATTTTTGGGCATAATGATGGATTAGGTAACATCTCAAACAAATCCCCATTGAAATAAAGTTCTTGTAATTAAAATTCAAATTCCATGTAAAAAGACAATTAAATATATAATAAATAAAAAAGGAAGTATATAAACCATATAATTGAAATTAGACACACAATACAAAACATGTCTCAAAAAAGGTATTTTAGGCAAAAGGTCCCTTACAACCTTATAAATTTTTGAGTCTAACACCCTTCAAGAATATAACATAAAATGGAACATTAAATACCATGAATAATGATAGGATCATGATACAAAATATTAAATGGGTAGTAAATTCACCATACAAAAGAAAAATGGTGTATAATGACAATTATGCCTCAAGGGGTGAAAATTTGAGACAATAAACTCTTACCATAATTATTGACTTCCACTAAAGGGGATAGATATCATATATAGCAAAAATAGAAATCTTAATAACCTATTTCAGATCCAATTTCATAACTATAAAATTTTATAATCTCCATTTATAATTATTCTTCACATGCATATTTGTCATATATTTTCTATTTTTGATACTATGTGTGAGTAATATTAATTGTGGGGAACTAATTTCATAACAACAATGTTTTTATTAGTTATTTGCCCAAATTAAATCATTATTAGATCATAAATGGCACTATAATAGATGCCTTATATTTATTTATAATTTCAAAAGTTAATTCTATGATATTTTTTGGTTATGACCTTTAAAGATGAAATCGGTAATGATCATGTTTCAGTGGGTTTTATCAAACGATAATTGATATCTTAACTAACAAGTTTAATATTAATGTTAAAATTATTGAAATAAAATAAAATCATTATGTACTTTTTTATATAATATATTACTAGAAATTAAATTCTTATAGACACCCATGATATAAATTATTATAATTGTTCAATTATAGGATTAAACTGAACCAAACAAGAACATAACATAATTAATGGATTACTATAAAGTTATTTATTTGTAATATAATTATACCATAATCACAATAAACATATTTAGTATTTCTTAGTGTAATATATTACAATTTTAAAGATTTATAGTAAGAAAATAACCTATAAAAAGTTATTAGACAGTATGAAGAAATCATTCTTTTCTCTTAGAAATATATTTTGAATGGCTGAATTTACCATGATGTTTTCCTCATGTTGTTAATAGGTTTTCCAATTTTATTTATTGAACCTTAATAATTTCATAAAAATTATATTTATCTATAAAATCATTCACATTAACATCCAAGAAATGGGGTGGTAAAAAATGAAAATCAATCATCCCATAGAGGTATTAGTTCTCATGAAAGCATAGTTGGTGATATTGTTTTCCATTGATCAGGATAAATATATAATATGTTTAATCATTTTATAATCTAAAATATGATACTTATTTTTTAATATAACATTAGGAATATCCATGTAAGTTTTTTTAGGAAAATAAAACATGATGTTTCTTGGAGGAAGTAATATGCACACATGCACGAATGCCATTTTTATTTTCATTAAGGGGAAAGAGAAAATGTGGTTAATAGTTATTCCTATATAATAATAACATTTAGTACAAAAAACACTGATGTAATTATATAGGAATTATAAAAAAATATTTGGGAATGTAATATATAAAAGAAAATAAATTTGGGAAAATTAGTACTCACATTGAGGAATTGGGCCACTTCAAAAAACATTACAAAAAAGAACATAACATATAATATAAAAAAATCATGAGAACATTATTATCTATTCTAAAATATCTTTGAAATTTACACATAGTTACCATATAGGTTTTATGGGGAAATGAAAATAAAATAAGGGTGATCTCATATGCTCAGTAATAATTAGTGTATAATGGAAGCCATCATAACCTATGTATGACATAAATAGTATAAAAAAATAAAAATAAATGATCTATATAAGGTTATAATCAAATTAAACTGAAGTAACACTATATCCCAGATAATAAATAAAAATATGGATAATAATTATTGATCTGTTAATGATGAAATGTATATTGCCAGACATCACAAACACAATATCAAAGCATTTTTCCAAGACATCATACATTAAAGGGTAAGGCATATATCAATACCCTCACTAGTTTGTCTCATGAGACCTACCGATGCATCAAAGGACTATCTATATCAGACCCCACTTGTTGGTAATTAACTATAATGAATTCATCATATAAATTAATTAGACATTTTATAACATTCCCTAATGAATATATTACTTAATCAAGGATAAATAAAATAATGGATACCATATAATGGAAGTATGAAAAAAATATATCCCCATTCAAAAAATAATGTGGCTATTAGAAGAATATCCCAAAATCAATTTTGAAACTATAGGGTATTATCAATATAATAGGAATTACTTTTATGAAATAAATATAGAAATGGTGGTTGAGAGGGTACTTTCAAAGTGTTGGGTTATTAATAGAAGATAGTAATTGGGTTTATTAGTTTAAAATGGTAGGAGACCAAAGCAATTATAGTAAAATCCTTAATTATGGTTCATAAATATTATGTGAATTATCTAAAGCATATCCTTTGAGAGTGTATGTCCAGCAGTGTAGTATTAGGCCCACTCATCATGCATCAAGTAAAGATTTAGTGAATACTCAAACAAATTTTTTCAAAGTGATTACCCTAGGTGAATCTATGTTATAGAAGCATCAATTTTCTATTATCCATATGGAGATGTAATTTGTAAGAAAATCACAGACATTATACTCTCCAAAATTTAATATTTTTTGGGAAATATGACGGCTTAGGTAGCATCTCAAACAAAACCCCTTTGTAATACAGAACTTTTAATTAAACTTAAAATACCATGAACAAAATAAAATTCATGATATAATAGATAAAATTGTAATTATATAAACTATATATTTGAAATTAGGTTCCCAATACAAAACATGTCTAAAATGGAATTTGAGACAAAAGGTCCCTTACAAACTTAGAAACTTTTTAGTCCAAAACCCTTGAAGCATAGAATTTAATATGGAACATTAAATACCATTAATAATGATATTTTCATGATCCAAAATATTAAATTGGTAGTCAATGGAATATACAACATAAAAATGGTGTATAATGAGAATTATGCCTTTAGGGGTGAAATTTTGAGAAAATAAACTCCTACCATAATTCTTGGACTTCTATTAAAGTTCCTAAATCTCCTGTATAAAAAATATATATATTAACAAAATATTTAATATCCATTTTCATATCTATAAACTTTTATAGAATTTATTGATAATTATTCTCCACATGCATATTTTTTACTTATTATCTATTTTCGATACTGTGTGGGAGTAATATTGATCGTTTTGAACTAGTTTTGTAATAGAAGTGTTGTTATTGGTTCTTATCACAAATATAATCATTATATTATCATAAAAGGTAATATAATTGATGATTTATATTTATTTATAATGTTATAATTTCATTCTATGATGGTTTTGGTTATGAACTTTAAATATGAAATTGATAATGGGAAAGTTTCAGTGTTTTTTATCAAACAATCATTAGTAACTTAACTAACGAGTTTAATATTAATTTTACCATTGTATAACTAAAATAAAATAATTATTTACTTATTTATATCATATATTACTAGAAATTAAATTCTCATAGACACCAATGATATAAATCTATCATATTGTATAATTATATGGTTAAATTTATCAAAACAAGAAACTAACATAATTAATGGATGACTATAAAATAATTTAGTTGAAATATCATTATTCCAAAATCATAATGAAAATATATTTTATTTATTAGTGTTATATATCATAATTTTAAAGATACAAATGAATAAAATAACCTATAAAAAGTTATGACATAGTATGAATAAATCATTTTTTCTCTAAGAAAGCTCTTTTGGGTAGATGAATTTACCACATTTTTTTTCTAATATTGTTAATAGGTTGTCTAATTTTATTTATATTACCTTAATAATTTAATTAAAATCATATTTATCTATTAAATTATTCTCCTTAAAATCCAATAAAGGTAGTGGAAAAAAGAAAAAAATGGAAATCAACCATTCTATAGAGGCACTAGTTCGCTTGTAGAAATGGTTGGTGATATCATTTTATATTGAATGAGAGAAATGCATAATATGTTTTTTCATTTTAGAATCTATAATATGATATAAATATCATCCTTATTTTTTAAATTCAACAATTTTACCATCCGTGAAAGGTTTCTTAGAAAAAAACATGATATTTTGTAGAGGTAGTAGTTTGCACACATGCACAAATGTCGTTTTTTATTTTCTTTAAGAAAAAAGAGAAAATGTGGTTAATAGTTGTTTCCTAAAAATAATAACTTTTATTATTAAAATAATGATGTAATTATATAGGAATAAGAAAAATATATTTTGGAATGTAATATATAAAAGAAGATAAATTAAGGAAAATTAGTACTCACATTGACGACTAGGGCCACTATAAAAAAACAGGTCTTAGAATTAGTTTATTAGTGGTTGTTCTAATAACCACTGTGAAATAAAACATATTAAAAAATATTACAATATATATCAGTTTAATATAACCACCTATAACTTTTTTATTTTTAAATTTAGTAGCAATTTTAATTAAACTGTTGCTAAATATTTTAAAAAACCATAATTTCGACCCCCCAGATATCCTTATCCCTAAACCCATCCCCTCCTACTCCACTTGGATACCCCTAACCCAAACACCCCATCTTACTCTTGATGGTGACCTTCGTGACCCCGACTACACCTACTCCTGACCATAATCGCCGTGACCCTGACCCCCTGCCAGCAACTGCCATGACCCCAAAACCCCTATCAGTTTCCACCTTAACCCTAAACCCCTCATCCCGATGGTGAAAGTAATGACCCAACCCCCTACCAGGAACCTCTGTGAGCCCAAACCCTACCAAAAAACACCATTGTCGTGATCCCCTACCGACAACTACTGTGATGTTGAACCCCCTACCAACGACCGTCGTGTCCCCAACCATCCTTCTATGCCCTCGACCCCATCTCGATGACCACTGTAACCCCAACACCCCTTCTCCTGATGAATTCCATCTCCCCCTATGATCCCCATTACCCCAATTATTCTACTCCCTGATGAGGACCTCATAGTGAACCCCACTCCTCTACGACGACCCTAGAAGGCAACTCTACCCATTTTCCAGTGACTGTGAACCCCAACATCATTGAAAGTTCATTTGATTGATTTTTTATAAGGGTTTTAATTAAATTATATAAATATATATGTAATTGAGTGTTTTTTATGTTTTTATTATTGGATTGAATCATTTTTATATTGAATTCGTGTTATGTCTAATCAAGACCCTACCCTGGTAAATGATAAAGTTGAATGATGTTTAATTTTTATTGTACTTGTTTGATTAATTTTGTAAAAATATTTTAGTTTTTAATTTTTTTATACATTTAATATATCTAAATCATTTGAATTATATGAATATTGAGAAAAAAAACTCAATATCCTAGCTGATCATCATCTCAGAGAATGCAACCCCTACCACCAGATTCATTGGATTGATGTGATTCCATTATACCTTAGACTACTAGAGAGCCATCCATTTCCCTAGATATTGTTGGTAGCCCGCCATCTGATTCACCATTGGTGATGGAGTAGTTGGTCACCCCTAAATCTAGGGTATATTGGAAAGTTATCATTACTGGTATATATGTCATTGTGAAAAAGATAATATATATTATTAATTGTTTAATGACTTTGTCAAATCATTAAATATAGTAATAAACAAGATATAAATATAAACACAGAATATGTGTAAGACCTGAAGGAATTCAATATTATCATTCCATTTGATGAGTTTAGTTTTCCAATTGGTTAAACTTTCGGAATCTATGTACAGATTAGTGGGAATGTTCCTTGTGAGACAGTGAGTTTTCCCATTAATTATAATGATTGGAGGCATATACCCACAACTTGAAAAACTGAGGTTTTTGATAATAAAATAAAGGTAATATTAATTTAATATTCATTGATAGATAATTTAAAATACATGAGTAATTTTTTTTAATATTCTTATAAAGTGTTAGGTTTTTTATTTCTAGATTTTTCTGATTGTGATGTCCCTTATTCTGTTTCATGTCCATGGACTTTGAAAAATCTGGGCAAGAAATAGAGATATTTTAAATGATGATTTTGACATGAGTTTAATGAAACATCTCTGAGCTCATGAAAAATGTATGATAATGTTACCAAAAGAATTTCTCATAAGACATGGAATCTGTTTTTCAACATTAATAGAGATGAATCTCATGAGTAAATTTCATATTTTAATGTGTCTTAATAACATAAACACAATAAAATTAATTATTTTTATTAATGTTTCTATTTTTTAGGAACTATCTAAAAAATAATATGAATCTTGAGAAATAATTCATTTCACCTATCACTGGGTCTTTGAGTTTTTTGAGAAAAAGAACAATTTTTGTTTGTATTTTATCCATTATTATTTATATTATTCTATTATAAGTTAAGGTTTTTTTTTCTAACTTGAATATATTTTTTATAAAGGCTAATTAATTAGGTCACTATGTTGGCCAAACAGAGATGCAGTTTAAAGTGAATAACAAACCTGTTGGTAGTTTTTAAATGACCCTACTAAAGAGGTTGGAGTAAGTACTTTTGAATACTATTTATTGTTATTTCATTACTATAAGAACATAATATTGAAAAATAAATTATAACAAAAAACAGGACTTAAAACCAATTAAATGGGGGCAGACTACATGGGTCAAATGATGCAAATTTTTTATCATTTGATACACCCAGTTGTCCCTATTTAATTGGTTTAAGACTTTTTTGTTGTTATAATTTATTTTTCAATATTATGATATTTTATTAATGAAATAACAATAAATAGTAATGTAAATTTTATTTATTAGATAATATTATTAAGTTTAGATATTTTAAAAATCCATTGTTAATATTTTTATATTAAAATGATAAAATTCAAGATGTCTAAGATGCAAACCCTTCATAATCATCATCAGGTTCCTAGAACAATGCATTTGCAATAATTTTATGGAAGGAGAATCCCAAACATGTATGAGGGATGGGTTCTAGGCCTACCCCATTAAATTTTTTGTTTAGGGTGTCATCATAAGTTATTTCTACATCCAGTGGGGGCTAGATTAATATTGTTGATTGCTAATCACATAGATAAATTTCATGGTTGAAAGAAAAAATGCTAGAACAAGACTCTTATATGAAAACATAGGATCAATAGTGGTCGGAAATAAAAAATTATTTAGTTTCTGTATTTCAGTGGATGACTGACATGATCCATGAGGAAATTTATAAAATTATAGCTCATATTGCTAAGGTAAATTTGAAATTCCATAGTTAATTTATACATTTTCAAAGAACACATACAAATTCCATACATAAAATTAAAATGACACTTTTATCATGAAGACACACATATCGATTCATACTGACCACATATTGTTTTGAATTTATGTGTATTTTATTTCTATATTTAAACAATAAATTATAGATCGTTATACTTATGTTTGAAAACAATCCGATCTCGTTTTCTCAGTTTTTACTTAGTAAACAAATTTTAAATGTACTAAAGAATTTAAAAATGTGCGTTAGGGGGTCAAAATAATAAAAAAACATCAAATTTACCTAAAATTAAAGGAAAATAACAAAAGATTTATTTTTGAAATGTAGGAAATGAAGACATGTCATTCTGAGTTCTGGTTTTCTCGAGATTACCATAAATGTGTTTTTAGTGTTTTAAAACACAAAAACATGCATGTAGCGGTCAAAACCATATAAAAAAACCTCATATTAATTTGAAATCATTGGAAAAGCACCATTAAGGAATTTTTTATTTGTATATGTAGAAAATACATCAATCAGATATGCAGTGTGGTTGGAAATACTCAGTAAACAGTTTGTAAAGGAACCAAAGCCATTAGAAACGTGTATGTGTGTGTGTGTGTGTGGGGGGGGGGGGGGTAAAATTAGCCAAAAAAAATAAAATTTACATTAAATTAAATGAAAATGACTTTAGATTTATTTATAAAATGTAGGAACCAGTAGTCCATCATCCTGAATAACGTATTGACTGAGATGCCTGTAAACACATTTTTAGTGTTTTAAAACACTAAAATATGCATTTAATAGTCAAAACCAAATAAAATTACCTTACATTGACGTGAAATCATGGGAAATACACCATTGAATTATTTTTGATGTTAACGTGTGGACAATACATCAATATGACTTGTGATGTGGTTATAGTGACTCGGTAAACAGTTTTAAAGGTACCAAAGCCTTTAAAAACAAATGTCAGTGGGTCAAAATAGAAAAATGACATCATATTTCCATGAGATCAGAGGGAAATTACCGTATATTAATTTTCTATAGGAATATATGGCCAATCATTATGAGTTATAGTTTTCCCGGGGTGCCTGTAAACATGTTTTTAGTGTTTTAAAAAATTAAAACATGTGTGTAATGGTTAAAACCAAAGAAAATGACCTCAAATTGATGAGAAAACATAGGAAAACCACTGTTTTATGATTTTTGATTTATACACATATATAAAATGTCAATTTGAAATGGGGTGTGGTTGGAATGACTTAATAAATAGTTTTAAAGGTACCAAAGCCTTTAAAAATGTACGTCGGAGGGTCAAAAACTGGAAAACGATGTCAGATTTCCATTAAATCAGAGATAAAACAACCATAAATTGATTTGTAAAATATAGGAACTCCCAACACATCATTTTATGATACAGTTTTCCTGGGATTCCCATAAAACCATTTTTTAGTGTTTTAAAACACTAAAACACTTGTGTAGTATTAAAAAGCATAGAAAAAGACCTCAGATTGATGTGAAATATTGGGAAAACCATTGTTGAGTTATTTTTTATATTTATTTATAGAAAATATGTGAATATAACTTGCAGTGTGGTTGGAATGACTCAATAAATAGTTTTCAAAGGTACTAAAGCCATTAAAAACATGTGTCGGGGTTTCAAAACTTGGAAAATGATGGAACATTACTCTAAAATCATAGTGAAATGACTATAGATTGATTTTTGAAATGTAGGAACTGAAGGAACATCATTTTGAGTAAGATTTTTCTCTAGATTCTGATAAATGTGTTTTTAGTGTTCGAAAACACTAAAACGTGCATGTAATGGTCAAAAGCATAGAAAAAGAGCTTAGATTGATGTGAAATAATGGGAAACCCATTATTGAGTTTTTTTGACTTTTATATGTAGAAAAGGATTCAATAAAACATGTGGTGTGGTTGGAATGACTCGATAAATAGTTTTTAAAGGTACTAAATCCTTTAAAAACAAGTGTTGAGGGCTCAAAAATAGGAAAATAATGACATATTTTCATGAAATCAGAAGACAACAACCGTATATTGATTTTTTAAATTTTATAATTGATGGAACACCATTATGAGTTATAGTTTTCTTGGGATGCCAAGAAACCCGATTTTAGTGTTTCAAAACACTAAAATGTTATTGTATTAGTCAAAATCATTTAAAATGACCTTAGATTGACGTGGAATCATCAAAAAACCAATGTTGAGTTTTTTTACATGTATACATAGACAACTTATTAATCTGATGTGCAGTGTGGTTAGAATTACCTAGTAAATGGGTTTTAAAGATATATAAGACTATAAAAACATGTGTCAGGGAGTAAAAACTAGGAAAAAGACATCAGATTTCCATGAAATTAGAGGAAAATCACTGTAAATATTTTTTTTGGAAATGTAGGAACTAATAGAAAAACATTCCAAGTTCTAGCTTTCCAATAATACCTATAAATTATTTTTAGTGTTTTAAAACACTAAAATGTGTGCGACAATAAAAAGAATAAAAAATAACCTCAGATTGATGTGAAATCATGGGAAAACCACTATTGAGATATTTTTTATGTATACGCATAGAAAACACGCCAATATTTCATGGGGTGTGGATAAAATGAATTAGTATACAGTTTTTAAAGGTACCAAAGCCTTTAAAAATGTGTGTCGAGGGGTCAAATCCATACAAATAATGTCGTATTTCCATGAAATTAAAGGAAAATTACCATAGATTTATTTTTAAAATGTAGAAACCAATAGTACATCATTCCGAGATACAGTTTTCTCAAGATACACGTAAACATGTTTTTAGTTCTCTAAAACACTAAAATGTATATACAATGATAAAAAGTATAAAAAGCAACCTCATATTGAAGTGAAATCATAGGAATTCACCATTGAGTTATATTTGACAAGTATGCATATAAAATACTTCAATTTGACGTGCAATATGTTCAAAATGGATCAGTAAATAGTTTTAAAGGCACTAAAGCCTTTAAAAACATGTGTCAAGGGGTTAAAACCTAGAAAACAATATCACATTACCAATAAATCATAGGAAAGTGACTGGATATTTATTTTTTAAATGCAGGAAATAAATACACATCATTTCGAGTTAAGGTTTTCTTAAGAGGCCCATAAATGTGTTTTTAGAGTTTTAAAACACTAAAACATGCGTGTAACAGTTAAAATAATAGAAAACTACCTTATATTAATGTTAAATCAAGGTAAAACCACTGTTTAGTTATTTTTGACATTTAGGCGTATAGAACACATGAATCCGACTTGTGGGGTGGTTGGAATGACTCAGTAAACATTTTTTTAAAGGTTCTAAAGCCTTTAAAAATGTGTGTTGGGGGCTCTAAACTTGTAAAAAAATGTCACATTTCCTTGAAATCATAGGAAAACATCTGTAGATTTTTTTTTTAAATGTCGGAACTGACATCACATCAATATGAGTTACAGTTTCCCAAAATTCCTGTAAACCCATTTTTGGTGTTTTTAAACACTAAAATGTGGATGTAATAGTGAAAATCAAAGAAAATTACCTCATATTGATATGAAATCATGGAAAAACCACTATTAAGCAATTTTTTATGTGTATGCATAGACAACATGTCAATCCAACATGTGGTGTGGTAGGAATGACTCAATAAACAGTTTTTAAAAGAACCAAAGCCTTTAAAAATGTGTGTTGTGGGGAAAACCAAGAAAATGCTGTTGAATTACCATGAAATTTTAGGACATTGAAATTATATTAATTTTTAAATTTATAAACTAATGACATGGAATTATATGTTACAATTTTCCTATGATACTCATAATTTCATTTTTAGTGTTTTAAAACATTAAAATGTTATTGTAACGATCAAAAGCCTAAAAAACAGTCTCAGATTAAAGTGAAATCATGGGAAAACCACCCTACCATTATTTTTGAAATATAGTACATTTTTTTATATAGAAGTATTTAATTTTTTAAGTGAATTTCAAGAACACCTCACGTCAAGTTAAAAATTAAGTATAATGTTATATACTTATCCCTTTTCAGTTTCAAGTGTTGAATAATATCTTAAGTAGTTAAGTTTATGTTTTAAAAGTCGTTTTCATGATATATTATTTGTTTTATGTTATTTTTTTCTATTGGATTAAAAAATAAAAAATTTTATGGGAAAAATTATAAATATATTCTATATTTTTTCTCTTGTGCATTTATTTTCTTAAAGGTTCTTTCTTTTATTATAAGCGAAATATATCAAAAATGGGAATGAGGTTGAGAATTTTGATCCATGACATTATTCAGAACACACCCATGATGGTTATTATTTTCCATGGTATGGTGAAATTTTATCAATGATTATACTATAATTCTGATTTATTATGTTCAATTTTAATTTTTGTCTTATTTTTTGTTACAGTTGGTGAGATGATGTGGTGGGTTCAAATTGATGAAATGATGTGGAGGAATATGGATATTGTAGAGGTTGTCAGGTGGATGTATATTGGTCATGGGTTGTTGTTGGAAATATTTTATTTGTCTATATTGATAACCAAGGTATGGGTTAACTGAGGTTATCAGTTGACCAAGCTTATGGTGACTGAGATTATGGTGACTGTGTATTGATGTATATATGACTTTTTATGTAATATTTATGATATATTTATAATGGGTTTACTATATATTTATGTTTTAGTTTATTAAATATTATAGTTTTTATAGTTTTTTTTTATTTAAAATTAAATAAAAAGAGAAATATTTAGTGGAGGTTCTAATAAACTACCGCTAAATAAATAACTGAAAATTCTATTTAGAGGTGGTTACCATTAACAAACACTAAATATAAACACCTCTATATATATTTGTGGGGGTCTGGTTTATTTTATATATTTTATTTTGGAGTTATTTTTAAAAAAAATCCTCAGTTAAATAATGTCAAAAGCATCTCTAAAATGCTCCAAAAATGACACATACCCCTTGAATGGCCCGAAGTCCTACAATTTTTATTCATTTTTGATAATCCCCCTTTTAAGGGGTAAAGGGAAACCCTTACATGGCTAGTAGAGTTTATGAAATTACATGATAGGAAAGTCTTAAAAGAATTCATCCAGAGTATGACTACTTGGAACTTCCCCTCCCCAACATATACATCATGATGTCAGCTCTTCACCATAGCATGGAAGTTCGGTTAGCTATCCTTTACAGAGGTTCATAGGCTGGACCTGATAGAAATTTTCATACCCTTTCATTATTACAAATCCGTTAGCTCTGCTCAAGTAAATGCACCTACTCTAAATCCTCATCTAGAGAATTATCCTTGTAGAGTCTACCTGGTAAATTTTTCCCAACATGTGGCCCAAAGTCCATGAGGTGGCCCAAAAGACTTACTAACCCGAAGGACTGGGTTGTCTGAAGGCCTTGAAGGACTCTAGGACCAACCCAATGGCCCAAAGGTTGAAACAGATGAATAATTCCATCTAATACAGTACCGAACAATACCTACTACAATACTTTCTATACTAACCTGGAAATATTCCTATGTCCAGATTTGATCTTGGGTCTCATTGATGCACTTGGAGATTCCTCACCAACCAAGCTGAGGATCATGTGCCAAAAATGACACATATAGAAACCGAAGATAAAAGAAAAAACACCCGCTAATTGAATTCCAACTATGCAATACGTGGTAGTTTTAGTAACCTCTTTATACAATTTGGTGGTGATTTAAACCACTACTAGTAGCAATAAAATTGCTACTAAAGCCTTCTTTTTTTTACAGTGGGATTTTTTTGAAGGACTCTTTAGAAAAGGAGATATTAGGTTAATATAATTTGTAAATAATCTTAAGAGTATGAAATATGATTCTATGTGATGGAATAAGGGCATAATTTTAAGAGGAAACTGAAAATTTTAGTTGTATTGAAGGGGCTACGAGAGGCCCTGTTCATAAGTGATAAGAATTTATTTTTTGTAAATATTTCAACTTAATATAAATAGGAAACATGTTTGAAATGTAAAGTGGATCCAAAAATTGGACAATAATTGAGTGTAAGATGATATAATGTTTATAATACCTCAACCATTATTTTTCATACATATTTTAAACATTTTTTAAGTTCATTAGTTATATAATTTTCACTTATTCCATTTTTCTGTTTTACCATGGTAACTATTTTATAACCATGTAATATAATTTTAATCCCTAAAAATAAGGTGAACCTTATTACAAAATTTGGGCCTACTAATTATAAATAATAAATCTATTTTTTCATATAAAATTTCTATGAGTAAGAAAAATAAATTTTAACATTATCCCATGTAATGCGTAAAAACCTGTTTGTAGAAAAAGTGTATTTTTAAGCTTAAAATTTATATATAGGATAAAATTTACAATATAATTGATTTTCATGGTATAAATTGATTTATTATAAAACAAATAAAAATTTTATGGATTTAAAATAAAATAAACCCAATTTTTTCAAAAAAATATTTAATTAAAAAAAGTTAATATAAATTAATTTATTGGAAAATATTAATTATATTCATAAAATGTTCAACATAGTTTTTGAAAATTCAAAATATTATTTCAAATCATATGGTTTTACTCTATAATAATATCTCCGATACGATTTCCCCAAACATATAACACAGACAACCCTTATGTCCTAGCATCACAACACACACTTCACAAAAAACAAAAATAAGAACTTTTCAAAGACAACACCTTAAAGAAACAAATTCAACAAGTATTCATAGGGTTGGGACTTAGTCCTATTTCAAAAGTGGAACACTGAAATTAATTTTATTCAAGAAAAAAATATTATTAAAATGTTTACAGGAAATGTACTGTAACAACCTAGTCTCTAAAAACACATAGCTGGTAGTTATATTACATTATTGATGAAAAATATAATAGTTATTAAAGGATCTAACAACTTATAAGTCTTGTAACACTAGATACTTATATATTTTACACATTAAACTTAAGAAAAAAAAACATTGTATAAAAACTTTATGAGAACAATACTCTCTCTTCTAATATATCCTTTAAATTTAAACATAGTTCCCTTATAGTAATTCTAGGGAAATGAAAACAAAATAAGGCTTAGTTCAGATGATTAGTAAGATGTACCGTATAATGGAAGCTATCATAACATAAGAATGAAATAAATAGTATGAAAAAAAATAAAAATAAATGATCTATATAAGGTCATAATCAAATGAAACTAAAGGCATACTATATATATAAAAATAAATAAAAACATATATAATAATTACTGATTTCATACTAATGTAATTTATATTGTCAGACATCATAAACATACCATCAAAGCATTGTGTCAAGACATCATACATAGACAGGTAAGGAATATGTCAATACCTTAGCTAGTTTTCCTCATGAGACCTACGAATGCATTAATGAACTATATATATCATCCCCCACCCTTTTCTAATTAAGTCTAATGCATACATCATATAAATTAATGAACCATTTTATAACATTCCCTAAGGAAACTATTACTTAATCAAGGATAAATAAAACAATGGATACAAAATAATGGAAGTACGAAATAACATATATTTCCCCATTCAATGGAATAATGTGGCTATATAGAAGAATATTCTGAAATCAATTAATAAACTATTAGGTATTCTCAATATAATAGGAAGTACTTTTATTCAGTAAATATAGATATAGTTGTGGAGAGGGTAATTTCAAAGTTTTTGGTTGTTAATAGAAGATAGTAATTGATTTCAATAGTTTACAATTTTAGGGATCCAATGAAATGGTAGGAAAATCCTTCATTACGTTTTTTAAATATTGTGTAAATCATCAAAATAATATCTCATGTGAGTGTCTATGAAGGTGTTCAGTCTTAGGCCCACTCATCGTGCATCAAGTGAAGATTGAGTGGATACTCAACCAAACATTTTCAGGGTGATTATCCCCAATTGAATCTATTCCACAACATCATCCACTTTTCAGTATCTAGATAGAAATGTAATTTCTAGGAAAACCAAACACACTTTACATTTCAAAATTTAATATTTTTGGGCATTATGATAGCTTAGGTAACATCTTAGACAAAACCAATTTGAAATACAAAGTTTATAATTGAACATCAAATAACATGAATGAAATACAATTCATGATATAATAAATTGCATAGGAAGTAAATAAACCATATAATTTAAATTAGGTTCATAATAGAGAACATGTCTTAAAAAAATAAATTTGAGGCAAAAGATCCCTTACAACCTTAGAAAATTTTGAGTCCAAACCCCCTATAGATAGAATTTAAAATGGAACATTAAATACCATAAATACTGATAGGATCATGATATAAAATATTAATTGGGAAGTAATGGCACCACACAAAAAAAAATTGTGTATAATAAGAATTATGCCTCAAGGGGTGAAAATTTTATCCAATAAACTCTTACCATCATTCTTGACTTCCAATAATAGACCTAGGTCTCTTGTATAAACAAATATCTATCTTAATAACCTATTTCATATCCATTTTCATATATATAACCTTTTACAAACATCATTCATAAATATTCTCCACATGCATATTTGTCAATTATTACCTATTTTCGATACTGTGTGTGCGTAATCTTAGTCATTTTGAACTAGTTTCGTAATAGCAATGTTGTCATTTGTTCTTATCAAAAATTTAATCATTATCAGATCATAAAATGTACTTTAATTTATTATTTATATTTATTTATGATGTCATAAATTGTTAGGTCCACTAGGTCCAATACCTTGAGGAGGGGGGGGGGGGTGAATCAGGGTATGATAGATTAAAACTTTTTCTTGTTCGGATCATGATTCATTGTTAGAAAAAACTCAATTCTATCTTCCTCCCATAGAAATATACAAAAAGATATGAAATCATGCATAGGACACATCAATTTTTACTTGGTTCACCCTCACTGGGCTATGTCCAAGGAGCATACAATGATGATGTGCTGATGTACCAAATTCACTAAGGATCACTTCTAATAATGAGTACAATGTTTGAGATAGATCTTCTATACCCATTCTCACTACCTTTAATATGTTTAGGATATGATCACTATATTCCCTGGGGTCACTCCCTATACCTCTTTATCTGGATCACTGGTGGAGGAAAGGGTAACTGTGTTCCTCTTCCTTCGCTCACTACTCTTGGAAAGGAATCCACACAATGTTTATAAAATTTTTGTTCAAACAAAGTTTATGGACATGTAGGTCCCTTCATTTTCATGAAATTATGCATCCTCAACTATAGGTAGATGCTTCTTTGAAGTTCCTTTTTGGCCCATAGATGAAGTCCACCTTCCCTGGTATTGATAGGTATGGGAAAATCCCTTCGTAAAATGATTTGAAGATTTTGAAAGCTTCCTAGTAAAAATTGTGAACCACCTAATCCTCATGCATACTGTGTACCAGGAATGGTACATGGATCAACTTATCTGTGTACTAGTTCCACTTCTGTGAACTGTGACTGCCTCCGCGTACCACTTCCTTTGCTCTACCTATACGAACTGCCCTCTATCCACGAACTGTTCTCTGTTCACGTACTGTCTTATCTTCCGCATAATAGAGCCACCCCTCCACATACCACTTGCATAATTATCTCTCTTGCATACCAGATATTCCTCCTCCACATACTGAGTATTCCTTTACAGGTTAAGAATCCCCACAAACACCTTTAGTGTAATTTCTTTCGCGTGAACCACTTCAGCTTTCAACAAATTCCTCCTTGTGAAACTTGTTCAGAATTTGCCAAAATCTCAGACCAAAAATATGTTCTGTAATGATATTTGGTCTCTATAGTAATCAGTGGAATTAGTGATTCTTATATAGTAAAAGATATTCACAAAATCCTTTAACCCAAGATTTACCAAATCTTTAATACAACTTTTACCACGTACCTATCCTTTTGCCGATGCGAACCGCAAGCCACCCATGAACCATTTCTCATATGCAGTTTTCATACTGCCTTTGCTCCTATGCAATCAATCTCCTCTACCGACGTCAGGTCTTCCATGTACCGCGCCTTCTTCCACCGCGAACCATTTTTGGTTTTGAAAACTGCTTCAGCGTACTATTTCCGCCGCTCCACATACCATTCCTGGAACATGGTACGCAACCCATGAATTATGGTACGCGGTTATCATCCATTTGCAACTTTCTTCAAAATTCTTCATACCATTCAATACTTTGAAGGAATCCATCCTTTTCCAACATTAAACTCTAGATTTTGAGGCCCAAAAATTTGGTAAACACTGGGAAACTACGACACCTTAAAAACCTGTCTTCGGAAAACACCAACCATACACATTTTCAGTTATCTGGCTTTGTCAACAAACACAACCACACCAAAAACACCCTGAGAGGACACCATGAGAGATTTTTTCCCAAAAATCCCCTCATTTGGGTTTGTTTACAACTATTCTTATAACAATGATGCACATTTTGATACCTCATTAATACTCCTTCCAACTTCAACTACCATTCGATTTACGCGATTAAGATAGCGACCAAGGATTTACTCAACACATAATCTAAACCCACATGAGCCATGATTGGTGTGAGAAATAAGAGTATAATGAAAACTTCACCAATGAATCACTTCATTTATAATCATGAATTGCTGATACCATACTGATACACTGATACCAATGAACTGCTTTCATCATAAACATCAACCTTCATGATATCTAATCATTAATGAATCACTTATAGAATCGTCAGATTTAATGCTCCTCATAAGTTATAGCTCCTGCAATATCTTAACTTCAGCTCATCTTCAACTCCCCCTATCTCACTACTCCACTTAGTAGCTTCTCCCAGTGTCTTTTCTCCCCTAGAATAGTCACTCTTTCTCCCCCTTTATCAACAAACCCGAAGGGAACTTCAAGGTTGTCTACAACAGGGTAAATAACACATATCAACACATTAGGAAAAGACACATCATACTTTAGGGATGGGGGGACCCACACCCACACTTTTTCAAGTGTGGGAAGTCAACTAGACTCCCAGAGCCAATTGATTCCTTTCTACACCTTGACAAGCCCTGAATGTTTGTAACCTGTTGTCAGAATGTCTGCAACCTGTTGTTCTATAGTAACTTACTCCAACTTCACAAGCTCTTTCTCTACCTTCTCATTGATAAAATGATATTTGATTTTGATGTGATTTTTACTTGAGTGATGGACTGGATTTTTGCTAAGATTTATAGAACTTGAATTATCATAATGGATTTCAATCAGAGATTTCACTTCAATTCCCATATCTTCAAGTTGCTACTTCATCCACAATAGCTGTGTGCAATCTTGTATAGCTACAATGTATTCAGATTCTATGGTGATTAGCAGAATTAAATATTTTTTCTTGATTAAACAAGAAATACACAACCCTCAAAGATATAAGGCACCTCTTGATGTTGATTTTCTATCATCTGCTTAACTGGCCCAATCTGCATCTGTATATCCCAATAACTCTGGCTGAGATTTTTCATTATACATTAGGCCAAAATCCACTGTTCCCTTAATATACCAAAGAATTATTTTTACTATAATCATGTGTATCTCTTTAGGATTTACTTGATACCTTGATTCTTGACATGTGGAAACACAATATTATTCCTTATCTCTATTAGGTACAATATACTTCTAATGATTTGCCTATATTCTATGGTACTAACTTCCTTGCCTTCATCATCCTATGATAGTTTCAGCCGGGTTGCAACCAGAGTCTTCATATCTTTATAATTATCCATTCTAAATCTTCTGAAAACCTCCTTAGTATATTTATATTGAGAAATAAAAGTTCCATTCCTTCCTTGAGTCACCTGTAAGCCAAGGGAAAATGTCAGCTCACCAATCATCGACATTACGAACTTGATTTTCATGAATTCAGAAAACTCTCTGCATTGTGCTTCATATGATCCACCAATGATTATGTCATCGACATAAACCAACACCATCATAATTTTACTATTTCCATTGTTTATATACAAATTGTAATCAACTCCACCATGCTGGAAATTGAGTTTCTTTAGAAACTGATCAAGAATTGAATACCATTCTCTTGGTGCTTTCTTTAATCAATATAAAGCCTTCTTTAGCCAACAAAATTTGTTCTCATATTCATGAAAAATAAAACCATCTAGTTTCCCAATTTATACTTCTTCTTCTAGAAATCCATTC
Organism: Viscum album; assembly: GCA_963277665.1. Classification (NCBI taxonomy): domain Eukaryota; kingdom Viridiplantae; phylum Streptophyta; class Magnoliopsida; order Santalales; family Viscaceae; genus Viscum; species Viscum album. The sequence goes on from OY728125.1 coordinate 1,043,868,095, forward strand.
AAAAATGCTGACTTGACATCCATATATAAATCATTAAACTTTCTTTACATTACTATGGGCAAGAATAATTTGATTGTCTCCAGCCTTGCAACGCGGGAAAATTTCTCATCAACATTTATACCCTATATATAAAAGTACCCTTTTCACACTTTTCGTGCTTCATTGCTAATGAAAACACTATCTTTATTCATTTTTCTGTGAAAGACCCACTTTTTCCCGATAACATTCTTGTCTGTTGGTCTCAAAACAATTTCCCATGTCTGATTTTTCTCAATTTGATCAAGCTCTTCATTCATTTCCTGAACCAAATTATCATCTTCAGCTACTTCACCAAATATTTTAGCCTTCACTTCTGATAAGTATGATGATTGTTGTAGATACTTTATCTTTCTTGGCTGAACTAGTGCTCTCTGATCACCAATTATATTCTACCTATCAATTTCAGCTCTTTTTGCTGGTATCTGGGAAGAAAATGATTTGTTATCATCATCTGAGTCTTATTATGAATCAACTTCTGGAGATGGAGTGTCTCCTGATATGATCATATCTTCATCAATATCCTCTTGAGTATGATCATGAATTTTCTGAAGATTATATTCATTTTATACTACAGTCAGATAATGACTTTCAACTATTTTTCTTAGCCTCTTATTAAATCATTTATTTGCTTTGATCTTCTTTGAGTATCCAAGAAATATTCCTTCATCCCCACAGGATTCAAATTTCCTGTGTTTCTCCTTATTGAGAATGAAACAATTACTTACAAATATTCAAAAGTACTTTAATGACAAATTATTCCCATACCATAACTCATATGGAGTCTTCTCCTCTTTTGAACAAAGTAAATATCTATTTTGATTTTATACCACTGTCATCACTGCTTCTTTCCAAAATTTATTCAGAAGGACTTTCTCAATGAGCATTGTTCTTTCCATGTTGTTGAGAATCTGATCTCTTCTCTCAACTACTCCATTCTACTGTAGAGTTATTACTTATAAAACTTGATTCCTTATCCCGTGTTTTTCAGGATAATCCTCCACTTGGATATTTATGAACTCTGTTCCATTATCTGTTCAAATTTTCTGGATTTTTTGACCAAGAATTTTTTGACATTCCCATCGATATCTTGTAATGAAACTAAACACTTCAGATTTTTGGGTGATTATTGAAACCCATTCCATTATTCTATAATCATCATTGAAGAGAACATAATATCTCCTCCCATTAAAAGCCCTTGGCAAAATTGGCCCACACACATCAATATGTACCAACTCAATAAATCTTGTTGAAATTTTCTCCTTTTCCTTATATGTCTTTCAAATGATATTCCCCTATTAATAGTGTAAAGACCTAGAAATTTAGTGGATTTTTTTTAAAATACATGGGAATTTTAAGAGTTCATGAAATTTGAAGGAAAATGATTCCGAGGCCCGGTGTGCCCGAAATCAATTTTTGAAGTTTTGTTAGGGTACATTTAGTAAACGTACGAGCGGGTTTTTATAACTTTTGAACTGGTGCTCAGAATTGAAATCTAAGGGCACATTTGAACTCACAGCGCTGGTATTCACTTAAGAAGACTTTCACTTCGATGGTAGTGGGTCGAGAATAAAAGATAGTTTTTTTGGGTTTTCGTGGAAAATAATAAAATAAATTGAGCTTCACTTTATTTTATTTGAGCTTCCATGTGGGTGTTGGGAGGTAAAACCCACTGGGACTATAACCTCCATTTGGAGGTTGGAAGTGGGGACCACCAGGCTATAACTTCTCATGAGAGGTTATGGTGGTGGGGCCCACCTGAACTCAACCTCCCAAGTGAGGTTAATGTGGTGTGAACCACCTGAGACCACATAACCTCCCACTTTGAATAATAGTGGTGGGGAACACCCGACCCCTATTAATGAGAGGAGAGGAAAACCTCTAAAATCCCATCTTTAATGAGGGGGGATGCTCTTGACCTCCTCAAACTTTAATGTTTCCAACACATCAAATTAATGGTGCCAATTACTCCCCGTTAATTTAATGTTCCAACCAAGTTTTTAGGGATTATTTTTTAATTTCTTGACAACAAAATAATAAATAATATAATCTATTATTTGGCACGTCTATTAACTTTGGTGATTTGAGAGGAGGATTATTGGGAGAAATCACCCAACGGGGAACGCATTCGACTACAAAGAATGCCGACCTTCTTCCACTTCTTCAGAGCTTCTACCAATGTCGGATGTCTTCGATGACCGAATTTCCCCTCCTCATCTTCATTAATGAACTAAAACACGAGCTCGGGATTGGAAGTGTGCAGCGGATGCGACGAGCGACGACAACTCTGTCTTCTTCCCCGTGACTCCATCGACGAAAAACAATCAAGTAGGGGTTTATTTTTCATTTAAGTTACATGTTCTTCATATCTTTCAAAACTAAGGATGGTGATGCTTTCTTTTTGCAGGTGGATTGTTGTGGTTCATTCTAAAGGACCGATTTCTATCACCCTAAATGTGGAGGGTGCAGGCCAAACCAACATGGCCCGACTACTCCTCCGTTCTCGTTTGTGATGTCCTTCGGCATGGCGACGAGGCGACATGACGACGAAGGAAACGGTCGCGCTACCCATGGCCTCTGCAACTTGTGCCGCCCTCACGGCGCTCTGGCTGAACCAGCTCCACCACCCCGGGCTGAATCGTGCCACTGCCAGCCCGAGCCGCACCACGCCCTGGCCTCCCGGCCGTCCACCGGCCTTCCAGCTGCTTCGGCAGAACCAGCCCCGGTCAAGCCATTCCCCAGCCGAGCTAGCCTCTGCGCACCCCGCATGCCTCCCCGAGCAGCCTCCCAAGCTGGACGTACCGCCCCCCTCACAGCCTTCCGACCGAGCCAGCGTCCCGGTCCCCCTCGCGGCCTCTCGGCTGAGATAACATCCCGGGCCCCTCGCGGCCACTCAACCGAGCGGGCGTCCCAACCCGAACTATCCGAATGTAGCGGAATGCCTTGTCGCATAAGTAGCGACCTGCACGAATGGTGTCATGACTGCCCAGCTATCTCCAAAATGGAATTCGGTGAAAATGAACTCTCGGTTCAATTGCCGAGCTCTCCACGGCTAGATAGTAAGACCCCATGCATGTAACACCCGAGACTTTTATAAGAAATATTTTGTTTTTATATAAATCATCAAAGGAATCTTTCACTACACACAACACTATCTTGGCTTGATTTACACATAATCACGACCTTCCTTGATAGCTTGCGTCGTACGCAATACCGAGTTTCACTAAACAACGATATGCTATTAAAATATTATTAAAACTAGCCATTATGAATAGTAATAACCACTTTTTGAAATTTTGTAAATTTTATTTTTCAAAATGAACTTCGTTTTTGGATTCGGAATATCGAAATTATCCTAGGGTGAAATTTTGGTATTTTTCTAGAAACTTTCAATTTTTGATGAATAGTGAAAACACTGGGTTACTATTTAAAACCCGACTTTTTATTTAAATAATTATTTATTTTATTTAAATTTATTTTAGGTCAAAATTGATACATAATACCTATATAAGTTCAATGTAATTCATTGGAGTAATTTTATAATAATTTTAGATATATAAAAATTTTATTGAACTTTTCACCGTCTTTTACCCACCTCCTAGGTGAATTTGAAAATTTACATAAAACTTAATTTTACTACTTTTGTGAGTGCAATTTCAAAAATACGAGAGACATGGTTGATGTCAGTAAGTAAAATTTGGTTCAATGAGATGAAAATAATTTTTTGTGAATAGTAACTCTTTACTTTTATTTACCACGGTTAAAAGTAAATAGGGTAATTAAGGGTAAAAATGATATTATTATTACCCTAACACATGTCCTAATTCTATTGGATAAGTGTAATTCGACCAAAAAAAACCTTAGGAATAAAATATGACAATTTAGGCCCACTTGGATTAGATTAGGACATTTATTATTAAATAATTTAAAGAAGGGTTAAAATAGTTAAAATCAAAGTTTAATAAGTAAATAATTTTTAATATAGGGTTATAAATAAGATAAATTAGACTATAAATATTCATCTAAAACTATTTCCAACCTAATGGTATTTTATTTGTAATTTTTAGACATTAAATAATTTAATTTATTTGTGACACAAAGATGATGCAATAATTATCTTATTAATGAAATATTGACATAATTGATGTTATAAATACCCAAATAAATGTAATTTGAGACTTTTTATGAATTAAACTAATTTTATAGGTTAATATGACATGTTAGTATTTATTTAATTAACTTTTTTCGAATTAATCATTCTGTTATGATTTTCACAAAAATCAATTACTAAATAGTGTCAAAATTGACATAAAATAGTATTTAAAAAAAATATTATATTATTAATTGTTATTTTATTCCTAAAAATCTAAGGTTCATCCAAATGAATTATATAAGGTTATATATATTAATAATAAACAACTTGGAGTTCGTTTGGCTTGTTATAGTAAGTTTATTAACCTTATAGTGTAAGAACACAAAAAGACACGGTAAAAGTAAAATTATCTAACTTAAAGTTAAATCTAAATGATAAGGTTAAAATAGTAAAAGAAACTTGTCCAAATTCTATTATATGAGAGGATTTAGACCCATACCCACCTTATCTTCGAAATAAATCAATTTTTAGCTATTTAAAACCGAATATGGATTTATAATAAAATAATATTTTTAGTTTTTTCAAAGGTGCCCCTCTCCTCCCTTATAAAAGGGCACCTACTCCCTCTCTTACTCACACCACTTTGAGCCTTCAATCTCGGACAAACCCTACCAATTTCTCCTCTACACTTCCCTAGAAACATCCTAGAGGTCCTGGTATTCTTCAAAGACCATTTTTAGTGCCCTAAAAGGAGGTCTCAAAGAAGCGCTTCAAAGAAGAGGTAATGTCCGTTACCGATTCTTTCAACATTATTTCTTCTTTCACTTCTTCTTCTTTATTTGTTTCATTATGAATTAATAACATCAGGATCACTCATATACTGATATGTTATTATAAGTATGAAACAACCCTATTTCACCATCTATCCATCCTACATAAAACGAAATCACCGCACGTGCGTACGTACGGAATACCGTCTCCACGCCGTGGTGTAATCCATTTTCCACCACCACATTACTTGGATGGGTATAATGGTGTAAAGAATGAATATATATGATTATTTTAAGGTTATATTTATTCTGAAATAGTATACATACACTCCAATACAATTCCAAGATCATGGGAACGATATCATCGCTCGTGCGTACGTACGGAATACCATCTCCACGATGTGATGCGACTCGTTCTACATGATTTTCATTGCATAATGATTACATAAATGAATTGAGTGAATAAATATGATATATATTACACTAATAACATTCTGGAAATGAGGTATCTATAACCTAAAAAGAAGAATAAGAATTTATTTGACAAAACACGCATAAGAATAAAAAGTAATAAACACCCGAATAACAAGTAGCAATGAAATATTACTAATAATAAGCTAAGAATATGACCATATATGATATTATAAAAATTATTATGATTATTTAATGAGTCAATGACATTATTTAAATCATTATACAGGAGGTTCAGACACTTACGAAGCAAATCGGACCTAAGGTAAGGGAAATATCACAATCTCATTTTTATCCAAGATTGTTTATACTTTGGAATTTACTGGGGTGTATTTTATCATCCACATCCATGTTTCCTAAATATTTAATATTATTTCCATCCACCTACAATTGTTTAAATCCAATTTTACCCTTCGGTGAGTTTTTAGTAAAAGATATGAAAGGAATCTTTTGTCGTTTTTCGTACGAGGTACTTTTTGAATTTTCTGAGAAAAGTACGAGAAGAATGTTTTTTTAACTTATACAACATGAATGGATTTTTAAAACATTATTTCCAAGAAGCTTCATTTACAAGTTTTAATGTTTATTTTTAATCAAATTCTTTTATTTTAGAACTGTAAGACATGTTAAGAAAGGAAAAGTGTTTTTGAAGTAGAAAGGATATTTTCCTCAAGAATGGAGTTCAAGTGTTTTATAAAAATTATTTTCCATCTAAGATAATAAAGGTTTCTATTTCTATCCCTATTATTACATTGATTTGATTATGTTGTGATGGAATTATTTTTATGAATTCCTTTATCTTATATGAATTTTTTTATGATGTCATGATGTTTAAGAATCCCATTTTTATTACATGGGTTATGCTATGATGTATGGTTTATGATTTTGTGGCACACATAAGAATGCTATCATTATGAGATGGGTGGGACCTATATATCCATCTAATTCATTGGGTAAAGATTTTATATCTCATGAGATAAACATGGCTTGAATGACAGGTTAAACCAGTTCAGTGAAAGAGGACTGAAATGAGGAATGAACTCAGTTCAGAAATGGACTTTGTCCACTAAGATAGTCTTGGCAATGAGTCTTGACAAATAAGAAATTATTCTCCATGATTATGTATATATGCCACAAACCTTCATGTTTTAAGTTATGATTATTGTGATTATGTTTCACTACAATGATTTATCCCATGTTATGAAATTATGATCTCTTTTGTAGGGTAAGATTTCCAAAATGTTATGTTCTTACAAATATGATGTGATTGATATTTCTTTTGTTTACCCTTAATGAGAATTTGGGCTTACCCTTTTGTATGTTTTATTTCCCCAGGCCAAGAAGAAGGTTATTAAGTAAGATATTCCAAAAGGGACTATAGATGTGATGAAATAAATGGGAGATAGTGTAGACGCTTTATGAACCAGTTGTTTATGTTTCCCAGTTTCTAAAGACACTATACCTATATGGTCCTTTCATGGTTTTGTTATATATTGTAATAAGTGTACTTAAATTTTGAAGTACTAACAATGTATGTAAAGTACGGGTCATTATAATTGGTATCGGAGGAAAGGCATAGTTAACCTTTGGAAACTAGGATGTGAAAGCCTTAGTAAGAATCTTAAGGATAAGTCTAAGCATAGAAAACAATCTTAGTGTTTTAGAAATGGACATGAATAACCTAGGATAAGACCTTAAGTGTGAAATTTTATTCTTGATTATGTGGTTTTCCTATTATAATTAGTGTTTCTCACACTATTCTTCTTGGTTTTAGTCAATGGTTGGAACCCGAAGGAACCGTGTTAATGCGGAATGCGATGAGAAATGTAATGATTGTCCCCCTGAGCAACCAAACATTATGGGAGCTGGAATGCAAAATCTTGTAGCCATGATCACACAACTTTCTCAAGATATGAATCATGCACGACTTCCAAACGATCAAAGGAAGGAGAAACATTTTGTTGAATCCTTCATGAGACAGCGTCCACCTTCATTCACCGGGTCTACTGATCCATTAGTTTCTGAACAATGGATCAGTACTACTGAACAAATATTTTCAGTTTTTCAATGTTCTGAACATGATAAAGTCATCTTAGTTGTGTATCATTTGGAAGGTGATGCTGATCAATGGTGGAATCTTATCAAGAATACGAGGCCAAGAGATGAAATTGAGTCAATGGAATGTGACGAGTTCAAGAAATTATTTTTCAATAAGTACTTCCCTCGTATTCTCTGAACAAAGATGGAGAAGGAGTTTCTTGAACTAAAGCAAAAGGATGATGAATCTGTTGGTACCTATGAAGAAAATTTTACAAGACTTGCAAGGTACGCTTATGGTATTATTATCCAACCTGAGAGTAAGCTCGATCAATTCTTTAGTAGCTTAAAACCAAGTCTTCGAAGGGCGTTATCCATAAGGGACTTCAATAGTTACGAGAAAATTGTTCGATGTGCTCTCAAAGTTGAGATGGATATTGGAGTAACACATCAGTCATATGGGTTTGATAAGAAGAGGAAAATGGAATTCAAAGGAAAATATAAAGAGCACAATGAAAAGAATATGAGTTTTCCCTTATGCTCAAAGTGTGGAAAGAAACATGGAGGGAGTTGTCTTAAAGGGACAAGTAAATATTTCAAATGTGTAAAGGAAGGTCATCGGGCATTTGAATGCCACAACGATGGGAAGAAGATGTCTAGTGATGCGAACAATGAAAAGGATACACAGAGTGAACCTCCTACACTTCAATGTTACAAGTGCAAGGAAATGGGGAATTATGCCAATCAATTCCCTAATCCAAGGGTTGTTGATGATGATCGATGTCAACAAACTCTTAAGGCTAAAGACAAAGGAAAGTCACATGAAATCTCTATCAGCGATGTGGAGTACGATAACGAAGTGGTGAAAGATACACTTACCATCCACTCTAAAGTATAAAATGTTTTATTTGATTCTGGATCCACCCAATCCTTTATTTCTAAAGAATTTTCTAAGGGTATCACCGTATTACCTCAACAATTAGATATTGAGTTAGCTGTGACAACCCCTAATGGCACAACAGTCGCATCAAAAGTTTATAATTCTTCTCCGATTGAAGTTTGTGGGAAAGTGCTTCCTGCAAATCTTGTGATCCTTCCTATAGTGGAATTTTATGTGATTCTTGTCATGGATTGGATTTCTCTATATGGAGATCATATCAATTGCCAAATAAGGGAAGTCACATTTCATATTCCAGATCAATCTTTGATCGTCCATCGATGCAAGGATGAACATAACCTTCCAGTGGAAATTTCTTCCATCTTATGGGTCTTGATTCCACTAAATGAAGGTTATTTATCTCAAATGGTTGGTGAGAAACTCACAATTAAGAATATTCCCATTGTACGGGAGTTTGACGATGTCTTTCCGGAGGAATTGCCGGGTCTTCCACCAAATCGTGAAGTTTAGTTTTCAATAGAACTCAAACCGGGTGCTTTACCTATTTCAAAGACACCTTATAGAATGACCCCAATTGAGTTGGAGTAATTGAAGAAGCAACTCCAAGAGAATCTTGATAAGGGGTTCATATGCCCGAGTGCGTCCCCTTGGGGAGAACCTGTTCTATTTGTTAAGAAGAAAGATGGATAAATGAGACTCTGCATTGATTATCGAGAACTTAACAAGATCATTATCAAGAACAAATATCCTCTCCCACGCATTGATGACTTATTTGACCAACTACGCGGAGCTCAATACTTTTCCAAGATTTATCTTCGTTCAGGGTATCATCAATTAAGGGTCAAAAGGGAGGATATACCAATGATAGCTTTCCGTAAAAGGTATGGACACTATGAATTTATAGTGATGCCATTTGGTCATACTAATTCCCCTGCTATCTTCATGGATCTGATGAATAGAGTCTTTAGAGACTATCTTAATCAGTTTGTGGTAGTCTTTATAGATGATATTCTTATATATTCAAAGAGCAAGGAAGAACATGAAGATTACTTGAGAATTATATTGAAGACCCTGAGAAAGGATAAGCTTTATGCCAAATTTACCAAGTGTGAATTTTGGCTTCATAAAGTTTCATTTTTGGGTCACATAATCTCAAAAGAGGGGATATCTGTGGATCCAACAAAAACAGAGGTTATCGAAAGATGGTCGAGACCAATAACAGTAACTGAGATCCGAAGTTTTCTTGGTTTGGTTGGATATTATCGATGTTTTGTGAAATATTTTTCACGATTATCTAATCCACTCACCAGGTTGACTCGGAAAGGAGTTAAGTTTGTTTGGAGGGAGGAATGTGAAGAGAATTTCAAGGAGTTGAAAAGAAGGTTATCCAGTGCACCTGTGCTCACACTGCCTTGTAGTGGAGAAAGGTTTGTTATCTACAGTGATGCATCCAAGAAGGGATTGGGGTGTGTTCTTATGAAAAATGATATGGTGATAGATTATGCCTTACGACAACTGAAAATCCATGAGCAAAATTACCCAACTAATGATTTGGAGTTAGCGGCGGTAATCTTTGCATTAAAGATTTAGCGGCATTATCTTTATGGAGAAAGGTGTGACATTTATACTGATCATAAAAGTTTAAAGTATATTTTTCACACAAAAGGAGCTAAATATGCGCCAAAGAAGATGGTTAGAGCTGATTAAGGATTATGACTGCTCAATTCATTACCACCCTGGGAAAGCAAACAAGGTGGCAGATGCATTAAGTCTACAAGACCATGCCAGTTTATCCATGATGAGGATAAAAAAAGATCCAATATTTATAGATTTACAATGGATGGATCTTAGAATTATAATGAAAGGGGAAAAATCACATCTTTCTCAAATGAATGTTCAACCATCTATACATGTTAAGATTAAAGAGGCACAGAAAGAAGATTTAGAGTTACAAAAGAAGGTGAGAAATGTTCCTGAATTCAACCTTTATTGTGATGGGATAATAAAGTTCAGGAATCAGGTTTTTGTTCCTCCCATCCCCGAATTAAAGAATAAGCTGCTGGATGAGGCTCATAGTTATTCATTCTCTATTCATCCTAGAAGCACGAAGATGTATAGGGACCTGAAATAGTACTTCTGTTGGGATGGCATGAAAAGAGATGTTGCTGAATATGTCTCTCGATGCTTGGTTTGTCAGCAAGTTAATGCTAAGAGACAGAAGTCTAAGTGGATGTTACAACCATTACCCATACCCGAATGGAAATGGGAAAACATCACTATGGAATTTGTCACAGGACTTCCTAAAACATACAAAGGAAATAATGCTATCTGGGTCATAGTTGATCGTCTTACAAAGTCTGCACACTTCATTGCTATTAGAGAGGATTTCTCTCTGGATCAGCTTGCCAAGATATATGTAAAGGAAGTGGTAAGATTACATGGAGTACCACTTTCTATTATATCTGATCGGGATCCGAGGTTTACCTCAATGTTTTGGTGAAGTCTTCAGCATACTCTGGATACAGATTTGAGTTTCAGCACTGCTTATCATCCTCAGATAGACGGTCAGTCTGAGAGGACAATTCAAACTCTAGAATATATGTTGATATCTTGCTCTATGAAATTAAAAGGTGGTTGGGATCAACACCTACCTTTGGTGTAATTTTCTTATAATAATAGCTTTCACTCCAGTATTCAGATGGCTCCTTATGAAGATCTCTATGGAAAGAAAAGCAGGACTCCAACTTGCTGGGATAATGTTGAGGAAAGAAAGCTATTAGGAACTGATCTTGTTGATGAGATGGAAGAAAAGGTCCGATCTATTCAACAACACATAAGAGAAGCTCAGAGTCGACAAAAAAGTTATGCCGAAAACCGAAGAAAATACTTAGAGTTTGAAGTGGGTGATAAAGTGTTCTTACGAATATCTCCTTGGAAGAGAGTAATGAGATTTGGAATGAAGGGAAAGCTGAGCCCTAGGTATATCGGTCCTTTCGAAATACTGGATTGTGTTTGGAAGGTAGCTTACCGATTGGTGCTTCCACCGAATCTCTCTCAAGTTCATGATGTGTTCCATGTATCTCTCCTGAGAAAGTATATACCTGATCCTTCACATGTACTCAGCTCAGAAGTTGTATCGCTAGAACAAGATCTTTCTTATGAAGAACAACCGATAGAGATTCTCGATCGTAGTGAAAAAGTCCTACGGAACAAGACCACTCGCTTGGTGAAAGTTTTATAGAGGAACCACCAATTAGAAGAAGCTACATGGGAGCTTGAGGATATGATGAGGGAGAGGTATCCTCATCTGTTTGTTACAAGTGACGAATTTCGAGGGTGAAATTCATTTTAAGGGGGGTAGAATGTAACACCCGAGACTTTTATAAGAAATATTTTTTTTATATAAATCATCAAAGGAATCTTTCACTACACACAACACTAGCTTGGCTTTCTTTACACGCAATCGCGACCTTCCTTGATAGCTTGCGTCGTACGCAATACCGAGTTTCACTAAACAACGATATGCTATTAAATTATTATTAAAACTAGCTGTTATGAATAGTAATAACCACTTTTTGAAATTTTGTAAATTTTATTTTTCAAAATGAACTTCGTTTTTGGATTCGGAATATCGAAATTATCCTAGGGTGAAATTTTAGTATTTTTCTGGAAACTTTCAATTTTTGATGAATAATGAAAACACTAGGTTACTATTTAAAAACCGAATTTTTATTTAAATAATTATTTATTTTATTTAAATTTATTTTAGGTCAAAATTGATACATAATACCTATATAAGTTCAATGTAATTCATTGGAGTAATTTTATAATAATTTTAGATATATAAAAATTTTATTGAACTTTTCACCGTCTTTTACCCACCTCCTAGGAGAATTTGCAAATTTACATAAAACTTAATTTTACCTCTTCTGTGAGTGGAATTTCAAAAATCCGAGAGACACGGTTGATGTCAGTAAGTAAAATATTGTTCAATGAGATGAAAATAATTTTTGGTGAATAGTAACTTTTTACTTTTGTTTACCACCGTTAAATGTAAATAGGGTAATTAAGGGTAAAAATGATATTATTAATTCCCTAACACATGTCCTAATTATATTGGATAAGTGTAATTTGACCAAAAACAACCTTAGGAATAAAATATGACAATTTAGGCCTACTTGGATTAGATTAGGACATTTATTATTAATTTATTTAAAGAAGGGTTAACATAGTTAAAATCAAAGTTTAATAAGTAAATAATTTTTAATATAGGGTTATACATAAGATAAATTCGACTATAAATATTCATCTAAAAATATTTCCTACATAATATTATTTTATTTGTAATTTTTAGACATTAAATAATTTAATTTATTTATGACACAAAGATGATGCAGTAATTATCTTATTAATGAAATATTGACATAATTGATGTTATAAATACCCAAATAAATGTAATTTGAGACTTTTTATGAATTCCACTAATTTTTAGGTTAATATGACATGTTATTACTGATTTAATTAACTTTTTTCGAATTAATCATTTTTTTATGATTTTCACAAAATATCATTTACTAAATAGTGTCAAAATTGACATAAAATAGTTTTTAAAACAAATATTATATTATTAGTTGTTATTTTATTCCTAAAAATCTAAGGTTCAGCCAAATAACTTAGATAAGTTTATATATATTAATAATAAACAACTTGGAGTTCGTTTGGCTTGTTATAGTAAGTTTATTAACCTTATAGTGTAAGAACACAAAAAGACACGGTAAAAGTAAAATTATCTAACTTAAAGTTAAATCTAAATGATAAGGATAAAATAGTAAACTGAACTTGTCCAAATTCTATTGGATGAGAGGATTTCAACCCATCCCCAACTTAGGTTCGAAATAAATCAATTTGGAGCTATTTAAAACTAAATATGGATTTATAATAAAATAATATTTTTAGTTTTTCCAACGGTTTCCCTCTCCTCCCTTATAAATGGGCACCTCCTCCCTCTCTTCCTCACACCACTTTGAGGCTTCAAGTTCGGCCAACCCCAGCCAATTTCTCCCCTAAACTTCCCTAGAAACATCCTAGAGGTCCTGGTATTCTTCAAAGACCAATTTTAGTGCCCTAAAAGGAGGTCTCAAAGAAGCGCTTCAAAGGAGAGGTAATGTCCGTTACTAATTCTTTCAACATTATTTCATCTTTCACTTCTTCTTATTTAGTTGTTTCATTATTAATTAATAACATCAGAATCACTCATATAATGATATGTTATTATAAGTATGAAACAAACCTATTTCACCAACTATCCATCCTACAGAAAACGAAATCACCGCACGTGCGTACGTACAGAATACCGTCTCCACGCCATGGTGTAATCTATTTTCTACCAGCACATTACTTGGATGTGTATAATGGTGTAAATAATGAATATATATGATTATTGTAAAGTGATATTTATTCTTAAATAGTATACATACACTCCAATACAATTCCACAATCATGGGAACGATATCATCGCTCGTGCATACGTACGGAATACCGTCTCCACGATGTGATGCGACTCGTTATACATGATTTTCATTGCATAATGATTACATAAATGAATTGAGTGAATAAATATGATATATATTACACTAATACCATTCTGGAAATGAGGTATATATAACCTAAAAAGAAGAATAAGAATTTATTCGACAAAACACGCATAAGAACAAAAAGTAATAAACACCCGAATAACAAGTAGCAATGAAATATTACTAATAATAAGCTAAGAATATGACCATATATGATATCATAACAATGAGTATGATTCTGTAATGAGTCAATTACATTATTTAAATCATTATATAGGAGGTTCGGACACTTACGAAGCAAATCAGACCTAAGGTAAGGGAAATATCACAATCTCATTTTTATCCGAGATTGTTTATACTTTGGAATTTACTGGGGTGTATTTTATCATACACATCCATGTTTCCTCAATATGTAATATTATTTACATCCACCTACAATTTTTAAATCCAATTTTACCCTTTGGTGAGTTTTTAGTAAAAGATATGAAAGGAATCTTTTGTCATTTTTCATACGAGGTACTTTTTGACTTTTCCGACAAAAGTACGAGAAGAATGTTTTTTTAACTTATACGGCATGAATGGATTTTTAAAAAATTATTTCCAAGAAGCTTACTTTACAAGTTTTCAAGTTTATTTTTAATCAACTTCTTTTAGTTTAGAATTGTATGACATGTTAAGAAAGGAAAAGTGTTTTTGAAGTAGAAAGGATATTTTCCTCAAGAATGGAGTTCAAGTGTTTTATCAAAATTATTTTCCATCTAAGATAATAAAGGGTTCTGTTTCTATCCCTATTATTACATTGATTTGATTATGTTGTGATGGAATTATTTTTATGAATTCCTTTATCTTATATGAATTTTTTTATGATGTCACGATGTTTAAGAATCCCATTTTTATTACATGGGTTATGCTATGATGTATGGTTTATGATTTTGTGTCACACATAAGAATGGTATCATTATGAGATGGGTGGGAACTATATCTCCCTCCAATTCATTGGGTAAAGATTTTATATCTCATGAGATAGACATGGCTGGAACGGCAGGTTAAACCGGTTCAGTCAAACAGGACTAAAACGAGGAATGAACTCGGTTTAGAAATAGACTTTGTCCACTAAGATAGTCTTGGAAATGAGTATTGAATAATAAGAAATTATTATCTATGATTATGTGTGTATGACACAAAGATTCATGTTTTAAGTTATGATTATTGTGATTACATTTCACTACAATGATTTATCCCATGTTATGAAATTATGATCTCTTTTGCAGGGCATGATTTCCAAAATGTTATGTTCTTACGAATATGATGTGATTAATATTTCTTTTGTTTACACTTACGGGGAATTTGAGCTCACACTTTTGTATGTTTTCCTTCCCCAGGTCAGGAAGAAGGTTATTAAGTAATATATTCCAAAAGGGACTATAGATATGATGAAATAAATGGGAGACAGTGTAGACGCTTTATGAACCAGTTGTTTATGTTTCTCAGTTTCGAAAGACACTATACCTATACGGCCCTTTCATGGTTTTGTTATATGTTATAATAAGTTTACATAAATTTTGAAGTACTAACAATGTATGTAAAGTATGGGTCATTATAATGCAGCCCCTTCACCCAGCCGAGCCAGCATCTCGGCGCCCCTCGTGGCCTCCCGAGCCGGCCGAACTTGCCCCCCTCGCAGGCACCCGACCAAGCCAACGTCCCGAACCCCCTCGCGGCCTCCTGAGCTGGCCGAACTGGTCCCCCTTGTGGCCTCCTGGCTGAGCTGGTGTCCTGTCCCCCTCACAATCTCCCGAGCCGGCCGAACTGGCCCACCTCACGGCCTCCCGGCCAAGCCGGCGTCCCAGCCCCACTCGCGGCCTCCCGGTTGAGTCGGCGTCCCGGCCCCCTCACAGCCACCCGGCCGAGCCGGCGTCTTGTCTCCTTCAAAAATCCCTAGTCGAACTGAACCTGTCTGCACCATTTGGGCCGAACTGTGCTGAGTTGCGCCCCCGCAGTGCCCTCCAGGCCAAACCGCCCTCGCGGCTCCTCCGGGATGAACCACCCTTACATCGACCCACGACTGGTGCACGCCCTCGCGACCGGTCCGCACCCTCGCGTTACTCATGGCCAGATGGGCCGGGCTGAACCCAACGGGTCAGGCTGAGCCGAACCTGAACCGGGTCAGCCTAGACTAAGTTGGGTTGGGTTACTCCGACCGGGTCGGACCAGACCCAGGCCCACTATGACCCTTTACTTTCTTTTGGCCATAACTCTGGCATTGGATGTCCGTTTGATAAACCGTCAGCGACACTGGTAATCTTGGTGTGTGGAAATCCCATTGAGCATACCCCAATGGTGTTTGGGGTATAGTTGGGTTACAGTCAGGTTGGATCATGCATGAATCCAACCGGGCCCTCGAGACTAAAAGGCTAATAACTCATAGACCGGGAGTCCGATTGATGCGCCGTCTGTTGCATTGAGACCCCTATGACGTGGTAGACCTTTGGGATACTTCTCCGTGGGACTTAGTGGAAGTTGATGTATTGAATCTTGGATTGAGGAGAGGACCCTCCCAGAATCAAGCATGCTTTGTGAGGAACCGTATGGCTGGCTACGCTCTGACTACTGTTTCTGGATCCTGTGTGGGTTCGACATCTCTAATGACTGTTCCTGGATCCTGTGTGGGTTTGACAGCTCTCACTACTGTTTCTAGATCCCGTGTGTGTTCAATAGCTCTGACTATTATTCCTGTATCCTGTGTGGGTTCAACATCTCAGACAACTGTTCCTGGATCCTGTGTGGGTTTGACAGCTCTGACTACTATTCCTGGATCCTGTTTGGGTTCGACAGTTCTGTATTCTATTCCAGGACCCTACGTGGGTTCGACAGAATAGATGATTCATTAGCTACATCTGATAATCTCTATCTCTCTACATAAGTTGTATACCTCTTTGATCTAAGTCAATAACTTTTTCATACCTCATGATTGATATGGATTTCTTGATAACTTTGGTATATGTATGGGCATATACCTAAGTGGGGTTATCTGTTGATTTCATACATTGTGGTTATCCTTGTTGGATTTTGAGAGACCTTGAGGGTCTCGGGGTCCCTACTGAGTATTGTTATACTCACCCATGCACAATATATGACCGTACCTCATTGTGTTGGTTGCATACGACAGACAATGCTGACCGAGGTTGAGATTATTAGGACTGGACGGTACCTAGAGGTGGACCTCACAACGAGTCGGTACCCAGAGGAGACTGACGGATGTGGAGTGCTGAGGAGGCTATCTGTACCTTCCCTTCAAGTAGGAATCCCGATGGATGACCCATAATCTATTTTTCTTTCTTTAGTTGTAGTTTCAGTTCCTTGTAATTTATAGTTGGACTTGTATTTCCGACCCCTTTACTTTTCAGCACTCTCTTGTTATACAATTTTACATAGTGCTTTTTATCCAGTTGTGTGATCTATTTTGTGTGTTTACATTTATAAAGGAAATACCTTCCCATAATTAGGGAATTAAACCTTTGGTGCTAGTCACCAGCACCTAGCCTATTGAAGGTAGGCTTGGGGTAGTCACGACACGGGCCCCGGGGGACGGGTCATGAGAAATTGGTATCAAGGGAGTCAGTTCTACCACAGAACTTAGGACTCTGATATTTTTTGTGAATTAATAGTGTTAAGGGTACTAAGTGCGATTTTCAGTTCAAGGAGTCCAGTGTTGGTACGGTGACCGACATATCCATACACTAGGACCCTGACTTCTGATTTCTGACTCAGTTCACGAAAACACTAATTTCATGTGTGTTTCAAGAGTTTTCTTTGTGATATCATGAGTCAACTCACCAGGTATAAGTTATTGACCATGGAACACCTATTTATTTTTAGGATTCCGCTGCATAGACAACCATCTAGGGTTCCAAGAGAGTACACGATGACGGTTCACCAAGTGATGAGGCTCTGGTGCAGGGCCCTCTTACTATATTGTCACCTTCAGGTGGTGTACCAGTAGCACCACCACCCATTGGGAAACAGTAACCACCAGCCACACTGGCAGACGGTGCACACTGACTGAGCGTGTTTCACGAGTCCCAGCAGCAGAGGCCTCCAAAGTTTCAAGGCGAGATAGATTCCCTAGCAGTATAGGACTTGATGGAGGATATTTCTAAAGTTTTCCACCTAGTTGAGTAGTTGAGACACTAGTAGAGCAGATGGTGATCTTAGCTACTAGTCTATTTCAGTAAGTGACCATGAGGATGGTCCACATAGTGATAAGGCTTCGGTATGTGGAATGATGCCCGAGATTGTACCTTGGGGTAGTGTGACAAATATATCACTTCCTGTTGGTTAGTAGTTACGACCAGAAGTACCGATAGAGGACACTTGTAGGATTAGTTCCTTACATGTGTTTCACCATCAGATACCCCTCAGGTTCCGAGGTGAGCTCGACTCATAGGCGGATGAGGACTGGTTTGAGGATGTGTCTGATATTTCTCTAGAGCTTATACAACTTCATCAGGATGACATGTCGGTAGCTGAGTATTCATCGAGGCATACCGATCGTTCCCTTTACTCGATGGATTCAATACGATCGGTCCTTTAGAGCTCAGACCTATGAGCGAGGTGTGTTTAAGGACATCCAAGCCAACACTTTTTCTTCAATGCATTCCTACTTATGTTAGGGTGCTAGAGAGAACATTTATGGTTGAATGTTCTTTGGATGAGCGGATACATCTAGTAAATGTTTGGAGTGGGAAAGCAGGAAACGAGAACCAGTCTCAGAGACTTGGGTGTGTAGAAAGTTTTGGGAAGAAGAAGTGTTTGGAACAGATGAATCTGCAGGGTATCATACATGGAAGCAGAGTTAGGAGAGCAGTATGAGGTGGTGTACTTTTCGACATGTTACAACCACCCCCATTTTTTTGGACCCCACTAGGCTCAAGGAGCTAGAGGACATTGGAAGGGAGTAGCTGCATGCAGTCAAGGAGTGTAACCCTAGGGCTCTAGGAATTATTTGAGGTACTGTCTGTGTCCACCAATAGCTTCCATATCAATAGTAATAGGTATAAATCATTCATTATTTCCCAGAATCCTGTTCAAAACCTAGAGTTTCTGGTTAATCCGTTGACTTGACCCTCATGTCTGGAGATAACCTTGGGAGGAGGCTTGATAATAAAATTTACACCGACGGTGTGATATGACCCTTGAGGCGAGAGTTTCAGTTGGAACCTATGGGTGGCAGCATCGAGGCCTTATGAAGTTAGTTTGGGTATAGATTGGAAAACCACAGTTCACACTCAAACTGAATATATTAGGGGAGAAGGTTGTGCTTTATCTACAACTTTGAAATAGGGTTTTCCTTGGTCGGTAAAAAAGGAAACCCAGGAAGCACAAGATCAAATTATGCATAGGAGGGTACAACTGATCACTCTTGAGTTGGCCAAACTTACCCTCATGGTAACAGGATTACCTCCCAAAAGGGAGAGGGACTTCTGAGTTGGCTGGGTACTACCAGATATTTGTGACAGTTTTCTCTAGAGTTGCAGCACCACTATCATCCATGACGAAGAAGGGGAAACCATTTGTGTGGTTGGAGCGATGCCAACATAGGTTTCAGGAGATGAGGCAGACGCTGACTAGTGCCCCCATCTTGAGGCTTCCAGAGGAGGACATAGGGTACATAGTTTACTGCAACGCATCAGGGATCAGAATCAGATGTGTCCTGATGCAGAAGCGAGCAGTGATCGTATATGGTTCTCGTCAGATGAGATAGCATGAGTAGAACTACGCTACCCATGACTTAGAGTTAGCAGAAGTGTTCTTCTCATTGAAGATTTGGTGTCACTATCTGATGGCTGAACGTTTTACCGTGTACTTTGATCACTAGAGTCTCAGGTATATATTCTCTCAGAAGGACCTGAACCTAAGACAACGTCAATGGTTTGAGATCCTACAGGACTATGACTTTGAGATAGTCTGTACTCTTGGGAAGTGGAACATTGTAGTAGATTCTCTCAATAAAAGATCAGGTATTCAGTTTCTAGGAGAGGTGACAGAGAAGCTGGCTGCTTTACAGATATCCTTTGTGGATAGAGATAGAGCAGTCTTCCTTCAGTCTCTTACAGTCACTCCTCCACTTATTTAGTTAATTAGTTAGGCACAATGTGGAGACGCTGACTGCGAGACACGGTGTGCTCAGATGTCCATAGGGCATGAACTTGATGGATTTTCTGAAGGTGGGGAGCACGTCATCCTCTTCAGAGGATGTACCATGATACCCATGTCACTTCAGGAGGAAGTGTTGAGGGAGTTCCAAATTTACCCTCTAGTGGTACATCTTGGATTGGAAAAGATGTACCAGGACCTCAGAAGATAACAATAGTGGTCAGGTATGAAGAAAGAAATAGCTGAGTTTGTCTCTCGGTGCCTCACTTGTCTGCAAGTGAAGGTGGATCACCAGGTACCAGCAGACTTGGTTTAGCCTTTAGAGGTCCCAGAGTGGAATTGGTATGGAATATCCATATACTTAGTGAAAGGACTTATATGTACGTCCAAGGGATATGACTCTATCTGGGTGATCGTCAACCAACTCAACAAGTCGTCCCACTTCCAACCGATCAGAACGTAGGGTAAAGTAGAGAGATTGGGACACCTCTATGTGCAAGAGATTGTGCATTTACATGGAGTACCTATGAACGTTTTCTCCAATCGTGATGCATGTTTACTTCCTGGATATGGAAGGGGTTGCAGGAGGCTTTCAGAACACAACTTCTTCTGATCACCTCCTTCCATCCTCAGATGGATGGTCAGACTGAGCGGATCATTCAGACCCACTAGGACATGATCCACACTTGTGTATGTGAATTCGGTCGCAGTTGGGAGGATCACTTACCTTTGGTGGAGTTTTCATACAAGAACAGCTATCACTCTACCATAATGATGGCACCTTTTGATGCATTGTAATGGAGACCTTGCAGATCACCTCTATTATGGACTAACCCAGGGGAGTCAGCACTAGTGGGACCAGAGATGGTACGGGCTACCACGGAGAAGGTGCAGATCATCCAAGAGTAGATGAAGACTACACAGAGCAGGTATAAGTCGTATGCCGATAGGAGACGGAGACCTATGGAGTTTGAGGATGGAGACCACATCTTTCTACAGGTCTCACCTCGATGAGGTCTACGAAGATTTGGCCGATGCAGTAAGTTATCTCTAAGATTCATCAGACCTTTCTAGGTCCTCAACAAAGTTGGAGAGGTGGCATACTGCTTAGCTCTTTCACCTTAGTTGCACTGGGTGCATGACGTCTTCCACGTATCTCGGTTGAGGAGATATGTGCACGACCCTTCCCACATCATCGACCATGGAGAGTTGGATGTCGACGATGGGGAAAATTTTACAGAGGTCCTAGTGGAGATTGAGGATCGACAGGAGCAGGTCCTATATGGATGGTCGATACCTCTGGTGGGCATTCGATGGTAGCACAGAAATCTCTAGGAGAGCACTTGGGAGAGAGAGGCTCAGATGCGTGCTCATTACCCCCACTTGTTTCCTTAGTTTTAGTTGTAGCTTATGGGGATGTAAAGACCTGAGGTGGAAAGAATGTAAAGTCCAGGAAATTCTGTAGAATTTGTTTCTTAAATACATGGGAATTTTACGAGTCCGCAAAATTTGACGGTGCGTGATTCTGAGGCCCGATGTACTCGGAATCAATTTTGGAAATTTTGTTTGGGTAAATTCAGTAAACGTACGAGTGAGTTTTTATAACTTTTGAACCGGTGCTCGAAATTGAAATCCGATGGCATCGTTGAAATCACAGTGCCAATATTCGCTTAAGAAGACTTTCACTTCGACAATAGTGGGTCAAGAATAAAAGATAGTTTTTTGGGTTTTTGTGGAAAATAATAAAATGAAGTGAGCTTCAATTTATTTTATTTGAGCCGCCATGTGGGTGTTGGGAGGTAGGAACCACTGGGACTATAACCTCCATGTTGATGTTGGAAGTGGGGACCACCAGGCCATAACCTCTCATGAGAGGTTATGGTGGTGGGGCCCACCCAAAATCAACCTCCCAAGAGAGGTTAATGTGGTGGGGACCACCCAAGACCACATAACCTCCCAATTTGAATAATAGGGGTAGGGACCACCCGAACCCTATTAATGGGAGGAGAGGAAAACCTCTTAACTCCCCTCTTTAATGAGGGGGGAGCCTCTCGACCTCCTCTAACTTTAATGTTGCCAACACATCAAATTAATGGTGCCAATTACTCCCCATTAATTTAATGTGCCAACCAAGTTTATAGGGATTATTTTTGAATTTCTTTACAATGAAATAATAGATAATATAATCTATTATTTGGAATGTCTATTCACTTTGGTGATTTTAGAGGAGGATTATTGGGAGAAAGATCCCAACGAGGAATGCCTTCAACTATGAAGAACGCCGACTTTCTTCCACTTCATCGGAGCTTATACCAATGTAGGACGTGTTCGATGAACGACTTTACCCTTCTCATCATCATCAATGAACCAATGCATGAGGTCGGGATTGGAAGTGTGTGGCGGACGCGATGAGAGATGACAACTCCATTTTCTTCCTCACGACTCCATCGACGAACAACAATCAAGTAGGGGTTTATTTTTCATTTAAGTTCCATGTTCTTCATTTCTTTCAAAGAGAAGAATGGTGATGATTTCTTTTTGTGGGTGGAGTGTTGTGGTTCATTCTAAAGGACCGATTGTTATCACCCTAAACGCGGAGGGTGCGGGCCAAACCAACATGGCCCGAATCCTCCGCTATTCTTATTTCTGATGTTCTTCGGCATGACGATGAGGTGATGGGATGACGAAGGCAATGACCATGATACCCGCGACCTCCGCAACCTGTGCCACCCTTATGGCGCTCTGGAGGAACCAGCTCTATCACCCTGGGCCGAACCGCGCAGACGCCGACCGTGCCACCGCCGGCCCGAGCCGCACCGCGCCTCGGTCTCCTAACTGTTCGCCAGCCTTCGGGCCGCTCCGGTCGAACCGGCCCCAGCCAAGCTGAGCCCCAGCTGAGTTGGACTTCGCGCGCCCCGCACCCCTCCCTGATTGGCCTTCCTAGCCGGCCTAACCATCCCCCCTCACGGACTTCCAGCTGAACCGGCATCCCGGTCCCCCTTGCGGCTTCCCGGCAACACCGGTGTCCCAGCCGCCTCACGGCCACCCTGCCGAGCCAGCGTCGCAGCCCCCTCATGGACACCTAGCTGAGCCGGTGTCCTGGCCTCCCTCGCGGCATCCTGATCTAGCCAAACCAGCCCCCTTTCGGCCACCCGGCCAAGCCGGTGTCCTGGCCCCCCTCGCGGCCTCCCGAGTCAGCCGAACTGGTCCCTCTTGCGGCCTCACGATCCGGTCGAACCGACCCCCCTCGTGGCCTCCCGGCTCTTCCAGCATCCCGGTCCCCCTTGCGGCCTCCTGTCCAATTCGGCGTCCCAACCCCCTTGCGGCCACTCGGCCAAGCCGGCGTCCCATCTCCCTCACGGCGCCCTGGCCGAACCGGGCTGGACCACACCCTCTGGGCTGAGCCACACCGAGTTGCGCCCCCCTCGGTGCCCTCCAGGAAGAACCGCCCTTGCGGCGCCTTCAGTCCAAACCGCCCTAACACCGACTCGCAACCGGTCCGCGCCCTCGCTCTACTTGCGGCCTGCTGGGCTGGGCCCAACAGGCCAGGCCGAACCCAACAGGCCATTCCGGGCTGAAACCGAACCAGGTCATCCCATACTAAGTTGGGCGGGGTCGCTCTGACTAGGTCAGACTGGACCTGGGCCCACTGCGACCCTTTACTTTATTTTGGAAATAACTTTGGCACCAGACATTCATTTGACGAACCGTCAGGGGAGCTAGTAATCTTGGAGCGTGAGGGTCCCTTTGAACATACCCCATTGGAGTTCGAGGTATAGTTGATTAACGGTCAGGTTGGATCATGCACGAATCCAACCCGTCCTCTAGGACTAAAAGCCTAATAACTCACAGACCAGGCGTCCGATTGACGCGCCGTCTGTTGCATTGAGACCCCTATGATGTGGAAGACCATTGGGATAGTTATTTGTGTGATTTCATGGAAGTTGACATATTGAATCATGGATTTAGGAGCATCCCCTACTAGAATCAAGCATGCTTTGTGCAGAACCCTGTGGCTGGATGCGCTCTGACTACTATTCCTGGATCCTGTGTGGGTTCGATAGCTCTGACAACTGTTCCTCAATCCTGTGTGGGTTCGACAGCTCGGACTACAGTTCTTGGATCCTGTGTGGGTTTGACAGCTCTGACTACTATTCCTGGATCCTATGTGTGTTCGACAGTTCTGTATTCTTTTCTAGGATCCTATGTGGGTTTGACAGAATAGATGATTCAGTGGCTACATCAGATCATCTCTATCTCTCTACATAAGTTGTATACTTGTGTGATATGAGTCAGTAACTTTTGTGTACCTCATGATTGAGATGGATTTCTTGATAACTTAGGTATATGTATGGGCATATACCTAAGTGGGGTTATCTGTTAATTTCATACTTTGTGGTTATCCTTGTTATATTTTGAGAGACCTTGAGGGTCTTGGGCTCCCTACTGAGTATTATTATACTCACCCTAGAACGGGATATACTTTCAACTCGTTGTGTTGGTTGCAGACGACAGACAGTGCTGACCGAGGTTGAGAGTATTAGGATTGGACGGTACCCGGAGGTGGACCTCATGACGAGTCGGTACCCAGAAGAGACTAACAGACGTGGAGTGCTGAAGAGGCTATCTGTACCTACTCTTCAGGTAGGAATCCCAGGGGACGACCCAAAAACTATTTTTCTTTCTTCAATTGTACTTTCAGTTCCTTTTACTTTACAGTTGGGCTTGTATTTACGACCCCTTTACTTTTCAACACTCTCTTGTTATACAGTTTTACTTAGTGTTTTGTATCCAGCTGTGTGCTCTGTTGTGTGTGTTTATAGTTATAAAGGAAATGCCTTCCCATATTTAGGGAATTATGACTTTGGTGCTAGTCACCAGCACCTGGCCTATGGATGACGTACTTGGGGTAGTCACGACACGAGCCCCGAGGGACGAGTCGTGACAAATAGGCACTGCACATATGAGTATGATCACTTGATAATCTATGGAGATTTTAGGATACATCAAATTTCACCAGATCTTCCAAGGAACCTTGGATTATATGGCCATAACGCTTGTTCCATAACATGTTTTCTTCATCCTTAGATAGAAAACACATATCTTCTTCTCCACTCATGAGGTAGAGATTCCCTTTAGTATGATTTCCATGTAACACAACAACACCATCCTTTTCTTTGATGATACATAATTTCTTAGAAAAACTTATTTCACGTCCCGAGTCACACAATTGACTAACACCAAGCAAGCTGGGACTAATCCCATCAACAAATAAGACATCTCCTCGTCCCATGTCTTTTCCACCAAACTTGGCCTTCCTTGAACCAATAATTTTTAATCCCTCATCATTACCTAATCTTATAATGCCTTCTTTATCATACCTGATTCTATTAACTATATCCTTATTTCCTATCATATAGGAAGTGCATCCACCATCAATGATCCATATACCAATGCCATCTGATGCCTTAAATTCAATTTCTGAAACCAATCCTTATATGCCATTCTCTTTTTGACCCAAGTCTCTAACATGGAATGATAATATTGGTCTTTATCAGTAAATGATGATCCAACTTCAAACATTAGAGCTGGAAATCAATTTTGAATTTCTAGCTCTCTTGAAGATACATTTGACCGCTTCTTATAAAAAAATTAAGTCTACTTCAGAACATTCCTCTGTATTATTGATGTGAAATATCTTTCTATATGCTTGAGTCCTTTACACCTGAAACAACGACAATCAAATGATGACCTTGAATTTTGAGCTCTATAAGACCACCTCTATTGGTCTTTTTCCCTTTGGTACCTATTTTCTATAGAACATACATTTTGAGAATGTCCCATATTATCAAAATAATAGAATCTTATGTGAGGTACATTACTATGTGGCAATGCACCACTATTTGTGCCTTGTGTTCTCTGAATCTTCTGATTCTTCTTCATACCCAAGTCAATCTTAAATCTTAGAGTGCGTGCTTGTGGTCTGACTTGAACCATAATTGATTTCTATTTTAGATCAATCCCCATAATAGAATTATCATTCATAATTAATTGTTTCTTATATTCTGATGGACCACTCTACTTAAATACCATCCTATCTATTTACTTTCTGATCATCTTTCATGATGTTGAACCGAGAGTTAGCAGTTTCTCCTGATAATCAATTGTTCATCGCAGACTGGTGAATTATTCTTCTAGTTGTTCGATATATTTGATTTTATCTATTCCAATTTTAGTCAAACTGTCAATTTATATTTTCTGTTCTTCAATTTTGAGTTTGTAATCAACCACCTTCTCTGAGTTTTCTATCATTGAAGATCTAAGATTTTCAATTTCTTCATTCAGATCGAAATTCTCTTCTACCTATTATTGCATAATGAGTTTGGATTCATGAACAACATTGTTATATTTCTTTGTTTTGGTGCTCAAAATATCTACCTCTTCAAGGGAAGCTTCTAATTCAACCTAAATATCAACTATTCCTTTAGTTTATCCTTCTTCATTGTTATGTTTCTCTGTTATTAATGAATTTCTGACAACTGCCACCAAAGAATCTATTTTATAATCCTTACAGTCCTCCAACTCTTCTGCATAATATTCTTATGAACTTTCATCCTCTTTGGAAATCCGATTCTTCTTTTTTAAGAACTTTCTGCTGGTACTTATCCTCCATTTCTCATTTTATGAATACTTATTTTAGGGGATTTCATCATTTTATTCATCTTCATCATCAAACTTATTAGGAAACTTTGCTGAAAAATTCCCTATATTTTCGCATCAGAAACATGGAGATGGAAGTTTACCTTTGAACTTCCCTTTTCCCCTTTATAGATTGGAGGAGATAAATGACATGAAATCATCCATATTTTCCTCAGGACTATATTTGACTGATAGATTATTGATAGCCTTGAATTCCACTTCCTTAGACTTACCTTTTTCCAATGAATCATTATCATCATTTCTCATTTCATATGATATAAGGGTACTGTATAGGTTATCTAGTGTCAGCTCTTTAGGGTCTTTATCTTCCAAGACTAAAACATTTGGATTAAACTGTTGTGGAAGTTTCCTCAAGATACATTTCACAATATTTATATCTTCAATGACTTCTCCAATACCCCGCATGTCTTCCAAAAAAATATTTATCCTATCAAAGAATGCATCAACAATCTCATTGGGATTTATTCTGAAATCCTCATATGTGTTCAATAGAACCTGCATATTTGCTTCTCAGACTTTTGTGTTTCCCTCATAAATGAAATTGTTTCTGACATTGCATGTGATATTGCACAAGAAATCAACTTCATATAAATTTCATTTGATAGGGATCCACCTAAAGCATTGATCCCTTTATAATCAACATCCAATTCTCTTCTTTCATCTTTTGATAAAGAACCACTATTAATGTAAGATGATATTCCATGCATTGCTGTTGTGAAGACATCCATACCTACTGTTCATATTTAGTGCTGCATTCTATTCTTCCATAGTTTAAAATTATTTCTATAAAATATTGGAATTACTTTATGATTGAACACCTCCATTTATTCTTATTAAGAGAGAATCACTAACTTTTAACCTTTCCCTCTAATAGCAATTGTTAGGTCCACTAGGTTGAATACCTTGGGGGGGATGAATCAGGGTATGACAGATTAAAACTTTTACTCATTTTGATCTTGTTTCATTGTTAGAAAAAACTCAATTCTCTCTTCCTCCAATAAGAATATAAGAATAGATATAAAATCATGCACATAACACATCAATTTTTACTTGGTTCACCCTCACTAGGCAACATCCAAGGAGCATACAATGGCGATGTGCCGATGTACCAAATTCAGTAAGGATCACTACCAATAATGAGTACAATGTTTGGGATAGATCTTCTATGACCAAGCTCACTATCTTTAAAAAGTTTAGGGTATAATCACTGTATTACCAAGGGTCACTCCCTATGCCTCTTTCTTTGGGTCACTGCCATTGTAAAGGGTCACCGTGTTCCTCTTTTTTCGCTCACTGCTATTGGAAAGGAATCCACACATAGTTTATCAACTTGTAGGTTAAACACAGTTTATGGACATGTAAGTCCCTTAATTTTCATGAATTTATGAATCCTAAACTATAGGTAGATGCTCTGTCGATGTTCCTTTTTCACCCGCAGATGAAGTTCACTTTCCCAGGTACTTCTAGGTAACAAAAAATATCTTTGCAAAATGATATGAAGCTTTCAAAAGCTTCCTAGGGAAAATCACTAACCACCTACTCCTCCCACGTACTATGTACTGGGAATGGTATGTGGATCACCTTTTCTTTGTACTTCTTCCACTTCTGCAAACCACTACCGCCTCCACAAATTTCTTCCTTTTCTCTGCCTATGAGAACTACCCTCTATTCGTGAACTGTTCTCTATTCACAAACTATCTTCTCTTCCCCATACTAGAGCTCCCCCTCCGTGTACCACATGCAGAATTCTATCTCTCACGTATCAGAGATTCATCCTCTATGTACCAAGTATTTCTTTATGGGTTAAGAATCCCCACAAACATCTTCGACAAAATTTCTTCCGCGCGAACCACTTCATCTTTCGCAGAATTCATCCTCAAGAACCTCATTAGAACTTTGCCGAAGTCCTGGAACAAAAATATGTTCTGTGATGATATTTAGTCTCCATAGTAATAGGTGGAATCAATGATTCTTATATATGAAAAGATATCTGCAAAACCCTCTAACCCAAGATTTACCAAATCTTCAATCCAACCTTCATCGCGTACCGATCCTTTTTCTACCGCTAACCACAAGCCACCCACGAACTGTTTCCATTACGCGGTCCAAATACTTACTTTTCTCCTATGTGGTCAATCTCCTCTACCGACATCAAGTTATCCACATATCATGATTCCTTCCACCAAGAACTGTTTTCGATTTCGCGAACCGCTCCGACATACCATTTCCACCGCTCTGCAAACCATTCCCGAAACATGGTACACAACCCATGAATTATGG
The DNA here is from genome assembly GCA_963277665.1 of Viscum album. NCBI lineage: Eukaryota > Viridiplantae > Streptophyta > Magnoliopsida > Santalales > Viscaceae > Viscum > Viscum album. The sequence continues at coordinate 1,043,897,129 of OY728125.1, forward strand.
TACACAATTATCATAGTTTTCCAAATTTCATTAATGTTCTTCATACCGTTCACTCCTATAAAAAAATACAACCTTTTCCAATATCAAACTCTGGATTTTGAGGCCCAAAAATTTGGAAAACACTTGGAAATTATGCCACCTTAAAATCCTATCTTCAGCAAACACCAACCACACACATTTGCAATCATCTAATTTTGTCAACAAACACAACCACACCCAAAACATACCAAGAGGACACATTGAGGGATTTTTACCAACATAAATTCATTCTATTATAGTTTTGGTTATGATATTTAAAGATAAAATCTATGATGAGTATGTTTAAGTATTTTTTATCAAACAATCATTGTTATATTAAATAATGAGTTTAATATTGATGCTACCATTCTAGAACTAAAATAAAATAATTTACTTATTTATATAATATATTATAAGAAATTAAATTCTTATTAATACCCATTATTTAAATTTAAAGCATTGTTAAATTATATGGTTAAACCAACCCAAACAAGAATATAATATAATTAATGGATGACTATAAAGAGATTTAGTTGTAATATCATCATACCAGAACCTTAATGAACATATTTAGTATTTATCAGTGTGATATATCGTAATTTTAAAGACATAAAATAATAAATTAACCTATAAAAAGTTATTATATTGTATTAAGAAATCATTTTTTCTCTTAGAAAGATCTTTTGGATGGATGAATTTACCACAATTGTTTCCACGTATTGTTAATAGGTTTTACAGTTTTATTTATAGAATAGTAATAATTTCATAAATATCACATTTATCCATAAAATCATTCTCATGATAATTCAAGAATAGTTGTGGTAAGAAGAAAAAACAAAAATCAATCATTCCATTGAGGCAATAGTTCTCATGTAAACATAGTTTTTGATATCATTTTCCATTGACTGGGAGAAATGTATAATGTTTTTATCATTTTATAATCTAAAATATGATATACATATCATACATATTTATTAAATTCAGTATTAAGACCATCCATGTATGATTTTTTAGGAAAACAAAACATGATGTGTCATAGAGGCCGTAGTCTGCACAGATGGACAAATATAATTTTTTGTTTTCCTTAAGGGAAAAGAGAAAATGTGTTCAATAGTTATTCCATTAAAATAAAAAAATTAATATAAAAAATACTAATTTAATTATTTAGGAATGAGAGAAATAAATTTGGGAATGTAATATATAAAGGAAAATAAATTATGGAGAATTAGTACTCACGTTGAGGACTTGGGCCACTACAAAAAAAACATTACACTCAAGAACATAATTTATAATATAAAAACATCATTAGAACATTATTATCACTTATAATAGATCCTTGAAATTTACACATATTTCCTTTATTGGTTTTTTGGGGAAATAAAAACAAAATAAGGGTGATCTTAGATGCTTAGTAAGAAGACATGTATAACAGAAGTTATCATAACATAACCATGCCATAAAAAGTATGAAAAAAAAGAAAAATTAATGATCTATATATAGTCATAATCAAATGAAACTAAAGGAAGACAATATCTGGGATAATAAATAAAAACATGGATAATAATTATTGATATCACACTAATGGAATGTATATTATCGGGCATCATAAACATAACATCAAATAATATTTACAAGACATCATATGTAGATGGGTAAGAAATAGATAAATACCTTATCTCATTTGTCTCATGAGACCTACTGATGCATAGAGAGACTATCTATATCATACCTAACCCATCGCTAATTAAGTATAATGCATTCATCATAAAAATTAATAAGACATTTTATAACATTCTCTAAGGAACCTATTACTTAATCAAGGATGAATAAAATAATGGATACCATATAATGGAAGTACAAAAAAAATATCTCCCAATTCAATGGAATAACGTGGATATATAATAAAATATCCCTAAATAAATTTAGAAACTATGGGGTATTCTCAATACAATTGGTAATACTTTTATTAAAGAAATATAGATATGGTGGCAGAGAGGATACTTTAAATGTATTGGGTTATTAATAGAAAATAGTAATTAAGTTTATTATTTTAAAATGGTAGGAGACCAAATAAATGGTAGGAAAATCCGTCATTATGGTTCATAAATATCATGTTAATTATCTAAAGTAAATGATATGGTAGTGTCTATTTAGGTATAAAGTCATAGGCCCACTCATCGTGCATCAAGTGAAGATTGAGTGGATACTCAACCAAACATTTTTAGGGTGACTACTCCTAGGAGAATCTATGCTACATTGGCATCCATTTTACAATATCCATATAGAGATGCAATTTACAGAAAAACCACGCACACATTACTTTTCAAAATTTAAGATTTTTGGGCATTATGATGGCTTAGGTAACATCTCAAACAAAACCCCTTTGAAATACAGAGCCTCTAATATAACTTAAAAAACCATGAATAAAAGGAAATTCATGATATAATAGATCAAATTAGAATTATATAAACTGTATAATTTAAATTAAGTGCACAATACAAAATAAGTCTAAATAGGAATTTGAGACAAAAAGTCCCTTACAAACTTAAAATATTTTTATTCCAAACACATTGAAGGATAGAATTTCAAATGGAAAATTAAACACCATGAATAATGATAGTATCATGATAAAAAATATTAAAGGGGTAGTAAATTCACCAAAAAAGAAAAATGGTGCATAATGAGAATTATGCCTTAAGGGATAAAAATTTGAGACAATAAACTCTTACAATAATTATTGAATTATACTAAAGGGTCTGAATCTTCTATATAACAAAAATAGATATATTAATAACCTTTTTAAGATCCATTTTCATATCTATAACCTTTTATAAATTTCATTTATAATTATTCTATACATTAATATTTTTCATTTATTATCTATTTATGATACTGTGTTTGAGTAATCTTGAACGTTTTGAACTAGTTTCATAATAATAGTGTTTTTATTGGTTATTCACACAAAGTTCATAATTCTATGATCATAAAAGGTACTATAATTAATGATTTATAATTATTTATAATATTATAATTTCATTCTATGATAGTTTTGGCTATGATCTTTAAATATTAAATCAAATATTAGAATGTTTGTTTTTTTATCAAATAATCATTGGTATCTTAACTAATGAGTTTAAAATTAATTTTACAATTATAGAAATAAAATAAAATAATTATTTAATATTTTATATCATATATTACTATACATTAAATTCTCATAGATATCCATGCTATAAATTTATAACATTGATCAATTATATGGTTTAACTAACCCAAATAAGAACATAACACAATTAATGGATGACTATAAAGTGATTTAGTTGTAATAACATTATAAAAAATCATAAATAACATATTTAGTATTTATTACTTTTATATATAATAATTTTAAAGTTAGAAGATGAAAATTACCTGCACAATTTTATTACATAGTATAAAGGCATCATTTTTTTCTCCTAGAAATCTCTTTTTGATGGATGAATTTACTATATTTTTTTTCTCATATTGTTAATAGATTGTAAAATTTTATTTATAGTACACTAATAATTTCATGAAAATCATATTTATCCATAAAATAATTATCATGAACATCCAATAACTATGGTATTAAAAAGAAAAAAAAACAGAAATCAATCATTCCACAGAGGTAATAGTTCACATGTAGAGTTGGTTAGTGATATCATTTTCCATTGAACAAGAGAAATGTATAATATGTTTTATCATTTTATAATCTTTAATATGATATAAATTTAATAATTATTTTTTAAATTCAACATTAGGATCAGCCGTGTAAGGTTGTTTAGGAAACAAAATGATGTTTTGTGGAGGCAGTAGTCTGTACACATGCACAAATATCGTTTTTTTGATTTCCTCAAGGATAAAGAGAAAATGTGGTTAATATTTATTAACATAAAATAATAAAATTTATTATAAGGAAATAATTATGTAATTATATAGTAATGAGAAAAATATTTTTGGGAATTTAATATATAAAATAAAAGAAATTAGGGAAAATTAGTGCTCATGTTGAGGACTTGGGACACTATAAAAAAGGTCTTAGATGCGGTTTATTAGTGGAAGTTCTAATTACCACCGTGAAATAAAACATATTAAAAAACATTATAATATAGTGGAAATTTAATATAACCACATATATAATTTTTATTTTAAAAATTTGCGGCATTTTTATTTAAACAGCTGCTAAATCTTCTAAAAAACCTTAATTTCGACCCCCTCACCCAAATCTCCTTGGCCCCAAACCCACCCGTCCCACTCCCCTTAGAGACCCCAAACCCCCAAATCCCCCACCATGCTAACTATGGGGACTGCCATGAACCCAACCCCCCTACCGACTACCACCTTGACCTCGATCCCCTACTCTCGATGGCAACCGTCGTGACCCCACCCCCCTACTAGTGACCTCCATGACTTTGAACCCCCTATTGGAAACCGTAATGACCCTAAACCCCATGTTGGTGTTTATTGTGATGCTAAAACCCCCATTCTAGTGACCATCATAAACCCAAAACCCCTTCAATGACCCTAAACCCCCTATTAGAAACCTCCATAACTCCACCCCCAACTCCCAACAATGGCTGTTTCCCTCCCTCCGATCCCTATGACCTAGAACCTCCTTCCCCCCAATAAGGACCTCACAGTGACCCCTCACACCTCGATGACGACCCCTAAAGGCCTATATTCCCATTTTCTGGTGACTACGACCCCCATCATTATTGAAAGTGAGTTTTCTTGAATTTTTCTAAGGGGTTTAATTAAATTATATAATGATCTGTGCAATTGAGTGTAGTTTTTTTAATTGTGGATTGAATAATTTTTATGTTGAATTTATGTTATTTATATTCAAGACCCTACCCTGGTCAATAATGATTTTGGGTGATGTTTAATCTTTATTGTACTTGTTTGATTATTTTTTAAAAAATATTTTTGTTTTTTATTTTTAAAAATTTAATATATATGAACCATTTGAATTTTAGGAATGTTGAGAACAAAAAAAATTCATGATCCGATCTTATATGCATATAAGAACATGCCAAAACTACCATTAACTCCAGTGGATCTATATGATTTCATTACACCCAAGACTACTAGAGAGCCAACCATTTCCTAAAAAATTGTTAGTAGCTTACCATTCGATTCACTTACAGTGATGGAGAAGTTAGTGATCCCTCAATCTTGGGGATACTGGCAAGTTAAAATTACTGGTATGTACTTCATTGTGAAAATAATTTTTTTTTTAAATTTTTAATGATTTTTTCAAATAGATAAATGTAATATTAAAATATATATGAATATGAACATGAACGATGCATGGGACCTAAAGGAATTCAAGTTTATCATTCCATTTGATGAGTTCAGGTTACCTACCGATGACACTTTCAGAATCTATGAGAATATTCTTGGGAAAATTGCTTACAAGATTGTGATATTTACCATTAATTATAAATATCGGAGGAATATTCTAACATATTGGAAAAATTAGGTCTTTGATAATCAAGTTAAGGTAATATTAATGTAATATCCACTTATAGATAACATAAAATACATGAGTAAATTTTTTAATATACTTATAAAGTGTTATGTTTTTTATTTATAGATGTTTTTTCATTTTGATGTCCCTAATTACGTTTCATACCCATGGAATTTGAAACATATAGACAAGAAATGGAGAGATTTTTAATGGAGATTATGACATGTGTTTATTGAAACCTCTCTGAGCTCATGGAAAATGTATGAGAAAGTGCATGAAGGCATTTCTCATGAGAAATGGAAGCTATTTTTTGATATTAACAGAGATGAATATCATGAAGAAATTTAATATTTTAATGTATCTTAATAACATAAACGTGATAAAATTAATTTTTTATAAATGTTTCTATTTTTGTAGGAATTATATAAAAAATACTATAAATCATGATAAACAATTCATTCCTCAAATCACTGGGGATCAAAGTTTTCAAGAAAAATAAAAATTTTGGTATGTATTTTATCCACTATTATTTAGATTATTTTACTATAAGTTATGGTTTTTTCTAACTTGTTTATAGTTTTTTTTAAAATCTAATCAATTAGGCCACTCTGTTGGTTGAACATAGTTGTGATTTAAAGTGAATTGTACAATCGATGATAGTTTTGTGAATGAACCTACCAAAGATGTTGGAGTAAGTACTTTTCATTACTATTTATAGTTATTTCATAACTATAAAAACATAATATTGAAAAATAAATTACAACAAAAAACAATCCATAAACCCAATTAAATGTGGCCAGGTATATGGCTCAAAAAATGCCAATTTGGTGTTGTTTGATACATCTAGAGGCCCCCAATTAATTAGGTTTAAGACTTGTTTGTTCTTATAATTTATTTTTTAATATTTTGTTTCAATATTAATGAAATAAAAATAAATAAAAATGATTTTTTAATTAGATAATATTAAGAAGTTCATATATTTTAAAAAATCATTGTTATTATTTTTGTATTAATTGGTTAAAATTCAATATATCTAGGATGTGAACCCTTCACAATCATCATTGGTTTCCCATAATGATTTAGTTTCAATGGTTTTAGGGATAGAGCAGAAAAAATGTGTATAGGGGATGGGTTCTAGGCCTATTCCATCAGCTGTCTCTAGTAGGGTGTCATCATCAATTATTATTACATCTATTGGTGGTATTATTAGTTACATTGAGTGGGAATAATAAAGGGAAATTTAAAGGTTGAAATAAATAAATAATGAGTAAGAAACTTATAGAAAAAATAGGTCCAGTGGATGGCAGGAATAGAAAATGCTTTAGTTTTTTTATTTCAGCGGATAAATGACATGATCCCTGAAGAAATTTACAACTATATAGATCTTCTTACTAAGGTAAATATTAAATTCCATAGATCTTTCACAAATTTTAGATTAACATATACAAATACCATAAATAAAACTATAATGAAACTTTTATAGTGATGACATGCACATTGAGTCATACCAACCAAATCTTGTTTTGGATTTCTTTGTGGTAGATTTCTACATGTCGAAAATGAATTATATATCATTATCCTTATGTTTGAAAATAATCCAATCTTGTTTGATCGGTTTTGACTCTATAATTTTTTTAAAGGTACCATAGAATTTAAAAACATGAGTTAGGCATTGAAGTGGAAAAGAAACATCAAATTAACCTGAAATCATAGGAAAAAGTCTTGAAATTGATTTTTTATATGTAGGAACGTACGACACACCATTCCGAGTTACAGTTTCCTCAGGATGCTTATAAACACGTTTTTAGTGTTTTAAAACACTAAAAAAACATGTAACAATCAAAACCATAAAAAATACCTCATATTTATGTGATATCATGGGAAAAAACCATTAATAATTTTTGATTTGTATGAATAGAAAACACATCAATCCAATGTGTGGTGTCGTCATAATGACTTAGTAAACAGTTTATAAAGGAACCAAAGCCTTTAAAAACATGTCTGGGTGAGGGTAAAAATTGGAAAAAACATAAAATTTAATTTAAATTAAAGGAAAATGAATGTAGATTTATTTTTGAAATTTAGAAACCAATGAACCATCATTACGAATAATGGTTTTCTTGGGATTTCCATAAACATGTTTTTAGTGTTTGGAAACAAAAATTGTTCATGTAATAACAAAACCAAATAAAAAAAACTTTATATTGATGTGAAATAATGGGGAATAGACCATTAAATTATTCAGGATATGAAATTTTATAAATCACATCATTCAGACATGTGATGTTGTTGGAATGACTCGATAAACAGGTCTTAAAGGTACCAAAGCATTTTAGAATGTCTGTTGGTGGGTCAAAATAGGAAAAAAATCATATTGCCATTAAATCAGAGGAAAATGGTGATAGATTTATTTTTATAGGAACCGATGGCCAATTATTCTGAGTTACTGTCTTCCTAGGATGCCTGTAAGTGTGTTTTTCTGCTTTAAAATAGTAAATTGTTCGTGTAATAGTCAAAACAATAGAAAATGACCTCTAATTGACTTGAAATCTTGGGAAACCCATAATTGTGTTATTTTTGAAGTTACATGTAGACAACATGTCAATATGTCATGGGTTGTAGTTGGAATGACTGGGTGAATTGTTTTTAGGGCACCAAAGCCTTTAAAAATGTGGCTCAGGAGGTTAAAACTATGAAAACTATGTAAGATTTCGTTTAAATTAGAGGAAAATGATAGTACATTAATTTTTAGAATGTATAAATTTATGAGACATCATTTCAAGTTATTGTTTTCTTTGGATTCCCATAAAAGAATTTTTAGTGTTTTAAAACACTAAACCGTGCATGTAGCAGTCAAAAGCATAGAAAACATCCTCAGAATGATGCAAAATCATGGGAAAACCATGTTTGAGTTATTTTTGATGTGTAATTATAGACAATATGTCAATCTAACATGTAGTGTGGTGATAATTACTAATTAAAAAGTTTTTAAAGTTACAAAATCCTTTAAAAACGTGCATCTGGGGTTCAAAACATGGAAAATGACGTCATATTAATATAAAATCAGTGGAAAATGAATATTGTATTTTTTTAATTATAGATACTGAATGAACATCATTTTGAGTTTAGGGTTTCTCAAGATTCCTATAAATGTATTTTTAGTGCTCTAAAACACTAAAACATGTGTGTAATGTTAAAAAGAAAAGAAAAGAGCTTAAATTGATGTGAAATCATTGTAAAACCACTTTTGAGTTATTTTTTATGTGTATGTTTAGACAACATGTCCATCCAATGTGTGGTGTGGTTAGAATGAATTAGTAAACAACGTTTATAGGTATTAAAGCCTTTTAAATCATGTGTCGAGAGGTCAAAACTAGTAAAACAATTTATTATTTCCAAGAAATAATAATAAAACAAGAATAGATTAATTTTTATATTGTATGAACTGACAAAACATCATTCCTAGTTATGGTTTTCCTGGGATGCCTGTAAACTCGTTTTTAGTGTTTTAAAACACTAAAATGTGCATGTAACAGTCAAAAGCATATAAAATGACCTCATATTGATGAGAAATCATGGGAAACCTACCATTTAGTTATTTTTTATGTGTATGTATAGTTAACTTGTCAATACTAAATGCGGTGTGGTCGGAATGACTCAGTAAACAATTTTCAAAGATACGAAAGCCTTTAAAATCATGTCTTGGGGAGTCAAAACCAAGAAAAAAGACATTGGATTTCCATGAAATCACAGGACAATGATTTTAGATTTATTTATGAAATGTAGGAACTGAAAAAAAGCATTCTGGGTTGCGGTTTTCCCAATATGCTTGTAAACGAGTCTTTAGGGATTTAAAACACTAAAACATGTGTGTAATAGTAAAAAGAATATAAAACAACCTCATATTGATGTGAAATAATTTTAAAACCATAATTAAGTTATTTTTCATGTATATGCATAGACAACATTTCAATCCGTCACAAGGTGTGGTTAGAATCACTCAATAAACAGTTTTAAAGGTACCAAAGCCTTAAAAATGCTTGTCAGGGGGGGTGTCAAAGATAGACAAATGAAATCATATTTTCATGAAATTAGAGTAAAATGACCATATATTTATTATTGAAATATAGGAACTAATAGTAAATCATTCTCAGTTACAGTTTCCCTGAGATGCGCGTAAATGTGTTTTTAGTGCTCTAAAACACAAAAATAGAAATGAAATTGTAGAAAGAATAGAAAATAGATTTATATTGATTTAAAATCATTGGAAAACAATATTGATTAACCTTTGGCATGAATGTGTAGAAACAAAATAAATCTACCGTGCAGTGTGTTTGGAATGGCTCAGTAAATAGTTTTTAAAGGTACCAAAGCCTTTAAAAACATGTGTGAGGGGGTAAAAACTAGGAAAAGAAGGTCAAATTACTATAAAAAGCAATTTACAATGACTATAGATTTATTAATTAAATTTAGGAACCAATTACGTTTCATTCTGAGTTACGGTTTTCCTAGGATCCCCATAAACACATTTTATTGTTTTAAAACACTAAAACATGTGTGTAACATTAAAAATAATATAAAATGACCTTATAATGATGTTAAATCATGGTAAACCCACTATTTAGTTATTTGTGACTTGTATTTATAGAAAAGATATCAATCAGACTTGTGGTGTGGTCGGAATGACTCAGTAAATTGTTTTTAAAGGCACCAAAGCCTTTAAAAACGTATGTTGGGGGGGGGGGGTAAAAACCAGTCAAACGATGACGTATTACCATGAAATAATTAGAAAATTAATATAGATTTACTTTTTGAAATATAGTAACTAATAGCATGTCGATCTGAGTCACGATTTTCCAAGATTCCTCTAAAGGGGTTTTTAGTGTTTTAAGACACTAAAACGTGCATGTAACAGTCAAAAGCATATAAAATGACCTTATATTGACATGAAATCATGGTGAAACCACTATTGAGTTATTTTTAATGTGTACTAATAGAAAAAAATTCAATCTGACATGTGGGGTGGTTATAATGATTCAGTAAATAGTTTTAAAGGTACCAAAGCCTTTAAAAACATGCGTTGGAAGGAAAAACTAGAGAAAATGTTAGTTTTCCATGAAATTAGAGGTAAATTATTTTTGATTATTTTTTGAAATTTAAGAACTAAATATATTTTATTCTAAGTTACAGCTTTCCCCCAATGATCGTAAATGTGTTTTTAGTGTTTTAAAACACTAAAACATGCATGTAACAGTCAATAGCATATAAAACAACCTTAGATTGATGTGAAATCATGGGGAAATCACCATTAAATTATTTTTTAAATCTATGACATGTTTTCATATAAAAGTATTTATTTTTTTCATTAAGTAAGTTTCAATCACACGAGACGTTGATTTAAACATTAATTAGAATTTTATCTACTTATTCATTTTCAGTTTCAAGTGTTGAATCATATATTAAATAAGTATGTTTATGTTTTCAATTTTTTTTCATGATATATTATTTTTTATGTTAAAATATAATCTATTTGATTAAAAAATAAAAAATTTTATGTGCAAAATTATGAATATATTCTATGTATTTTCTATTTTTCATTTCTTTTCATAAATATTATTATTTTTATTATAGGTGAAAGATTTCGGTAGTGTGAAGAAGGTTGAGGGTTTTGATTAATGAAATTCTTCAGAAATCTATTTTGATGGTTCTTAGTTTCCATAGTATGTTTAAAATTTATCAGTGATTCTAATGTAATTATGATTTAGTATGATCAGTTTTAATTTCAATCTTATATATTTTTTATAATTGATGAGATGATGTGGTGAGTTCTAGTTGATGAGATGATGTACAATAATATAGATACAACTATGTTCATGGGGTGGATGTATACTGGACATGGGTTTTTTTTGGACAAATTTTATATGTATATATTGATGACCAAGCTTTGGGTTGACTGAGGTTATGAGTTGACTGAGCTTATGGTGATTGAGATTATAGTGATTGTGGACGGATGTATATATAAATTTGGATGTAAGATATATGATGTATGTGTTATTGTTTTACTATGTATTTATGTTTTAGTTTATTACATATTAAAGTTTATATATATATATATTTATTATTATTTTAAAAAATAAATATTAAGAGAAATATTTTACGGTGAATCTTATAAACTACTGCTAAATAAATAAATGAAAATATTATTTAGTGGAGGTTACCATTAAATTTCACTAAACATAAATTATGCTATATATATTAGTGGTGTTTAGGTTCTTTTATTGTATTTTGTTTTTGAGTTAATTTTTTTTAAAAAACTTGTCGCTAAATAACGTCGAAACCAACACTAAAATGATCTAAAAACAACACATATATAAACCAATAATGAAATAAAAAACAGATTCTAAATGAATTTTGATCATGCAACACATGGAAATTTTAGTAACCACCTTTAAACAAATTATTAGTGATTCAAACCACCATCAGTATCACTAAAACTGATATTAATGCTTGCTTTTTGTAGTGGGATTTCCCTTAGAGAACTCATTAGAAAGGGAGATCTTAGGTTAATATCAAGTGAAAATAAGCTTAAGATTATGAAATAGTATTCTAGGGGATAGAATAAGGGAATATTTTCAAGAGGAAACCATACTTTTGAGTGGTATTGAAGGGGTGGTGAGAGGTCCCTTTTATAAGTGATGAGAATTGCTTTTTATAAATATTTCAACTTAATATAATAAAGGCACATGTTTGAAATGTAAAATGGAAGAAAATGAACAATAATTGAGTGGGGGATGTGATAATGTTGATAATACCTCAACCATTCATTTTAATACATATTTTAAACAATTTTTTAAGTCCATTACATTTAGAATTTTCACTTTTACCATTTTTGGCTTTACCATGGTAACTATTTTTTACCAACATAATTTAATTTCAATTACTAAAAATAATATGAAACTTATTACATAATTTGAGACTAATAATTCCAAATAGGAAATAATTTTTATAATATAAAATTTCTATGTGATAAAAAACTCAATTTTAACATTAGCACATGTAATGCATAAAAACCTGTATTTAGAAAAAGTGTATTTTTAAGATTAAAATTTATATATTACATAAAATTAACAATATCATTGATTTTCATGATATAAATTGGTTTATTATAAATTAAGTAACATTTATATTGATTTTATAGAAAAAATAAATTTTATCAAAAAAATATTTTATTAAAAAACACAATTTTTTTTTCATTTATTGGAAAGTATTACTTATGTTCCTAAAATTTTAAACATAGGTTTTTAAAATTAAAAATATTATTTCAAACCATATAGTTTTAATAGATAAAAATATATTTGATAAATTAAAATGTTTTATAAATTTATAGGTCATTATCATATAATAATAAAGTCATAAAAGTTATAGTTTTGATAAAACCCGTATTTTTCAAAATTCACCTAAAAGTAAACTATTTTTGAAAAGTACTAAAAAATAATCTTAATCTAATATTGAAATTATAAATCCAAAAATTAATTTAATTTTTTAAATAAAAATTATAATTTTTCTTTTAATTAATTTCATGAATAAAGTCTCTTTAGAGTGCATATTATGTAATATTTTTTGGATGTAGTGTTTACTTACTATTATAGGGTCTTAGGTATTACATTCTACCCTAATTAAAATAACAAACGAAGTATCTTGGTTATATTGGTTAGAGTGGGTAATTATTTTTCAATCATTTTCTTCGAAGTATGAACATATATTCCACCTTGGAGAAAATATATCCATGAAAAGAAACTTTATAAAGAGAAAATTCAAACTTAATGAATTTCCCATATAATTCCTTTCCTCTCAGGATATCAATAATTATTCATATATGGTTCTCATTCTCTTCATATATTTTTTTATTATATCAAGATATCATCAATGAATACCACCATGAAGTTATCAAGATAATCCTTCAATACTCAGTTCATTAGATCCATAAAATCAGAAGGTACATTAGTTAACCCAAAAGGCATTATCGTAAACTCCTAATGTCTATATCTTATATGAATTTTCATCTTAGGTATATCATCCCTCCACACCCTTAACTAATGATAACCATGGAAATGATCAATCTTTGAAAAATATTTATATTCTTAAAGTTGATCAAACATGTCATCACTATGTGACAATAGATACTTATTATATATAGTAAGGTCATTGATATCCCTATAATCGATGCACAATCTCATAGACCCATCCTTATTTTTGATGAATAAAATTGGATCTCCTCATGATGAAACACTAAGGAATATAAATAAATTATCACACAACTACTATATTTGTTTCTTTAACTCTAACAACTCTTCATGTTTAATTAGATATAGAGTTTTTGATATGGGTCTTTCATTAGGAATGAGTTCAATAGAAAGTTAAAATTTACACTTGGGTGGATAACCAGGTAATCCCTATGGAAATAAACCAATTTATTTTTATACAATGGTATATCCTTTATCCTTAGGATTTTATTCCCATCCATATATAGTGTTTCCCCTTCCTCTTATCCCATAATTTCTTTAAAGTGAGCTACTTGAGTTGGGTTTAGAAACGACTCGGGAGGTATTGTTTCTCCCTTGAAAATAAGGGATTCTATACCCCATTTAAAACATTAATCTCCATATCTTGGTAATAAAATCCATTATTATACACTGATATTCAATACATACCAAGAATTAAGGAAAAATAAATCATAGGTATAAGAATCAAGTTTTTCACTGGGTAATATCTATGTATCTTAATAGAGTCTTCTAATTAAATCATCATTACAATAAGAATCCCATTTGTAGTATTAACTAAAAACTACTTTTTCAAAGTATTAAGTGTTTATTTAATGTTCTCATCAAACATGCATAATATAAAAGATTTTGTAGAACCTAAATCTAATAATTCATTCACTAACTTTGAGTTTAGGATCAATATACCTATTATCATTCAAATTAGTACTTAAACCTTAGGTGTAATGGTCACATAAAAATGACATTTCTCTCTCATCCTTTTTAAGTAAAATTACCTTGAAATTCAATGAATTTATTTTTATAGTGCTTTATATCCTTATAATTAAAGTATTGAAAATCTACAACTACATCCTTTTATTTTCATTTGAAATATTTATGGAATTTTACTTCACAATTGAAACAAACTCCTGTTCCATTAAATAAACATCATGAGTGTTTATTTTCATATTTATTACATATGGTAAATAATACACCTTCATACTTCCCATTTAACATAATTTTCTTTCTATGGTGGTCAGCAGATCGATTCTTATCCAAATTTCCTTTGAAGGAATAAGTCTTATAGAACTAATTTTATATCTTAATAGAACTTGAGACTATATCCTCATATGATAAAAATTTCTAAGATACTAAATACCTATAAAGGATCTGGTTTAGCCCATCAAATAAATGAAAATATTAATTTTTGATCTATATACATAGTCCAAAACATGTCTAGCTTACCATGTAAAGTTATCCTTGTACTTGGGAACATTTTCCACCAATTTCTTTTTTAGATTAAGGAGTTAAAATTATATTTCAGCCCTTTTCACTTGAGGGAGACACTTTTCATATAATATTTATTAAAAATTTTCAATACCTTATGCATTATCTCTACTTCCTCTTTAGTGTTATGAATTGGTGACCACCATTGATCGACATCTCCCTTTATATGATATACCTCAATGATGATGTTTTCACTTTCACTACTTCTAAAAGCGAAAAATATATTTTCTATGGACTTGATTCACTTCTCATCTACCAATATATTTTTAGTTACATTGAATGGTAGATATATTTTCCACATGATGTGGTCCAACATAGTTATAACACATTGAGGATCGACAAGTTTATCTATGTTGGTGAGGCTATTTATCATAGTTGGGTTCAATGTCCCCAATATAGTTGTGATTTTATTATCTCCAACTCCATCCTCATTGACTTTATTGGGAGTAACATACTTATATTTACTAGGGTGTTGAAAATTTTCCTATTTATTATATTGGTCTCCATCTCTAAAAAATGGTATACTTATAATTATTTCATGATATTGAATTCTAAAATATAATTATTATTACAGAATCTGGGAAAGTATTCCTTAAAATGATAATATTTTTTCATACTATTTTTTATATACAACCATGTTACTCTTAATTTAGCCTTTAAGGTTTATACTAAACATCATCTGATACCAAATGCTGTAAACCTGTCTCTAAAAACACAAATATGGTAATTATATTACATTATAGATACATAATACAAGAGTTATTTAATGATCCAACAACATATTAATCTTGGAATACTAAATACATATTTTTCACATTACACCTGAGAACATAAAATAAAACATAAGAAATCCATGGGAACATTATTATCTTTTCAAGAAGATACTTGAAAATTATATATAGTTCACTTCTTGGTTTCCTAGGGAAAGGAAAACTAAATAAGGGTGAGACCAGATCTTCTATAAGGACTTTCCTATAATGGAATCTATCATAACATAAGCATAGCATTAATAGTATAAAAAAAATAAATGATAAGAATAGTTCCATAATCAATATAAACCGAGAGAATACTTTATATAGAATAATAAATAAAAACATGGATAATTATTACTGATCTCATACTAACGTATTGAGAAATGATGAACATCATGAAAAATCCATCAGGTTCATGTTCCAAGACATCATACATAAATAGGTATGATATATTCCAATACTCTAGAATGTTTATCTCACAAGACTTACCGATACATCAAGGGGGAATCTATAATAGACCCCACCTATCACTAATTAAGTCCAATGCATTCATCATATGAGTTAAAAATAGATTTCATAAAATTACATAAGGAAACTAATACTTAATAAAATATAGATAAATAATGGTTATCCATATAATGGAAGTACAAAAAATGTTTCCCCATTCAATGGAATAATGTGGATATCTAGGATAATACCCCAAAATCAATTTTGAAATAGTGTGGTATTCACAATGTTATAAGAAGTACCCTTATCAAATAAATAAAGATAAGGTGGTGGAAAGGGTACTTACCAAGTTTCAGATTATCAATAGAATATACTAATTGAGTTTAGTAGTTTACAATTATAGGAGACAAAATAAATGGTAGGAAAATACATCATTATGGTTTTAAAATATCATGTGAATTATCTAAAACATATCCATAGGAGTGGCTAGCCTACCATGTAGTCTTAAGACCACTAATCATACATCAAGTGAAGATTTAGTTGATACTCAAATAGTATTTTTTCAAGTTGATCACCCTTAGGTGAATATATGCTACTTATGAATACACTTTCTAGTATCTATATAAGGACGTAATTTCCATAAATACCACACACACTTTACTTTCCAAAATTCATGATTTTTGGGAATTATGATTGCTTATGTAATGTCTTAATAAAAACCCATTTGAAATATAGATATTATAATTTAACATCATATACCATGAATAAAATAAATTTAATGATATAATTTATCAAATAGTTAGTGTAAACAATATATAATTGAAACTAGGTGCACAATACAAAACATGTCTCAAGAAATGTAATTTGAAATGAAGGGACTATTAAAACCTTAGAAACATTCAAGTCAAAACCCCCAAAATGATAGAATTTAAAATAGAAAATTAAATACCTTAAATAATTAGAGGTTAATGATATAATATATTAAATTAATATTAGATAAACCTTAAAAAATTAAAATGGTTTATAAAAAGAAATATGTCTCAAGGGATGAAAATTTTAGGCAAAAAACCCTTAAATAAAATCCTAACTTCCATAAAGTGATTAAATCTCATTTATTTAAAAAATAACTATTCTAATAACTTATTTTAAAACAATTTTAATATCTATATCATTTTTTAAAATTATATCATAATTAATTTCTTCATGTATATTAGTTAATTACCTATTTTTTATATCATGTGTGGGTAATCATGATCGTTTGAACTAGTTTCATAATAACTATGTTGTTATTCATTTCGATCACAAATTTCATAATTTATTGATAATAAAATGTACTATAATTTATTATTTATAATTATTTATAATGTTATAGTGTCATGATATGATAGTTTTGGTTATTATCCTTGAAGAAGAAATTAACAGTGAGCATATTTCAGTTATTTAGAACAAATGAACATTAACATCTTAACTAATGAGTTAAATATTAATATTAAAATTATCGAACAAAAATAAAATAATTATTTACATAATTATATAATATATCACCAAATATTAATTTACCATAGTCATACTTGATATAAATTTATAGCATTATTCATGTAGGTAGTTAAACTTTCCCAAACAAGAAAATACTATAATTAATGGATGATTATGAATTGATTCCGTTGTAATATCATTATACCAGAAGAATAATAACCATTTTTAGTGTTATTAGTATGATATATCATTAATAGAAATAATTATAATAAAAATATAACCTTTATGAAGTTATTACAAAGTACAAAGAAAATATTTTTCTCTCATAGAAACCTCTTTTGGACAGTTTAATTCACAACAATTGTTTGTTGATAATAATGTTAATAGTTTTTCTGATTATATTTAAATAATTGAATAATTTAATAAAAATAAAATTTATCTATTAAACCTATTCTCATGAATATCCATAAAAGTTAGTGATGAAAAAAACAGACGTTAATTGTTCCATGAAGGCGATAGTCTGCACATTTTCATAGTTGATGATTTTGTTTTCCATAGGAAAAAAATGTATAATATGTTTTAAAATTATATAATATAAAATATTATTTAAATATAATAATTACATATTATATTCAGTTTTACTACTATCCATGTAAGGTGGTTAGAGAAAAAAACATGACAGTTCATAGAGGCGATAATCTTCACACACGCACAAATGCCATTTTTGTATTCATTAAATGAAATGAGGAAAGGTGGTTGATAGTTATTAATTTATCATAATGAAATTAAGTATAAAAATATTACTAATTTCATTATATAGTAATAATGTAAATATATTTTTTAAAAATAATATATAAATAAAAATAAATAATGGAAAATTAGTATTTATTGAGGAGTTGGGATATCCCTTCAAGGACTATATTTGGACTATATCATGGGAACAGAAGATTAAAAGGGTGAGAAAAAATTATTTTTTAATTATTAAAGGAATATTTTATAATGGGAAAAAAATTTAGTTGTATTGAAGGGGTGGTGAAGGGACCCCTTTTTAAGCTATGGGAATAACAATTTTGTAAATATCTGAACTTAATATAAAGGGGGAACATGTTTCAAATATAGTGTTTGTTCACAAAATAGATAATTATTGAGTGTGGGATTAGATAATGTATATAATATATCATCCATTCATTTCCAAACATTTTTTAAACAAGATATTATGCCATTTTCTCTTAGATTTTTAACTTTTACCATTTTTGGTTTTACTATGGTAACTAATTTTTTACATTAGTAATTTAATATTAATGAATAAAATTAAATGGGCCTTATTACCTAATTTGGAGGTAATTATTTCAAATAAGAAATACATTTTATCATATGATTTTTATTTATGTGAGAAAACCCAATATTAATACTAGTGCGTGTAATGTTTAAAACCCATTTTTAGAAAAAGTGTAGTTTTAAGGTTAAAATTTATGTGTAGGATAAAAGTAAAAATGAATTTTATTTTCAAGATATAGATTATTTTATTATAAAATAAATAAATTTTATATAGATTTCAAACATATCCCAAAATAAATTTTACCAAAATAGTATTTAATTAAAAAAATACCAAAAGCAGCTTCTTTTATTGGAAAATATCACTTAATTTCATAAAATGTTAAATATAGGTATTAAAAATTTAGAATAGTATTTAAAAACATATATATTTTACTCCTTAAACACACATATGATGAATTAAAGGGTTTTATAAATTTTTAGGTATTTATAATATAATAATAAATTCATAAAAGTTACAGTTTTGATAAAAACAATATTTTTCACAATTCACCTAAATATAAACTATTTCATAAAAAATAAAAAAATTCATCCTAAGATAATATTGACATTATAAATAAAAAATGATGTTAATTTGGTTAAATTAAAATTAAAATTTTTCTTTCAAAGAATGTAATGAATAAAAGCTCTTTTTAGTGTTAATTATATAATAGTTTTAGGATGTAGTGTTTATCTACTATAGTAGGGTCTTGGGTGTTATATGTACTATAGTCATATTGAAAATACATTACATGAAAGAAATTTATTTCATCGCATTTCTTTTTTAAATTAGTTGTGTTTATAATCATGGATAATTTATTCAACCCAATTTTATAATTTTTTTAAATGATTGTTTTTAAAATAACTGATTTTACCACTTTTATGAACAATGGTAAATGACAAATACTTACCCAAAATTTCAAAAATTAGGGAAATTATTTCATTTTTTTAAATTTAACCCCCATCAATTTTAAAATTTCAAGACTTATTTTTTCTCAATTTGGTGCATCCTGTGTGTTGCCTATCAATTTACCATGTCTACCATCCCTATCCCTCTATAATTTCACACATATCCATGATTTCCCTATATTTTTTAACACCTCCCTAGGTTCCCTATATTTCGCCCCATGATTTTGCTACACACATTCCCCCATGACCCCCCTAAATGAGATTGAGATTTCCCTAATTTTTGATGTCACCCATAACATGATCACATGTCATGTGATATCACTATGTGTTATATGTGTTTTCACATATATTACCCATCATGGATAAAACTAAATGAATCAGGGGCCTTAAAAATAAGTCATATCACTTTTTTGGGTGGGGTATAGTGGATGGTGGAGATCATACATGGATCAAAATTATTTGAGTGAATGTTCTAAGTCACTCAATATTGGAAATTTCCTTTTTTCCATTATAATTATCTGATAATAACATTATTTTTGATGTTTTATAGTGTAATTATGGACAATATAATTTAGAAAACACTCTATTAGGGTTTTTATGGTTTCAAACTAAATCTATTAACCATGTATAGATTTATCTAGTTGTAGTGTAAATTAGATGAATTCGTTCATGTATCAGTCTCTAACCCCTAGGGATTTCCTATTAACATTAAATTATAAAAATTCTAGATATGAAACCTTGTATACTGGTTCATGGATTATAAACAACATTCCTCTTATTTTGAACCACTAGTTGGTAGATTATTATTATGACCTTTAAAATCTAAGTTCTATCCCTATATGGATCATATTCACTAACCATAAACTACATATTTGGAAAGAGGTATCCCTTTTTAAGATTAAAAATGTTATTAGTAAACTAATAAGAAATTATGGTTTCATGGTGTCTCAAACTATTATTGATTATACTTTTCCCTGTATTGAAATTATGCCAGAGTGTTTACTTCCAAACAGGCCAATCCTTTGGAGGCCTAGGGGGAATTGATTTCACCGGAATGTGGTGAATGATTGGATACCTGATCTATGCCCAAACATAATTTTTTTGGACATTCACACACCCATTATGACTCTACCACACACCTCCCCAAAATTGGGATCCTAAAGTTATTAGGAATTTGGATGGGTTAGAAGAAGAGGGTAGCAACCCCCTATATGAAAAACAATATTTTGTGAGTCTAGATTTCAAGGAACCTACTGCACCTTGTTTTAATAAGAGAAATGGGTTATTTAGTATAAGTCATAGTCTACTGATTTTCCCTATAATGGGGATCATTCTGAACATTTCTTTGATAAGGGGATTGAGGTTTTCATGTCTGATACACAGAGTGCTATTGATAAATAGATTTCTTTTTTTATCTTATTCTTGATAAAGGGAATGAGATTAATATACAGAATATGAGTTCCATTAATGATTGAGTGTATGAGATTTTTTTGCACTCTCTATCCTCAACCACCCTCAATCACTCCCCTTATAGGGTCTTTACTCGGGGGTATCCTTGATTGATGATGGAATAAAAATTCCCCAAACCGTTTTAGGCTCACTGAAGGGAAAGTGTACGATTACCTCTTGAGAATAAGGGGTTTAAATTCACCTTCTAGATTTCAAAGATACTAAAAGTTTTACTATTGTAACTTCTAAAATTAATTTATAAAATAAAAACAAATCCATTATATTTTTTGAATATGAGATTGATGTTAGATGTTTTAAATGAGTTAGGTGATATTTAGAAACAATTATTAATTATTTGTGGAATTCATAATACCATGGGATAAAAGAAACCCAATAAAGTACTGGAACATAAATCATCACTTCATAGTAGTAGGATATATCTTGTTTATATTTTAAAAACTAGAGTTTCCATGTATAATTATGATTATATTGATAGATTTTGTAGATAACTATACAAGATATCTAGTTATAATTTTTAATAGAAGAAATGGTAGGACTATCATTCTTTAGAATCCAATTACTATTTCTATTAATGGTATATTTATTTCATCCAAAAAAATTTCATTGTAATGTTTTTTGGAGATAGGGATTTTAATTTGTCTCTTTCATTTATGATTTCAATGATAAAATCCTCCATTAATACCATTGGACTAATTTTAGATAGATTTCCATTAACCAACAAACTTGGATCATCTTAGGGGATTTTAATTGTATTTCTTCCACTGATGAAAATTTTTTGGGGGGAATATTTCTTTAAGAGATACTGAGTAGCTCAAAAACTATGAATGGATCTTAATGTTGATGATAATTATTCAATATTTTGTCACTACACACAGTCTAATAAAAAATGGGTGAAACCCATATTCCCAGTAAGTTGGATAGAGTTCATGTTAATTTATAATTGTACCCTACTTTTTCAGAATCTTCTGTTAAATTCTGCACCCAAGAATCAATGGGAACTACTAATGTTTTTTAAATATCTATCTTGAAAATAAAAAGAAGTTTCCTTTTATATTTTTTAATTTATAGTGGAAGTAATAGATATTCTATATCCTTGTACACTACGTCTGTGTCTCCCACCATTAAATCAAAAACCTATATCACATTTTTAACACTTTATGGTCTTTGAAAAAAGATATTACTTCCTATTTTTGAAAGGGGAGACTGAGTCACACTTAGATAATTGAAAATATTATATGTGAGTTCTCCCCTATTCAAGTTCATATTATTAAAAGGTTAAATGATCCCTCACTTTATATTAAAGAGATGAATTTATTAAATAATTTGAATAAACTCCTTTATTTGTAGAACCTTGTTCTTTAAGTAGAGAGATAAAATTTATTTTATTAAGAAAGAATATGCTAATTCTATATTATTTCATTCTTGTGTAAAAGTGTAAATATTTAGGTATATTATTAGTATGATTAATAATAGATTTGGTTCATGGGTTTACTCCCTGAGAGATTTTAAAAACATTTTCCTTAATTAATTTATGAATTTATTAGGCTCACCTTCCCAAAATAATGATGCCAACCTAGATTTATTTGACAAAAACAGGGTGGTGATTGAACCTGAATGATTTAATCTATGTTCCCCCTTCTCTAACCATGAAATTAAAGATAATTTGTATTCAATTCATAATTAAAAATCCCTTAGGCCTTCTAGGTTACATTATTTATTCTTTAAGAAATCCCTAACTTAGGTGGTCTATAATATTATTAAAGGTGTGATTATTTTCTTTTGAAATAATTCATTTCCACGAGTTATTAATGACACTATCATTTCCGTAATTCTCGAGGTTATGATTCTTGAAAATGAATCTGATTTCAGGAATATATCATATTGTAAAATGGTATTTATGTGAATCACTAATTTAATTTCTAACCATATTAACAGTGTGCTTCCTAACTTTAATGGAGAGGAACAAGGGGATTTTTTATATGGTAATGATATTTCTAATAATATTTTACTAGTTCATGAATTAGTGAGAAATTACTCTAGAAAACATATTATCTATGCAATTTCCTTAAAGATTTTTTTTTCTTAGTATTATGATTCAATTTCTTACAATTTCCATGATAATTTTCTCAAGTCTAAGAAATTTCATTTTAAAATTTTCAAGTGGATTATGTATTGTGTAACCTCTTCTCAATACTTAATAATGATCAATGGTGATCAATGTGACTATTTTATAGGAATGAAAGGGTTGAGGAAATAAGTCCCTCTTTCTCTCTTTCTCTTCATTTTTATGAATACATACCTTTATAAAGTATATATATTGTCTAACTCTATGAAGTGTTTTAGATTTTATCCTAAATTCGATTAACTTAAAATAACTAATGTGATGTTTGTAGATGATCTATTTCTATCTTCTACAGATGATATGTGTCAAACTGAACATTTTTCTAGAGACTTGAAAGAGTTTAGTTATGGGTCTTTCCTCACTATTAATCTCCTTATAAGTAATATTTTATTTGGATGATTCTATAAGGAGTTTAGGATAAACATTAATATTAATCCAATTTTTTTAGAATTCTATATTTCTATAAGTTTTTTATCTTAGAAATACCACCATTATGGGAAGATGTCACCACCCACATCTTCCCTTGATCCTCTAGACTTTTAATCTATGTTTAACGAGTAGTGTTAGTTAGGGATATGTTTAGTAATTTATTTTTATATTAGAGTTATATATATACTATTACTCAAACCATTATAATTTTTTTTAATTCCCTCAATAGAAGTATCATTTTTACGGTAAGGAGAAATCATGGAAGGCTCATTATTCTTAGAATAAAATCACACTTCCTCTTAATTTGGGTGGTTTGGGGTATGCTTTGGAGACTAACATTATGTTTATGATTATTCATATTTATAATTTAGTGGGATTTAAGGAATATTTATTGGTTTATTGGGTGATTTTTTAATGGTTTACTCATATTCAAAAGCAATGATTTACTTTGTGTGGATGTTATTGGATCTACTATGGTATATTGTAAAAGGTGATCCATTTAGTGAAACTTCTATATAGGCCACTATCATTCCATTATAGATTGATGATAAGACTAAATAGCCCAGGATTTTGGATGGCCCTTTTTCCCTCTAAATAATTGTTTTTTAAAGTGGCTCTTGGATCAAGAAAAATCATCAAATCTAATAAGATGTTCCATTTTTCTCTATTGATTATATTTTGTGCCCCCTTTCCCCCCTAATACTAGAGACCATTTTTTTGAGTACCATATATCCTATCAATTGGTATTTAAGATGAATGAGGTTCTTCATATTTCCCTACCTTCTTGTGGATGGATTGATTTCTTATAGTATATTTTAAATTATATGAGATCATTAATTGTCTTTAATCAGATATGTAGAACCTCATTTCTATGAGGTTCTTCATATTTACTTCAAAAAATATTTTTATTCATTTTTGTGAGAAAATATTATAATTTTTTTATATAAAATTTTGAAATATTTTTTGAAAAAATGAACTTCATTTAAAAAAAAACCAACATTAATTTAGAATTAATTTTTTGTATTTTTCATAAAATATTGATTTTTTAGAGAATAGTGAAAATACTGATTTTTGTATAAATCTGATTTCTTTCCAAGAAACTAATAAATTTAAAATTCCTATTATATTTTTAATATTACTTAAATTGAAATATTTATTATTTAGTTATATTTAATCCACTAAATTAATTTTTAATCATCTTTATATTTTATTTTCGTATAAGATTATTTTTGGGTTTAAAAATGGGGGTTTTCTAAAAACTATTTTAAAGAGAATAACATTTATCCATTTTAATTAACTTAAAAAACCCTCAATAATAAATAATTAAATTAAATTTATAGATTATATATTAATTAATATTAATTGAAATTAATACAATGATGTTTACCAATAATAGAGTTAATATAAAATCATCTAATGCTTGAAAAATACATTTTTGAAAAACCACTTTTTGTCACGTCTGCATGTTTTATTTTAAATTAAATTCTACTACTTATGTGAATTCAATTTAGTAAAATTTATTTAGTATTTTGAATAAAAATAATTTATATTATCTAATAAGTTTGACTTAATTTCTATAAAAATTGAATAGTAAAAATATTAAAAATCGTTTTCTACGTTAAGACGAAAACGAGTTTACTGGGGTTAAATTAAATAGATAAGGGACCATAAAACTTGAATAAATACTATTTTATAGGAATATTTTGGGATTATAGAATTTAACTCGTATGAATGGTCAATTTTAGATCCATGTGTCATGTAAAAAGCTTGGCTATACATTTTTCTTTTCAAAAATTTCAAGTGTGTCCTCTCCCCTAAATATAAAAGGCCACCCCATATCCTCTCTTATTAACACATTAAAATATTTTTTGGATCATCCATGAACTAAAAAAATACTTCTTTTAATTCCATTTCCTTGACCTATAGCCAAAGTTTTTTTCATAAATCTATAATATGAAGGCTTTTATGCTAACCTAAGGAGGTTGTCTGAATAAGAGGTATCATGTTTAACTTGATATTTTTATTTTATTTATTCTTCTACCTCATTGAAACATTCTTTAATTATTTTTATGTAATAAAAAAATGTCTCCAACATACTAAAATTTTATTATGTTATTTATATAACCTAAATACATCTCATCTTCGATCAAATGGGAAACGAAACCATCATTCATGTGTATAGAAGACTATCACCTCACAAACTGATGTAATTCATTTTTCATCATCACATCTCATGGAATGTTATATTGATGGATTTAAAGATTATATATTAAAATTTTAATATATTTATACACCTAGAATTATTATATCCCATAAAACTTCTTAATTTATATTCTATGGGGGATACAATAACATTGCTCGTGTGTAAAACAGACTACCCCCTTACGAAGCAATGTTATTCTCTTTTCACTAAAATTTTCCATGGATGGTAATAAGGATAATTATAATGAATATATGTGGTATATATTAAATCATTATTAAATTCAAGAAATATTTATTTTTATTAAAGGGTAATATATCATCTAATTTTTATCATTCTATTCACTGAGAAATGATAACATCATTTATGCGTACATGCAGACCACCACCACCACAAAGTGATGTGATTGTTTTTTCATTATCACATCACATAAATGACATATATAAGTGTATTTACATAAATAACAGGATATTTATGATATTATGGTAATTATAGAAAGAAAAAATATTTTATAATTTCTTTTTATAAATTTTTTTGAAAAATGGAAACATTACACATGATTGCAAACAAACTACCTTCTCTATAATTGTAACATAGTTCACTTTTTCATTAAAAAAATTCATGATTTGTTTAAAAATTATAATTGGTGTGTAAAAAATATAATATTTTCATGATTATTATTCTGGGTATGTTTAAATAATGACCTCTTTGACCTCGTTCAACACAC
The DNA here is from genome assembly GCA_963277665.1 of Viscum album. Taxonomy (NCBI): domain Eukaryota; kingdom Viridiplantae; phylum Streptophyta; class Magnoliopsida; order Santalales; family Viscaceae; genus Viscum; species Viscum album. The sequence continues at coordinate 1,043,924,026 of OY728125.1, forward strand.
TGAATCAGTTTTGAAATAATGAACCGAATGTTCTCCAAACACACGGTGTAGACTTAATAGATTAAGTATTTAAATATGTCCTTAAAATAAATAAAATAAATTATTTAAATATATATAATTATACCTTTAATATTATCTTAAGAAATAAAATAATGGATATAATCTTATCATATAGGATTTAAAGGATGTACATGGAAATTTCTGACTTGAGGTAAGGGACTTCACCTAAATTTTCCTTCATTGAGGTAAATTTTAATGTTATACACCTAATTTATTTTATATGGTTTATATAATTAAAATGTTAAATTTAATATCATGAATCTCTTATACATCATTCTATTTTATTCTTTAATTTTAATTATTTCATCCAAGGTGATTTGAATTAAATGTTACCAAAAGGTAAATAATTTCATAACCCAATTTATATTCATTGGGTTATAAAACTTATTAATTGTATTTGATATTATAATATTATGTTTTCATTGAAATTTTATTATATTTTGTTTTATTCAAAATTTTTTATGTGTTTTTACATTTTATACACATAATATATTGATGTATTAATTATTAAATCAACATTATTATCATTGTAAGGGTTAATCATCTCAAATTTTCTTCTTTGGGACATATGTTATGTGATACACCTATCTTATTTTATGAGGTGTATCTAATATACCTTTTAAATTTTTATATCATGAAACTCCTTATTTTCATGATATTTGAATATTCATTTGATGATATTCTTTTATTTATTATACAATTTAATAGTTACCAAAGTGGAAAAGGCTTTATGTTAAAATATTCTTTCTTTCAAGATTTTTTATGATCAAATTTCCATTGGAGTAAATCATATGATATCATTTTATTGAACTAGATCAATTTCTTCTCTAATTTTTATGAATGTGTATAACATATTTGATTTATTTTTCATCATTAATTGATCAAATAAACACCAACAAAGTCATTTGTAGGTGATATTAATCTTGTATTTTCTTTTAGATTGGCTAGCTTTCTCTTCCATATCAATGTTTTCTAAAATAATTGTTAAAATTGTATTTTCTAAAATTAAATAATTTGCTAAATATATATTTCATTATATTTTTCCTCATTATAAATGGTTTTAAAAATATAAATATACGACTATTTTTGAAATAGGTCACTTTTGACTCCCTTTAAAAAATGTTTTAATAGAATGTTTATTTTAACATTTACAACATAAAATTTTTTTACTACCACCATGTCAATTATTTTCCTTAAAGTTTACTATATATGTTTCTAATTTTTTTCTCAATGGAAATGATTTTCACAATATTTTGTGATTTTTTAGTTTTCAAAAGTGATCTTTAAAGTGAAAACATAATTTTCCTCAAAAATAATTTTAATGATCTTTTAATGGTATTTCTATTCATGAATATCAAGAACCCTTGATGTTACTTATTACCCACTAGGGATAATTTGTAATGATAGCATACTCATTATTTCTTTGGAATGATTATGATTATTTCAATGATATTTTCATGTAACTCATTCGTTTTCCATGTGTTAATCAAGGTATGAAAGTAATAATGGATGATTTTATGAGTTTTATGATGAAATAAAAGATCTATGTACTGTATTCATGTTGTGGTTTTTTAGAAGTTTTTTATAATATGGGTTGATCCCCATTATAGATCTTGGGTGAGCCCGATATTTCATATACAATGGGTGTGCCCAGATAGCATCGGGTGACCCCGATATAGATTATACGATGGGTATGCCCCAATAGAGCTTCAATGGAATGGGTATGGAAGTTGATCGTATGATTAGTAAATATGTAAGGGTTCATTAAGGGTTATGCATGGGTTTTATGAAGATGATTTTCCAGAATGTCGATATTTTTTCTTTATGATTTCTATCAGTTATTAATGATTCCTTTGATCCACATTGAAATAACCTAGATCACGATTATAGATTATTATGAATCTTTTCTTTGATAAAGTTTTATGACTTGTTTCATGATTAGTTATCTAGGTATTTATAACTATTAATATTCTTATGTAACTTCCCTAACACAGAAGCTACTAAACCGGTGATCTGAGATGATTCGTCACATGACCTCAAGTACGCCTCCCCATACGCCCGAGGTTGCTGACTAGCGGCGAGGGTTCAATAAGTAACGTGGGGAGACTATACCATCTTTATCATAGGACACAACAGAACACAATATAAATAGTGGAAACAATATGAATATCCAATAAACATGCATAACCAAGAATTTCCCTAAATGGGGTACAAACCACAAATCGAATACACTAATGTCATTTCATACTAGTAGTGAAAGGTGAAAGAAACCCAAAATAAAACAAATGGAGAAAACTCCAAATGGGTCCCGATACTAAGTTCAGATCGTCCTCCATGTACATCACGAGCCCAACTCAACCTCCTACAGTAGGTACTTCTCCCTTGCCCTAACCTACAACCAAGAAGTCTGCTTGGGTACCGAATAGTGTCCTAAGTAGGGTGTGAGTAGAAAACTCAGTAGGCCACCACAAAAGGTGTCTAAAAAATATCCAGTCTAACAGATAGTGAATAGAAGTACAAAATGAATGGTAAGAAATCAAGGAACAATTAGGGTTCCATTAGTTAATAATGATCATTTATTTTATGACTAGAATTTATTCCAATTCTATTTCTTATACCATATTCATTACATAAGTCATATTGATCACATGCTTCATAGGATAGGCATAAATATTATCTATACAAGGGTCTAAGGCAATCGATCACAATTAATATGGGAAATAAACCAATCCCCTATCTCATTAGGGATACACATATCTCATCAACACATTATCCTCACCTTGAAGCCTCAGTCTGGGTGGAATGCAACCGTTAGGGGAATAGAGCATCCATCCCCTTCCCTAACCCGTGCATTTTGGGGTGGAGTTTAGAGCCTCAGTATAACTCAACCCATGGGCGTAGAACCTAAAGTCAATACCCCACTCTACCAAGCCATGTGCGCATGATTATTTATCAATCACCACAACCATACCATAACAAAACATAACATAACCAACACCATTAGAAATCATTATTCACAATACATAACAAACAACATGGGAACTAATATTACGCATTAACCCATTAACACATTTCCAATTACATTTCATATTCATTTATATAAGTCCCCATTCTCATTCCTTAACCCTTTAATTTTATTCATCAACCCCTCTTCCTTAGTCAATATTCATCAATGGCCCTACTTTAACCTGTTTATCCCATTTATCATTTCAAATACATTTCTCATGTATTAAACCATTCCATATTTATGAATTACCTCATGAAAAAATTTACGTGTTCTCAATTCCCAAGTAATTTCCAATTTAAAATGATCATTATTTCACATTTACTAGTCCTATTTGGCATTTTAGCATAAACCATATACCATTCGACACAATCCCATTTAACCTGATTAACCCATTTTCTAAGTCATTCCAAACAACCCCTTAATCTATTATTAAACCGAGGAAATGCATGTAAATTCCATATTTAATCCAACTAACCATACTAACATGTTCAACATGGGATCTATGTTATTACGCATCAATTCCACACGTGAACTTGTCAATTTCTAGGTTCGAAAAGGTCGGAACACCCCATGGGTGTCCCCAAATTGGTCAAATCATCCTCAATGCATCCCAAGAGGATCACGAGGGTTTCAAATAATTATTTAGATGATAATTCTATCAAAATCCCATCAAAGGCATCTAAATCCCAACAAGAGGAAGCAAGAACACATACTCATATGCACACATCTACATAAAAACTATGGGATATAACATGTAGACCACCTACCGTAAATCCGTTGATGAATGCACTCTAAATCAGGGCCTTAGATCCTAATTCAAGCACCCCTTGAATCCCTAACCTAGGTTCCAATTAAAAAGTGGGTTTTAGGGTTTTATAAGAATATTGAAGAAACCACAAACCCTAATTTAAAAAAGAGAAGCAATATGTGTGTTAGTCTTACCTAGGGCTTTGATCCGCAACCAACGGTGCTCCAAAAAACCAAGAATCAAAGGAGAACCACCTCTTAGAAGATTGAGTCGTCCAATTTCTTCATTATGGTTGCAGGGGGTAAAATAGATGATAAATCCAAGTTGGGTTTTAAAATCCCAGGGTGGATTTTTGAAATTTTCTCAAAGTTTCTGGGCTGCACGGTTTATCCGCACAATTTTCCAAACTGTGCGCAAACCGTGTGGAAGCTACTGCCTGAAAATAAGCCCCTTCGCATGGTTTCCTAGAAATCCTGCATGGTTTGATTAAATATGCACCAACCATGCATAAGCCTCTGTACATGGCTACATGGTTCCTGTACGGTTTGTACTAACTATGCGCAAACCTTGCAACATGACCAGGGACTCCTTTTTCTTCCTATTTTCATGTCTCGAGCCCCAAAACACCCTCGAGCCTCCTCATGAACTTTGGAGACAATTATTTGACCAAAATAAGGGGATTAAACTGAAACATAAACTGGAACATATTTTAAGACAAACCGAGATCTTACAACCTCCCCACCTTATAACGGCTCGTCCTCGAGCCACTCTTCCGAGTATCATCGAACTTCCGTAAGAATGGATCATGCCATAGGTCTTGCCTATCCATTCCCACTTTCAAATTTTCTGGTTTCACATCAAAAGGCCATCGAACATAGAACAAGGGAACAGGCTTTCCCATCATGACTTCCTTACCACAAACGATAACACAAACCAAAAAGCTCTTTAAGGATGCATCCACTTCAACTATTCCCACCACGAGAACTTAATGGGGGAAACTTAGGTGACAAAACCTAACTCACCACACATGGAAAATTTACACACAACTTCACATCGTCATAGAGGATCCAATCAGCACCCCATCGACCTGATACTCTATACGAATCATAAACCAGAATCACTTAGTGTCATTTACCTCTATTCCCCAAACTCTAACAGTTTCCAAACCCGATATCACCCAAAAGAAACACACAATCCTTCCAACCAAATTTCCCGATGATTCACTCCACCACTATTCATATAATACACAACCCAAGACTCTTGGGTGTTCGACCAACTAAACCCATGCCAAAGTTCTCTATTAGGGATAACTCACTTGAATGATGACCACTCGAGTCATTCCAACCCAAAAATCTTGTCATGCCTTCAACCAACCATTTATCTAGTATGGTTTTCTCTACCATCTTTAGTTACTTGGAACCTCCACTTTCAATGAAATACTACTAAAATCTCAACCCGACTTCCACATCACCTGTCATGCTCTAACTAACTATGACCCAACATCCATAGGAGCATTACCTTGCTTTGGAATCCATCCACACCATCAAAACCATTTAAAATGACATTCCTTCCTTATCCTCTCAAGGACTAAGATCAACTACACCTCACTAAGGTACCCTTCATTTCTATGATGGTACTTGCTACCACAACATCAACCCGGAGGTGGTTCACTCCCACCAAACACATTTAAGTTTACAATTTTAGGTCATACCACACCCATATGGCTTGTCCCAGAACACCCACCTTCTACTGATGGTACACTATCCCCTTATCACCTCCCCAAGGTGCTTACTGACTTGAAGCCTATCATTATAATCCCACACACCCACTGAGGTCCCTCCCTGAATTACAGTATAATTCCATCATCATGGAAATACTTCCCTCTAGACCATCATCAAGATTCACCCTCAGCCTCACACCACGTCACATAGCCAAGGTTCCCTCAAATTCAAGATGTTCTAAAACCAAAAAAGGAGAAAAATACTCGAGTCTAACCCCAATCCTCATTCGATTTATAGGGCTCCAACTTCTCTTGACACAACCTCTTTTCATATCCAACCACACCCTCCTATGAATCAGCACAGACATCCCAAGCTTCACTTGGAACCACCCTGAGCTCAAGCCGACACTTGGATCATCAAAAACCATGTCTAAGGCCCATATACCTCTCCAAGGAACCTGACATACACCTCACAAGATCCTCATTGGAACCCTAGTGACACTACATCGACTTGATGTTCTCCTATCCAAATATAGGACTAACTCATCACTCCCCACCTTAGGAGTGGAATTACTATTGATTTCCATGAGGGATTCCAGCCACAAAATATTATACTTGATCACAAAATGAACCCCAAACCCAGACATGGATACCAACCCTTTTCCAAAAACAAGCAAACAGACATCACCCAGTTCCCATTCTAGGCTTCCATGAATGGAACCCATGGAATTTGTCGACATTCGGTCCATCCTGAGGACCTCACACCAAGCCATCGAGGGTGAAAATTCCATCATCAAGATCCAGTTATACCATTTCCATGATCGTATCTTCATAATGTATGACATCCAACCAAACACCTTCATATCTCTTGGCATGAGATAGAGCTTCTCAACGTACCCAGGATGGTGTAAAGATATTGAGCAGTCTCGTCACTAGATGAGGTACACTAAGAAGTTGTTGAAGAACACCACCACCAACTTATCCATTTTTGAATTCGAACTAAGGGGCACTATGACCTGCCAAGAGTTTCAGGCTTACCTTCCAAATTCATCTCATCAACATCTTACCACCACCACTCATGTGTGATTAACAACCAAGTTTAACCATAACTCCATGACCTAATCGCCATGTAGCTTTAAACCAACATTTCATGTGGCACTACTTCCACCACACCGCTCGAGTTCTTCTGATGCATCCTTTCCAACTAACAACCAAAGCACAATGGTCCTTCACACCAATCAAACCAACGAACTCTCACAAAAAAAATTTAACTTGCATATATCCCATCGCCTGCTTACATACCTAACCATGTCTCTTGGTTAATCAGCATCATCAGCCCTGAGGTGGCCTCTGCCTCACAACCAACAACCGAACCATTCATAAAAACAAGTTCAGCCATGTGACCACCCTCACCTCAGGTGTCCCCATCGAGAAAAAGTATGTAACCACACTTCAACCACCCTATTCTCTTCCACTATAAAATGACTTTGAGTCCTTCATTAATCACCATCCAAGTAGGTGAGTCAGGCATCAATACGATACGACCCTCTGAAACAATTCATACCTCCTACCACAAGCACTAAGGTGCCCTTATGAAATAACTGGGGCACAACACTACCATTTACTGAACTCAGTGGTACTTAGAATGCATTGAAACTACCTCATAATCATTTCTCATGCTCATATTCTAGGATACCTATATCGTTGGGCTAACATCCATGAGGTCACACTTGATTTCATGAGACTATCAATGCATAAACAGAACTCAAGTGGCACAACCATCCATCAATCTTCCCAGTTAACCCTCAAGGCCAACCCAGCACCATGAAATACTTTGAGTCCCACAATCAAAGTACAAAACATCTACACATGTGACACACACCTAAAATAACTATAAACCTTGTCCAACCTCACTCATAGGTCATGTTGAAGGTTGAATGACATAAACTCCCTAGACTGGAGTCATAACCAGGAGGATCCATTGGTCCTCTCTCCAAACCCTATACATCATGACACAAATAAAGCAATGCTCATGAATGGAACTCTCACTCCCATTCCGATGCACACTAGGCCTAGCACACCAAAAAACCATTTGCTATAGGTTCCACACCAAAGGTGTACAAATTCATCAACACTACGAGAAAAACATCCTCTTCGGGATCTAGAATGCAACTCATAAGATCTATACTCACAAGGTCACCAAGACCCAAGTACTATCCTTAAGTTCCAGCATGCACTCTGTATAGTCACGAACCACAAGTGTTTCCTCACCCACATTAATGAACAATTCTTCACTAACCAAAGGCCACAAACCTACCAAGGGTTCCCTAAACACACCACCTAGGCCATAACATAACTGAAAAAGCCTCACCATCCAAATACAAAGTCTCAAAGTAGGGCACTCTAACTACCCAACCTGCACATACAAGGGCCCAACCGACAATACAAAGGATACCCACAATTGAACTCATACAATTTCATTTTAAACTTATCGTTCACCTGACGCTTTGAAGAATGACCAAAATGATTTAACAAAAAATGGAAAATATCACATGATATCAACCTTAAACAAAAAATTCATAATACTCTATCCCAACATTCATCATCACTCTTAGAACACTACCCTCTGCCATACATACTATGGGTCATGGTCAACACAGGTTAACCAATTTATTTAATCATAAGTCTTATGTCAACACCTCTTCAAACCAATTATTTTTTTACAACACGATTACTTCCCTCTTAGGCACATTTCACATTTCACAACTTATTACAACCACCATTTTTATCTTATTTACACTTTTTTTAGGAAAACTCATTAAAATTTTTACCATCACTACACAAATCTTTCTATTTTAGAGACCATTCAATATTTACAATTTATCATAACCCAAAAAATTAACTTGGTTATAACAGTTAATCATACACGATATTCCTTAAATACTCATTTGAATTTTTTTCAATCACTCACATTCATTACAATTATTTGGCATCATTTTATTTATATTTATCAAGGAAAGAAAATTAATTCCACTCTCTATGCCCTGCACACCCATCCCATGTGTGTACCTATAATGATGCATGCCACCTGTATCCTTAGGTTTCTAAAATAATGCATGAATGCACAATCCCATGCCACTCCAACAATGAGAGAAGTATCATAAATCAATAAAATCACCCAACATGTGCATCACCCAAAGGTGAAATATCATTCAACTATAACAACACGCATCAAGAAAAACTCCCACCTAGGGTGACTTGGGTTTTCCCTCGTACATGGGTTAGCTACTCCCAAGCACAAGATCATTAAAAAGGCTCGAAACATCCTAAAATCATTTCTACCATCCCTAAATAGTAATAAAGATAAAATAACTCCTTTGATACCACTTTGTAATGTCCCTAACCTGGAAGCCACTAAAACGGTGCTCCGAGCCGAGTCACCACATGACCTCAAGCGCGCCTCCCCGTACGCCAGAGGTTGCCGACTAGCGATGAGGGTCAAATAAGTCACGTGGGGAGACTATACCCTATTTATTAGAGGAAGACACAACAGAACATAATATAAATAGCAAAAACAATATGAATAGCCAATAAACATGCATAACCAAGCATTTCCAAAAATGGGGTACAAACAAAAAATCAAATACACTAATGTCATGTCATACTAGTAATGAAAGGTGAATGAAACCTAAAATAAAACAAATGGAGAAAACCCAAAATGGGTCCTGAACCTATGTTTGGACCCTCCTCCATGCACATACTGAGCCCAACTCAACCTCCTAGAGTAGGGTCTTCTCCCTTGCCCTGACCTACAACCAAGAAGTCTACTCGGGTACCCAACGACGGCCCGAGTAGGGTGTGAGTACAAAAATCAGTAGGCCACCACCAAAAATTTCTACAAAATATCTAGTATAATAGATAGTGCATGCAAGTACAAAATGAATGGTAAGAAAGCAAGGAATAATTCAGGTTCCATTAGTTAACAATGATCATTTAATTCATGACTAGAATTTATTCCAATTCCATTTCTTATACCATTTTTGTTACATAAGTCATATTGATCACATGATTCATGGGCTAGGCATAAATATCATCTACACAGGGGTATAAGGCAATCAATCACAACGAATATGTAAAATAAACCAAGTCCCTATCTCACTATGGTTACACATATCACATCAACACATTATCCTCACTTCGAAGCCTCAGTCCGGGTGGAATGCAACCGTTAGGGGAATTGAACCTCCATTCCCTTCCCTAACCCGTGCATTTTGGGGTGGATTTTAGAGCCTCAGTCTAACATAACCCGTGGTCATAGAACCTCAAGTCAATACCCCACTCTACCAAGCCATGTGCACATTCTTATTTATCAATCACCAAAACCATACCATAACACAACCAACACCATTAGAAATCATCATTCACATTGCATAACAAACAACATGGGTATTTATATTGTTCCATAACACGTTAACACATTTTTCAATTAAATTTCATAGTCATTTAGCCAAGTCCCCATTATCATGCCTTAACCATTTAGTTTTATTTATCAACCCCTCTTCCTTAGTCAATATTCATCAATGGCCCTACTTTAACCCATTTATCCCATTTATCATTTCAAGTACATTTCTCATGTATTAACTCATTCCATATTTATCAATTCCCTCATGAAACAATTTACATGTTCTCAATTACCAAGTAATTTTCATTTTAACATGCTCATAATTTCATATGTACTTGTCCTATTTTGAATTTCAGCATACATCATACACCATTCGACATAATCCCATTTAACCTAATTAACCCATTTACTAAGTCATGAAAAACAACCCCTTAAGCCATTATTAAACTTCCATAATGCATGTAAATTCCATATTCAATCCAAATCACCATACTAAAATGTTCAACATGGGATCTACATTAGTAAACATCAATTCCACACGTGACCTTGTCAATTTAAAGGTTCAGAAAGGTCGTCACACCCCATGGGTGGCCTCAAATTGGTAAAATCATCATCGACGCATCCGACGGGGATCATGAGGGTTTCAAATAATTATTTAGATGATCATTATACCCAAATAAAAACAAAGGAATCTAGAGAACAACATCAGGACGTAAGAAAACCAACTAATATGCACAAATCTACTTAAAAACTATGTGATATAACTTGTATACCACCTATTTTGAATCCGTTGATGAACACACTCTCAATCATGTCTTTAGATCCGGATTAAAGCACCCCCTGAATCCCAAACATAGGTTGCATTGTAAAAAAGGGTTTTAGGGTTTCATAAAAATATTAAAGAAACCACAATCCCTAATCCGAAAAAGAGAAGCAATAGGAGCGTTAGACTTACCCGAGGCTTCGATCCACAACCAATGATACTCCAAACAGCTAAGAATCGAAGGAGAACCACCTATTGGAAGCTTTGGTCTTACAAGTTGTTAATTAGGGTTTCAAGGGGTAAAATGGAAGAGAAACCCGAGTTGGGTTTTAAAATCCCAGGGTGGCATATTTTTAATTTTCTCAAAGTTTTTGGGCCGCATAGTTTACCTGCACGATTTTCAAAACCGTATGCAAACCGTGCGGAAGATACTTCCAAAAAATCACCCCTTTCACACTGTTTCCCTGAAATCCTACATAGTTTTTTTAACTGTGTGCCAACTGTGCATAATCCTCTTTTGATGTCTGCAGAATTCCCACACAGTTTTTACTAACCGTGCGCAAACCATGCAGCAAGACCAGAAAATCCCCTTTATTCCTCTTTTCAGGTCTTGAACCCCCAAAACATCCCCGAGCCTCCTCATAAACATTTGAGACAATTATTTGACCAAAATAAGGGGAATAAAATGAAACATAAACTAGAACATATTTTAAGAGAAACCATGATCTTACAAGCTCCCCACCTTATAACAAATTGTCCTCGAGCCGCTCTTCCGAGCATCACCGAACTTCCGTAACAAGGGATCATGCCACAAGGACTTCCTATCCATTCCCACTTTCCAAGTTTATAGTTTCACATAAAAAAACACCAAACACGGATTAAGGGCACAACATCTACCATCAAGACTTCCATACCACAACCCACAACAAAAACAAAAAAAACTCCTCAAGGATCCATCCACTTCAACCATTCCTACCATGATAACTTCATGGGGGAAACTTAGGTGACAACACCTAACTCACCGCACATGGAAAATTAACATACAGCTTCACATCGTTATGGGGGAACCAATCGGAACCCATCGGCCTGATCCTTTATAAGACTCATGACCCAAAATCACTTGGTATCATTTCCCTCTATTCCCCAAACTCTAACGGTGACTAAACCTGATACCACCCAAAGGAAAAAACACAATCCTTCCAACCACATTTCCTAAAGATTCACTCCAAAACTATTAATCCAATACAAAACCCAAGACTCTCGGGTGCTCGTCCAATTAAACCCATGCCAAAGTTCTCTATCAGGGCTAACTCACCTGAATTATGACCACTCGAGTTATTACTACCCAAAAATCTGGTCATGACGTTAACCAACCATTTATCCAGTATGGTTCTCTCCAGCATCTTCAGTTACTTGTCACCTCCACTTTCGATGAAAGACTAATCAAATCTCAACCCGACTTCCACATCAACTGTCATGCTCCAACTAACTGTTCCCCAACATTCATAAGAGCATTACCCTACATTGGCATCCAACCACACCGTCAAAACCATTTAAAAGGAAATTACTTCCCTATCCTCTTGAGGACTAAGATCAACTGGACCTCACTGAGGTACACTTAATTTCCAAGAAGATATATGCCACCACAACATCAACCTGGAGGTGGTTCGCTCTCAACACAACCATTCAAGTTGAACATCTAAGGTCAGACCACACACATCTAGATTGTCCAAAAACACCCACATTCCACTAATGGTATGCTATCCCATTATCACCTCCCCAAAGTGCTTACTGACTTAAATCCTATCATTATCATCCCACACACCCACTGAGGTCGCTCCCAAAATTCCAGTATAACTCCATCATCAAGGAAATACAACCCTCAATACCATCATTGGGATTCACCCTCAGCCTCACACCACGTCACATAGCCAAGGTTCCCTTAACTTCAAGATGTTCTAAAACCACAAAAAGGAGAAAAATAACCAACTATAACCCCAATATTCATTGGAATTATAGGGCCCCAACTTATCTTTCCACAACCTGTTGTCATATCCAACCACACCCTCCTACAAATCAGCAGATACATCACAAGATTCACTTGGAACCACCCTAATCTCAAGAAAATATTTGGATCATCATACACCATGTCCAAGGCCCACATGACTCTTCAAGGAACCTAACATGCACCTCATAGGTTCCTCATTGACACCTTGGTGCCACTACGTCGACTCGATGTTCTCCTATCCACATATAGGACTAACTCATCACTACCCACTTTAAGAGTGGAGTTACCATTTCTCTCAATGAGGTATTCCAACCAACAAATATTATACCCGATCACAAAGTAACCCCAAACCCAGACATGGCTACCCATCCTTTTCCAAAAACAAGAAAACGAACATCACTCAGTGCCCATTATCGGCTTCCATGAATGACACCCATGGTGTTTGTCGACATTAGGTCCATCCAAATGACCCCCCCAAGCCACCAAGGGTGAAAATTACATCATCAAGATCCAATTATAGCATTTCCATGAGCGTAACTTCATAATGTGTGACATCCAACCAAACACCTTCATATATCTTGGTGTGATCCATAGCTTCTCAACGTACCCAGGATGATGTCAAGATGTTGGGAATCCTCGTCACTAGATTAGGTACACTAAGAAGTTGTTGAAGAACACCACCACTAACTTATCCATTTTTGAATTCGAACTAAGGGGCATTATGACCTGCCAAGGGTTTCAGGCTTCCCTGCTGAATGAATCTCATCAAAATTTAACCACCACCGCTCAAGTGTGATTACCAACCAAGTTTAACCATAACTCCATGAACTAATCATCAAATAGCCGTAAAACAACATTTCATGTGGAACTAATTCCACCACACCAATCCAGTTCTTATGATGAATCCCTACCAACTAACAACCAAATCACAATGATCTATCACACCAATCAAACCAACGAACTCTCACAAAACAACTTTAACTTTCATATAGCCCATCACCTGCTCACTTAACTATCCATGCCTCATGGTTAATCAGCCTCATCAGCCCCAAGGTGTCCTCTGTATCACAACCAACAAACAAACCATTCATACAAATAAGTTCAACCATGTGACCACCCTCACCTCGAGTGTCCCTATCGAACAAAAGTATGTAACCAAAATTTAACCACCCTTGTCTCTTCCACTCGAAAATGACTTCGAGTCCTTCATTAATCATCATCCAAGTAGGTTAGTCCAGAATCCATGCAATAAAAACCTCTAAAACAATCATTAACTCCTCTCAAAAGCACTTAGGTGTCCTTATAAAATAACCGGGGCACAACCATACCATTTACTAAACTCAGTGGTACTCAGCATGCATTGACACCAGCTCGGAAGCATTTATCTTGCTCATATTCCAAGATACCTACATCATTAGGATAAACATACACGAGGTCACACTTGATTTCATGAGACTATCAACATGTAAACACAACTCGAGTGGAACCACCAGCCATTAACCATCCCAGTTATCCCTCAAGGCCAACCCAACACCATTAAACACTCAGAGTCCCACTATCAATGTCAAAAACATCTACATGTGTGACACACAGTTAAAATCATAGAAACCTTATCCAAAATCTCTTATAGTTCACTTTAAATGTTGAATGACATCAACTACCTAGACTGGAGTCACAACCAGAAGGAGATATTGGTCCTCTCTCCAAACCCTACATATCATGACACGAACAAAGCAATGCTCATGAATAGAACTCTCACTCCCATTCCAATGCACACTAGCCCTAGCGCACCAAACAACCATTTGATCTAGGTTACACACCAAATGTGTACAGATTCATCAAAACTATGCTCAAAACATCCTCTCTAGGATCCAAAACACAACTCATAAGATCTCTACTCACAAGGTCACCAAGACCCATGCACTATCCTTAAGACCCAACATGCACTCCGTACAGTCACAAACCACAAGAGTTTCCTCACCAACATTACCAAACAATGATTTTTAATCCAAAGGCCACAACCCTATGAAGGGATCCCTAAACACACCACCTAGGACATAACATAACATGTAGGGCCTCAGAATCCAAATCATTTTCAGGCTTCCCTACTGAACACATTTCATCCACATTTAAGCACCACCACTTAGGTGTGATTACCAAACAAGTTTAACCATCACTCCCTGACCAAATCACCAAACAACCGTAAAACAACGTTTCAGGTGGCACCACTTCCACCACACCGCTTGAGTTCTTCTGATGAATCCATGGAAACTAACAACTAAAGAACAAAGGTCTATCACACCAATCAAACCAATAGTCTCTCACAAAACAACTTTAACTTGTGTATAGAACATAAACTGCTTACTTACCTAACCATGTATCTTGGTTAATTAGAATCATCATTCCTGAGGTGGTCTCTGCATCTCACCCATCAATCGAACCATTCATACAAACAAGTTCAGCCATGTGACCACCCTTACCTCAGATGTCCCCATTGAGCGAAAGTATGTAACCAAACATCAACCACCCTTGTCTCTTCCACTCGAAAACGACTTAGAGTCCTTATTTGATCATCATCCGAGAAGGTGAGTCAGGAATCCACTCGATACATCCCTCCTAAATAATCCTTACCTCCTATCACAATCACTAAGGTGACGTTATGAAAGAACAATGGCACAACTATACCATTTAATAAACTCAGTGGTACTCAGCATGCGTTGACACCACCTCGGAAGCATTTATCATGCTCATATTCCAGGATACCTACATCATTGGGCTAACCTTACATGAGGTCACCATTGATTTCATGAGACTATCAACACATAAACACAACTCGAGTGGCACCACCAGCCATCAACCTCCCCAGTTATCTCTCAAGGACAACCCAACACCATGAAATACTCTAAGCCCCACTATCAAAGTACAAAACATCTACATGTGTGGAACAAACCCAAAATCACTAGAAACCTTGTCCGACCTCTCTCATAGGTCACCTTGAAGGTTGAATGACATCAAATTCCAAGACTGGAGTCACAACTAGGAGGAGAAATTGGTCCTCTCTCCAAACCCTACATATAATGACACGAACAAATCACTACTCATGAATGGAACTATCACTCCCATTCTGATGCATAATAGGCCTAGCACACCAAAAAAACAATTTGATCTAGGTTCCACACCAAAGGTATAAACATTCATTGGCGCTACGAACAAAAAATCCTCTCCAGGATCTATAACACAACTCGTAATGTAACGCCCCGACCCCAGTTAACCAGAGTCGGTGCATTAATTCGTAACATTGGCATGATAAAAAAAGATCAAGTCTCGAAATAACAATTAGTTTAGTATCCTTAGAAACATTAGATACATTCATAAATGTTACATTACATCATAAAGTGAAAAAATACAATAACATAGTCTCCATTTTCCACACTTATATCCCCTTCAGACCATCCCTGCAGGTCATTCCTAAAATACTTCTTCACATCCTGGAAAAAATTAAAACATTGAAAGGGGTGAGCTCAGATTCTTAGTAAGGATAACAATATAGCGGAATCTTTAATAAATAAACATAAAAATTTAAGGCAATGTATAACTAAAACAAAATCCTTTTAAACTTGAACTTCAACATAATATGGCAAAAGTAAAATGAAATAATGCCATTTTCTTATTCACATGGATATTCTACTGGTCGAATAATCACTTGTAATATCAATAAACACTTTCATAATGATGGAATTCATAATGCTAGACTATCATAACCACGTATCCAAGGCCTCATGCCAAGACTACAAATATGATTTTGTCAAGGCCTCGTGCCAAGACACTAGTTTTTCTCATGAGACCTACCGATGCATCGCGGAGCTATAGTGGGCTCTACCCATCACTTATTAATTCCAATGCCTTCCTCATATGAATAGGTTTAAACATATCATAAACCATAACATAATCGTATTACATAAAACATGCATAAAGGAAACATAACATTTCCACATTTCAATCACAAGATATCAATACAACACATTGATATAATAAAAACACTTTCAAAACCATTTTCAATACCAAAAATGAAAGAAAATTAAAAAATTGTATTTACTTTTCATTTTAAAAAAAGTTATGGCATGTAGAGGAAGCCGAAACTCAAATAATGGTCATGGAGGCGGAGAAGTCGTTGTCGCCACATACGTACGACAAGAAAACATTCCCTTTTTGTCGTTTAGTAAAACGCTTCGTATAAAAAGATTCCTTTTGAATAAATGTAAAAGTCAAAGGGGTTTATACACCATATAAAAGAAATTTGAGTATAAAACAAAATATGCCTCAATGATTGGAGATTGAGATAAAGTCCCTTACAAAGATAATATTTTTAAATAAAATTGATCTATTATGTGTATTAACTATAAGTACACATAAATAAAGTATAAATACAAGATAAGACATAATAATATCATGACATAATTTGAAAGTAGGAGATTAACCCAAAGAATGGAAATTGGGTTAAGAAGTTCCCTTACAAAGATCATTTTTAAATAAAATAGATTTATTATGTGTATTCACTATAATTACACATAAATAAAGTACAAATACAAGATAAGACATAATAATATCATGACATAATTTTAAAGTAGGAGATTAACCCAAAGAATGAAAATTGGGTTAAGAAGTTCCCTTACAAAGATCATTTTTTAAATAAAATAGATCTAATATGTGTATTCCCTATAAGTACACATAAAGAAGTAAAAATACAAGATAGGACAAAATAATATCATGACATAATTTGAAAGTAGGAGATTAACCCAAAGAATGGAAATTGGGTTTAGATGTTCCCTTACCTCATGTCCGACTTGACTCGACCGTTATTTAACCTCCTAAATAATAAACTAGAGTTAATTTATAGTTGATTAAGAAAATTTTCAAGTTCATTATTCATTTTATATCACTTATTACCATGTTATGAACATTATATAATTATTTAAGTTAATAATGGTCATTTTTGTCGATCTTTGGTACTTGAGTCAAAAATAAATTTCTTATAATTACAAGTTGTTCATGTGGTGAAATATCCATTATATCCAGAATTATATTCATGATGTAGATATCATATATATCATATATATCCAGTATATACATGAATTTATAATATTAAATAACATTTAGAGGTAAGAAATGAAATGCACCGTTCATGGAGACGGTAAGCTGTACGTACGCATGAACGCTACTTTCATTTATATTTCATATTTAATGGAATGAAATTATAATTATATAAAGGTATACTATAATTCCAGTATAATATAATGTATAATACCATTTACTCCATCCTTTATACATCCCACATATGATATTAACGATTCAAATCACTTTGAGGGGGCAGTAGTCCGCACTTCCTAAAATGAAATTATCGCGTTTACCCATAATGGAAATCATAAAGGTATTCCATAAATGAAAAATACAGAATCATAAAAAAAAACATAATATATATATCATATATAAAAATATTGTCATTATAATGGCCACCATTAGAGGTGTTAAAAGAATATTGAACAATCATCGTTTCGTGAGACAGTATTTCGCCACCCACATATTTAGTATGTTATTTAACCATTAGAAGAAGGTGTGTGTAAGTGTAAATAAAACCATTCTCATAAAAACATACAAGTATATTTAGGATACTGGTTTTGTTACAAAATAAAGTAATTAAAAGATTTTAGGGGGTTGGAGAATCAAAATAACACAAAAGAACACAAGAGAAGACATTATCTTAAAATCGGGTAACTCTTTTTGATTTGAGCCAAAGGCTTCCTTGGGAAGAATTCTGCCAAAATTGAGGCTTCTAGGAGTAATAGAGGGAAGTTGGGAGAGTATTTGGGCAAATTTTGGCCGAGCCAAAAGGCTTTGAAGGTGTGAATGAGGTGGTAGTGGTGGGGGGCCTTTTATAAGAGGAGAGGAGGGGCACTCTAGGAAAGTCATTAAATGTTACTTTTTTATATAATAAGTTTCGAATTTTAAAGGACCCCGAATTATATATTTCTAGGATAAGGTGATAAGGGTTCTAAATATACTCATCCAATAGGTTTTTTACAAGTTTCCGTCTTAGATTTTACATTATCTTTTCATTTTATTTAAATCGTTAATTAATGAGGTAATCGCTGCATCATCATGGTGTCATAAATAATTTAATTTATTTAATGTCTAAAAATTATAAAAAAATATCATGATGTAGGAAATCGTTTTTGATTTCCAATGAATATTTATAGTAAAAAATATGACTTGTATAACCCGATTTAAAAATTGTTTTTTTCAAAACAACTCATGTTTGTGACATTTTTATTTTAACATTAAATAAATAGTTTTTAATGTCATTTTCCTACCAAAGTGGCTCCATGGGGTCCCCAAGTTGACCCATGGATTTTATGGGTCGTCCATGAATCATCCAATAGGGTTAGGACAAGTGTAAAGGTATTTTCATATTTTTATAATATCATTTTTACCTTAAATTTCACTAATTACCTTTAATCGCGATTAATTAAACTTAAAAGTTACTATTCACCAAAAAATTATTTTAATCACATTGAACCACATTTTACATCCTAATGACAACCATTTATGTCAGATTTTTGAAATTCAAATCACAGAGGTGGTAAAATTTTATTTAAACGAAAAATCAGTTAGTGGTTTCACTATTCTTCAAAAATTGAAGTTTTTCAGAACAATGCCAAAATTTCACCCTAATATATAATTGATATTAAGAATTAAAAAATGAAGTCTATTTTATAAAATTCCAAACATATAAGTTTAATTAATTAATTTTATAATTAATTCCTGCTTTCACAACAAATAGCGTGTTTTTAAGAAACAATATATATCAAAAGATTGACAATTGTTTATGTCAAATTTCAAAGTGAAATTGATTATAATGACCACCATTGGATAAAATGGTAAAAATATATTATAATTATACTTTAAAACAACTCAATAGTATAATTTATCACTATAAATTATTTTTATTAAAAAAGTTGTTTTTAAGTATTTTTCACTATTCATAAAAAATTAGAAGTTCTTAAAAAATTACAAAAAATTCAACATAGGCTAATTTTGATATTTTTAATCTACAAATGAAGTCTATTTTGAAATATAATATATATATAATTTCAAAAAGTGGGTACTAATATTCATAATGGCTATTTTGATTAGTCGCGGTGTGTTAGAATCTCGAACGTGCATACAATGCAAGCTATTGCATTATTGAAAGAAAAGCGTATCGTGGAAGCTCGAGGTGTTACATGTAAGATCTCTACTCACAAGGTCACCAAGACCCATGCACTATCCTTAAGTTCCAACATGCACTCCGTACAGTCACGAGCCATGAGAGTTTCCTCACTCACATTACCGAACAATGATTCGAAACCCAAAGGCCACAACCCTACCAAGGGTTACCTAAACACACAACCTAGACCATAACAAAATCGGCAGGGCCTCACAATCCAAATCCAAAGTCTCAAACTAGGGCACTCTAACTACCCAACCTACACCTACAAGGGCCCAACCAACTACACAAATGATACCCACCATTGAACTCAAAAATTTTCATTTTAAACTTATCTTTCACCCGACTCTTTGAAGAATGACCAAAAGTATTTAACCAAATATGGAAAAGATCACATGATATAAACCTTAAACAAAACATTCTTCATACTCTATCCCAAAGGTCATCATTACACTGAGAACACTACCCTATACCATACCTACTATGGATCATGGTTAATATAGGGTAACGAATTTATTTAATTAAAAGTCTTCTGTCAACACCTCTTCAAACCAATTATTCTTTTACAACACGATTCCTTACCTCTTAGGCACATTTACCATTTCAAAACCTATTACAACCACCATTTTTTATCTCATTTAAACTTTTCATTAGGCAAACTCATTAACCCTTTTACCACAACTACAAAAATCTTTCTCTTTTAGAGACCATTTAATCTTTACAATTTATCATAACCCAAAATTTTAACCCGGTTATAACATTTATTATTACACGATATTCCTTAACTACTCATTTTCATTTTTTTCATTCACTCACTTTCATTAAAATTATTAGGCATCCTTTTATTCATATTTATCAAGGAATGAAATTTAATTCTACTCTCTATGCCCCACAAACCCATCCCTTGTGTGTGCCTATAATGATGCATGACACCTATATCATCAAGTGCCTAAAATGATGTATGAATGAACAACACCATTCCACTCAAAAAATGATATAAATATCATAAATCAATAAAATAACACAATATGTGCATCACCCAATGGTGAAATATCATTCAACTATAACAACACACATCAAGAACAACAACTCCCACCTAGGGTGACATGGGTTTTCCCTTGTAAATGGGTTAGATTCTCCCAAGAAAATGCTCATTAACAAGGACCGACACATCTTAATATCATGTATACCATCCCCAAATAGTAATAAAGAGAAAATGACACCTTTTATACCATTTTGTAACATCCTCGACCCAGAAGCCACTAAATCGGTGCTCTAAATCGAGTCGTCACATGACATTAAGCACACCTCTCCGTACGCCAGAGGTTGTCGACTAACGGAGAGGGTCCAATAAGTCATGTTGGGAGACTATAACCTCTTCATTAGAGGAAGACACAACAAAACACAATATAAATAGCAGAAACAATATGAATAGCCAATAAACATTTATAACCAAGCATTTCCCAAAATTGGGTACAAACCACAAATCAAATACACTAATGTCATGTCATACTAGTAGTGCAAGGTGAATGAATCACAAAATAAAACAAACGAAAAAAACTCCAATTGGTTCCTAACCCTAAGTTTGGATCCTCCTCTATATACATCCCAAGCCCAAATCAACCTCCTAGAGTAGGGCCTTTACCTTTGACCTGACCTGTAACCAAGAAGTCTGCTCGGGTACCCAACGACGGCTCAAGTAGGGTGTGAGTAAAAAACTTAGTAGGCCACCACCAACAGTTTCTAGAAAATATCCAATCTAATAGATAGTGCATGCAAGTACAAAATGAATTGTAAGAAAGAAAGGAATAGTTTGGTTTCCATTAGTTAACAATTCTCATTTAATTCATGACTAGCATTTATTCCAATTAAATTTCTTATACCATCTTCATTACGTAAGTCATATTGATCACATGATTCATGGTTTAGGCATAGATATAATATACAAAAGGGTTTAAGGCAATGAATCACAATGAATATGGGAAATAAACCAACTCCCTATCTCACTAGGGATACACAATTCACATCAACACATTATCCTCAACTCAAAGCCTCTGTATGGGTGGAATTAAAATGTGAGGGGAATAGAGCCTATATCCCCTTCCATAACCCATGCATTTTGGGGTGGAGTTTAGAGCCTCAGTATAACTCAGCCCATGGTCATAGAACCTCAAGTCAATACCCCACACTACTGTAAAAGAATCTTTTACCAACAGTTACAAACTGTTGGTAAAATCCCCAAAAATGTTGGGAAATTCTATCCCAATGGTTCACTGAACTGTTGGGTTGTAGGGCTGGGGATAGCCACATCCCAACAGTTAATCTTGAACCATTGGGATAAGTTGGGTGGATTTTCAAAATACCAATAGTTTAGTGTTAATCATTGGTAAATTTATATCCCAACATTAAATAACCATAGGCTTATACAACTAAACCAATGGCTTTTACCCATTGGTATACACCAATTACAATGGTTCACAGTAAACCATTTCCATAAGTCAGGCTATATGGGTATACACCAATGGTTGTTAAATCGTTGTTATACTACCTACAACACAATACTCTCAACAGTTTCATTGAAACCATTGGGATATAAGTATAACAATAGTTTTATAACCATTGGTATATACTCATCAATATGTATACCAACGGTTCATAGAACTGTTGGTATTTCATCTTATTAAAAAATTTTCTTGCACCTCTTCCAGCCAACCCCTCTTCTAGCCAGAACTAGCAAACAATAGCCTCCCCTCTATAGAAAGCAGCATAAAATGTCCTCCACTCTCCAATTCCAGTACTGAAATTCCAACAAGCAGCATGTCACTGCCTCCACTCTCGAATTATAGTACAAACCTATAAAATAATGACGAATACAAAAAAAACACTCATGCAGATAATATAAAATGATGAATACAACACATGATAATACAAAATTTAAAAAAAACTCATGTAGAAAATACAATGTAAAAAATTAAAAAAAACTCATGAAATGGATTTTATGGTTGTGTGGTGATTTATAGGCCTTCCTATTTCATAAAAAACCCTCATAGCCCCCCTTGAAAACCCCCCTACACCTACATGCCCCCCCTGGATAGCCCATTTCACCCCCATTCCCCCCTGGACAACCCCCTTGCACCCACCTAGATAACCCCCTTACACCCCTTGAACATCCCCTGCACCCCCCAACACAGCCCCCTTGCACCACCCTGGACAACCCCCTTTCACCCCCACTAGACAACCCTTAGACCCCCTGGACACCCCTCCCCCCTAGACACCCCCTGGGCACCCCCCAGACACCCCTCCTAAACACCCCACCTGTACCCCCCATGCCATGAAAACCCCCATGACACCCCCCAAATTGCCCTTGGACACCCCCTAGACAGCCCCTCCTGGACACCCCACAATAACCTTCCCCCTGCCCAGCAGCCCCCCCTGCACCACCTTGGACAGCCCCCTGGTACCCCCACTGGACACCCCCTCTCCCCTAGACACCCCCCCCGGATACCCCCTCCCCCTGCCCTGTAGACCCCCTAGACACCCCCTTAGACACTTCCTCCCACTACCCTGCAAACCCCCCTAGACACCCCCTGGACCCCCCCAGACACCCATAGAGGCCCCACCTACACCTTCCCCTACCCTACAGACCCCCCAAAACCCCCTCAGACATCCCTTGGACACCCCCTGGACACCCCCTCCTAGACACCCCACCTGCACCCTCCCCCTACCCTACAGACTCCCCAACACCCCCTAGACACCCCATGGATAGCCCCAGGCTTCTAGCCAGTATACAACAACCTTCATGTTTTCCCATTATAGCCAAAATTTCATTCTGGATAGGTAAGATATCAACCAATATAACAAAACAAATATGAATCACCTCAATGGATTCAGTATCCCAAATACTCCATTTGGTAGTCTAAATTGATTCATGTAACCCAATATATTTACATTGTTTAGACTCCATCTAGTAGTATAACAAAAAATACCTCTGGTTATCCTAACAACAATGTTTCTTATGTCCCACTTTTTGTCACTGATATAAAACCAAGTATTCCATCCTTGATGAAACTGTTGAGAAAAAAATATAGTTTTTAAACCACCACTTATAGGGTATGATATAACACTTCCTTTTTCACTTATTAGAGATTCCTCCACCACACCTAGGATTAGAAGAAACATGAAATACCTCTGGTAGAGTGGGTAGTTTATCATTTTAAGTCCAAAACAATTTAGACATTTTTCCACATACAAATATCATTATAAAAGTATTCCCAAGTTTTCTATAAGAATCAATGTATTTTTAAACATTCCCATTTAAAAATTTCCATTTCAAATTAACCATAAACAATTAAAACACACACAGTTTACCATGATCCATCATAATCAAACCATAAAGAAAATGGAAATAACTCAAAATAAAAAAAATGAAAATTTCCAAGTCCACAAAAACACACAACAATGCAAGAAAAGATTGAATTCAAGATTCATTCAAGAAAGAGGATATCTCAATTCATGAGTGTTCAAGGGGTTGAGAGACCTAGATAATTGAAGAGATGATGTGACTATTTTAGGTGAGTACATCTAATTATGCCTATGAACTACTTAAGATCTTAAAGATTGTGTCATGAGTAAACTGGGTTATCCAGTATGTTCATGCGGGGATATCTACATCAAGTGGTGCATAATAAACTTGGAGATTAGGGAGATCTTATTTTATTTCAATCATACATTTTTATTGGTTAGTGGGAAGATGAATTCATTGGTGGGACTATAGAGTACGATCATAGTGGGTCTTTATTCTTATAGGATTGAGAGTTCCTTAGTGTAACCACTTGGGTTTATAGTGGAGAATCCACAACTGGGGTGACTAACCAATCATGAAAAGGAGTAGGGATTTGGGTCTGAACCTTTTAAAACCATGGGATGTGATGGAAACCGTAGTGAGTAATTCAAGAAGAAAAACTAACCAGGTCTTTGAAAACATTAAATACCTGATATAGAATTAAGAACTTCATCTAAAGGAGGTGTCTTATGGAAATTAATATAGTGGGGAAGGAAGGGGAGAGTTCCACAACACAGAAATGTTAGAGAAAAGGGAAATTAGAACATGTTGGAGTGGGATTAGATTAGAGGAATGTGGTCCCATGTGTTGGAATTATGGGAAGAAAGAACACCTAAAAAAGGATGTCAATAGATGGATATTGAATTATAGAAGATACACTTCCGAATGTGGATTTCTTAATCTTATATTAGAAGATAAGAGTGGTGTGTTGTTGAGTATCTCTAATTATCTTGAGTCTTAGCTATATATTCTCGAGTTTCATTTCACTTAACATCTAATAGGGGAAGTATGAAGAACTATACTTCAAAAAGATATGGAAAAGTTCATTTTATAGATCATCTTGCTCTAAAAATTATCGAAAAAGGTGACCTATCCTTGCAGATGGGAAATATATGTATGTTTGAGTTAAGGGGTGTGTGGTGTATAACACGATTAAAGAAGACTTAATTTTCATTTGAAATATATGATGTATGTTTTTATATAGCATTCATAAATGTTTCATGGAAAATTTCACACCGTTCCATGGTTTTGGATAAAAAAGTTAAGGATGTGATGTGTGAAGGTGATATCTTTAGAAAGAAGTTGAAGGTTTCTACTACAGCCCTACCCCATCCCCCACTATAGCCCCCATCCCCCACTCCAGCACCCCATCCCCCCACTCCACCCCCATTCCCCACTCCACTGATCCCATCCCCCACTCCACTGACCCCATCCCACCACTCCACTGCATCCCCCTCGTCCCCTACTCCACTGCCTCCCTACAGCCCCCCACACTCCACTATAGCCCCCACTCCACTAAATCCCCCCCACTCCACTTCATCCCCCAATCCCCACTCCACTGTAACCCCCACACTATAATGCATCCCCCATACCCTACTCCACTACCCCCTGTAGCCCCCCCACCCAGTCCTCACTTTACTGCATCCCCCCACTCCACTGCAGCCCCCCACTCCACTGCAGCCCCCCCACTCCACTACATCCCCCCGTACCATACTCCACTGCCCCCTACAGCCCCCACTAAGTACCCAATCCACTCTAGGTGAATAGTTTATGAAGACTTGTAAAGCTGAGCTTCAAGTGGAGACTGAGTAGTATGTATCTTTCTTCAATAACCTATAATATTTGAAGACTCTACTGTGAGTGGATGGAGATAATATTTTGGATGTTGTGACATCCTAGTACAGAACATAGATTGAATTTAAGAAGGAATATAAAGGGAGAAATTTTATATATGTGATGGGACTTTTTGGAACCTATTTGACTTAGGGTATATAAGGATAACATAGTGTGAAGCTGTGAGTATAGTGAGAAGTTGTTAAAGAAGTATAGTGTGATTCTGGAAAGTGAAATTCCTATGAGAAGAAATAAGTTTCTGGTGTGTGAAGAACCCTCCACTTGTAATTGGTGAAATTTAATTATAGTTGATAACCCTTGATTTGGGAGCATAACCAATCAAGGAAAAGAGTAGTTATTAGTACCAAATCATATAAATCCTTGTGTTCTTATGACTTTATTTGATATATTATCTTGGTGAGGTTGTGAGATATAAGAAGATTAGATTAAGAATGGGTTTAATATAGGTGGTAGAATTATAAAATGGTAATAATTTATATATATTCTAGGTGACCATTTATTTACCCATCCCCTCTTATTGGTCCAACTACCCTCTAGGAATTTCAATTATTATTAGAGAAAAACTAGGTTTCCTAAAAAAATCCATAGTGAAGTTCATATTTGAAATGTTTTAATAAGATTCACAAATCAAGAATTATATCTCTATACCTACTGAAGTAGAAATGGAAACTTCATCCAAGGCAGTGAAAAATAAGTAGAAGAATGAGGAAAATAAGAGGAAAAAATTTATGACTAATAAAACGGATCAAATACTTATAGGATTTGAATAGAGTGTTAAGTGTTAATCAATTGAATATGTTTACAGAGATACTTTTGATGATTCTTGTAGCTATTGAGAGTATAAATAGATCAAAATAGTTGAATAATTCTACTCTCATGTTGGAGTTTATTTTAATAAATTTACTAATGAAGTTATTTGATATATACATAGTGTTATTAAGGAAATAGTTGATGAAAAACCACAACTAGAGGAATAATTTGATTCAATGTAGATTTCATTGGCTAAATAGGTTAGAAAATTGAACACCCTTTCAAAATTAGTAAAATTCAAGGGATAAATAGTCTCACTTTTCAATGATAACATGTCTTTGACTGATGAAATATTTAAAAGAACAGTTTTTGACAAGGAAGTGTTTAAGAATACTACTTCCAAGGTATTCCAATAATTTGAAAATCTACACAAATTTTCTGTGAGGGTTAAGGTTGCACAACTGGAAGTAAAATCTAAAACAGTTAAAGAACATGATAGTTCACTATAATTGAGAAACAAGATCTATAATTAACAAGTTAAAAATATAAAGAGCGATGGGGTATTTAGCTTGAGATCATTATAAGATAAAAAGATCACCCTCAACCCAAAGTTTCTAGATTTGGAAGTAAAACTGAAAGACATGGAATCAAAAAAGCTAGAACTTCCCAAATAATTGAGAAGATTAATTCCACCACTACAGATTTATAAATGATATTTCCATTAAAAGAGACTCATGATAGTGTTAAAGTGAGTTTGTTATTTTTTGTAGAAGGATCCATCTCATTCTTAGTGAAAAATGTACCCTACAACTAGGTAAACTCAGCTAACACTGAATCTGGATTATCAGGAAATTCATGATAAAAGGAAAATTATGTACAAATGTGAAACATTAGAAAATCTAGGACACCTAATTATATTTTACGAAATCATTTGAGAATTTATAAGCAAATATTCCCCCCAAATAGACCCTAAATTTTGGGGTTCCAAACCAAGAACAACAAGCATTTATGATTAGATATACTGCACTTACAAGAAAAAAATCAAGACTAATTGGAAGACACTGGTGATGCTAGAGATTTAGGAATAAATCCCCTGATTATTATCATAACATATTAGTATGTAAAATTTCAATAAGGAATGAGTAAAGGGGAATAAAATTTAAAATAAAGGAGAAAACAAATATATAAAAGGAGAAAACCAATATCTCCATGTAAGGATCCCACGAGTTGCCGCAAGTGTCCGAGCATTAAGGAAGCACCAATTTGGAACAATTTTCCCACAAAAAAATAATAAAAATAACAGTAAAAAATAAATAAAATTTTGGCATGACCCATCCATACATCGGATGTCCACACTGAAGGAAAGTAAAATAAACAAAATCAATATGGCATAAAGGCAAATAAAAATGAAACATAGTAATGAATCTCTCCACTACCCCAATCTTCCTCCCCTGCAAAGAAAACTGCGCAACCCCCAACAGTGTCTTTCTTGCCCCCTTTGTGGAATATAAAAACCCTCCATCCATAGAAAGTGGTAAAAGTCCTAAGTGGCCGATGTGATAAAGAAAAGAAAATAAAAACTAAAAAACAACATACATGTATCCTTTGACTATACATGTCACCACCCAATATATAAGAACCACAATGACCCATGGGTCAAATCATGTTCTTGAAAGCAATGGGAAATAGATCCATATTTCAAAATGATACTATCAAATAGTACATTCCTATTAATTAACAATTACTCTTCTTATTAATGGTATATAATCATTTTATCTTGAGTTTCAACTTAGTTTGGTTTCGTTCAATACAAGTTTGTTTGGGAAATTTTCATTTGATTTAGTATGTATTATTTTTGTTTATTTTAGATTAGAAAATTTCATTCATTTAGGGTTCTAATTAATTCAGTTTGATTACATTTGAATTCATGTCTCCATCCTTGAATTCACTTTAAGTAAAATATGTTTCAATTCATTAGAAAAAGAACCCATGAATCAATTACACTTCTAGGGATTCTTTTTATAAGTAAACTTATTACCCTAAGATTAAGTTATTGAGTCAAGCTTCCTCTAAGATACAGTAAGCAATGCAACAGAATGAGGGGGGGGGGACACCACAGCTAATGTGGCTAATGATAGAGCTATAGAGGATAATGTTATTTATGCATATGTGTCACATTACTGAGATATGTTTATAATAATAAAAACAATAATGAATATTAGGATAATGTTAAAAACTGTCTATGTGGTAATATTACACTAAAACCAGATTATAATTTTATAATCCCTAAGATTCACTTGTATACACATTCAATGACACAAGGATTATAATTTTACCACATAGACCATTTTTAAAACCATGAAAAAAGGTATTGAGTCCATAAATTAAATTTTAAATGTATTGAGTCCATTATATATTCTCAGGGTCAGAATGCCTTTGTGCAGCCCCCATATGCTATTGATTACAAGTAGAGGAATATATATCACATATGAATTCAAAGGTATTGAGTCCATTATATATGACTCTTTGTGTGCCAAACCATCGACCTTGGACCACTAGCTTGAAAGAATAAATTTATCCAATCACTAAAGGAATAAGATAATGAGTGTGGAGTCACACCCATAACGTTGTTTCAATTTTCATAACCACATCTAAGGTTTACATATCCTAACTAATGGAATTTGATATCTTTGAATAAGAAAATGAATGAAACCAACAGTATTAATCAAATTACAGAAATTCCAGATGACATAAGAATTGTACATATGAAAGTAGACGGTTTAACATATTGATTGGTATGAGTATACTCCACAATATGGATATTACATTACCCTCTTCACAGGTTTATATATCGACTCCCTTATAGTTATTCATTCTAGTGATACCACTACTCCTATGTTGGGGTTTCATGTCCCCTACCCCAACCCGAGAGACTGATAGAACTCCATCATCCTATCTTCTTAGGGGTTGGAGAGAATCTCCCATTACCTGGTTCCTACCATGATCTACATCCAATGATTATCTGCTAAGTGATCCTATTGAATTTCTATATAGAACCCATCTTATCAAACAATTAGTACTCTACTATGGGAAAAGGACACTGAAATAGTTTATGTTCAACCCTACAATTCTTAATAAAATTAATCAGAATGATGTCTAGATACTTGTGGCCTTCATCACAATTTGATCTAACCATTGCATCCTTAGTGGAAATAATAATATCAAAGCTTATTGACACCTAAGGTGTAACTCCTAGATCATCCAACTGAAACAGATTTCCATTGACTTGGGGCCTCTATTGGGTTATCTTTGGTGATGAGGTCATGATTAATCAAATAAAAAAAATCTCACAAAAAGGGAATTAACATGTGAAATGATATCATACTGAATCCCATGCTGAAAAAATGTCTCCCTAACTATATCATATCCTTTTTATGTAGGGGAAATATTTCAGGTCTGTGAAGTAACCTTCATGGTACATTAAAGACATCATCCTCTATATAAATTTTATGATGTTCCAATCCATTCCATTCTTCAAAATATATAGATAAGAGTGAATCATATATTTCTCCTTGAATCATATATTTGTTAGATCTTATTATTTTCCAACATGTACTATGATGTC
This sequence comes from Viscum album, assembly GCA_963277665.1. Lineage (NCBI taxonomy): Eukaryota > Viridiplantae > Streptophyta > Magnoliopsida > Santalales > Viscaceae > Viscum > Viscum album. The sequence goes on from OY728125.1 coordinate 1,043,954,569, forward strand.
CCTCGATCACTTAGATGGTCCTTGTAGAATACAAGTAGCAAGCTTCACCCTCATCTCCAATGTTGTCTACATGTGACTAAATATTTTCATGAGAGACTCAATCCAGATATTTTCTACCTGAGGGCCTCCCTCCCCATTAACTATGGGTGGGTAATGTATCTAAAACTCTATTTATGTATCATACATAAACGATAAATTGTGATTAGTCAGTATCAACATTGATCACAAGACTCATGGAATACTATCACAAAGCTGACAATCCATCAGATTCCCCATTGTTATAGGAAGCTCCAACTACACTATATGCGGTGTGTGTTTCTTATTGTTCTCACACTTAAAGAAAGATAATGTAGAAATATTCTCTCTATATGGGTCAAAACACTCATCATATCATTGGGATAATAAAAATATCAAACTCTGAAGGACAAGTACAAAACAGAAAACCATAGATAAATGGTTTCATCAACTCTTTGTTGAGAAAGTTAATTAATCTTATTTTAGTAGAAAAGATTTTATTCTTATTTTTATCAATAATTTTATATAATTTCATATGAAATTATTGAATCCCTAGAATGATAAGTGCATGAAATCATAATTTCCTTCTATCTCAATATTATATGTTCTTCGTTCCATATTAAACCATGAGTAAAGTCACATAAAATAGTAACATCACCCAACATGTTCATCACCCAAGGTGAAATAACATCAAAACTATAAAAGGAATAACTCATGAAAAATAATTTCCTCCCTGGAAACCTGGTTTTACCATTCTCATGGGTTATTTAATCTTATGCATGATCTCATTACCAATCCCCAACACATCCTATTCTTCTATCTACCAATCCTAAAACTACTAATGCAATAGAAAATACTAAAAAAAATAAAACATTGTGACAAACTCAACTTGTATCTACCACATGTGACAGAGATGGGTCATCAAAAGAAATCAAGAAAAACTTCCCATATTCCATAGGAAGAAAAATAGTGATGAAGGGATAATATATATAGTGAGAGACAATAATATTTGGTAAAAATAATACAAAAGGAGGAAAACATCATAAACAACCAATATAAATCTATTCAAATATATAAATAGGGAATTATCAAAAAAATACTAACCAAATAAGTAATCTCATTCCATATTGTATGTCAAACTAAAATATAAATAGACTTCCATACAAGTAAATAACCTAAAGAACAACTCCAAATAAATTCTAACAAAACTGGTCTCGAACGTCATGCTCAGTCCCATAACCATTCTCTTATCTCATCTTACCAAAGAACCAATCAAGTATAGGGATTAATACCCTTTTTCTGACCTGTATCCATGATGTCTTCTTTGATTCTAAAGGGAATCCTATAAAGGTTGGAGTAAAACAAAGTATGACACTACCAATGGTGTATAAAAAAATACAGTCTGGATTTATATTTCATGTAATAGTATGAAATTGATTTTCATGAATTCATTAATTTAATGTTGAACATCAAATTATCCTGCCAACACTCAGCTATAGGTTGGCACCTGGGGTATGCCAAACTTGATTCAATAGAGTTTTATATATTTCTGTCCATACCTACCATTATCCAGGATGATTTCCTTGACAAGGAACCATGAAAAGGTACATTACCCATTCCATGAACCACTAACCTAACACACATGACCTATTCCAGGGATATCTCTCATCTTCCATGGGTTTATGGACTTTATGTGAATTCTCATTATAGAAAATATTACATTTACAAGGATAATAAATAATTCTAAGTGTGGATTAACCATTCCAGGTATTATATAACCATGAGTTGAGAACAACCAAGAGAAAAAACCCCAAAAAAACACCAAAACATGACAAATATTTGGATATATGACACATTTTTTAATTCACTAAAATTACCAATTCTCATTCATAATATTTTATTATGTCAAATACCAGTTCTTGTCAATATAACATTGTGTCTTTTCCAATTTCATACCAATTATACAATTACATGATACATTATCAATTCAAGTTTAAATAGTGTCAATTCCAATTCACATACTGATAATTACAAATTCTAATCCACATGTCATTAGAAGAAAAAATTCAATTCACAATTCTATTCGTTCCTTAATCAATTTCTCAATCCAGGTATAAGGCACTAGACTCATACCATCGATGCTCTGACCCAAGGTTATAGATAAGAACACATCTTTGGTGGGCAAAGGATCACGGTATTCATCACCAATAGACACAACAAGATATGTGGAAGGTCTAACAGTGGGGATTTGAGAAATTTCCATAGATTATAATTAGAAGAGGTCACACACACAACATGATGTCACTATCATACATGCTTCAAATACTATAAAACCAATGAATACATTAGGGATATTTTTAAAATCAACCACCTCAATATAAATAATATTAATAAAAAAACAGAAAATTTTTATGAATGTAATCCACCATAATCCCATATGGAAACTGATAAATACACCACATCAAGTCCATTAGAAGAATATAAATGTGGAAAATAAAAGGAGTTCACAAATTTCAAGCAGAACACAATGAATCTAGATGTTTGAATAAAATAATGGATTAATATATCTATGATTCAAGGTATCTTACAAATGAGGTAGACATGAATTAGGGTTGGAATCCTAGAGAGATCCATTCAAGAGAAAGTGATCTCGCGATGGAGGAAGTGAGCTCGCCAAGTAGGGTTCAGGCTCGGGAGGTTGGGTTGGAGGGGAGATATCATTGGAGGAGGAGATATAGTTTAGTGGAGTGATCTATTTGAGGAGGAGAGATTCTGTTTGATGGAGTAAGTGATCAAGTGGGTTTGTGCTCGGGAAGTAGGGTTTGACAGAGGAGAGATATGTTCAACAGAGAGATCTGTTCACGGGATCTGTCTAAAGATTAAATGGAGTTTTTTCCCAAAAGTTTCTAAAAACCATAGGGAAATATTGTCTACTTTAATGGTTTGAATACACCATTAGAATAGATTTGGAAAACCAATCCATTCCCAATGGTTTCACAAAACCATTGAAAAAATTCATCAAATTATCCCTTATTCCGAAAGGTTTTATCAAAACTATTGGTAAAATTCACCATATTTATCCTACAGCAATGGTTTTATTTAACCGTTGGAATAGGTTACTTAAAACAATGGGTTTTTCAAACCATTGGTATGGAGGTGTTGGTATAAGTGGGATTTACATCAGTGCCACTCTACCAAGCCATGTGCACATTCTTATTTATCAATCACCACAACCATACCATAACACAACATTACATAATCAACTCCATTGGAAATGATCATTCACAATGCATAACAAACAACATGGGAATTAATATTATTCCATAACCTGTTAAAAAATTTCTAAATTAAATTTCATAGTCGTTTATCGAAGTCCCAATTCTCGTGCCTTAACCCTTTAATTTTATTCATCAACCCCTACGCCTTTGTCAATATTCATCAATGGACCTACTTTAACCCATTTAACCCATTTATAATTTCATGTACATTTCTCATGTATTAACTCACTCCATATTTATAAATTCCCTCATGAAACTCTTTACATGTTCTTAATTCCCAATTCATTTTCAATTTAACATGATCATAATTTCATATATACTAGTTCTATTTGGAATTTCATCAGAAATCATATAACATTCGACACAATCCCATTTAACCCAATTAACACATTTACTAAGTCATTCCAAACAACCCTTTAAGCCATTATTAAATTGAGATAACACATAGAAATTCCATATTCAATCCAAAATAACATACTAACATGTTCAGCATGGGATATATATTAATGCGCATCAATTCCACACATAACCTTGTCAATTTTTAGGTTTGGAAAGGTCGGAAAACCCCATGGGTGGCCCCAAATTGGTCAAATCATCACTGACACATCCCATGGGGATCATGAGGGTTTCAAATAATTATTTATATTACAATTCTACCCAAATCCCACCAAAGGAATCTATAGAACAACAATTGGAAGCAAGAAAACCTATTAATATGCACTAATCTACTTAAAAACTATGTAATATAATGTGTAGACCACCTACCTCGAATCCGTTGATGAACAAACTCTCAATAATGGCCTTATATTTGGATTCAAGTACCCCTTGAAGCTCCAACATAGGTTGCATATAAAAAATAGGGTTTTAGGGGTTTGGAAGAAGATTGAAGAAACCAAAATCCCTAATACGAAAAAGAGAAGCAAGAGGAGCGTTAGACTTACCCGGGGCGTCGATCCGCAACCAATGGTGCTACAAACAACCAAGAATCGAAGGAGAACCACCTCTTGGAAGCTTGGGTATTAAAAGTTCTTCATCAGGGTTGGAGGGGGTAAAATAGAGGGGAAAACAGAGTTGGGTTTTAAAATCCCGGGGTAGCATTTTGTAATTTTCTCAAAGTTTCTAGGCCACACAGTTTACCCGTACTCTTTGTCAAACCGTGCAAAAACCGTGTGGAAGCTACTGCTCAAAAATCACCCTTTTCGTACGGTTTTCTGGAAGTCCCACATAATTTGCTTAACCATGTGCCAACCATGCATTAGCCTCTTTCCATGGCTGCATGGTTCCCACACGGTTTGTACTAACCGTGCACAAACCGTGCGACATGCCTAGAAACTCCCTTTTCTTCCTATTTTCATGTCTCGAACCCCCAAATCAACCCCGAGACGGCTCATGAACATTGGAGACAATTATTTGACCAAAATAAGGGGCATAAAATGAAACATAAACTAAAATATATTTTAGGAGAAATTGGGATCTTACACTTATGTTATACTCCTGCAATTTAATTATATGCACATACCCTTATACTCTTCTTATGCTCTCTGATGACATTCAATTGTTAATGAATATATTACCCATATTGAGAATTTTAGATCAACCTTATTATATTTCCTATTCCATATTTTATGAAGAATGGTGATTAAATTATTTGTGTCTAGAAAGGATTATATGTGATGAAGTTTATGAGAGATGTTGAAGAATTAATAAGGATGAGTATAGTAGAAAAAATAATCCCATGAATTTATGTATTGTTTATGTAAGAGTTTTTCCCATTCGTTTAAAATAGTAAACATAAAAGGTCCTTGGGTATTTATGTGATACAATATTTAATTTTTATGTTATATATTTTTTATGGTGAAAATAATTTCACCATCAATGATATGAAATCCATAAATGTAATGTTTATTATTTTAGCATCAGATCAGGGAGTGCAAGTTCAGGGTATTATAGTTGGTATCAAAGTAGGGTATATATATTTTAGAGATTTGGATGTTTTATGGGAAGTTTTCTTAATATATATTGATAACATCACGATTTTATAATATTAAGGTTGATCATAAATTTAAAATATCAGAGACCCATTTTTTTGTTTTAATTAATGAGATCTTAAAGTTGTTAATCAAATTTTGGGAGAAAATTTATTAGGATAAAGTATATGTAAAGCATAGGTTTAACATGAAATATGACTTTAAATTTTGTGAAATTATGAGTTTATATGATCTTGTATATTGAAGGAATTATGGTAACATGTGTTTTATTATTTAGATAACCATGGGATTGAAAAGTGATTTGGTGACTATGTATTTATTATTATTCAGAAGAAGATAACTATATTTTTGGGCATATAAGCTGAAATGTATGAGATAACCTTTTAGTTTAAAACAATTTTTAATTTTTATATTATTGAGGTTATTTAGGATATATATTTATTTATTTATGGAATGATATAGTTTTAACATTGGGTATTACTATTTAATTTTAGATATTATTGTATTATTTCATCATTTGAAGGTTTATTCATTTGGGAAATTATCTTACCAGGTTATAAAGATTTTGGTTTTGGTTAATGTATAAATAAAGGTATAATATCTTTAATATCCCTTTTATGTTAATTTTATCCATTAGAAGTTTATTTTAGTGCTTCAGGATAAAAAAATTCATCTTGAATACTCATCTTTGGAGAAAAATATGAGATTTTAGTAGAAATTGATTATAGTATGAAATTAAACTGATCAAGTAAGTATATACAATTATTTATTTTGTATATATTATAAGGAATTCCTAAAATATAGGAAATGGATATTTAAAATTGATACTATATCATATTGTGTTCATTTATGATGAAACAATGGAATTTTCACACCTCTTTGGTTTATGGTTTTGTGGTTGTTAACTTTGTCATGACCATTCACATTTTTTATGATCAATGATATATTTTACTCTCCATTATTAATTGGGAATTAAATTTTTATTCCATTCAAATATTTTTACTCCCCACCAATATTTTAATAAATAAAATCCTAGTTTTTTGATATTGTAGATAACCTTCATACGTTCCTCTCTCTTTCTTTTCAAGTAGATGTTTTATTAACCCTTTTTAAGATGTGGGATTTAAACAGTGGTATTTTGAAATTTAAAAACCATGTTGACTTATTTCAAGTTCTAATTTTTAGGATTAAATTTATTAAATGAGGAGAATGTAACATCCCTATATTTTAAATAAATAAGAAATGCTTGATAGCATATAAGACACACAACACCAATCTTAAACGAACCATCAAATAATATTATTTTAAATATGAATGTTATAGCCTATCAATTAAATTAGAGGGTATGATAAGTATTAAATACTTTAGAAATATATAATTCCTACTTAATATAAATTTATTGAAAAATTATTATTAAATAATCAATCAATTTTTAGTAAAGTAATTTTATTCATCAAAATATGTTTTCCTCAAAAATGTTATTATCGTTTTTTGTGAGAAAATATAATATTTTCATTTAAATTTTTAAAACTTTATCTGAGAAAAATTAAATTCATTTTTTAAATCATCATACAAAAATTAACTTTAGGAAAATTTTTGGTATTTTTCATAAATATTGATTTTTCAGTTAATAGTGAAAATACTGATTTTTATAAAAATGTTATTTCATTTCAATAAACTAAGTAATTTTAAAGTACCATTAAAATTTTAATCTTATTTAAAGTAACATAAGTATTATTTATTTATATTTAATCAAATAAATTACATTTTAATCATCTTTACAATTAATTTTATTATAAGTTAATTCTTCGGTTTAAAAATGGGGTTTTTTCTTCAGAAAGTTGTTTTAAAGTTAAAAATGTTTATCCATTTTAATTAACTAAAAAAAATTATGATGATTGATTTAAATTAAAATTATATATTTTATATCAATAAATATTAATTTAAATTCATATAATTATGTTTACTAGTCTTATAATTGACATAAAGTCATCATATGCATGAAAAAAACATTTTTGGAAAAACCGATTTTCCATCATGTCTGCGTGTTTTATTTTAAATGAAATTATACCACCTATATGAATTGAATTTTATAAAATGTATTAAATATTTGGAATTATCATAATTTATATAATTTAATAATTTCATCTTAATTAGGTTTCATACTGAAAAATGGAAACAATAAAAGTATTTTACCACAATTAAGGAGAAAACACGTTTACTGGGGGGGGGGGGTGAAACAAATAATATATGGGTTATAATGGCCTAATAAAATGTCTAAATTTTATTTTATTTACATATTTAATCCTTTTATAATATAATCCTCTATAATTATCCATTTTATAGCCTTTTCTCATGTACAAAATGTGGGTATTCATTTTTATTTTCAAAACATCCAAGCATGTCATCTCCCCTACTTAGAAAAGGTCACCCCAATCCTCTCCTCTTCACACCATAAAAGAATTTTGGATCATCAAATACCTAAAAACATCCCTCTATTAATTTCATACCCTATACCTAGGTCCCCTTTTTTGATCAAAAGTCTATCAAAAGAATGTTTTTGGTGCTAAGCTAAGGAGGTTTTCTGATGAAGAGGTATCATTCTTAATTAACCATTTCATTTAATTAATTCTTCCACCTCTTTCATATATTCATTAATTATGATTATTTAATAATACCAGTATCTAAAATATACTGGTATGTTATTATGTTAATAATATAAATCCATCACCTATTACATCAAATGGGAAATGAAACCGTCATTTGTGTGTACAGAGGACTATCACCTCTTGAACTGATGTAATTCATTTTTCATCATTTCCTATCATGGATTTTTATAATGATATATTTAAAGTATATATATGATATTTAAAACATACTTATACTCCTATAATTATTATATCACATATATCTTCTTACTTCACATTTCTTGGGGGATACGATAACATCACATGTGTGTACAACAGACCACCACCACATGAAGCAACATGATTCATTTTTCACTAAAACTATTCATGGAAGGTAATAAGGATAAATTTAATGAATATATATGATATATTGGAAATAATTATGATATTAATTCCATATTTATAATTCTTTAAGTATAATATATCATTTACTTTATTCCTTTCTATTCACTGAACAATGATAACATTGTTCTTGGGTACGTGTGGACCACCACCTCCATGAAGCGATGTGATTCTTTTTTCATCACCACATCACATGGATGATATATATAAGTGTATATAAATAAATGATATGATATTTATGATATTATTTTTATTTTTTAAAGATAATATATTACTTAATTTCTTTTTATAATGATCATTGAAAAGTTTAAATGTTACTCAGGCGTACATACGACCTACCGTCTCCATGATTGTAACGTAGTTCATTTTTCATAATAAAAAATCATGATTGTTTTTGAATATATAAATTATTTATAAAACTTATAGTTATTTCATAATTTTTAATCTAGATATGTTAAAATAATTAACTATTGGACCTCTATCAATACACCGAATCCATTTGGAAACAATGAACCAAACGTCCTCAAAACACATGACGTGGACTGAACTGGTTATGTTTTTAAACATGTCATTAGAAAAAATAAAATAAATTATTTATGTATAAGGCATTAAAACCGGAAAATTTCTTAATAAATAAAATAATTTATATAATATTATTATAGAGGACTTAAAGGACATAAATGGAATGTCTGGACTCGAGGTAAGGGGCTTTATCTCAATTTTTCATAAGTGAGGCATATTTTAATGTTATGAACCTAATTTATTTTATATGTTGTATATAAATACAATTTTAAATTTAATATTATTAATATTTCATACTACATGGTATTTTAATTTTCAATTAATTATTTCATCCAAGGGTATTTAACTTGATAATTAACAATTAGTGAAGAATTTATTAAATCAATTTATTTTCATTGGGTTATATTATTTATTAATTTTATTTATATTCTATGATTATGTGTGTAATAAATTTCGATTATATTATGTTGTATTTCCATTTTTTTATTTTTATTTATATTTAATACACATAATTGATTCATTTATTAATTCTCACTTCAATGCTATGATCATTATACTGGTTACTCATCTCAAATTGTCTTCTTTAGGAAATAAGTTATGTTATACAACTAAATTATTTAATGAATGGTATATAATACCCCTTTTGATGAGTTATATAATGAAACTAATTATGTTCATGTTATTTAAAAAACCATTTTATGTTATTATTTCATGGGGTATTACGATTTAAGAGTTATAAAAGTGGAAAAGACTTTATATTATAATATCCTTTCTTTAGGAATTTTTTATGTTCAATGTTCTTTTAAAGGAAACTATATTCCATTATTTGTTTGAACCAAAAATATTTCTTAAAAACTAGTTATGAATGTGCTTAACTAGTTTTATTTACTTTTCCTTTATTATTTATTAAAGAAACATCAATAAAGTCATTTGAAAGTGATACCCATATTTTATTTTATTTTATATTGTCTATCTTTCTCTTCTATATCCACCGTTTCTAAAATGTTTTAGAAAATTTTCTTTTTTAAAAATAAAATATTTCCAAAATATATTTTAAATAATCCATTACCTTATTTTAAATGTTTTTAAAATGAAAATTTACTAATGTTTTCTATATGTTTCAATTTGGACTCCCTTTACAAAATGTTTAAAAAAAATGTTTATTTTAACATTTACAACATGGACATATTTTCTTTCCACCATTTCCATTATTTTCCTTGAAGTATCCTTTATACTTTTCAAGGTTTTTTTCAAAGAAATTATTTTTCACAATATTTTTTGAATTTTTAGTTTTTAAAAGTGATTTTAAAAGTGAAATTTTTTTATTTTCCTAAAGAATTGTTTTAATGATATTTTAATGGTATTTAATTTCATTAACATAAAAAACATATGATTTTACTTATGATTCGCAAGGGATAATTTTTAATTATACCATGCTAATTATTTATCTAGATGTATTATTATTATTGTAAATATATTTTCATGGAACTCAATCCCCTTCCACAGGTTAATCTTGTTATGAAAGTAATAATTGATGTTTTCTATCTTTTATAATTAAATACAAGATATATGTACTTTATTTATGTTTTGGTTATTGTAAAATTTTCTATATGATGGGTTTATACCTATTATAGATTAATGGTGTTCCTGATATAAATTATATGATGAGTTCACCCAAATAGATTTGGGTGAGTCTGATATAGCTTATATGATGGGTGTGCCTAGACCGTGCCCCAATGTATTTGGTATAGATATCGAACATATGGTTATTCCATTTATAAGGGTTACTTAAGGGTTTTATGAAGATTATTTTCCAAGATACAAACAAATTTTCTTTATGCTTTCTATGAGTTTTTATTAATTCCTTTGATCAAGATTGAAATCACACGGGTCATGAGTATTTATTCTTATGATTCTTTCCATTAATAAAGATTTATGCCATGTTTTATATTTATGATCCTAGTATTGATGGTTATGAAAATTATTATATCATTCTCATGAACTTTGAATATTTCATCATACCCTTATACTCTTATTATAATCACATAATACATTCAATTTTTAATTATAATAGTACATTTAGTGGAAATTTGGGATCACCCTTATTTTGTTTCCTATTTCATAGGCAATGAATACTGATGATTAAATTATTTGTCTCCAGAAAGGATTATAATGTGATAAAGTTTGAGGGATATGATGAAGACATAATATGGAATAGAAAAATATTTTTATAGTGGATAAGATACTCCCATGAATTCCTGGGTATTGTTTATGTAATAGTTTATCCAATTTCCCCAAAACTCCAAACCTAAATGGGAATTGGGTATGTAAGTGACCCAATATTTCCATTTAATGTTGTATGTTTTGGATAGTGAAAATTAATTCACCTTCACCAGTATCAGAGCCATAAATGTAAATTTTATGATTTTAGCTTTGAATCTAGGGGTGCGGGTTCATGTTTGTTATAGTCCTTCTCAATATATAATAAAATCATTTTTTTAAAATATATATTATTATACATATATTATGATAAATGAGAATAATTTTTTTGTATATTTCTATATAAATTAATATACATGTTATTATATATTTACAAATATATTTTATGTTTCACACATATATATATGTTAATATATATTTATATATAAATTAATATACACGTTTTTATTTTTTAATATATATTCTACTAATATTGTTATTTTTATATGTTTGTATAAATTACAATATATATAATTTTATATTCCACTATATATTTTATTTTATATTTATATATAAATTCATATATATGTTATTATATGTTACACACACACATATATATATTATCATATGTTATTATATATTATTATATATGTAACAACCTGCACCTTCATACATGTTACTTTGCCGGAAATCTGGTGGTTGAGATGTCCATGGAAATTACAGAGGTGTTGGGAGAAGGAAGGGAGGAGTTTTCATGTTATTTTAAAGAAAAGGGGGAGTTTAGGGGATACAGAAAATTATAGTGGTAGGAAATTCTGGATGTAGGTCATTATGGCGGTAGGACATTTTTGGTGGTAGGCCATTTCTAGTTGTAGGTCATTTCTAGAAGTGGATAATTTTTGTAGGTGGGTCATTAATGGATTTAGATCATTTTGGTTAAATGAATTCTAGCGGTATGTCATTTCTAGCAGTAGGTCATTTTTTGCAGTGATTTATTTTGGTGGTATGTCATTCTAGCAGTAGGTCATTCTGGCGGTTTTTCATTTATAGCGGTTGGTCATTCTTGTGGTAGGTAATTCTAGTGGAAGGTCATTTTTGGTGGTAGGTCATTTATGGTGGTGGGTCATTCTATAAGTAGTTCATTATGGTGGTCAGTTATTCTAGTGGTAGGTCATTTCTAGTGGTTGTTCATTCTTGAGGTAGGTCATTTCTAGCGGTGTTCCATTATGGAGGTAGATCATTTAGGCAGTAGGAAATTTTAAGAGGTGTGTCATTCTGGTGGTAGGTCATTTCTTACGGTGGTTCATTCTGGTGGTAGGTCATTTCTAGTGGTAGGTCACCCCAGAGTAGGTCATTTCTAGTGGTAGGTCACCCTGGCGGTGACAACAAACAATGTTTCTAGTTTTTCAAAAATTTACAGCTTTTCTATTTTGATGTCTTTTATGGTGAAAAATGGGTTTAATGCCTTAATTAATGGATTTTAGAGCTGTTTCAAATGGGATTAATCATATCTGTAATCTTGAAAAAGTCTAGATCCCTTTTAAATGTTTTAATCATGTGGTTTTGACAAGATCCACTTTTAATGGCCAATATAAACTGTATATAATCCCAATGGTCTTGGAACTAATCTATCAAAAGTGGAGAAATTTACTTAATTATTTTATTATTACATTCTCTTTAGATGGTTGGTTCCGATCCTTCTTCCCTTGGAGTCACGGAGCCCTATTTATGGAGTTGGATCGAGCTTCCTCGAAGAGGTTTTCTTCTATACACGTACCCCATGTTTTTTTGCATCATGTTTTGGAAAATATTCTTCTTTAAAGTAAAGAATTCATTTGTTTCTATTTATGTGTATCAAGTGGGATGGAATTATTATTGTTATCTCTTGTGAATATATTTTCATCTAGATTATTAAAGATAAATTAAATGTTTTAAATTAAATCAAAAAGGCTTGGGGAATACAAAGGATGATATTATAGCTTTTTTGTTATTGTTTTTATTATTTTTAACTATATGGGCTTAGTGTCGACTGAAAATCATGGCCATTGGGGGTCCTTAATTATACTATTATTATGTGAATTGTGGAATTCATTTTGTGTGAGTTTTAGAAACACATAAACCAAAATTTTCTATTCACGTACAATCGAGTAATTAATTTGATTCCCCATGATCATTATAGCCTGTACGATAACACCCATAATTAAATAAGTGGATTTGAATCAAATATACTATTACCAATATGGGAAATGATATGTGTGTGCTTCAATATATTTTTTGGATGGTGTTGTGTGTTTTTGATTGGATACTAAGATGCAGTGCATGGGTGGTTATTTGTGATGTGTGTAGTTTTATTATATGTGATATGTAGTGGGGCTGTGATGGTAGTGGGGGTGTAGTTATGATATGGGGATGCGATGGTAGTGGTGGTGCGGTTATGCAATAGGGTTGTGATGGTGGTTTCTAATTCTAGTTACCTGAGTAGTAATGGAATTAAATTAATTATAATTATGTGAAATGGGATGCTAAAAAATGTTTAATACATAAATTATAAGTGACTGTCTGGAGGATATGGGTTGGAAAAAGAAAATCTGGAAAATGGATTAAGGAGAATTGAAAATTGAAATATTAATTGTGGCTTATTTTTTTTCTTGTTGGGCCTTTTTTTTCAGTTTCAGCAGTGAATGAAGAGGTTTTTGTGAGATTTTTTGTGCCATTGTGAACCTTTAAGATGAGTCTTGTGGGTAGTAACTCTCTATATTTATACCATGTATATTCTTGTGACTTCTATATGCAACCCACACTCGTTGATCATTATGTTTCAATGCCCGCATAGTCATAGAAGGGTGGTTTTCCCAACATACAATTGGGAGGATGATGAATGGCTACCCACTTTTCCATGATCCCTCTTCTAGGAGATAAGAATGACATACACAAGCTATGATGGCCAGAAGTCAAAAGTGTCACTGTCGGGTTGTGATGTGATGAGATGGGATTACCAAGGTTTGTTTGGGAGAGATATGGTGAGATAGATTATGGTGGGGGCCGTGTGTGGTGGGAGGAGGCCATGAGGTTGATTTCCTTCATGATCATGATAACCCAATACCTTAGTAATAAGACATGATGTGGTGTTATTATAAGATCCCATGACCCCACACTCTCATATCTTGTGATAAAATACCCAACTTTACTTTTCTAACTAGGATGCTGATAATTATGAACCAAATTTTTCCACCATAACCATACAATATCAAAAAGAAAAACATCCACCACTTACATTCTGTGGGACATTTTAGGTTTAAAACTTTAGAGAATTTGGAAAAAATCCTACATAGATAATTCACATCAACTTGGACTCATAAATAACTAGTTCATAAAGTTGAAAATCATCTCCTATTATAACCACATTTTATTATTTCACATTAGGTCATCAATATCATCTTGGTTAAATCCTTTATAGAAATAAAATTTTCAACATAATTCTTTAAAACCTAGAGAAAAGGAAACATAATAACGGTGAGCTCAGATGCTTAGTAAGGGAAAATGTAAGCATTAAAAAATAAATATCATCAGTGAACATAAGTAGAGTATAATGGTTTTATTACATAATCAAAATGCATGAGTAGAACATATCAATATTCACACCCATCAATACATGGATCATATAACATGAAAGCCTAAAAAAAGAAAGGTTATTAGAATAAATATTTATAAGCTATGTGATATCAATCTAGATCATTAGAAACATTATAAAAACATAGAAATAATAAGGAAAACATATTGGTATCTTGGAATATCATCCCATTGAACCCTTACAGACCCCTTATTATTGGAATAACCAATATGGACAACTTCCATCTATGGAGTACCCAATTCATCGAAGTGCTATCTGGGTGCAACCATTGTATAAGATATAATGGGCTCACCTAGCTCAATTTGGTAACACCCATCATTTATAATGTCCAAAAACCTAATACATAGATAATTCATCAAAACTCATTGAAATTTTTTTTATTGTTTTCAGAACATGATTAACCAATGAATAGGAAACAGTTTCCACTACAATATATTTGAATCATGATTGACCTATAGAAAAAAATGGTTTCTAAAACAATCTATTTGAAATATTATTAACCCATGTAAAATAAATGGGTTACAAAATAATATCTTTGAAACATTATTAACCCTTGGAAATGAAATGGATTCCCAAACAATATTTTTGAAACATGATTAAACCATGAAAAATAAACAGGTTTCAAAACAGTATCTTCTAAAACATGATTAACCAAAATAAAATAAATGGTTTTGAAAACAATCTCTTTAAAACATGATTAACCCATGAAAAAGAAATGGGTTACAAAATAATATCTTTGAAACATGATTGAACCATGGAAAAGAAGTGGGTTCCTTGAAAATCTCCTTAGGACATAATAAACACATGGAAAATAAATGGGTTTAAGAACAATCTCTTAATGACATAATCATCACATAGAAAAGAAACAGGTTTCATAACAATCTCTTTAGGACACAATCAACCCATGTAAAAGAAACGGGTTTTATAAATATCTCTTTAGGACATAGTCAACCAGTGGAAAAGAAATCGGTTTAACAATCTCTTCAAAACAGACATAGTACATCCAAATAATGAATGAGGATGGTATAAATATAAAATATCTCTATTTTAGGATAATTAACAACAATTTTTGTTGACTTTGATGAATGTAAATGACCTTAAAAGATCATTAAAAACATTCTTGAGGAAAATAATCTTTAAACATTCCAAAGTGTCCAATACCAGTTTGATATATTTTACTTATAAGCCCCATGAAGGAATATCATTAAATAAAACTTATAATATAATAAGAATAATTATATTCATTATATAATGTGTAAAATGATATGTATGCACACCTTATAAAATAAGATAGGTATATAACATAACAAACATTAAAAACAAGGAAGATTGTGACAAAAATCCAATACCACATTGGAAACTTTGAAACTATAAAACCAATGGATGAGAGATAATAAAAAGGACATGAAAACCCCATAAATTTTAAAATAATAATAATAAAATACATTCATGGGATCTATATACATCAAAACATAAAAATTAGTGGTGAATATGGAATATATATCATAGAAATAAAAGTGAGACTAGAAAAACCTTACAAAGATTGTATCATTGGAGTGATAATAAAAAAGTGCAATAATTATGTGTGAAAAATTTAAATCCACACAATAAATGTGGAATTATATAATAATATAATCAGAGGTCATTTCACACATATTTGTGGAATAACATAACTAATGACATAGTGGTTTAACCCAATGAATGGAAATTGAGATATGAAATCCCTTACGTTGATTCTGATTTGTCATGATTTTCCTCTATATTTCTTATTAATAAACTTATGTTTATTATATAATTTATTAATTATCTTTTATAATTTTATTATTAATTTTATTTAAATTATAAATATGTTATATACAATTACATAATCAATAATGTTTAAGTCGTATGTTTTCACTAAATTCAGTTTATCTGTCAAAAAAGACATTAGTAGGCCATCTATGGTAAAAAGGATGGTTATTAAAACATATAAATAATAATAATGATGAAATAATTATCATATTTATACATCAATTAAACTTTTAAAACTAATTATGAATGATTTTTATGAAAATGATCCAACTTTACAATCAAGGAGACTGTAGGACGTACATACACATGAGTAAAGTTATCATTTTCAATGATCATTATGAAAAAAAGGTAAGTAGAATTTATACTTATAGAATAATAATTGTTTCATAAATAAAATTTTATTCAATCATATATACTTATATTTAAAATTCTTGTGATTTAAAAGTAATCACATCACGTCGAGGAGGCGGTAGTTCACATGCCCACGAATGACGTCATTACTTTTTTAGTGCGTGAAAAGGGTAACAAATAAAATGGTATATTATAATTAAAGAAATTTAATAATATCATTAATATAATATATATATGTCATTTATATTGCATATTTTTATTCTAAACATAATTAATAAATTCCATGTAATGTGTGAACTTATCATATCGCTTTGAGGAGACGGTAGTTCACAAGTCCCCAAATGATGTTATCGTATTTACACATAATGTAAAGCATGAAGATATGTGTTATATAAAAATAACAGATGTATGAAGAAAACATAAATATAATAAATATAATATATAAATAGTTTATCCATCATAATGGAAAACCATGATAGGTGGTAAAGGAAAAAATGAATGACATTATTTCACGCGGTGGTAGTCCACCGTACACATGAACAATAATTACGTTACCCATTTGATTGAATTGTGTGTTGGAGTAGTATGAAACCATAACATAAAAACATATCAGTACATTTAGGATAATTATGTTATTATATAATAATTTAATAAGAATAATCAAATATATGGAGAAATAAATAAAACATAAATGCATGTTGAATAATGTTACCGATTTTTCGGGTAACTCATTTTTGTTTTCACGAAAGGGATTCCTTGGATGAATTTATACCCAAATTTATAAATCTAGGGTTAGTTTATAGATTTTTGGATCTTATTTTGTAATGTTTTGGACGAGAAAAATGGATTTATATGTGTGAATAAATGTGTGAGGGTGAGTGACTTTTTATAGTGGAGGGGGAGTGATATTCTAATAAATATAAAATGGTAAACACTATTGAGGGGTATCCTTTAGAAAATGTGCCAAAAATAATGATTAAAATTCTATAGAATATGTTATATGGTCTAATAATTTCCATAAAATGTGTTCTAAATAATTTTATAGGTCATTATGATTTCTAAAATTAAAGTTTAACCACTAAGTCAACTCATTTTTACCTTAATCACTGTAATTAATTTTAACTAATTTCACTAATATTTTTGTAAAAAACTAATTTAAAATTATTATAAATTTTAAATTATTATAATTAAAAATATAGAATCAAATTTTCAAAATTAAAATCACCAAATTAGCTGAAATTAATTTAAAATTAATCTCATAGACGGGACGAAAAAGTGAGTTTCTAAAGTGAAAATGCTCAAAAGTTAGCTAAGTTTTTATATCTAAAGTCACTATTAAAAAGATTCAAATTACCAAAATTGGAATAAATGACCAAAAATTTATCTATTTACACTTTAAAAATAATTAATAATGTAATTTAACCTTGTAAATTATTTAGAAGAAAACATAGTTTTCAATTAAAAATCGATGTCATTCACTATTCATCCAAATATGAAAGTTCTCATAAAAATACAAAAAATTCACCCATAGTTAATTTTAATATTCCAATTTCAAAAAATAATAATATTTTTTAAAATAAATATTATAATTTTAAAAATTAGATACAAAATATGTGTTCCACAAAAGGTGGTAAAACTGCCTTTTAAAAATATACAACATTTTTATGCTTAAAAATTGGATTTATTGTTCTATTAACCCTATAAAACTATTTAGATGAAATTAAAGACATTTTATTAAACATATAACATATAAATTTCATTAATATATTTCTATAATTTTTAATAATTTAATTTATTAAGATAAAATGTCATTATGGTTATAAAAATAGTTTTCACAAAAACACATCCTCTGTATTCAATTAGACATTATTTTAATTTAAAATTAATTGGTAACTAATGAATTAATTTTATAAACATTTGTAAACTATGATTTCATAATTTAGTTAATCATATTCATTACCACCACTCTAATTTCTAGGAGATAACAATTAAGTTAAATAAATAATATTAATAGTATATTATTGTTCACTAAGACTCTACCTTGCGTGTAACATAAGTCATATAAGGGACTCGATGTTGTGTGAAATGAAAGATAAAATTAGTGTTGTGTATTATGCATGATAAACTATTAATTATGTGTAACATTATCTATTAAATAATTTAAATTTATTAGAAATAATATATTTCATAAAATCTCAGGATGTTACATCCTACCCACCTTAAAATGGATCTTGCCCTCGAAATTCAGCTAGGTTATCAAATAATTAGTATTTCTAGAATTAATTTATTGAAACCCACATTATACAAAGGGTAAATAAAAATTCCTCTAAAAAGGGATATTGGGAAATATATAGGCCCTTGGAGGTTATGTATAACTAGTATTCAACTTAGGGAGATCTTTAGTAGAAAATTGATAGATTGATTTAGAAGGCAAAACTAATTCCTATTGACTAATTGATAGTGATAGATAATGTGGTCAAAAGGATGGAAATGAAGAAAAAACTATAAACCAAATAGTTTAGGAAAAGTTAATTGATATCATCAAAAATATAGTAATAGGATGAAATTTTATTTATAGATCCTTTTCCTAAAGATGAAGGGCTCTTTCAACATATTTACTAAGAGAAAAAGGAAATATACATACATGACAAGTGAATTGAATCAATTACCATAACAACATCTTTTTATCCAAAAAATGACTAATCTAGAGAAATTTTTTCATACCTGAAGCACTAAAGTCAAATTTTAATGACCACATAATAATAAAAGGGATAAAAATCTATTCCTACTTTCCTTAAATATTAGTCAAACACCTAATGGTAAACACATGGTAAGATAATTCCAAAAATTACTAAAACTTAAAATTATACACTAATATTTAATATTAATTAGTAATACAAAAAGTTCAAACTAAATTATTTCATAAATAAAAATTCTTAAAATTCTTCAAACATTTCTTACCTAAGATTAAAACCCAAAGATTATAAGAATTTTATCATATTATTTGAAGATAAATCAAAAGTTTTTCTTGAAATAAAATCACTTGTATTTATAACATAATATTTACCTATAAACAAGTTTCATTCTAACTAGTACATTGTGTAGTCTAGTGTTAGTGCACGAAACCCTTATCATCAGTCAATCATGGGTTCAAGCTCCATCGCCTTTCTGGATGTGATAGGTTGTCACCGAACATACAAGTTTTACCTTTTTTACTTTGAACATGAAAAATAATTCCTCCCTTAAAACACGTTATATTGATCTTTGGGGTTAAAAAATAACTCACCCAAAAGAAATCTCCAAAAATCACTTTAAGATATCATCTCTTAAAACATCAATGAGGTGTGTAATACTTTGGAATTATGATAATACTTAAGTTTATAGACCAATGAAGGTGTCCATAACTCTTAATATAACCTCATATGGTAAAATTATAATCTCTAAAATTTCTATACCGAACTTTGATACCAACTATAATAGCCCATGAACTACACTCTTGGATCCTGTGATGAAATCCATAACCTTAAATTTATCACTATGATGCCGATAATTATGAACCATATTTTTCTATCAAAACCAAACAACATAAAATAGAAAAAATAGATCACTTAGATTCTAGAAGACCTTTTATGTTTAGAGTTTTAGAGAATTAGGACAAACTACTACATAAATAATTCACATTAACTTGGACTCATAAAAAACTGGTTCATAAATTTGAACACCATCTTCCATTATACCCAACTTTTATTATTTAACATTAGGTCATCAACATCATCCTAGTAAAATACTTTATTAATATAAGTCATTCAACATAATTATTTAAAACTTATGGAAATGAAACACAATAAGGTTGATCTCATTAGCTCAGTAATGTAAAATTTAAGCATTGACAATTGAATATCATCAATGAAAATAAGAAAAACATAAAGGTATGATGATATAATAAAAATTAATGAGTAGAACATATGAACATTCATATCCATAAATACTTAGATAGTGAAACATGAAAACTTATAAATTGAAAGAGTAATTAGAATCAATAATCATGATCCATGTGATATCAATTTTGATCATTAGAAACATTATAAACACATAAAAAGAAAAATGAAACCATATTGGTATATTGGAAAATCCTCTTATTAAACCCTTATAAAACCCTTACAGAACCAATATTGAACCCTTAAAAATGGAATAACTAATATGGTTGAATTACATCTTAGGATTACCTAATGAATCTGAGCACTATCTAGGTGCATCCATCATATAATCTATAATATCCACACCCGATGCTATCTAGGAACAACCATCATTTATAATGTCCAAGAACTGAATACATAGATAATTCAACAAAACTCATTGAAACAAAATTTACACTTTTCAAAACAAGATTAACCCATGAAAAAGAAATATGTTACACTACAATCTCTTTGAAACATGATTAAACGAAGGAAAATAAATTGTTTCCCAAACAATCTCTTTGAAACATGATTAACCCATTGAAAAGAAATGGGTTACAAAAGAATATCTTTGGAAATTTATTAACATATAGAAAATAAATGGCTTTAAAAACAATCTCTTTGAAACCTGATTAACCAATGGAAAAGAAAAGGGTTTCAAAAAAATCTATTTGAAAGCATGATTAACCCATAGAAAATAAATCGTTTCCAAAACAATCTCTTTGAAACACGATTAACCCATGGAAAAGAAATGGGATAAAAAATAATCTCTTTAAAACATGATTGACCCATGGAAAAGAATATAGTTCCATTACAATATCTTTAGGACATAATAAACCAGTGGAAAATAAATGGGTTTTATTAAAATTAATTTAAGACTTAATCATCCCATGGGAAAGAAACTAGTTTCATAACAATATCTTAAGGATATAATCAACCCATGGAAATGAAAATTAATTCATAACTATCTCTTTAGGGCATAATCTACTCAAGGAAAAGATACAAGTTTCATAACAATATATTTGAAACAAAAATAATCCATCCAAAAATTAATGGGGATTTTATAAATAAAAAATATTCCAAGTGGGTGATAAGTAAAAAAAGGGATATTTATGTTGATGAATGTAAATGAACTTAAAGTATCATTAAAAACATTCTTGAGGAAAATAATATTTAAACATTACAAAATGTACCATACCACTTTGAAACATTTGAATTATAAGCCCATGAAAGAATAACATTAAATGAAACATATAATATCATGAGAATAATGAGATTCATGATATAAAATATCAATATATAAGTATATACACCTCATAAAATAAGATAGGTGTATAATATAACAAACTCCACAAAGAAAGAAGATTGTGACAAAAATCCAATACCAATTTGGTAACTTTGAAACCATAAACCCTATAAAAGAGAGATCATCAAAAGGATATGTAAAACACCATTTATTTAAGTATAATAATAACAAAGTATATTCATGGGAAGTATATTCACCACAAAACAAAAATAATGGGTGAATATGGAATATGTCTCATAAAAATAAAAGTGAGACGAGAAAACCCTTACAATGGTCATATCATTGGAGTGAGAATATATTAATGAAATAATTATGTGTGAAAAATTTAAATCAAAAAAACAAAAGTGGAAATACAAATAAATATAATCAGAGGTCTTTTCACACATATTATTTTTATAACTTAACCAATGACATAGATGTTTAACTTAATAAATAGAAATTGAATTAAGAAATCAACTACCTTGAGTATGATTTCTCATTATTTCCCCCTATCATCATATATAATAAACTTATGTTTGTTATATAATTGCTTTAGAACATTTTCCATGTTTATTATTAATTTTATTTCACTTATAAATAAGTCATGTATAATTACTTAATCAACAACCTTTAAGTAGTATGTTTTGACCATATTCAATTAATGTGTCAAAAATGACGTTGGTTGGTCAACTATGGTCAAAGGGGTAATTATTAAAATATCTATATAATAATAATCATGAAATAATTATAATATTTATACATCAATTATAATTTTAAAACCAATCATGAATGGTTTTTGTTAAAAATGAACCCATGTTACAATCATGGAGACGGTAGGCCATACATACATGTGAGTAGCATTATCGTATTTCAAGGATAATTATGGAAAGAAGGAAAGTAATATTTATCTTTCAATAATGATAATTATATTATAAATTAAATGTCATTTAATAATATATACCTATATATATAATTCTTACGATGTAAAAGTAATCACATCACATCAAAGAGGAGGTAGTCCACACGTCCAAGAACGATGTTATCAATTTTTTAGTGTGTGAAAAGAGTAATAAAGAAAATGGTATATTATAAATATAGAAAGGTAATTATTTAATTAATATAACCTATATTTCATTTATATCCCACATTTTTAATAAAAATATCCTTAATACATTCCATATAATGTGTTAACATATCACATCGCTTTGAAAAGGTGGTACACCACGCGTCCACAAACGATGTTATCATACTTACACAAAATGGAAATCATGATGGTATATGTTATATAAAAATTAAAGAAGTATAAATACAACATAAATATCATAAATATTATATAAAAATAGTGTTTCCATAATAATTCCCATCCTTGAGAGGCGGTAAAGTAAAAATGATCGACATCATTTTGCGAAGCGGTAGTCCGCCGTACACATGAATGGTAATTTCATTACCCATTTGATGGAAGTGTGTGTAGGTGCAGGTAGAAAAAGTAAAATAACAACATTTCATTATATATAGGAAACTTATTTTATTATATAATCATGGAATAATAATAATAATTTAATGAGTGGAAAAATAAATAAAACATAAATACACATTGAAGAATGTAACCTCTTTTCCGGTAACTGCTTTTCATTTTCACCAAAAGGATTACTTGGATGGATTTATGACCAAAGTGAATACTCTAGGGTGAGTATAGGGATTTTAGGAGATTATTTTTTTTCATGTTTTTGATGAGACAAAGGTCTTTATATGTGTGAATAAATGGGTGAGGTTGAGTGCCTTTTTATAATGGAGGGGGAGTGGTATTCTTGTAAATATAAAAAGGTAAACACTATTGAGCAGTCTCCCTTAGATTATGTTCATCAAATAATTATCCAAATTCTAAAAAATAGGTTATATGGTCTAATCATTTCCACAAAATTGGCTTTGGACAAGTTTCTAGGTCATTTTCTCGCTTAAGATTAATTTTTAACCATTATGTAAACTCGTTTTTACCTTTATCATTACAATTTTTTATAATTAATTTCCCTAATATTTTTTTGTAAAAAACTAAGTTTAAATTATTAGAAATTATAAATTACTCTGATTAAAATTATGTAATCAATTTTTTGAATTCCAATCATAGAAGTGGTAGAAATTAATTTAAAATTAATCCCATAGACAGGACAACAAAGTGGGGTTTTAAAGTGAAATTGTAAAAAAGTTTTATATTTTTTTATATCTAATGTAACTATAAAAGTTATTACAATTACCTAATTCAGATTAAATAATAATAAAATGATTAAATTATACTTTAAAACCAACTAAAAATATAATTTAATACTATAAATTATTTAGAATAAATTTTATTTGTCAATTAAAATTTAGTGTCATTAAATATTCATCAAAATATGAAAGTTAGAAAAATAAAAAAACACACAATGAATTTTTTTATATTAATAATTCAAAAAACAAGTTTATTTTTTCAGATTAAAATTATTAAATTTTCAAAAATTTAATTTAAAATAGTTGCACCATTAAAAGGCTGTAAAACCATCTTCTAGAAATATAAAAATATTTATTCTTAAAAATTGGATTTATTATTACCTCAATCCTATCAGAAATATTTTATGATTTTAAAAACATTTTACTAAATATAAAAAATATAAATTTCATTAATATCTTTCAATAATAGTGATTAAATTAATTTATTAATATAAAAAGTCAATCTGGTCCTAAAAATAGTTTTTATAAAAACAAATCCTTTGTATTAAATTGGACATTATTTTCATTTCTTATTAATTCGTAACAAATGATTTAATTTTATAAACATGTGTGAAATATGATGTCATAATTTAGTTAATCATATTCATTACCACCATTCCCATAAGTAAGTTATAACATTTATGTTAAATAATTAATATTAATGATATATTGTTTTCTGGTAAATATCATCCTTGTGTGTAACATAAGTCCTAAAAGGGACTCGATGTTGTGTAAAACATAAGATGAACCTGGTGTTTCATGTGATGAAATATAAACTATGTACTGAATGTAACATAATCTCTTAAATAATTTAAATTAATATAAAAAATATATTTCATAAAATCATGGGATGTTATAGTGAGGGCCCATGTTTTTGTGGGTAGGATGTGATGTGATGTTATTTAAAAGAGGTGTGAGTGACATGACATACAACATTGGGGTGTGAGATCAAAAAATTAGTGAAAAAATTGTGTAGGGTACCCTTCATCAATATGCTTCATATTATAATATTATACCTGGATGCATTATTTAGAGAGAGAGAGACTTGGTGAGGTTGGGGTTTTGGTTAGTATATCTGTATAGGTGCTATTTGGTCTTAATTGTTTTCTCATAGGTGCATTATTATTCTATTTTCACATGTGCGTGAGAGACTTTGGTTTTATTATTGAATATATATGTATGCTCACCCTAAATATATAAAACTTATTTCATGTTTCTAGGGGGACTTTGTGAACCATGTTGAACACTACTAGCTCAGACCATTGGACATTTGTTGTGTCCCTCATCAAGATTTGTTTCTCTTGGTTATTTACTTTGGAGACTTTTGTATGTATCAGTTTTATTCATACATTCATTTTGAGATGGTTGGGTTTTATTTTATATTATCTCAAGGATTTATTATGGATTATTCATCTTATCTCCCGATCCTACACTATTATAGAGCGTAATGGCTCCTATACATGGGATTTTTATACCCTCAGTGCTTGTCACCAACTCGAGGCCTACTGATGGTGGGACTTGGGGGGGGGGGGTAATTATCTATCTCACCTAATTGTGGTATATTTGTAGGGAGTGGTTCATGATAGAGTGGTATCATAGGTGATGGTTGAGAGATATGATGGAGTTAAGAGTTTGGTATTGTGAGGATTTAAAGGGTTGGTATGGAAATGGTGCCAGCTGACCTTGATGCATGACATAGGTCCAAGAGACTTACTAGGACATGATATTTTAGGGCCCCCATGATCTAGTGCACAAACTGTAAGCTTATTGAATGAACAAGTGATGTGGACCTATTTGTAAAGTAGGGACCTAGGACAGGTACATGCATCATGATTATTTTTATTCTTGTTGGGATTGGGTTTTTTGATAAGGTTATAATGAATAAAGTGAATTAAAATGGATCATAAAAAAATTCCATAATATTAGGCTTATGAAATCCTTATTTATCTTTCAGCTATGGCTCCTAGACTTTGTCTGTGTATGGATCACGTAGGGGAGGTTCAACAAGCTGACCCAGTTGCTCACTGAATGGTTGATCCAGTTAAGGATTATAATACATGATAGAGGAATTTATGAGATTTTTAGTGTCAGGATTTGGGGATGTATGAGGGTTGTGTTTATGATGTGGAGACAGAGGGCTGAGTAGAGGTGATAGATATCACTTCATGTTTGATCTGGTCCTTGAAAGAGTATTGGGTCCCCTTGGATATTAGTCAGATGTGAGGAGATAAACATCAGTATTGGATGATATACATTGGTGAGTGGAATAAGGGAGATGCTTTATTGATCAACTTCTATAAGGAGTTCCAGGTAGATTTCCTTTCATTGACCATGAAGGCTGTGAAGAGGCAGGAGCTACTATTGCTTTAGTGGGGAGTATTCTTGTGCAGGAGCTTGGGATCAAGTTCAAGGACCTCCTACACTTTTACCTATATCTTTTCCCATATGAGGAGTCTCGAGATAGGATTATTGAGGAGGAACTCTATCTTTTGATCTAGTATGCAGTTATTCCTTTTATGTTGCCAATGCATCTAGAGTCTCAAAAGAAGGAAGAGGTGATTGAGAAGATGAATTAGTCAGGATGATTACTGAGAGAGTGATACCAGAAGGGTTCCTTGAAGAGTATAGTTGATAGTGTTAGGTCTCAGGAATCATGGCCTTTGAGGTTACAACAAATAGAGTGTTGACCATAGTAGCTTCCCTCCCGGCCATGTGGGGCTAGTGGTTTCCATAATCTTATAAGGGACATAGGAACAATATGTTTTTCTATGGATTTAATAGTAATAATTAGGATCAGTTCCCAGTGGCTTATCAAGTTCAATTTTGTAGAGGTGTACTCGTTCAAATCTAGCCTTAATAGCAGTTACAAGTGAGACCGTTCCAATAGGGGGGTGCAATAAGCTTATACTCCACTAAGAGCATATATTGTAGCCAGAGGTCAACCTTAGGATGAACCTCACCCTAAGGGGCCACAAATAAAGTGTGTTTGGAGTAGTGGGAATTAGAAGAGTGGCAAAGGTGCATGGCATGGTTAGTTTTAGGCAGTGGAGGCAGCGACACCTGTTGGGCCAGAGATTATTTAAGGGATGCTCAGTTAATCATGTACTCTTGTTTGTGTATTTTTCTATTCAATATCTTCTTAATTATTTGTTTCATCATCTCTATTATATGCTCTAGGACTAGATATAGAGAGGATTCCCAAGCCCCTAGTGTTAACTACACTAGTTAGAGGCCAGGCCATCTTGTTTTGTGTGTGCTGGGGATGTGCACTAATGATGGGGAAACATCAGTCCAGTGTGAATATTTTCTTACTTTAGATGTATCCATACGATGTCATCCTTGAAATCGAATGGTTGTATTCTGTGTGTGCTATTATCAAATTCTTCCATAGGATATTCATGTTATCATATGTGGATTGAAAACATGTGGGTTTCATTGGGGAGAGGGGTTTCTAGGTGGGAAGTTTGTGTTTGGAGCCCATTATTTCTTAGTGGTGGAGTTGTATATGAAATTAAAAGAGACATAGACATTGGAATATCCTGAGGTTGTCATGGAGTTACTATATTTTTTCACCATGGATATTATGACACTATACCCTCAAGGAAACTTTTAGATTAAGATAGACTTGAAACCCAGAGATTCTCTGATCTCAATGGCTCCCTATCAGATAATTCCTTATAAGTTGTGTGAGTTAGGATTCAAATAGATAAAATAATTCACAGGGGATTCATCTGATATAGTGTATCACCATGGGGTACTCTAGTGTTATTATCTAATAAGGGGGATGGAAGTATGAGGTTGTGCATAAAATACTAGATATTTAAATAAGGCGACGATCAAGAATCACTATCCTCTTCTGAAAATCGATGATATTTTTGATTAGTTTAGTGGAGATAGTTGGTTCTCCAAGATCGATCTATGGTCTAGATATAAACAATTAAGGGTGAAGGATATAAATATCTAGAATAATAATTTCAAATGCTAGTATGGGAAACTTTGAGTTCATGGTCATGCCTTTTGGTGTTATGAATGAACCAGTTGTGTTCATGGAGCTTATGAACTATGTGTTCTATGATTTCCTAGACCTGATCATCATCATATTCATAAATGAAATCTTAATCAACTCCAGGTCAAAGGAAGATCGTGTCAATAATCTCAGATCTATTTTATAGGTACAGCATCACCACAAGATCTATATAAAGTTTTCCATGTGTATGTTTTGGACATGGGAGGTTCATTTACTTAGGAATGTGGTGTCTCAACAGGGTGTGGTAGTAGACCTATCAATGGTCAAGGAAATTGTTTCTTGGGAAATACCCATGAATGTGGCATAATTTTGTGGCTTCCTTGGTCTCATAGGCTATTATCAGAGGTTTGTGCATTATTTTTCTCAATTTTCATCCCCATTGATATAGTTGACCATGAATGACCAATATTTTATGTGGACTGATTAGTTTTAAACAACATTTGGTTACATGAAAGGGAAGTTGGTCAATACTCCAATGCTTTAGATTCTCAAGGAGGGTGTTATGTTTGAGGTTTTCTATGACATTTCCTATAAGGGCTTGGGATTCTTCTTGATGAAGTAGAATGTAGTGATCTATTATGGTTCTAGGATGTTATGACCACATGAGAGTAACTATGCCACCCATTATCTAGATCTACAGATAATTGTGTTTGTGATAAAGTTTTTGTGATGTTACCTCATTGGGTAGTGATTTTTAGTTTTTAAATATCACAAGAGTTTGAAGTATTTATTTTATCATCATGATCTGAATCTATGATAGTAGAGGCGGATGGAGCAGTATAGGAAAACTGAATATTTTCGATGGGCGATTTGCGACGAGATCCCGTCGCAACATGTCTTTTGCGATGGGGATCCGTCGCAAATCACCCGTTGCCGAAAACGGCGTCACAAATAGGTGATTTTGCGGCGGTCCCGTTGCAAAAAGTTTATTTGCGACGGTATTTTCCCCCATCTCAAATGAGTTTTCATTTATATATAAAAAAGGTATTTGCGATGGGCCGTTGAAGATATATTAGTTGTGACGGGTCATAATCCCGTTGCAAATGCTAAATTTAAAAAAAATACTTGTGACGAAGGTATTTGCGACTAACCGTCGCAGAAAGGTTTTCCCGACTGGTATTCATCCCGTCGCAAATGGTACAGTAAAAAAAGAATTTACGACGGGAATTCTCGTCGCAAATGTTCCCGTCGCAAATAGTTAAAAAAATAAAAAAAATATAATTATTAAAAATTGTATAATATTATATAAAAATAATAATAATATTAATAATATAAAAATATTATATTATTATAATATAAATAAAAAATATATATAAAATATAATTATGAAATATTAATATAAAATAATAATAATATGAATATAAATAATATAATATAATATAATAATACTAAAAGGTAGCCACCAATCTGCTGGAAATTGTGCCAATTTATAACCATGTACTTGATTTTATTTGATTTTTGATTAATTTTATTAGTAATTATTACTAATTATTACAAATCTCAATATTTCCAACAGATTTTTCTCTATTCTTAACATGTTCAAATCTTAAAGAGTCGTCAATTTTCAGGTTATACCCAATAAAAAGTTTGCATCCACCTTGACCAATTTAAACTTCATAATTGTCCTTATATGGTTGATCATCTCGCAAGTTGTGTTGTAATAAGACGACACAAGTAATGAGAAAGACATGACTTGGGTTGTCCTATTACAACGCTACTTACGAGGTGATCAACCAAGCAAGAACAATTATAGAATTTACATTGGACACGGTTGACGAAATCTTTTTATTTGGCATGACCTGAAAATTGGCGACCCTTTAAGATTTGAACTGTTACGAAAAAGAAAAACTTGTTGAAAATATTGATAATTGTAATATTTTATAAATATTTTATAATTTTAATAATATAAATATTTTTTTATAAATATTAAACATATAATAATAATATAATTATATTATAAGTGTTATTTAACTATTAATATTAGAGTAATATAATATTTTATATTATGTTACTATTTATGTTACTATTTATGTTACTAATTATATTACTAATTATGTTACTAATTATGTTACTAATTAGAAATGCGAAGATATGCATATAGGTCGGGTGGTTAATCAATCAATGAATAGAAAAACAAACGTAATTGACTGCTCATCAACCTCAATTTTCTTTTCATTTGTGTGTTGAGGTTGACAGGAAACTTCTACCTCCACATCTAATATGTGATTTTACTGTCAAAATTATAAACCTCCTCACCACTATATTGGTGAGGAGGTTGATAATTTTGACAGTAAAATCAGATATTACATGTAGAGGCAGAAGTTTCCTGTCAAGGCTCAACACACAAACGAAAAGAAAATTGAGGTAAATGAGCAGTCAATCACGTTTCCTAATTAAATCTAATTGTTTCCTAATTAAATATAATTATTTCTTAATTAAATCTAATTTCTTCCTAATTAAATCTAATTGTCTCCTAATTAAATCTAATTGTTTCCTAATTAAATCAAATAATTAAATCTAATTGTTTCCTAATTAAATCTAATTGTTTCCTAATTAAATCTAATTGTTTCCAAATTAAATCTAATTGTTTTCTAATTAAATTTAATTGTTTCCTAATTAAATCTAATTGTTTCCTAAATATTTTAATTGTTTCATAATTATTTTAATTGTTTCCTAATTATTTTAATTGTTTCATCATTATTTTAATTGTTTCCTAATTATTTTTAATCAATTAAATCTAATTATTTCCTAATTATTTGATATTTATTTTAAATAAATCTAATTATTTCTTAATTATTTGATAATTATTTATTTATTTCTAATTATTACCAAAACATCCCCCGGAAGTGTCGAACCAAGAGTGCAGCAAGACCCATTGTCGTGTACCAGGTTACCCTAAGTCAAGCTCGAAACACCTTGTCAGAGTTTTCACTCCTTGGTACATCTGTTCCAGAGCCGCCTCTACTTGTTCGTATCCAGACAAGGATTATTTGGTACAAGCACATAAACTAATTATACTATATAGCTAAACATTCTATTAAAAAAAAATTTACAATTAAAAATAAAATTAACAATTAAAAATAATTTAACAATTAAAAAAATATAAATGCCTTTAATAATCTGCACCTTCTAACTCCTTCCTTCCTCTTCTCGGAAGAAAAAATTAAAACAAAAAAAAATTCTGCTCAGAACTGAAAATGAGAGAGAGAGAAGAATGGAGATCTGAATGTTATGAAAAAATGGATGGGGTGTATATATAGGTTAGATTATTTGCAACGGTCATATTTGCCAAGGGAGACCGTCGCAAATACTTGGTATTGCGATGGGATACTGTCGAAAATGCCTTCGCCCGCATTAAATACAGGCGGCGGGTAAAAGGACTTTTGCGATGGGCCCGTCGCAAATAGCCACTATTAGCGACGGGAGGATATTTCCGTCGCAAATTTCTATTTACCACCACCGGTATTGGCGACGGGGCCCGTCGCAAATATCTTTGCCCGCATTAATTATGGGCGGCAGGTAAAAGGGTTGTTACAACGGGCCCGTCGCAAAGGCCACACCATTAGCGACGGGCGGATATTCCAATCGCAAATTACTATTTACCGCCGCCAGTATTTGCGACAGGCAGATATCCCCTTTGCAAATTCCTATTTACCGCCGTTGGTATTTGCGATGGGTCCTGTCACAAATACCACCCGTTGGATTCTCTATTGCGACAGGTAAATAGACCCGTCGCAAAAACGTATTTACCACCGTTGGGTATTTCCGATGGGTTAAAGGTGACCATCACAAATAGGCTTTACAACGACCGGTATTGGCGACGGGGCCCATCGTAAATAATACCGGGTGAATAATTGTTTGCGACGGGGAAATTTCCCCATCAAAAATACTATTTACCACCGCCGGGTACTTGCGACGGGTAGCCTTTTACCCGTCGCAAATAGCCTTCTCATGTTTTGGCACGCAAACTATGCCATTGCAATTGCGACGAGACCTGTATTTCCGTCTCAAATAACTGACCATTTGCAACGGGAATATATTCCCATCACAAAAACTCTTTTCATTGGAGTTTTTTCAATGGGAATAAGGCCCGTCGCAAATACCTCGTCGCAATAATTGTTTTTTCCCGTAGTGGAGTTTCTTCAGGAATGTGATTTTGATATCTTCTACACCTTAGGAAAGGGTAATGTTGTAGCTGATTCTTTGAGAATAAATTCATAGAATGATGTTGTCTAGGAGTCTGTGGATACTTGGAAAGCAATGGAGGAGTTTTCATCCCTATACGTAGATACAAGTATGGATGATGGTAGAGCCTATTTGTTTCATATGATGATGCAGTCTTTTTTGATGCATCATGTGGAGGAGTGTCAGTGGGGGGACTCATAGGTAGAGATGACCCATGATCGTGTTTCCCACACTGATACTATGAAGGGATATTCATAGGATGGTTAGAACTAGATAGTGTTTTAGGGGAGGTTTTTTTTTGTTATAGTATCAATTTGTGAGGGAGTCCTTCGTGAGTTTCATAGATGACCTTTAGCTGTACACCCAGAAGTTTCTAAGATGTACCATGTCTTGAGAACACAAATTTGGGGGCTCAGGGTGAAATGATAAGTGATGCATATTGTGAAATGATGTCTAGTTTTTCAAATAACAAAGGCTATGAATCGTGTTTATAGAGGTTTTTTTCATCCCTTGGGTGATATATAGTGTAAATGAGATGAAATATTGATGTTTTTCATCATAGGGTTACCCAAGATCAAGTATATTGTGATGATATTTTGGTAATTGTGGATTAGTTGATGAAATGTGATCACTTACTAGCAATCAAGGAGTCATGCATAGTGGATGGTTTGGAAAAGAGATATATAGATTATGTTGTGTGGATGCATGGAGTCTAGCGGTCTATTATCTTGGATTAGGATTCATGTTTTTCCTTGCGATTTAGGAGTGGATTGCATCGTTATTTTGGAATTCAGTTACTCCTAAGCTTCACTTTCCACCCTTAGTTGGTGGGAAGATAGATCTGACTATCCAAACATTGGAGGATATATTATGGGCATGCATCTTGGAATTCAGAGGACTGTGGGAAAAAACTACCCTTGGTTGAGTTTTCTGATAATAACATATATCAGTCATCCACTGGAATGACCTTATTTGTGGATTTTTATGAGCGGTCATGCTGTTCTCTTTTATGTCAGTAATATATTAGGGAGCCAGCTGTTCTTGGACTAGATGTGGTACAAATCACGACAGAGACAATTTGGTTGGTTAAAGAGAGGATGAAAGTAGAACAATATGGGAAAAAGTATTATACTAATCATAGGAAGAGGTCCCTGGAGTTTGGGTTGGGAACCATGTGTTCTTGAAGGTTTCCCCTCAAGGTGGGTAGTAGTGGTTTCAAAAAAGGAGTAAGCTCTCACCTTGTTTTTTTGGTCCCTTTGAGGTGTTAGGGAATGATGGTGATGTGCCTTATCTGTTGGCACTTCTATCTCGACTAGACCAGATCCATGATGTATTTCACGTCTCTTAGATTCATCGATATCTTCATTATGAATCCCGTGTAAGAGTTAGATATTGAGGATGATGTGACATTCATGGAGTAGCCAATGGAGATCTAATAATGTTGAGATAAGGTTATACGAGGATATAAAATTCACCTGGTTCTTGTGTTGTGGTGTCATTGGGGATTGGAGGAGAGTAATTGGGACCGTGAGATAGAGATATATGCCCAGTACTTGAGTGTTTTTGAGTTTTTCTTTTCTCTTTTTTTGTCTGTGATTTTCTATTTAGACCTTGGTGTTTTATGAGATATGCTATTTCCTCTTGATGTTATGTGTTTCATGTGATATGTGATAGAGTTACAACTTGTGAAGAGGGAATAACTGAATCCTAATCGAGACACATTATACCATGATATGATTAAACTAGTGTGGGTGAGTTAGTTCCACCCAGAACGTTTAGTATCTTGACATGGATTATTAATTTTCATGATTCCTATGTTTAGGGTTGTATGACCTTTTCAGCTATTTTGTGAGTTTGGGTTAGTAGGTTTAGTTGGTGGAAACATTTTAGATGAAATGATATACCTGAAAGGTATCTTGAGGGATGGGGTTTTAGACCCATTCTCTCCTTCCTTCTGGGTTGGTTTTGAATTCATGCTGGCAATAATAGTTTGAGAGGTATTTTATGTTACGACCTTGACCTTCCAGTCCATTACATTATGGGAAATTTAGTGTTTTATATGTCCTTGTAAAGTCTAGAGGTTTTGGGAGAAGGAATAGAAGAGTATTTAAGTGTTCTGGAGTAAAATGGAATGTTTTAGGGGTTGATGGAAAATTTTGTTGGTAGGTCATTCTGGCGGTAGGTAATTTATGTAATTAGGTCATTTTTTGTGGTTAGTAGGTCATTTATAGTGGGGGTTCATTATTATGGTAGATTATTCTGGTGGTAGGTCATTTGAGGTCATTTCTTGTAGTGGGTCATTCTGGTTATACATCATTCTCGAGGTAGGTCATTCTAGTGGTGGGTCATTTGAGTAATAGGTCATTTATGGAAATGGGTCATTTTTGACATTATGTATTTCTGGTGGTAGGTAATTTCTAACGATGGTTCATTCTGGGGGTATGTCATTCTTGTGACAGGTTATTATAGCGGTAGGTCATTTCTGGTAGTAGGTTATTCTAGCGGTAGGTCATGTATGGCAGTTGTTCATTCCGGTGATTTTTCATTTTAGTGGGAGGTCACTTGTAGCGATATTTTATTCTAGAGGTAGGATGCTTTTAGCGGTGGGTAAGTCTGGTGGTGTGTCATTCTGGTGGTACTTTATTTCTGGCGATGGGTCATTCTAGAAATAGGTCATTTCTGGATGTGGGTAATTCTAGTAATAGGTCATTTCTTATGGTAGGTCATTCTTGTAGTTGATAATTTCTAGTAGTAGTTCACTCTAGTAGTGGTAGTGAATAATATTTCCAGTTTTCCCAAAATTTTCATATTTTTCATTTTGACATCTTTATGGTGAAAATTGGGTTTAATGCCTTAATTAATGGTTTTTATAGCTATTTCAAAGTGTATTAATCATCTATCCAATTTATAAAAAAGTTTATATACCTATAAAATGTTTAAAATTCATAGTTTTGATGGGATGCACCTTCAATGGACAATCTAAACTACATATAATCCCATAGGTTTCAGATCTAATCTTTCAAGATAGAAGAACTTTCCTTCATTATTTTGGTGATGTTTTCTCTTGAGATGTGTGGTTCCAAAACCTTCTCCTCCTAGAGTCATAGAACCCAATTACTATAGTTGGATCGAGCTTCCCTATAGAGGTTTCCTTCTATATGCACATCCCCTATTTTAGTGCAACATGTTTGGGAAAATATTATTCTTCCAAGTAGAAATTCCTTGATTTCTATTTATGTGTATCATATGGGATGAGATTATTATTTTTATCTCTTATGAATATGGTTTCATTTAAATTAATAAATTTAAATTAAATGGTTTAAATTAAATAAAAGGTTTGGGGAATGAGAAGCATGATTTTACAACTTTATTGTTAATTTTATGATAGTGTGAATTGTATTTGCATAATAGTGGAAAAAAATCATATTTTTTGGGGTCCTTACTTGCACTGTTATGATGTGACTTGCAGAATGCATGTTGTCTGATTGTTTAAAAAACATAAACCATAATTGGATAATCACTTATTGTTGGGTAATGAACAAGATGCCCCATAAACTTTTGGTTTGTGTGACAATGGCCATAATTAAATAAGTGGATTTGAATCAAAACCCCTATGCCCAATCTATAAAATTCTATGTGTGTGATTTAATATGTTTATGGATGGTGTTGTGTGTTGTGTATTGGATAAGAATAGTAGATCATGTGTGGTGGAGATGTTGTGATGGGTGTGGGGAAAATTGTTGTGATATGTAGTAGGGATACGATGGAAGTGGTGGTGCAATTGTGCAGTGGGGCTGCGATGGTGGTTGGTTATGCTAGTTGTCTGGGTAGTAATGGAATTAAGTTCATGATGATGATATTAAATGGGATGATAATGAATGTTGATTACATAAATTATTGGTGAATGTCTCAATGAAATGGGTTGGTAGTGAAAAATATGTAAAATGGATTAATGAGAATTAAAAAATGAAATATGAATCGTGGATTGTGTTTTTCTTATTGGGGGGGGGTTGTGATTTTATTTTCAAAAGCGTAAGTGGAGGTTACTATGAGATATTTAGTTCCTTTTTTAACCCTTCGTATGGGTCCTTTTTACTGTAACTCTATATGTATATACCCAGAATATTCTTGTGATTTCTATACGTACCCCACCCTCATCGAGCACTATGTGCTGACACCCACATAGTCACACGGTGGGTGTTTTTTCCAATATCCTGGTGGGAGAATGGATAGATGGCTACCCTGCCTTCCTCACTCTCTCTTCAATTAGATGAGAATAACATGCATATACAATGATTTACAGAAGTTAAAAGTGATGCTGTTGAGTTGTTATGTGATGAGATGTAATGGACAAGGTGTATTCAGGTGAGATGTGGTGAGATAGCTTTTGGTGGGGTTCATGTATGGAAGGAGGAGGGAACAAGGTTTATGTACTTTATGTTCATGAAACCAAACTACTATGGTTATGAGAAGTGATTTTATGTGATGGACAAGGTGTCTGCAGACGGGATGTGATGTGATGTTATTCAGAAGAGGTGCGAGTGCTGAGCCGTACGACGTTGGGGTGTGATAGAAGAAAATTAGTGGTAAAGCATTGTGGGGTACCCTTAAATGAAATGATTCATATTATATTATTATACTTGTATGCATTATTTTGTGAGAGAGCCTTGGTGAGGTTGGGGTTTTTATTAGTATACTTGAATAGGTTCTATTTCGTTATGCTGTTTTTTCTCACAGGTGCATTAATATTACCTTTTCACATGTGCATGAGGGACTTTGGTTTTCCTTTTGAGTATACCTATATTCTTACAATACATATATAAAACTATTTTCAGATTTTTAGGAAGAATTCATGAACCGTGCTGGACATTTCCATCTCAGACCTTTGGACAGTTGTTGTGTCATTACTTTAGCTTTGTTGGAGTTGAGATGGAGACTGGAGCGGGGGCCCTGTTGGCCGGTGGCACACAAGGAGAAAACCCTAGTTTAGGGTGGAAGAGAGATGGCTGAACCTTCGCCGATGTGGTTGAAGGTGGAAAATCATGCTTGGATTTGAAGAAGGAAGAGATTATCACTCCAAATATATTCAAGCATCGAGGTTTAACTGCAATTTCGTTTTCAAAGGATGAGGTAAACTCCATTGCCTCTGATCTTCATTTTTCCTTGGTCGGAGAATTTTCAAAGCATTGTCCCTCGCTCCTGTTCTTGCATAAGACGTTAGAAAGGATCAGATTTGTTGATTTTATCATTGGTTTTTTAAACTCCTGGAATGTGTTGTTTAGATTTGCTTCGGATTCTGATTATTACCGTTTTTGGATGCTTGGATCTTGGTCTTTTGGGAGAGAACTTATGAAGGTTCATAAGTGGTCTCTAGATTTTGTTTCGGGCTTTGAATCCCCCATTTTTCCCATCTGGTTAGCCTTCCCTGACCTATCAATTCACTTGTTTAAGAAGAGGTCCCTATTCTCAATTACCATGCTTTTTGGAACTCCTATTAAATTAGATTTTTCCACTTTGAATCTCTCTCGGCCCTCGGTTGCTAGAGTTTGCACTGAAATTGACTTATCCAAGGATTTTCCCTCTTGTTTTGGATCCAAAATGGTGAAAATGGATTTATTCAAGATGTGATTTTTTAGAACCTTACACCATTTTGTAAAAAATGTTCCAAATCGGGTCACTATTATAATGAATGTGGGAAGTCAGCAGCGCACACGCAAACACTTTATAAGTCAACTTGGGTTGAAAAACAGAAGCTTAGTATGCAAGATAATCAAACTATTTCTGTCAAGGGTGCTGCTCAGGTTGTTGTTGTTGATTCTGTTGATACTAAAACCTCTAACTTAGTTCCTAGAGATAATCTAAAGGATAATCACATTACTGAAAATCAAGTTGAGGCCTTAGCCATGCCTGTCTTGGATGATACACCCCAGACTTCTGTTATTAATCAGGTTACATTATAGGAACCTGTTGGGGTTGTAATGGAAAAAGGGAGAGTTACTACCCCTACTTCAAATACTAATTAAGGCCTTATCTCGACTCAAGATAGAACACAAGATATAAAAGAAAATTATGTTGAAAGAGATATTTAGTCCTCTGATCATAATGATACTCCGAGATAGATTGAAGATACCCCTCTAAATTCTTTAGAAAAAAAGGTAAATATCCCTTGGTGGATGAGGATGGTTTCATCACCCCACATCGAAGAAAGACTACAAGATGCAAAGATTACTCCAAAAATGAATGCACAATTGTGACCAGATCAGTGAATGCTTCCAAGTCTGAACCTGTTGAAGCCCCTCAGGAAAAAAATCTCGTTGATAATTCCAAACCTCAACCTGCAGTGGACCCTCAAGAAAACTCTCAGGTTGCTGCCTCTTGTACTTTATTGTACTACTTTAATCAGAATTTGATGAACATGAGCTACAAGAGTGGATTCAATATATGTATAGGAAACAAGAAATTTCCCTTAAATAGTTTCAGGATGGTATGATATCAACTAGAGAGTATCTTAGTATAAAGAATCCATCTCCACTGAAAAATCGAAGATGAGCATCAAATCATCCTAATTCTGGAAGTTTTTTCTCCTTTTCTTTGATTCTGTTCTTCTGATATTCTGCTTTAACA
This sequence comes from Viscum album, assembly GCA_963277665.1. NCBI lineage: Eukaryota > Viridiplantae > Streptophyta > Magnoliopsida > Santalales > Viscaceae > Viscum > Viscum album. The sequence continues at coordinate 1,043,993,694 of OY728125.1, forward strand.
TCTGGTGAAGCTGCTGCTTAGCTATTTTGTTTGATGGCTTTGTTTGACTACTGTTTCATTAGTTGTTGGCCCTCAATATGTCTCTGATCTGGTTGATGGTGATGTTTTGGTTTTGAGGGATGCTACATAATTTGGGCACAGTTTTTAGCCCATTTTTCTCACTACTGGGATTGTTTGGAGGTTCTATTTGGACTAGTTTCTTTGGGTTTTTGATATTGGTGGTCACTACTTTTGAGGATAATGTTGTTTTTGAGATCTTGATATGCTAATTTTAAGAGGAACTTGTTAGATGCTTCTTTTCAGTTTGAATCTGCTTTTCAAGGCCAGATTAATCAGCTCTGATCTGAAGAGATGGATGGTTTTTGTGGTTCATCTTTCATGGATAATCTTACTGCATAAATGTTTCAGGAAAAATATAATTTAATGGCTGTTTCTGTTTTGTTGTGACTCATGTTGTAGCATTCTTCCTTTGAAGATGGTTCCTCTTGAAGTCTTTGTCCTGAAGCTCTATCTGGATGCTTGCTATGTTCTTGTTCCTGCATGATGTTCTGATCTTATCTTGAACTTTGCACTGCAATTCTGCTTGATCTTTTATACAAAATCTTGATTTTGATTATGATCTATTAAGATCACTTTTTTTGGAATTGGATGCATTTAAACCTTGGCCTTGAGACTCCTGATGCAACAATATTCTGAAGTTGGACTCTCTTGAAGTCTCTATTTTAATGCTCACTCTGGCTGGTAATGGTGATGTAAATTGTTTGGTTTCTTGTTTTGGGATGATGTTGTCTTTGTTTTTTTGTATCCCTGTTATTTCTCTGATGGTGTAAGTGTATTACACCTCATGTTTGTATTGTTTATTTTTTATTTTAATAAATTCCATTGGGGGCATGAATTGGGAAACTAGTTCATGTCTCTGCCTTCTTCAAAAAAAACTTTAGCTTTATTTATTTGGGTATTTAATTTGGATACTTTTGTATGTATAATTTTTATTTATACATTCATTACTAGATGGTTTGGTTTTATTTTATAATATTTCAGGGATTTTAATGGGGATGATTCATGTTATATTCTGATCCTAATAATTTTAGAGGGTAATGCCTCCCATACATGATTTTTTTATACCCGCGGTGCTAGTCGCCAACCTAGGGCCTACTGGAGGTGGGACTTAAGGGTCATTATCTCTCTCCCCTCATTGTGGTATCTTTTGAGGGAGGGGGCCGTGATAATATAGGTTATATATTAATATATAAATTAATATATCTGTTACTATATATTATCATATAGGTTGTTATATGTTATTATATATTTATATATTAATTAATATATATATCTTATTAGGTATTAACATATATACTATTATAATTTTGTATTCATATATTTCATTATATATATATATATATATTAATATATATGTTATTATATGTTACAAATTTATATATTCTATTATATGTTATTATAAATCAATATATATTTTATCATATATTTATATATGTTATTATATGTTACATATATATATATATATTTAATTATAAAACACATTATATATTTATATATAAAGAAATATATTTTTTGCAATAAATTAATATAATAATAATCCAAGGCTTGAAGGTCCCCTTATTAAAGAAAATAAAAAGAGATATAATGGATGGGAATACATGATAGAATCTATCTACAAAATAACAAAATACATTTAACGAACAAGTCAAATAGCTCAAGATTGAGTACTCATAATGTAATGAGAGGCTTATCCATCCCTACCACGAGGATTACTTCCCTTCCTCTATGTCCTGGAGAACCAAAATCATATGAAGGACCATCATTAAAATTATCCCCCACATATTCTACTTCAAACACACCATCACTTCTTTTTTCCATCATCCTCAATGCTTTCCAAGGCAAACAACTCAAAGGATTTATGTGTTCAAACCTTCCTTCCCACCTTATTATTATCAAGTTCATTATGTGGATCAAAGTTAAAGCTTCTATAAACCTCATAGATTTACACTTACAAAACATCTAGAAGACTCCTACATATCAACTATAAAATCATTACACAAACTTTTTGTGTCTCCACACATTCACCATTTGAGCTTTCAAGGGATAAGTTTTGATTGGGTAAGTTCAAACTGAAAACATTCAGTATTCTACTTGCAGCTATACTTTGTTAGTACTTCTACACCATTTCCATCCAGATATCAATAATTAAACTTCTAGATTTACTTATCATAATAGTGTTAGAGAATTTTATAGAAAATGGTTTTGATATAGCCTAACCTCAAAATACCCCACTTTAGAATAATTTTCTAGGATCCACCACTAAGTCCTCTATCAACATCCAAAAACCTTCTTATGCTCTCAAAATTCCATTGCAATTGTAGTGGTACCACCATGATTTGAGTTATCCTATCCCAAATTATGTGCAAAATCACCTCAAAACATCCCAGAATAAAAAAATAGACCTTATGACATCTAGATTTCTAACTCCATTTATCTTCTATAAATCCATAACTTTATCCTCTTATAGTTTTTGGATGAAGTGATACTTTGTCCTGTAATGAAACATCGAATTATCATCCAAGTGATTCAAACTCTGTGAATAAAAAAATAGTGCTCCAACTTCTTACCTTCTTCCAATATCTTAAAATATCTTCTTCAATGAGATCTAATCATTCATAGATTTCATTAATACAATGTACTCTTCTTCCACGTTTGAAAGTAAAACTACTAGTTGATTCTTCAACAACCCATTTATAGTTTTTATTCTAAAAGTGAACACATAGCCAATAGTTATCATATTAGTATCTAAATCTCAACCCATATCCAAGTCTACAGACCCCTACAAAAAATTAACTATTCTAAAATAGAGCGTCATACTCTTAGAACCTTTAAAATACTCTTGGATCAATTTTACTACTACCCAATTTTCTCCTCCAGGGGTTTTCATAGACCTTCTAACTATTCTCACTACATTCACAATCTTTTATTGAGTAAAAACCATGGAATGCATCATGATTCCAACTTCTAATACATATGGAACCTTTTCCTTTTAACCAACTTAGTTTCACTTCATGAATCCTTCTCATTGCACAACTTCAAATGTCTGGAAAGTGGAGTGGTAATGGGATTATACGAGATTATTTTGAAATGTTCCACCACATTATAGATGTAATCACACTAATAAAGTGAAACTGTTTCTGGATTTATGTACCTTAAAATTCATATCCTTGAGATTTTTTTAGACGGACTGAGATCCTTCATCTCAAAACATCCAAAAAATTTAACTTTTAACTCTATGAAACTTTCCCTCATTGAATCATAAATAAGCATGTTATAAATATAAATACATAAGATGATGAAGCTACCATAATAGAAGAACTTCCAATAACAAAAATTATTTTAATTTCTCTAGATAAAAATTTATTCCAACTTAAGACATTGTACTCTCAGTCATGCTACCTTGGTTATTTCTTTAATCTATACATGATCTGTTTTAGAAGTCACACAAGATTTAAGCTTCAGTTCAACCACCAACCTTTCAACTTATAAATGGATATTTCTTCATCTAAATCCCAATGAATAAATATTTTCTTCACATCTAACTTCTCTAGATGTAAAAATTTTATCGTAACTATACAAAGCACTGTTTAAATAGTAATGTGTTTAATAACCGTTGAATATATTATTAAAAATCTACCAATTATGTTTATTTAATCACATTTGAAATACTTTCCTTTTACCTTATTCTACCATCAAATTCTTCCTTCATCTGATGAACCCAATTATTTTGAAGAAATTTATTCATAATAGGTCATTCAGTTAGATACCATGTTCCAAACACATGTAAGGAATCTATATCATCACTCATCACTAAGTCACAATATTTTGAGCCTCTTCTAAGATCTCAGGTTCTCCATAATCCATAATAAGAAAATAATGGAAAATAATTTCATATTTTTTCACACGACATCAAATACTAGTAGACATATACAACTGAACCTGTAGCTTTGCACCTTCTAGAACCACTTCATCCCAGAATCAATCTTTTAGAGTTCTTCCCTGATCTTCCAAAATCTTTTATCTTTTCGGTAATTCTATCCTTGGAAACAACATCAAAACATTACATCATTTCATTAATTTTTCTAAATGATCTGGTGATTTTGAAACTGATATACTCCTTAAACATTATAAAACATTCCTTAAATCTAGACTTCAATTTAGTCAAACCTTGGAATTTTATTATTATCTAATATCATCAGTAACTTCTATTTAGTTATAATCATTCCATAATATATCTTTATTTATGATTAAATATCATTGTTTGAAAATTTTAGAGAGTTGTTATGAAAGTCCTAAAAAATAATGTTTTCATTGTTATACCTTTAAAAGAAATACAATTAATACTTTGATTATACCTCGTATCTTTCATTATAATTAACATTTAAATAGGTGAGGGAACCAAATACATTGATATGAAGAAATCAATATTCCTTCTAGAATAACATTCTTTTTTAAATTTCTACCCTAATAGAGAAGAAGGGATTCATTTAACTACACTAGCCACAAAATTCATGAATTCTGCCCAAAATTCTGATGGTAAACCAATGTAAATTATATTAATCTTTGATTTATAAACTAAAATATGATGTATCCTCTTTATGACACTATTTTATTTTAGAGTACCTATTACAGTCTTCTCAAACCATACACCTTTCCACCAATAGAACCTCCGAAACTCCATTCTTTCATATTCCCCACCATTATACATCCTTGAATTGTTATGTTTTATTCTGGTCTCCTTCTCTCCCATGGATCTCCATAGAATAATGGTTTAAAATACCTAATAATTGATATTGAGAAAGAACATAAACAGATTCCAACTCACATCATCGATGAATGTAACATAATATAATGAACATATATGATAATGAATCAAATCTACCCCCATACATTCATATGGACTAGCTCTATCTTATGGTTATTTGGTATCTTACCTTATGATTAGAAGGAAACCCCACCTATATAACAAATTTTCACTCTTATCACATTTCAAAAACTATTCTTATGTTTTTTAGTATTCCATTAACAGATATTATTTTTATCCATTTCTAACTCAAGTGACTTGGATCTTCATGTCTTAATATTGTGGAAGTTAAATGTCTGATATGTATTTAAAATTTTTAAACACCTATTAGATATAATGTTTTTTTATCATCCACTGATTTAGACACCACCATGGAATCATGTGTAATTATCCATGCTCTGTCTATAAAGGTTATATGGAAACCTCTATCATCCAGACGCCCTACTAATATTACATTATTTATTAACCTTGGTATGTTTCAAACACATTTGAACTCAAGATTTTTTTTTCTTTATCTATAATTATTTATCTCTTCCACTAATCTCAAGAGATCCACTGTCTAAAAGTTGTACCATATCATATCTTTCATAAGTATAGTTCTTCATAATCCCTCTCTCATATATTGGGTGAAATAAATCTCCAATTTCTATAATCCATGAATCTAGTAAATGAGTGAAAATACATAAAAGATCAAATATATATTATAATATGGGATTTGATGATCCACTTGATGAAGTATGTCTTTTGGAATTGACTATTTCTTCACTGAAATATTTCTTCATATGTGATTTTTTCCCAAAATGCTGACACATGAGATAACCCTTCACTGAGATAATATGTCTCTGAATTATTCTTTATTTACCTATATTGTGACATTTACATTCTATATAATACCCCCACTTATGAAATATAGGCATTTATAGAAGATTATTGGATTTCAATCCGATGAATTCTATCATTCAATATTAAATCCATACTATTTGAGAATATAAAGTTTTCCTTATAGCTTGGGTTACTCAATATAGTAACCATCACATCTCATGATTTTTGGAGTGATGAAAGTAATAACAATGTCCACTCAGGATCCTTGAAACACTCATATACCAATTCATAATTACTTTGAATGACCTTGAATTTGATGATTTTATTTGTAATTAGCCTACTATTAAAAATCCTTACACCGAATAACCACCATAATAAGAAAATATTATTCATTATTATTGTATTATCGTATATATAATCCATGAAATTCATAATTTCTAATGCAATATTTACCTATTAGATGATATATGACACACTTCTGGATAGTGACATCTAGATCATGAGAAGTGATTTGCTATCAAGCCTTTCCCATTCTTCCTTTATCATCGTTTTGATATTAGTAATAATTAACAGAAAATAACGATCCTTATATAATAGATAATATTATATCTACATATTATTGAATTTGAATTCAATTATGTCAATATTCTACCCATAGAACTTACCCTCATCAAATTCCATAAATTTTTGAACAATTGAACTCCCATTAAATTCTATAAAAAATAAGAGGGATCATGAACTACTTACTTTAATTTTTATACAAGTCTAATGGAATAAATATTCTATTAAAATGAGATATGAAACACCATAGTTGGGATCAAAATGTCTGGATTTATATAATTGAATCTATGATACAAATTGTTTGGTTCACTATAACTTTTTAATAGTAAATTTTATCCACAATAACTTACAAGGAAGAAAAAAACACCAAAAATAACCCATGATATGATTTACCAAAACATTAAAGAAATTACACACCTAAGTCATTTCACAATAAAAAATATATCAAAAAAATCACATACACAAAATTTTGAAAGATAATGATTGCAATAAACAAAGGAAAATAAATTTTATTCAAGAAATGAAAGATGAATATAATGTGTAAAACTCATGAAATAGAGAAATAAAGAACATATATTACAACCCAAATATTTAAATTATAGTTTAGCTGGTGAAACCAGTTCCACAACCTTTTGATATTTTGAGTGATCAGGTCCAACTCAACTCAATCTTTATAGGAAGCTCTCTAATCGATCAAAGTCATCCACTACCTCAACTTGATCTTTTGATGTACAATGAAAACTTTTGGAAACCTTATAAATTTACTCTCAAATAACATTGAAAATACTCTTACATATCATTAGTAAAATTCTTATGCAAGTCCTTAGGGTCTCAAAACATACACCTTTATACTTGTTAGTGGTTAAATTCCAATTTCCAAACAACCAACTTGAAACTTTTTTCCTACTTCTTTGAGACTTTCATACTTTATCACTACATCTCCACTATCTCTATCTAGGATTCAAAAATTAAAATTTAAGAATAAATCATTTCGTTAGTTTATTGACTTATCCTAAAAATTATTTGCACACATATGAACCTAAAAGACCACCTCTTCTACACCTCTTTATTTTATTAATAGGGTGGTTTATTATGGGTTTAGTTTTTTAAAATTAAACCCAAATTTAATGGTCAATGAATAAATTTATTTTCTCAAAATATATATTGTCTTCCATTCCATTCCACTTATAAATGGGGTTTTGTTTTATTTAAAATATCCTTATTTAATAAATAAATAAATAATGATATATAAAAATTCTAATTGAAGAGTCTTGAACTCAAACCCCCTGTGTCACGTGTTAAGAGTTTTCAAATAAACAAAATTAATTTTGTAAGTACCCTATGGTTTTCATATATATTTTGATATTATGGGTAAAATAATATTTAAAAAATACATTTAGTGTGATGATTTTAAACCATGGAATTCAACACCACAAAACCGATGATTACCAATATATATTTTTATCACAAACCTTACATTTCTAGATCCCTCACTTTAATATTTATTCTACATTTTTAGAATTAATTTTATATGTGTTTATTTTAATGATTAAGATGATTATTTTATTATTAATTTTTAAATTTTATTTATTTTGGGATTTTTCATAGTATTCTTGATTAAATAAAAATTTAATATTTATCAAATCAAAATAAATAATATATATGAAAAAATATATTCAATGAGGTTTGAGAAATTGATAAACTTATAAGAATTGAAACAAATTTAAAACTTTAATAAACTGAATTTATGTTCTTATAAATTACATGCTTATAAATATAAATTTTTTTCAGTTTAAATTAATTCTAAATTTTTTACATTAAATCTCAATCTTCATAATTTAATTTTAGATTTCATTTCAAGTTTTAATGACTTCACTTGATGTATTTTTTTATTAATTAAATATATTTCATATATATCTTTAATTTTCATACAATAAAACAATTATTCCTAAATATTGATTGTTATAAATTTTATTTGCTTAGGGATTTTCCATAACATATATAAATAAAATAAAATTTACATATCACTAATACAAAATAAGATTTTATCAGTGCATGATATTAGATTTATCAATGCTAAAAGCACTGATATTTCAATCATTGATAAATTTCAATAGCTTTTACCAGTTATAAAGAAAGTGATAATAGAATTTGTTTTTATGAGTGCTAGAGTTAGGGCCTTTTTTTAATATTCTCATTGAATATTTTATCATTGAGATGTTTTTACAAATGATATATCTAGTGCAGATAAAAGTCTTCAACTATAGTAGCGTGCTGCTACATGAATATCACACTTCATTATCCAAAAAATAAAAGATAAATTAATTTTAAATAAATTAAATAAATATTTACATTTTAAACAATTAGAATTATAAATAAATTTAGATTACAAAAATTTCAACACATTATCAATTACATTGATATATGAAATTTATTACAAAAATTTACAATTTTCATCCAATTCAAAACCAATCAAACTCATAGGATACCATATTACCCTATATTCTATTTCCCTTGGGAACCCATTACAATAGGGACCAACCACATTACCCATTTTTAAATACAGAAGCCCCTAGTCGACGAAAAGAAGCATGTACTAGTAATAAAAAATAGTGCTTCTTTTTATAAAATATAAAGAAATTTATAAAACATAAATTTTATTCACTAATACATAAATAAAAAAATAAAAAGGAAAAAATGAATGATAAAACATAATAAAAAATTAACAAATGATAACATAATAAATATATAAAACATATTACAAAGTAATACGACACTCCTAGCACATTTTCTCTATTTTGAGTACGCAAAACACTTTCTGTCATACCAATCACAGTACTCGTCAGATTGGTGCAAGGTTAACTACTACATGTCCAAAATGGATAAACAATTGTTTTACTATTGTATCATGATAATATAAACATTATTTTTTCCTTTTTGATGATGTGGAGATTTTCTAAAATGCTAGTTTTAAATTGAAAATATGCACTTTCAGTCACACTGACTACACCATGTGTCATATTGGCATGTGGATGATTCCTACACATTAAAAATTAAAAACAGATCATTTTTATAGAATATAAAGACAATTTGAGAGTTTTTTCTTAGTTTTGACCTTGTTATGTGAATTTTGAACTAAAAAGTAACTTTTAAACTTAAAGCATACACTTTAGTTATACCAGCGACATCATGTGTCATATTGACATGATATTATTTTATACACATCATAAATAAATTATTTTAAATTTTCCTAAAGAATCAATAAAATCCAATAATATTTTCTCAATTTTGACTATGTGACATGCGTTGTAAACTAAAAGTACAATTTAAAATGAAAATCTGAACTTTATTTCATATTGGTCACACTGTATGTTGAATTGATGTATGGTTGATTCGTACCCATAAATGATGAATTATGGATAATTATCCAAAATAAAAAAGATAATACTTGTGTTTTTTATATGGTTTATTTATGTGGAATGCATTTTGAATTAAAATCTCACTTTTATACTGAAAACATGCATTGTTAGTCATACCATCCACAACATGTGTCGGATTAGTGTAATAATAATTCCAATCCCTCACATTTGATTTATCAATACTTTTCCTATGTTATCAATAAAATTTGATAAAAATTTACCATTTTTGAGTATTTGAAACATGTTGTGAAATAAAATGTCACTATTAAATGAAAACAGTTTCTTTCACTAATACTAACTACATTTTTTATCATATTGATGTGTGATTGATTACAACATGTCAAACATTAATTATCAATATTTTTCCTAAAGTATAAAAGAGATATGAGTGTGTTTTCATGGTTTTGAGTATGTGACTTGTGTTTTTAAATAAATTATTACTTTTAAACTAAAAACTTGTACTTTCAGTCATATCTGCTACACCATATGTCAGATTAATGTGAAATTAATTTCTATACATAAAATATGAATTTTATATATTTTTACAAATGTATCTATATAATAATACTGAATATTATTATTTTGGAGTTTGTGATGCATGTTGTAAACTAAAAAGAAACATTCAAATGAAAACATACACTACAATTCATACTCACCATATCATATATCAGATTGATGTGGTACTAATTCTTTCACATTAAATATTTATTATATATATTTTACAAAATTAACAAGAAAATGTTAGTGTGTATTCTTGGTTTTGAGTATGTGACATGAATTTTGAACTAAAATATCTTGTTTAAATTGAAAACATGTACTTTCAGTCATACCGGCCACAAAATGTGTTATATTGATGTCAGATTAATTACTATGCTTCAAAAATGAATTATCAATATTTTCCCAAAAATATCATCAAATATCATGTGTGATTTATGGGTTTTGAGTTTGTAGAACACTTGGTGAACTAAAATTCCAATTTTAAATAAAAACATACACTTTCTATCACAATGTACACCCATGCATCATATTGATGTGTTGTTCATTTCTAGAAGTCAAAAATAATTCATGAATTATTTTCCTAAATTATCAAGACAATATGACTATGGTTGATCAGGTTTGAGTATGTAATGCATGTTCTAAACTAAAATTACACTTTTAAACTAAAAACATGAAATTTCAAACATACCTTCTATACCCTATGTCATATTGAAATGAAATTAATTCCTACAAATCAAAAATTAATTATCTAACTTCTAAATAATGTATCAAGTAAATTTGAGTGGTTTTTATTGGTTTTGAGTTTGTGATGTGTCTTGTGAACTAAAATCCCACATTTCAATAAAAAAACATATTTCCAATCAAACCGACCACATTGTGTGTCAGATTTACTTGTGGTTGATTCTTATAAATTAAAAAATGAAAATATTTTTTATAATTTTTCAAGAAAATATGAGGATATTTTCTAATTTTTAGGCATGTGATACATGTTTTGAACTGAAATGTCATATTTAAATTGATAATAATAACTTTTATTTAAACCTGATAAAATTTGTATTATATTATTGTGATATTAATTCCATTAATATTCAAATGAATTATAGATATTTTTTCTAAAGTATCAAGAAAATATGATAGTGTTTACTTAGTTTTTAGTTTGTGATGTGCGTTGTTAAAAAAAATTCCACTTTTATATGAAAACACAATCTTTCCATCATACCGACCACACCATGTTTAAAATTTAAATTTATTTGATTCTAAAAACTAAAGAATATATCACAGATTATTTTCTAAAAGTTCCCAAAAAAATTAGAGTGTTCTTTATTGGGTTTGATTATGTGGAATTCATTTTGAACTAAAACTCATTTTAAGTCTTCCTCTACTCCTTTTAATAAGTGATTTCTTTATTAATTATACCATATTAATAAGTGAATACCTATGTATTCTTATAACATGTACAAACCATATTAATCTAGTCTCAATAATCTTCTAATCAATTAGAACCAATAAAATTTTCTCTTAAACACATTCATTTATAATCTTATCCATCTTAGTAATCCCACATGTCCATCTTAATAATTTCATTTATGTTACACTTATATTTTTCATGGTGAATCATCAAAGGAAAATACTCACTACCATATAGAACACCTAGTTTTATATTAGTTCTATAATATTCTCCCATAAAGTTTAAAAGAATTTTAAAATCATAAAGAACCCCAGTAGTCTTTCCCCATTTTATCCACCTACATTGAATCCATTTAGATACATTTTCAATAATATCTCCATCACATTGTAGAAAATATAATAAATATTTAAAGTTATCAAATTTTGAAATAACATGGGCTCCCAATCTCATAAACATAACATTAATACACAATCCATTACTAAAAAAACTATTTATATATTTTTTCATATCCTTATTAAGAAAGAAAATATTCAATTATAAATTATCTATTCATAGCTCCAACATAAAAATATAAGATAATTAACTAAATAATTAGAGGATAAACTACCTCTTCATAGAACATGAGCCCCAACCTGGTCGGTTGGGGTTCTCCAGGTGAATCTTCTATGACTAGGGTTCGATTCCAAGCCTCTTCCCATAGCTCGGGAATCATCATAATTCCAACACACATGGTTGATAGCAGGGAAATTGCATGGGTATTGGGTGCATAGGGATGATGGGGAGGTGACGCCGATGGTGCACGAGCACATGTGTATGTATATGGGGGAGAAATATCGAATGGGAACACGAGGATGATGAGAGTGGGTGACACTAGTTATTTAGTGACATGATGATGATGGAATGGGTGATGATGGGTCAAGAGGCCTATGGTGGGGTGGGCACCTGAGGATGAGGATATGCCGATGCAGGGGCTAGCGTCCTTTAGTGGTGTAGGTTTCTAGGGACTATGGTGAGGGAGATGTAGGATATGTCAGTGGCCGCTGATGATATTAGCAAATGCGAACATAGGAAGAGGTGTGATTCTATGAGGTCTACGAAAAGGACCTGTAGGATAGGGTATACATGCCATGTAATGGGATTTAATTCCCACTAGGTCTTCGACCAGGTTATTTTGGCCTCTACTCCCACGGTCCTATAAGGCCATGTAATGTATTCTCCTCTAAGTAGAAAAATTGGTTTCCTTGGTTTAATAATGTAGTGAATTTCTAAAAACTTTTGAAAAAATAAACTTCTTCATGATCTCTATGAAATAAAAGAATTAAAAAATTGATAGAAAACCACCTCTTCATGCTATATACAAACATTATGAGACTATATACGCTATCCACTCATCACAAAAATTATTTCCCAATTTGGATATATGGATTTTATACATTCTTAGAAGTGATTGAAAAATATATATTAACAAATAGTTAATATATATGTTAAATTAAAATTTAATTACATTTAGAAATAACTCTTTTAGGATGCTATTTTCTAGATAGAATATGATATCTTTCATAAATTTATATATCTAATAAACCCAATTATTGGAATTACTTTGTTTTAGAAAAAACTTAAACACCAAAAAAAAACAATAAATTTGTTTGAAATATGTTTTGTTAAAAATGTATTATTATATATACCCTAATACTTATCCAATTATATAAATATATATGCTTCTTGTGTGAACTGACAGCCCTCACCCAACTATTTTGATGATAAATAAACCCACCCTATCATAAAAAAATTATTGTTAAAACATGAAATAAAACATATAATTTGAAGATAATTTATAAAAATTTGAATTTATTGTATTACAAATTTATATTGGATAACATGTCTGATCAATTTATTGGATACACATGTTAGAGTTAGTTTCCCAAGACCAACTATTTGTACTTTGATTACATGTATATTCAATATATTGAATATTAATGAAATATCTTATTACATTATGTTCATTGTTCTATATGACTATATTGTAATAATATACTACTGTATACATTGCATTGATAAGTTCATAGAAGTTACCCACTATTATGAGAACATTAACATGGTATGATGATATTATGAAACAATGTTACGTGTTTGGATAATATAATATGATGGGACACATAATATATAGACTGTCTGGTGTGAGTACTCTTAAGATGATGACGATTCCTCTCATCAAGTTTACACATGGTAATATCTAATATGAGATATTATGATAACATACCCTATAGTAATAATTCATCATGATTTGGTGTTATCATATATTCAAAATTGTGAGCACGTTTAATGGACCATATAATTTGAGATTATCATTGGTGCATGTCATGACACGTGAACTTATATTTACTAATGAAAACCACTTGCCATATGTTGGTGGTAAGTAGGGTACATTGGTTGTGTCATGATTGAAATTTCATTAATGGATAATTCGAGGAAGAATTTATCCCTTCCACCTTTATGGAAGTTTATATTTTGTCCCTTTTATTGGAATATAACTACTACACTAAATTCCATGTCCATGGGGTAACGACATGTTTACTTTAGATAATCAATGAAAGAATATTGAAAATAGTGGTTACTGACATTGATGTGAAACCTTAATGATGAGATTTTGTGATAAAGGGATTATATTACTCTGTGATAATTCATATATGGTTTTTTACATTGAGAAATTAATCTATTTTTCTTGGGTTTATTATCATGAACCAACTTGGGTCGACCCCAAATCGGTCACCTGAGTTGATTCGTGGAATGGCCCAAAGGGAATTCCCAATCCCCACGAGTTAAAAACTAGTGTGGGGCATATAAATATAGACAAGAGGGATATATTTCACCCAATAAGATAAATATTAATTGAAAATCAGTATGATAAACAAAGAATCCCCAAAAAATATGTTTCCAACTAAACATACTTTATACAAAACTGTATGAAGTGCACTGTGTTGCATTTGTTGTCAATGAGGCATGATGTTGTCATAAGATGAATGGTTGTCAAGGAATTTCAAGATGTGAATGACAAAGGATGTGATGGTGTTGGTGAGGAAAGGAGAATGGACATGGTACTAAGATGCATGTCACTTAGGAGATTCACTAAGTGACATAGGATGTTGTGGTTGAAACATTCTCTATGAATATCAGACGATTGTAGAACTGATCTTAATGTTTCAATACTTGTATCAAGATGATACTAAGTTACACCACTTGAAGAATGGATGATGATGGAGCATCATCATTACATCTGATGATTGTTGAGCTGTTCTTAAAGTTCCAAGAACTTGTATCAACTGGATACAATGTCACAACAATGTTTGAAGACCATGCATTGTATTGACAATGCATGAGGAGAAGTAAGAGATCTATCCACAACATCTACGTGGATGAAGTGGATTAAATAAGTCCATGAAATATCACTTAATGCATGTGAATTAGAAGAAGATCCCATTGATCTCTGATTAGATCAATGAAGAACATTGAAGAAATATTTGATTCAGGAGTTCGGTTGAAGATGAAGAACCTTCGGGAATTCCATTCCAAAGTGATGAATAAATGTTGAAGAGAATTGGAGGAATTCTAATGAAGAAGAAGAATAGATGAGGGGAATGTCTTAGAATATGGATTGAATGGCAATTGGAATTTACACTTGTCACTTTGTTTCTCTTAACAAAGCACTTGTGTTTTTAAGTAGCAAAAAATAGCCACCAAGGAAGGACAACCGAGGGTCATCACCCAAGGCTCATGTGGGACTTGAGGTCACCACGCCCATGGGGAACCCTCAGGCCAAGGCAGCATATCCCTGAGGCAGAAGGTCGGGGCCGTGTATAAGCCCCGAGGCCATGCAGGGGTGTCACGCCCGCGCGGCAGGGGCGCATGAAGCGCACCCGGAGTGCATGGTGGGCGCTAGGAGCGCGCCCGCAGGAGGCGTGAGTGGGCGCAGAGCGCGTCCGCAGAGAGAACACGGTGCGGGGAGGCACCGTGGAGGTTGGAGGTTCAATTGAGCCGGCTGGGGGAGCGCTAGGTTGATAAAGCGCGAGAAACCCGCGCGTGGATTCGATGTGGGACGCGCAAAATTCACCAGGAGTGTATCCTGGCCGTCCGTCTCATCGCGCGCCCGATCTACGCCGCTCATCGCATCTCGCCGCTCGAGATCTTATCCCGGCCGTCCAAGTTTATTCAACACACGGATCCAACAGTGCTGAGCTTATCTTCTTCTCCGAGCTCGGCTGAGGCCTCCCCGCGCATTCCCGCGACTCCTCCTTCAAACCAGGCGCCTCCCGAAGATGGAAATGGAGCCTCCGACCACCTCTGATCGATGTAATGGCTCTATTCGGTTCGTATGGCCACACTGAACATAATCATGCTATAAAATGAGCATGCATGCAACAAATGGGGATTTCAAGATTCGGCCGAGGCAAAATGTAATGCCAAGGCCACGTGGAGAGCATGATTTGCATGCATGAGCCTAAACAGAGGCATGCACGCGTTCAAAAACGCATAAACGTGTAGAAGGAAAAGAAAAGGAAACCTGCGATGAAACAGCGAAGGAAAACAAGATTTGGAGAAAATCTTGAAGATCCGAAATCTTCGGTGATTCGAGATTTATCACGCGGATGGACAGAGGCATCCCTCTGCCTATATAAGGAGAGCTCGGGGCTCTCATTGAGTTTGCTGATCTATTGAAAACTCGAAGTCCCGTGAGTGCCGTATGTGACTCGCGAAGTTTTGAAGCCACTGCTCAAATACCAATTGCGTGGCTGAGTCCCTTTCGCGCTACCTCTTTGTGCGACAAGAAGAAGAAGGAGGAGGAGATCCTTGTGCGCCTATCCCTTGCGCAGCAGGAAGACCCGAGGCGCAAGCATCTTGCGCGCCCTCGTGGTTTGTTGAGGCTTGCGCGGCCGAGTGTACCTTTGCACTTGCGCTCCCGAGCCGCTTGCACTGAGGACCTTGCACGCCTTGTCTAGTGTGAACCTGCGCGGCTGTGAAGAGAGGAAGGCCGCACCCTTTGCGTGCCTATTTTGAAGGTGGAGTTCGGGCAGTGTGTGCACAAGAAGTGGGAGGCAGATACCATTGTGTCTCTAGTGCCCAAGGAGAACCGAGGCTTTGCCTTGAGTGTATGCCAAGTGATATACCCTTTCTTTTTGTGTGCAAGAGGAACAAAGAACCAAGAGGCCGAGACTTACACTTAAATGAACTAAGACTAAATGAGTTGGCCGTAGCCTTGGGTGTGCGCAAGGAGGAGAATAGGCCAAGTCTCAAGTGTGTGCAAAGTGAAAGAAGTGTGTGCAAAGAGAAAAGAGGCCGAACCGTAGTGCGTACAAAGTGATGTGCACACTTTGAAGAAGAACAAGACCCACACTAAAGAACAACACATTTGTGATTGTGTAAACAAAAAGAACAAAGTGTGAAGAAGGAAGAAGGTGTGTGTGCTAAAAGTATTTACACCCATTGTGGGTTTATCACACCAAGGAGAAAAAGGGAGTGCATGCATGCATGCATGCACGTGCACACGTGAACAAAGATAAATCAGTGGTGTGCATTTGAGTTGTTCAAGACCAGGAGTTCTTGAAGAGTTTTGAGAAGCCATGCAATCGGCGCATGAGGAATCAGAGTTTCCATGCACTCAGTGCATGAAGTTGATGTGATGTGAGACTGTACCAGACTGAAGTTAAAGATATCAGTTGTCTGAGTATTCAGTAGTTGGAGAGAAGCTAGGTCATCCTGAGAAGAAGGAGATAAATCCTGAGCAAGACGAGAAGACCTGATCAACTCAAGTGATCAGAGGTACAGAGCAAGGCTAGCAGTCTTTATCCCAGACTGCTGAAGATACTTGTAGAAGCTTAAAGTGAAGAAGAGCTACTCGTGCGACTCGAGGAGCCAAGAGAAGACCCTGTGGGACTCAGGGAGAAGAATTCTTCAGTGGGATTCTGGAGCAGGCCAGTGGGACTCTGGTAACACTGTGGGACACAGTATAAAGACCCTCCTGTGGGACTCAGGAGAGATACATTGGGATGCTGTATCGACCATTGTAATTCTAACAAGTTATAATGGAGAAACCATGTTGGGGCGTATAACCAACATGGCAAGGACGTAGGCCTTTGGTGACGAACCATGTAAATCCTTGTGTCCTATGCCTTTACATTTACTGCATCATTCGAGGAAAGGCTGAGAGATACAAGAAGAGTGGATCGAGGCTTTAACCATCCATAGAGGTTTAATTGATAAGGAATCAATTAGTAAAAAGTTTTAAGGGATCACTGATTCACCCCCTCCCCCTCTCAGTTATTCACACTGATCTGGGAACTTCACTGTAAATACACAAAAAACTACACAATAAAAATAAAACTACACCTGACAACCCCAATGACATCTCCATATGACCCCAAGGGTCACTCTATGATACCTAGACTAACCATCGACAATGATGATTGATACCAAGTTGAACCTTCCCCACAAGCTAGAAATAATAAGAACTATATGTGTGAGTATTAAAACTCAGTAGGTGTGCCCAACCAAGTTTATCCCCAATGTAATTCCTTTAAAATAAAATAAACATAAACCTCAATTTTGAAATACAATATATAAAAGAAATCTATTTCAATACATTTTCCCTTGAAATTAAATCAAATTCTATTTCCCTTTCCCTATTAAAAACCACAGCCACTTTTAATATAGATTCATAATAATTTTAAAATAGATTTATAAAGAGATAAGTGGGGTGAATCATTTAAAAAAACATTTTTCATGAAAACTTGAAAAAAATTTCCGTCTTTGAAATAAAGACACACTACTCAAGAAGTAAGAACAATAATCACACAATAAGGACAATGGAAATATCTCATACAATAGTAGCCAACTAATAATGAATCTCAATCATATATCATAAGTAACCAAGTGCTAATAGACATGGGAGGAACCTATGATCTCATGAATAAACCAGAACATACTAATACATCTTGACTCATCCCAAAAAGCATGCCTCAATCGATGAAATAAAATAATCCCACACAGTCAGCCACACCCCACATGGTATAGACTGAGCAGAACTATCCCATAGAAATAATAACAAATATCACCCTACTATGAGCCACTAGCTAGTACATAACCTAACAAATGAATCAATCATTCTCAGAATATTCAATAACTATACCAAGTTCTCCATGTCAAGAGAATAGAAGAGTGTGAGCCAACTGATTCCAACTGAGAATCCAATCACATATACATATATAATAACTCAACAACATGCATCATTCAAGTCACTCCATGGGTCAATCCATTTCCATTCAAGTCATAGATCACAAAGGATCCCATACCGAGGGTCTCCCATTCTATTAAAAGTAAATGGGTCACAAGGATTCCATAGTGGGGACATCTCACCCATTTAATATTTATGTAAATAATGCAAGACAATTTTCCAAGGAGGGGTTTCAAAATAAACACTTCATCACTTTCATAAAGGTTCCCAATAGGCCTCAATCTCATTTTACAAAAACCAAATTTATCAAAAAACCATATAACCATTCAAAAAGAGCTGTAAACACACCATTTTCGAATTCATAATCTTCTTCACATTTCTTTTAAACACTCACATTTCACTTTAATCTAAATCCTTTTTTATAAAAATTCCAAACATACCATTATCCACCACCACAATCCATATTTTTCGTAAAATCCAAATAAACCTGCCCTTTAAATTAGAATCCACTTTGAAACCCATTTTTGAAACCCAAATCATCATTCCAAATATCAAAAATTAATTTCAAAATCCAAACCATGATTTAAATATTAAACAACACCCACAAAGTAAAATATGACATTTTATCAAAATTTTAGTGTGCAACATTTGATAAAAAATTGAATTTATCACAAAAAAGGAATAAATACATACTTTTCACACTATAAAAGAATTTATAAGATCACACATCAATACTTCATATTAATAGAAGGTGTGGAAATAAAGAAACCAATGAATCATAAATTATAAAGGCAAGTACAAAGGGGAATTGATAAGTATATTTCATGCATTTATTTTAAGGTGTTTTAATAAATGAATTCTTATACTTTAATGAATAATTATTCTAATTTGTGAGTTAATTTAAATATTTCATGTTTCATGGAAAGAAATGATGAATATTTGGAATAGGAACAAAAAAGGGATGGGAATATCACAGTGCATCATCGGATTTTTGTGAGAGAAAGAAAAGATGGAAACTGAAGAAAAATGGATTACAAGATGTCTAATATCATTACATGTCATGGAATGTTATATGGAAATTACCACATAGGACAAGTGGTGACATGAAGACATGTTGTGCAAGATATGTACAAATCATGAGTCAGAAGTATACATTGTGTTAGAAGTCAAAAATTTTAAATGAAAATCACATGAGATTCAAAATATGTAGAGGAAAACACAAGGGATTACACAACGTGTAGCCCATGTACACATCCTGATGACAACAACACAATGAAAATTTAATGTGACGTTGCAGGATCTGTGATGGGGAACCCTATAAATACCAGCCATGGATGACCTTCCAACACACTCTAAGACCTGTGGAGGCCAAGAAATACCAAGGAACATCCACCAGACAACGTGGTGATGATTTGGAGCCATTCTATTCCACCATTCTCCTTTGGGTACCCATGCTACTTACTCCCTTCATGAGAGAGTAGTCCCATTTGTGTTGGTTGATGTGATCATCAGGGGATATATACCTAGGGATTATTTTCTTTATTTTATTCATGTTTTGGATTGTTGTAAAGACCATTTATGAATTCCAATCTTCTTCTGTTTTCAATTTCATATCCATTGATTTTGATTTGAAGAATATTATTTCATTTCATAGATTAATCTACTTAGTTTGTGCATGATCATTATGAAATCTAGTACGGTTATGTATAAACAAGGTTTTGGGTCACCATTACCTATGATTGAATCTAGTAGATGAACATTACAACAGTCCAATCATTGGAGTAGGGTGGGATACCAAGAAGAAGGATCCCTACAGACCTAAGTTAGACACCAAAACTGAATGAACCTTTATCAACTTAATCCCTAGCAGACAAACATGAAAATCACTGAACCTGACATATCTCCCATATTGATTCACATCCCAATATTTTCTGCTATTTCTTTCTCTTCTTCCAAACAAATCAAACAATTTTAGTTTTAGTTTCTTTATTAATTTAGGATATATTTTTTGTACCAGTGGGTTATACACTCTAACTTAAAAAGTATAACATTTACAGGTAGTTTTTCTAAGTCTATATAAATTAATAAAATTGGTTAGCCCTGTTGGAACTACTGACGCCTCACGAGATATCTGGAACCAACCTTAAATCTATGTCTCATTGAAAATGCACACCCAAAATCACATTGTGAGGATTCCAAGAGCCAAGATCTATAAAGAAGAACCCTAAACACACAAAACCCCCCAACATAAATCAATTTAATAATAAACACTAGATCCATATGATCTAGGAAGAAAAAGATCTCAAGAGAAAATTGATGAAAGAGGAAGAGGGGGAAGAGAGTAGAAGGATTACCTTGAAGAGCTAACCCAAGACCTTGAAGAAAACCCATATCCAAACCATGGGAGAGGAGGAGTGTCTTGGAGATAAAGGTAATGGAACTATATGGGTCGCACGAACTAGGGGAGGGGAGGAAGAGGTGTTTTGGGTTAAAAATACCTTGGGGAAAAGTTGGAATTTCATAAATGTTTAGCTCTGGGAAGCTCACATTGTATAAAAATCCATGTGCCAAACATGTTCCCCTTACTAGACACACCTAGGCACCTTCACAGTTAGCCCAAATGGTTTGAAAACCTTGCACCAACCATACCAAACACCACTATCCTAAAACACTATTTTTACACACAATTTCCTGGGTAAGGGGGAATGGTTTGGAAAACTGTGCGCTGCCTACTCCCAAGCCCAAATTTTCTACTTTTCACCATAAAATCATATAGGAACAAATGAATGTCCTCTAGACCAAGGATAATAAAAGGATAAATCCAAAAATTTAAACCCACAATACCCCTAACATGAGATAAAAACCAATATAAAAAAATGAACTGGAACTAAGGATGAAAACAAAAACCCAAGTGTGACAATTCTCCCCAACATAAAGCTTTCTACCCCCAGAAGGACACAAAATATTCCATTTTATTGATCAAAGAATATAGATTTACATAACCACAAAATACAACCTCTTTATAAAAAAACAACCACATCCAAATGGAACTTAAGCCTATTGGAAAAAACAACCTAACTAACCAAAACCACTTCACCAGAAATAGTGGGAATGATTAATCCACAACACCCACAACCAAGACTAAAAAAATATTTTTGAGCATACTCTAAAACGAAATGCTCACTCAAGACGAAACATGATCAAAATTGAACAATTTAAAAAAGAAATCCACTTCCTACCAGACCACCATCCAAAACCAAACTAGACTTTCGACATGGTAGATTGGAACAAGCTCCCCACTAGAAGGAAACATACTATTATATACCACTTCTAAAGGGACCACAAAAAGACCTGAGGTGGGTATCCCCACCATTAATAAACAACTATATTTCATCGAAAACATTGGTAAACACATGAACCTTCCAACACATGCCAAATAACCCCACCACAGGGGGACGCACCAAAAGAAACTCAAGCTAAGAGGCAATTGAACCGTGATAAGAAAAATTACCATAGAGAACCTTAAATTGTATTCATTCATGCACTGAAAACTGAACAAGAGGATGTTCCCTTACACCTTTGGTAATTTTTTATTGTGCACGAGCTTCACTCTGAGGCCTATGGATGGAGACCTAATATTTAAGGAATCTCCAAACTTGCATCCAAAAGACAATAATCTATGATGACCTAGTCAGAAATTTAAAATATAAAAATGGGTGAAACATCAATTTAGAGTGGATAAATATTCAGAATTACTAAAATAAGAACACACTTTAAATACAACAAGAATTCTCAAGAGATCCCAAATATACCCTTACATCACAAATAAAAGGGAACACCACTAGGAAAATCTTTCTAAACCAGAGGAAACATTACAAAAGAAAGGGACTTTACATGCTCAAACAAAACTCTACTCCTGTGAATTGGCTTCATGAAACTTTGTGGAAACACCCTAATAGAACTATTTAAAGTGGCCTATGTTCCCACAAGTATGAAAGGTCTTTGGTGCACTCGGACATGATGAATTCTTATGATCTGAATTTCGACACAGATGGAACTCCATGATTCAACACCTAGAAGGAGTTGACGAAAGGTCTCAAGGCATTTTAATTCGAAGACCAACTCTAGTAGATTATGGATGCTTTTCCAATTATTTACCAGAATTCAATTCACCGCTTGTTGGAACTGAAGGGGGAAAGACTACCTCAAGTACTACTTCTAGCATAAATTCTACATGAATTAATTACCTCATCATATAAAAAAAGAATTTAGATTTAACTCCAATAACCTTGACAATAGATCAGGATGAAGCCCACACTCAAAATCCCGATCCATTGAGAAATCATTTGCAACATACTTCAGATCATATGGAACTAGGTGCATGAATAGATTATAGAACTCCAACATCAACCCATTACCATACTACAAAAAATACTTCTGTATTACCTTATTCATCCTCATCATCTTAGAAAAATATTTATAGATGAACGAAGCCTTGAATAATTCCCAAGGAATATCTTTAGGAGGCTTGTTCTAAGAGACCAACTTCCACCACATCCACGAGGAACCTTCAAGCATAAAGACAATTTTTTTTTACCTTTAATGACTTAGGAAACCCAATGTGGCTAAAGTTCCTTTCAATATTCTTCATCCACTCTTTCACTTCAAGAGGGTCCCCTTGACCATAAAAGATAAGTGTATTTAACTTTCAAAACTCATGAATGAAATCCTCAGGTTGATTTACTGGAAATCCTGCTAACAGGGAATCACCCATAGCTACACTGTGAATATCCATTGAATCTCTGTGGGGGTGAACATAGAGATATGTGAAAAACAAGAGATTTATTAAATCCAGACCATCAATAAGATTTCTCAAACTCAAAAAACAACATAAACATCACTTCCAAAAAATAGAAAAAAACCACATATCCATTTTATATCAAAATACCACAATTTTTCTCTTGAAAACACTTTATAAGGAGAACAAACTTGGTTGGGAGAACACTAAACAATGGCATTAATTAGAGTCTCAATCACATGAACATTCCCATGCCAATCTTGGAACATATCAACTTATGCCATACCAGACACTCATCTACCCACATCATCACACAACCACTTTCCAAAAACATCCATTCATGTGATAACCTAAGGAAATACCAATGGTTAAAACAAAACATTTCCATTTTTACAAAACAAAACATTCCATCAATGTTTTCAAAATCTCAACCCACTCCACATTTCAAAAATTCACCAATTTTTTCAAAATATCACAAACCAATAATCAAAATAATTGTTTTCAAACTTCACACATCACCCGTATCATCATTCCCAAATAAAAACTCATGGATTCTATTCAAAAATCCATTTCATCTAATTCAAAAAAAAATTTAACAGCTTCCAAATACAATTCCATAAAAATAATTGAATTAAAAACCCACTCCTTTCCGTTTAAAACATGTTCAAAAACGAAATCCACCTTTTCCAATACTTTTATTCAAAATAAAACAAAAATCTATTTTCACATATTTTAAAAACAAAAAAAAATCCATTTCAAAATCCATTTTCCACAATTCCAAAACAAGATTTTCCAAAACAATTTCTTTGGTCAAAGAATACCTAAAACAGCTCGTGAAGGAAACTAGTGTTGATGGGTGACATGGACATATGGTCAGTGACCATATTCCAAACACACCACCATCACAGAGAGTCTTCTAGGACTATATAACCAAATCCACAAGTCTTATTATGCCCTGAAAGATTAATTATACCAATATCTTAACTCCCTTTTCATATCCTAAAATCCAAACAATCCAAAAGAACCAAAAAGGACAAATAAAACCAAACTTCCCATGGAAATCCAAGGCTTGGTATAGAAAGTGTTGGCTAGACACTACCATATACTTACAACCCGAGGTTCCAAAAGTCCTAATCCATTTACCTTAACATTCCCAAATAACATAGGGTTCTTTAAAAGGAAGGTCCTCCAACAACTGACCTGCTACGATACCATTTTGTCATGATCAAAACCGGGTCGAATCCAAACCAGTCACCCGAACCAATATGTGGCATGGATCTAACGGTGTTACTAATCACCATGGGCTAAAAAATAGTTCCAAGAATCAATATAGTGACAATAGGGAATGATTTTTCCCAATAATATAAAGATAAAATTAACATGAGAAAGATAAAAAAATCATCCCAAAAAAATATTTCTAACTAAACATCCTTTATAGCAAAACTGTACAATCAAAACCAAACTACACTTGAAATCATTGACAAAATATCCATGTTACCCCAAGGGTCACTCTCTGATACCAAGACCAACCATAACCCATGATGATTGATACCAATCTAAACCTACACCATAAGCTAAAAATAAGAATAACTATTGGTGTGATTATTAAAACTCAATAGTTTTTCCCAAAAAATTCTATAATAAATTCAATTCATTTAAAATAAAACAATCATCAACCTCAAGTTTTAAACAAAAATATATAAAGTAATATTTTTCTACTCTTTTTCAACATGGAAATAAATCATGATTCATTTCTATTTTTCATTAAAAACCACATTCACTTTTATGATAGATTCATAAGAATTTCAAAAGATATTTATAAATAGAGAAGCGGGGTGAATCATTAAAAAAACCTTTCTCATAAAAACTTAATTTTTTTTCCATATTTGGCATAAATCCAAAATATTAAAAAAATAAGCACAACAATTATACAATAAGGGAATGGCAAATATATCACACAGGTGTATCCAAATTATAATGAATATCAATCATACAATGTAAGTAGAAAAGTTCTAATAGACATGAGAAGAACCTAGGAGCTCACGAATAAACCAAAATATACTAATAAATATTGAATCATCCTATAAATCATGCATCACTTGATGAAATAAAATACACACACACACGCTCAGCCACACCCCACATAGTATAGATCGATGAGCATAATCCCATAATATTAATAATAAATATACCCCTCCTATGGGTGAATATCTAGTGCATAACCTAAGTAGTGCAACAATCTTTCTAAAAAAATTCAATTGTTATACCAAGTTCTCCTTATCAGGAGAATTGAAGAGGGCACGTTGACTGATTCCAACTGAGCATCCAATCACATTCACATATATAATAACACAAGAATATGAATCACCCAAGTCACTCTAAGGATAAATCCATTTACATTAGATACATTGATCACAAATGAGTCCGTACCGAGGATCTCCCATTCCGTAAAAGTAAGTGGGTCATAAATATTCTATAGCAAGTACATACCACACATTTAATATTTTCCTAACTTATGCAAGAATATTTTCCAATGAAGGTTTTCATAATAAACACTTGATCACATTTATCAAGGTACCAAATGGGACTCATTATCTTTTCAAAAAACTAGTATTTATCAAAGAACTAAATAAACATTTCAAAACAGGTGTAAACACACCATTTTTTCACTTCAAAATCATTGTCATGTTTCATTAAAACACTCACATCACACTTCAAGATAAAGATTGTTTTTATAAAAATGTCGAATGGGTCATTAAGGACCACCACATGCAATATAATATTTAAAATCCAAATACACATTTACCTTAAATTTGGAACCACTTTGAAACCCATTTGAGGAACCCAAATAATAATTCCACATATCAAAAATTCAGTCACAAATCCAAACCATTCATTAAATATTAAAAAATAATCACAAAGGACAACATAAAACTTTAACAAACATTTGGTGTGTACAATTTAACAAAAAATTTAATTTATCAGAAAAGAAGGAAGAAATCCATACTTTTCACCCCAATCAATTATTTAAATGATGAAAAATCAATATTTCATATTCAAGGAAGGTGAAAAAAGAAATAAACCAATGAATATTAAATTATAAAGGCAAGTGAAAAGAAAAACCTACCTCAAATCCAGGGCACAATCACAACAAACATCTAAAATCACACCACAAGGGTTCTAAGAGACAAGATCTATGAAGAGAAACCCAAAATAGACAACACCCAAACATAAATCAAGGAAAAAAGAAACCCTATATTCACATGAATTAGGATGAAGAAGATATCAAGATAAAATAGAGGAAAGAGGAAGAGGAAGGATAGAGGAGAAGTATTACTATAACGACCCATGCTTTACATAAATTGTTATTACTTAGAAATTGAAGCATACTTATTACAACATACAACAAAACCACAAAAGGACCGTATAGGTATAGTGTCTTTAGAAACTGGGAAACATAAACAACTGGTTCATAAAGTATCTACTTTGCCTCCCATTTATTTCAGCATATCTAGATTCCCTTTTTGGAATATTATACTTAATAACCTTCTTCCTGACCTGGGGAAATAAAACATACAAAATGGTGAGCTCAAATGCTCAGTAAGGGTAAACAAAAGAAATATCATTCACATCATATGCATAAACACATAATTATTGGAAATCTTAACCTGCAAAAGAGATCACAATTTCATAACATGGGATAAATCATAGTAGTGAAATGTAATCCCAATAATCATAACTTAAAACATGAAACTTTGTGGAATACACACATGATCATAGAGAATCATTTATTATTAGTCAAGACTCATTTCCAAGACTATCTTAGAGGACAAAGTCCCTTTATGAACCGAGTTCACTCCTCGTTTCAGTCCTGTTTCACTGAACCGGTATGACCTACCATTCCAGCCATGTCCATATCATGAGATATAAAATCCTTACCCAATGCATTGGAGGGAGATTTAGGTCCCACCCATCTCATAATGATACCATTCTTATGTGTGCCACAAAATCATAAATCATACATCATTGCATAACCCATGTAATAAAAAAAGAATTCTTAAACATCGTGACATCATAAAACAATTCATATAAGATAGATGAATTCATAAAAATAATTCCATCACAACATAATCAAATCAATGTAATGATAGGGATATAATAAGAACCCTATATTATCTTATATGGAAAATAATTTTGATAAAACACTTGAACTCCATTCTTGAGGAAAATATCCTTTCTACTTCAAAAACAATTTTCCTTTCTTAATATGTCATATAATTTTAAACTAAAATAATTTGATTAAAAATAAACTTGAAAACTTTTAAAGTAAGCTTCTTGGAAATAATGTTTTAAAAATCCATTCATGCCGTATAAGTTAAAAAAACATTCTTCTCGTACTTTTTTCAGAAAAGTCAAAAAGTACCTCGTACGAAAAACGACAAAAGACTTCTTTCATATATTTTACTAAAAACTCACCAAAGCGTAAAATTGGATTTAAAAAATTGAAGGTGGATGGAAATAATATTACATATTGAGGAAACATGGATGTGGATGATAAAATACACCCCAGTAAATTTCAAAGTATAAACAATCTCGGATAAAAATGAGATTGTAATATTTTCCTTACCTTAGGTCCGATTTGCCTCGTAAGTGTCAGAAACTCTTGTATAATGATTTAAATAATGTTATTGACTTATTAAAGAATCATAATTATTGTTATGATATCATATATGGTCATATTCTTAGTTTCTTGGTAGTGATATTTCATTGCTACTTGTTATTTGGGTGTTTATAACTTTTTATTCTTATGTGTGTTTTGTCGAAAAAATTCTTATTCTTATCTTTAGGTTATATATACATCATTTCCAGAATGGTATTAATGTACTATATATCATATTTATTCATTCAATTCATTTAAATAATTATTATGCAATGAAGATCATGTAGAACAAATCGCATCACATCGTGGAGACGATATTCCGTACGTACGCACGAGCGATGATATCGTTCCCATGATCGTGGAATTGTATTGGAGTGTATGTATACTATCTCATAATCAATATCACTTTATAATTGTCATATATAGTCATTATTTACACCATTATACCCATCCAAGTAAGGTGGTGGTGGGAAATAGATTACACCACGGCGTGGAGACGGTATTCCGTACGTATGCACACGCAGTGATTTCTTTTTCCGTAGGATGGATAGATGGTGAAATAGGGTTGTTTCATACTTATAATAACATATCAGTATATGAGTGATACTGATGTTATTACTTCATAATGAAACAATTAAAGAAGAAGAAGTGGAAGAAGAAATAAAGATGAAAGAATCGATAACAGACATTACCTCTTCTTTGAAGTGCTTCTTTGAGATATTCTTTTAGGGCACTAAAATTGGTCTTTGAAGAAGACCAGGACCTCTAGGATGTCTCTAGGAAAGTGGAGAGGAGAACGTGGCAGGGGTTGGCCGAGCTTCAAGGCTCAAAGTGGTGTGAGGAAGAGAGGGAGGAGGTGCCCTTTTATAAGGGAGGAGAGGGGCACCTTTGAAATAACAAAAAATATTATTTTATTATAAAGTCAAGTTTGGAATTAAATAGCTCCAAATTGAGTTATTTCGAAGATAAGGTGGGGATGGGTAGATATCCTCTCATAGAATTGAATTTATACAAGTTTAGGTCATTATATTCACCTTATCTTTTAGTTTTAACTCTTAGTTAATTAGATTGACATTTACCATGTCACTTTGTATTTTTATATTATATAGTTAATAAACTTACCATATAAATCCAAGAGACCCCGAAGTTGTGTTTTATTAATATATATAACCTTATCTAAGTCATTTGGCCGAAACATATATTTTTAGGAATAAAATAACAATTAATAATATAATATTTGTTTTAAAAACTATTTTATGTCAATTTTGACACTATTCAATAGTTGATTTTTTTGAAACTCATAATAGAATGATTACTTCGACAAAAGTTAATTAAATCAATAATAACATGTCATATTAACCTAGAAAAGTAGTTTAATTCATAAAAAGTCTCAAATTATATTTATTTGGGTATTTATAACATCAATTATGTCAATACTTCATTAATAAGATAATTACTGCATCATTGTTGGGTCATAAATAAATTAAATTATATAATGTCTATAAATTACAAATAAAATACAATTATGTAGGAAATATTTTTATCTTTCTAATTAATATTTATAGTCTAATTTATCTTATGTATAACCCCATATTAAAAATGATTTAGTTATTAAACATTGATTTTAACTATTTTAACCCTTCTTTAAATAAATTAATAATAAATGTCCTAATCTAATCCAAGTGGACCTAAATGGTCATATTTTATTCCTAAGTTTGTTTTTTGGTCGAATTAGACTTTTCCAATAGAATTAGGACATGTGTTAGGGTAATAATAATATCATTTTTACCCTTAATTACCCTATTTATTTTTAACCGTGGTAAAAAAAGTAAAAAGTTACTATTCACAAAAAATTATTTTCATCTCATTGAACCACATTTTAGTCCTTGATATTAACCATGTCTCTCAGATTTTCAAAATTCCACTCACAGAAGCGGTAAAATTATGTTTTATGAAAAATTTAGTTTTTTTAACTACCACTTAGTGGTTTCACTATTCATCAAAAATTGAAAGTTTTTAGAAAAATACCAAAATTTCACCCTAGGCTAATTTCGATATTACGAATCCAACAATGAAGTCCATTTTGAAAAATAAAATTTATAAAATTTCAAAATTTGGTTATTACTATTCATAACGGCTAGTTTTAATAATATTTTAATAGTATATCGTTGTTTAGTGAAACTCGGTATTGCATACGACGCAAGCTATCGAGGAAGCTCGCGATTTCGTGTAAAGCAAGACAAGAAAGTGTTGTGTGTAGAAAAATATTCCTTTGATGATTTATATACATAAAAGTCTCGGGTGTTACATTCTACCCCCCTTAAAATGAATTTCGCCCTCGAAATTCGTCACTTTGTAACAAACAGATGAGGATACGTCTCCCTCATCATATCCTCAAGCTACCATCTAGCTTCTTCTAATTGGTGGTTCCTCCATAAAACTTTCACCAATCGAGTGGTCTTGTTTCGTAGGACTTTTTCACTACGATCCAGAATCTCTATCGGTTGTTCTTCATAAGAAAGATCTTGCTCCAGCGGTATAACTTCTGAGCTGAGTACATGTGAAGGATCAGGTATGTACTTTCTTAGGAGAGATACATGGAACACATCGTGAACTTGAGAGAGATTCGGTGGAAGCGCCAATCGGTAAGCTACCTTCCCAACACGATCCAGTATTTTGAAAGGACCGATATATCTAAGGCTCAACTTCCCCTTCTTTCCAAATCTCATGACCCTCTTCCAAGGATATATTCGTAAGAACACTTTATCACCCACTTCAAACTCTAGGTCTTTTCTTCAGTTGTCTGCATAACTTTTCTATCGACTCTGAGATGCTCTTATGTGTTGTTGAATAGATCTGACCTTTTCTGCCATTTCATCAACGAGATCAGGTTCTAATAGCTTTCTTTCCCCAACTTCATCCCAGCAAGTTGGAGTCTTGCATTTCTTTCCATAGAGAGCTTCATAAGGATCCATCTGAATACTGGAGTGAAAGCTATTATTATAAGAAAATTCCACCAAAGGTAGGTGTTGATCCCAACCACCATTGAAATCCATAGAGCAAACTCTCAACATATCTTCTAGAGTTTGAATTGTTCTCTCAGTCTGACCATCTGTCTGAGGATGATAAACAGTGCTGAAACTCAACTCTGTATCCAGAGTATGCTGAAGACTTCGCCAGAACGTCGAGGTAAATCTCGGATCCTGACAAGATATAATAGAAAGTGTTACTCCATGAAATCTTACCACTTCCTTTACATATATCCTGGCAAGACGATCCAGAGAGAAATCCTCTCTAATAGCAATGAAGTGTGCAGACTTTGTAAGATGATCAACTATGAACCAGATAGCATTATTGCCTTTGGATGTTTTAGGAAGTCCTGTGACAAAGTCCATAGTGATGTTTTCCCATTTCCATTCGGGTATGGGTAATGGTTGTAACATCCCCTTAGACTTATGTCTCTCAGCTTTAACTTGTTGACAAACCAAGCATCGAGAGACATATTCAGCAATATCTATTTTCATGGAATCCCACCAAAAGTACTCTTTCAGGTCCCTATACATCTTCGTGATTCCCAAATGAATAGAGAATGAAGAACTATGAGCCTCATACAACAGCTCCTTCTTTAATTCGGGGATGGGAGGAACACAAACCCGATTCTTGAACTTTATTATCCCATCACAAACAAGGTTGAATTCAGGAACATTTCTCACCTTCTTTTGTAACTCAACATCTTCTTTCTATGCCTCTTTAATCCTCACATGTATAGATGGTTGAACATTCATTTGAGAAAGATATGATTTCCCCCCTTTTATTATAATTCCAAGATCCATCCTTTGTAAATCCGTAAATATTGGATATTTTGTGATCCTCAACATGGATAAACTGGCATGGTCTTGTCGACTTAATGCATCTTCCACCTTGTTTGCTTTCCCAGGGTGGTAATTGATTGAGCAGTCGTAATCCTTAATCAGCTCCAACCATCTTCTTTGGCGCATATTCAGCTCCTTTTGTGTGAAAATATACTTTAAACTTTTATGATCAGTATAAATGTCACACCTTTCTCCATAAAGATAATGCCTCCAAATATTTAATGCAAAGATTACCGCAGCTAACTCCAAATCATGAGTTGGGTAATTCTGCTCATGTATTTTCAACTGTCGTTAGGCATAAGCTATCACCATATCATTTTTCATAAGAACACACCCTAATCCCTTCTTGTATGCATCACTGTAGATCACAAACCTTTCTCCACTACAAGGCCATGTGAGCACAGTTGCACTGGATAACCTTCTTTTCAACTCCTTGAAATTCTCTTCACATTCCTCCGTCCAAACAAACTTAACTCCTTTCCGAGTCAACTTAGTGAGTGGATTAGATAATCGTGAAAAATCTTTCACAAATCGTCGATAATATCCAGCCAAACCAAGAAAACTTCGGATCTTAGTCACTGTTGTTGGTCTCGACCATCTTTCGATAACCTCTGTTTTTTCTGGATCCATAGATATCCCCTCTTTTGAGATTATGTGACCCAAAAATGCAACTTTTTGAAGCCAAAATCCACACTTGGTAAATTTTTCATAAAGATTCTCCTTTATCAGGGTCTTCAATATAACTCTCAAGTGATCTTCATGTTCTTCCTTTCTCTTTGAATATACAAGAATATCGTCTATAAATACTACCACAAACTGATCAAGATAGTCTCTAAAGACTCTATTCATCAGATCCATGAAGATAGCAGGGGCATTAGTAAGACCAAATGGAATCA
Organism: Viscum album; assembly: GCA_963277665.1. Taxonomy (NCBI): domain Eukaryota; kingdom Viridiplantae; phylum Streptophyta; class Magnoliopsida; order Santalales; family Viscaceae; genus Viscum; species Viscum album. Next base: position 1,044,026,717 of record OY728125.1, read on the forward strand.
CTATAAATTCATAGTGTCCATACCTTGTACGGAAAGTCATCTTTGGTATATCCTCCCTTTTGACCCTTAATTGATGATACCCTGAACGAAGATCAATATTGGAAAAGTATTGAGCTCCGCGTAGTTGATCAAATAGGTCATCAATGAGCGGGAGAGGATATTTGTTCTTGATAGTGATCTTGTTAAGTTCTCGATAATCAATGCAGAGTCTCATTGATCCATATTTCTTCTTAACAAACAGAACAGGTGCTTCCCAAGGTGACGCACTAGGGCGTATGAACCCCTTATCAAGATTCTCTTGGAGTTGCTTCTTCAATTCCTACAACTCAATTGGGGACATTCTCTAAGGTGTCTTTGAAATAGACAAAGCACTCGGTATGAGTTCTATTGAAAACTCAACTTCACGATTCGGTGGAAGACCCGATAATTCATCCGGAAAGACATCATCAAACTCCCGTACAATGGGAATATTCTTAATTTTGAGTTTCTCACCAACCATTTGAGATAAATAACATTCATTTAGTGGCATCAAGACCCATAAGATGGAAGGAATTTCCATGGGAAGGTTATGTTCATCCTTGCATCGATAGACGATCATAGATTGATCTGGAATATGAAATGTGACTTCCCTTCTTTGGAAATTGATATGAGCTCCATGTAGAGAAAGCCAATCCATGCCAAGAATCACATCAAATTCCACTATAGGAAGGATCACAAGATTTACAGGAATCACTTTCCCACAAACTTCAATCAGAGAAGAATTATAAACTTTTGATGCGACTGTTGTGCCATTAGGGGTTGTCACAGCTAACTCAACATCTAACTATTGAGGTAATACGGTGATATCCTTAGAAAATTCTTCAGAAATAAAGGAGTGGGTGGATCCAGAATCAAATAAAACATTTGCTACTTTAGAGTGGATGGTAAGTGTACCTTTCACCACATCGCTATAGTACTCCACATCGCTGATAGAAATTGAATGTGACTTTCCTTTGTCTTTAGCCTTAAGAGTTTGTTGACTTCAACCATCATCATCATCCCTTGGATTTGGGCATTGATTGGCATAATTCCACATCTCCTTGCACTTGAAACATTGAAGTGTAGTAGGTTCATTCTGTGTATCCCTTCCTTTGTTTGCATCATTAGACATCTTCTTCCCATCATTACAGAATTCAAATTCCCGATGACCTTCCTTTACACATTTGAAACATTTACTTGTACCTTTAAGACAAATCCCTCCATGTTTCTTTCCACACTTTGAGCATAAGGGAAAGCTCATCTTCTTTTCAGTGTGCTCTTTATATTTTCCTTTGAATTCCATTTTCCTCTTCTTATCAAACCCATATGACTGATGGGTTACTCCAATATCCATCTCAACTTTGAGAGCACATTGAACGATTTCCTCGTATCTATTGAAGTCCCTTATGGCTAAGGCCCTTCGAAGACATGGTTTTACGCCACTAAAAAATCGATCGATCTTACTCTCAGGTTGGATAATAATACCAGAAGCGTACCTTGAAAGTCTTGTAAAATTTTCTTGATAGGTACCAACAGATTCATCATCCTTTTGGTTCAGTTCAAGAAACTCTTTCTCCATATTTGTTCGGCGAATACGAGGGAAGTACTTATTGAAAAATAAGTTCTTTAACTCATCCCATTCCATGGACTCAATTTCATCCTTTTGACTCGTATTCTTAATAAGATTCCACCATTGATCAACATAACCTTCCAAACGATACACTGCTAAGATGACTTTATCATGTTCAGAACATTGAAGAACTAAAAATATTATTTCAGTAGTACTAATCCATTTTTCAGCAACTAATGGATCAGTAGACCCGTTGAATGAAGGTGGACGCTGCCTCATGAAGGATTCAAGAGAATGTTTCTCCTTCCTTTTCTTGTTTGGAAGTCCTGCATGATTCATAGCTTGAGAAAGTTGTGTGAGCATGGCTACAAGATTTTGTATTCTAGCTCCCATAATGTTTGGTTGCTCCGGGGGACAATCATTGCATTGCCTGTCGCATTCCGAATTAACACGGTTCCTTCGGGTTCCAGCCATTGACTAAAACCAAGAATAATAGTGTGAGCAACACTAATTATAATAGGAAAACCACATAATCAAGAATAAAATTTCACACTTAAGATCTTATCCTAGGTTATTCATGGCTATTTCTAAAACACTAAGATTGTGTTCTATGCTTAGACTTATCCTTAGGGTTCTTACTAAGGATTTCACATCCTAGTTTCCAAAGGTTGACTATACCTTTCCTCTGATACCAACTATAACGACCCATACTTTACATACATTGTTATTAATTCGAAATTGAATCATACTTATTACAACATATAACAAAACCACAAAAGGACCGTATAGGTATAATGTCTTTAGAAACTGGGAAACATAAACAACAAGTTCATAAAGCATCTACTTTGCCTCCCATTTATTTCATCATATATAGAGTCCCTTTTTAGCATATTCTCCTTAATAACCTTCTTTCTGACCTGGGGAAATAAAACATAAAAAAGGGTGAGCTCAAATTCTCAGTAAGGGTAAACAAAAGAAATATCATTCACATCATATACATAAGCACGTAACTTTTGGAAATCTTAACATGCAAAAGAGATCATAATTTCATAACATGGGATAAATCATAGTAGTGAAATATAAATCCAATAATCATAAAATAAAAAATGAAACGTTGTGGAATACACACATAATCATAAAGAATCATTTCTTATTAGTCAAGACTCATTGCCAAGACTATCTTAGTGGACAAAGTCCCTTTCTGAACCGAGTTCACTCCTCATTTCAGTCCTGTTTCACTAAACCGGTATAACCTACCATTCCAGCCATGTCTATCTCATGAGATATAAAATCTTTACCCAATGAATTGGTGGGAGATATAGGTCCCACCCATCTCATAATGATACCATTCTTATGTGTTCCACAAAATCATAAATCATACATCATTGCATAACCCATGTAATAAAAATGAAATTCTTAAACATCGTGACATCATAGAACAATTCATATAAGATAAATGAATTCATAAAAATAATTCCATCACAACATAATCAAATCAATGTAATGATAGTGATATAATCAGAACCATATATTATCTTAGATGGAAAATAATTTTGATAAAACACTTGAACACCATTCTTGAGGAAAATATCCTTTCTACTTCAAAAACATTTTTCCTTTCTTAACATGTCATACAAATTTAAACTAAAAGAAGTTTATTAAAAATAAACGTGAAAACTTGTAAAGGAAGATTCTTGGAAATAATGTTTTAAAAATCCATTCATGCCGTATAAGTTAAAAAAACATTCTTCTTGTACTTTTGTCAGAAAAGTCAAAAAGTACCTCGTACGAAAAACGACAAAAGGCTTCTTTCATATCTTTTACTAAAAACTCACCAAAGGGTAAAATTGGATTTAAAAAATTTAAGTTGGATGGAAATAATATTACATATTGAGGAAACATGGATTTGGATGATAAAATACACCCCTGTAAATTTCAAAGTATAAACAATCTCGGATAAAAATGAGATTGCGATATTTCCCTTACCTTAGGTCCGATTTGCCTCGTAAGTGTCCGAAACTCCTGTATAATGATTTAAATAATATTATTGACTTATTAAAGAATCATAATTATTGTTATGATATCATATATGGTCATATTCTTAGTTTCTTGGTAGTGATATTTCATTGCTACTTGTTATTCGGGTGTTTATAACTTTTTGTTCTTATCCGTGTTTTGTCGAATAAATTCTTATTCTTATCTTTAGGTTATAGATACATCATTTCAATAATGGTATTAATTTACTATATATCATATTTATTCATTAAATTCATTTATATAATCATTATGAAATGAAGATCATGTAGAACAAATCGCATCACATCGTGGAGACGGTATTCCGTACGTACGCATGAGCGATGATATCGTTCCCATGATCGTGGAATTGTATTGGAGTGAATGTATACTATTTAATAATAAATATCACTTTATAATAGTCCTATATAGTCATTATTTACACCATTATACCCATCCAATTAAGGTGGTGGTGGAAAATAGATTACACCATGGCGTGGAGACGGTATTCCGTACGTACGCACGCACAGTGATTTCTTTTTCCGTAGGATGGATAGATGGTGAAATAGGGTTGTTTCATACTTATAATAAAATATAATTATATGAGTGATACTTATTTTATTAATTCATAATGAAACAACTAAAGAATAAGAAGTGTAAGAAGAAATAAAGATGAAAGAATCGGTAACGGACATTACCTCTTCTTTGAAGTGCTTCTTTGAGTCCTTCTTTTAGGGAACTAAAATTGGTCTTCGAAGAAGACCAGGAACACTAGGATGTCTCTAGGGAAGTGTAGAGGAGAAAGTGGCAGGGGTTGGCCGAGATTTAAGGCTCAAAGTGGTGTGAGGAAGAGAGGGAGGAGGTGCCCTTTTATAAGGGAGGAGAGGGGCACCTTTGGAATAACTAAAAATATTATTTTATTATAAAGTCAAGTTCGGTTTTATATAGCTCAAAATTGAGTTATTTCAAAGATAAGGTGGGAATGGGTCGAAAGAATCTCATCCAATATAATTTATACAAGTTTAGGTCATTATATTAACCTTATCTTTTAGTTTTAACTCTTAGTTAATTAGATTGACATTTACCATGTCACTTTGTATTTTTATATTATATAGTTAATAAACTTACCATATACATCCAAGATACCACCAAGTTGTGTTTTATTAATATATATAACATTATATAAGTCCTTTGTCCGAACATTATATTTTTAGGAATAAAATAAAAATTAATAATATAATATTTGTTTTAAAAACTATTTTATATCAATTTTGACACTATTAAATAGTTGATTTTTTTGAAACTCATAACAGAATGATTAATTCGAAAAAAGTTAATTAAATAAATACTAAAATGTCCTATTTACCAATAAAATTAGTTGAATTCATAAAAAGTCTCAAATTATATTTATTTGGGTATTTATAACATCAATTATGTCAATATTTCATTAATAAGATAATTACTGCATCATTGTTGTGTCATAAATAAATTAAATTATTTAATGTCTAAAAATTAAAAATAAATTACAATTATGTAGTAAATCTTATTATCTTTCTAATTAATATTTATAGTCGAATTTATCTTATGTATAACCCCATATTAAAAATGATTTAGTTATTAAACTTTGATTTTAACTATTTTAACCCTTCTTTAAATAAATTAATAATAAATGTCCTAATCTAATCCAAGTGGGCCTAAATGGTCATATTTTATTCCTAAGTTTGTTTTTTGTCGAATTAGACTTGTCCAATAGAATTAGGACATGTTTTAGGGTAATAATAATATCATTTTTACCCTTAATGACCCTATTTACTTTTAACCGTGGTAAAAAAAGTTAAAAGTTACAATTCACCAAAAATTATTTTCATCTCATTGAACCAAATTTTAGTCCTTGATATTAGCTGTGTCTCTCAGATTTTATAAATTCTACTCACAGAAGTGGTAAAATTAATTTTTATGAAAAATTCAGTTTTTTTAACTACCACTTAGTGGTTTCACTATTCATCAAAAATTGAAAGTTTTCAGAAAAATACCAAAATTTAACCCTAGGCTAATTTCAATATTACGAATCCAAAAATGAAGTCCATTGTGAAAAATAAAATTTATAAAATTTCAAAATGTGGTTATTAATATTCATAGCGGCTAGTTTTAATAATATTTTAATAGTATATCGTTGTTTAGTGAAACTCGATATTGTGTACGACAAAAGCTATCGAGGAAGCTCTCAATTTCATGTAAAGAAAGACAAGCAAGTGTTGTGTGTAGAAAAATATTCCTTTGATGATTTATATATATAAAAGTCTCGGGTGTTACAATTACCTTGAATATCTAACCCAAAACCATGAAAAAACCCAGATCCACACAATGGGTTAGGAGGAGAGTATTGGAGAGTCAGGTAGGGGCTCTGTAGGGGTTTCAAAAACTTGGAGAGGGAAGGGGGAGTTGTTTTGGGTAAAAAATTCTGAGGGAAAAAAGTTGTAATTTCATAAATTTTTAGATCTGGGAAGCTTGTATGTTTTGGCCTTATAGTTTAAAAAACCATGTTCCAACCATGAGTCCCTTACTGGACACACTTGGGTAGCTTCGTAGTTAGGCCACACAGTTTGAAAACTATGTACAAACCACACCAAACATTACTGTCCAAAAACACCATTTGGGATCACAGTTTTCTATTGAAGGGTGCACGGTTTGGAAAAGCATGCGCCGACCATGCACCACCTACTTCCAAGAACAAATTTACCACTTTTCACAAAAAAAACTACCAGAGGAACTAAGGAATAGCCTTGGAACTAAGGATAAGAAGAAGATCACTACCAAAATTTAAACCCATCACACCTGGAACCCAAGAGAAAAAACTGAGACCCAAAATGAATCAGAACCGAAGTTTAAAATGAAAACATGGATGTGACAACCCTTGAACCATTACAAGATAGTAATCTTGGAATTTAGGTATTCCCACCTAAGTCCAATGATAAATAATAATAGAGGGCCACACACTATGTGTTTTTATTGACCTCAATTAAATTTTATTTAAATTCAATTAATGGTATAAATATTATTCTCAACATCGAGGAATAATTTTATTCATGTTATACTAATCTAAAAAATCAAAAAAATATTTATTCACTAGAATGTGAATAAAAATATATATATTCATTTTATTTAATATTTAATAAATATTTATTTTCCGGTATGTTAATGAAATATTTATTTATGAAAAAAATATTTTTTTATGTATTCAATAAATACCATGGAGTTAGAATGAACTAAGACCACATCTGGTGATAAATAATTATTTACAAGTCGGTAAATATTTTTTTTATCATTTTTACAAGATAAAACATGACAAGAAATATTTATTATATTATTATTTTTTGGAATGGGGTTTATAGAAGGTTTTAATATTGTTAAAGGTCCAACATGAAATTAAACAAAATTCCAACATAAACCCTATCTCTATAAATAGTCAATTATGTGTATTGTGTACATTATAAAAAAAATTAAAATGTATAAATTTATGCACATAAAAAATTATTTTTTAACTCTTGTATATCTCTCCCTATCAATAATGAGAATAAATGATAGATTTCATCATGTCCGAAGAATGAGCAATCAAGAACAAACAATGCAATGTAATCAATTCTCTACGCTAGCTCCTAGAGGTTGAGTGGCGTTTCTCGAAGATCATTGGAGCACATGTGTGTCACCACTAGAGGGATTATACCCTTTTATCCTCACAAACACAATGAAGGAAATCGAAAAGGGTCATTCCAGATGATCAACATCTACTACGCTGAATGAAACCTAAGTTGATTTAATTTATTTCTTCCAATCTAAATAAATTAAATATAAACTTAATGTGAAAAATCATCATTTGTGGTTATGTGAAATTGATATTAAATAATGTTTTAATTATCCTAACACCCATCATGTGATTCCTATATGCCTGAAGTAAACAAGTGGTATCAAAGGGTGACGTTTAAATTTATAATTATTTATTTGATTATTGATCTATGCACAATTGTTTTTAGATTTTCATTTCATGTTATTAGTTATCTAATATTACTTGAATTAACAAGATTAGACATACTAATGATATTCATTCAGTGTTTTATTTTTCTTAGTGTCTAATAATAGATGATTAATAAACAAAGATTCCATTGGGAAATGGATGATTTTTGGATGGTAAGATAGGGTTACACGACATGTACTCAAAAGTACACATCTTGTACCCTAGTGCACTTCATCGCGATGCACTGAGGGATACATGAACTTCCACATAGTAGTTAAAAGTGGTGCATGACACATGTTGACTAGCTAGGGTGGAACAAGAGTTCTTAGATTACACAACGTGGATCACTGTACATGATGTGTGGTCTATAGGTTCTGAGCGTAGCGGAAGCACAGAATGGGTGTGTACCCATCATTGAAAATTTCCATAATTGATGATTAATTCAGGATCAATACGATGATGAATTTTAGTATCCATAGAATTGAATCAATGATAAAAGAAAAAATATATAACCTATAACCAATAAGAGAAGATTTTCATATTTTTTTTAAATTAATTTAATTAAATTATTGAATTTCCTCAAAGGTGATTTTTTCTTCGTTGATACATCCAACCACATGTCCAAGTTGAGGATTCATTGTGATGTAGAATCCAAGTATAGGAATCCTCTAGAGATAGTCCACATGTGCTCCACGTATCTTCGGACATCACTGTAGGAGTCTTAGGGTGTAAGTGCAAAAGATCCTTATGCTTGCGTTGTCTGCCTTTAATCACCATGAGAATCACTTGAAATGTGTTCTCCATGATATGGTGGAGGAGTACCTCTCTCGTTCTTGAGAGTGTTCTTAGAGAGGGAGGAGTTCTCTAGGCTTGAGTGATTTTCTCCAAGGATGTTTTGCACACAACCATTCTTTAGCTGGGGGAATGACCCCTTGTCTTATATAGAGAATAATAAGATAATAGGGAATTTAATTTACTAGGTAGTAATAAATAATTAGAACATGTAAAAATAATTAATTTATCATTCTATGTGAAAACCCCATTCCAAATAATAATAGCAATGCTACTACTTCCATGACATGTGTTTAACAAAATTAATTCACCAGGAAATAATAAATAATTAGCACATGTTCTGTTACTTAATTTATTATTCCATGTGAAAACTTCATGTCAAATAATAATAACAATGCTATTATTTCCCTAAAATGTGATTAACTCTCACGTTATATTTAAATATTATTTAACCAAATAATATTTAATATTATTTCTCACCAGACCCATAACATGGTTCGCCAATCCTCCTCAATATTTACCAGGCCTTGAATAATGAATATTTATTTATTAAATAAATATAATTATATTATTCACTGATAAATAAACATTCAGTCAGCAATATATTCTCTCAAGTAACTAGTGACCAAATATATGTGATCAGGCATACTTGAATAATTATTAAACCACAATGGGGAATAATATTTGTTGAACTTGTTAAATAAATAAATTATTTAACAGAGATTCTGGCTACACTTAGTGTGTGACCCTCTAGGCCTATTTCTCATTGGCATTAGGCGGGATTGCCTAAAGACCATGATTACTATCTAGGAACAGGTCAAGGTACCCAAGAGAAATAATTTTATGTTTCAATGAAATGTCACCTCATTTGAATGCTTACTGTATAATATAATCCCTTTGTACCGATATCTCCAATCAATCAGGTTTCATGAAAGTGTGATAAACCCATGTGCTAAATTTCTATTTCTTTGAATTCGTAGAATTGAACATTAATAGAGAACACTGTGGCCATGGATTTTGTTAGGCTATGTAATTTCCATCAAGGTTCCTGTGATATCTACTTTCATAGAGGTGACGAATCCTTTCTCGCATTATTCATTAATGCAGTATTCCTCATGACACACCCAATATATCCTACCTGGCCATGAACATCTATCATCAAATTTTTTGTCAATAAATCTAAGTTTGCGATTCATAATACCCATTAACAATAATATTAAAGTCTAAGGACCAATACAAAATACAGATATAAAAACATCCAATGACACGTATGAATGTGGATATTCTACTGGCAGGTTTTGTTCTCATAATATCCTCCTTGATATTATGAAGGTCTCACACCATGAGAAGGCTCCTCAAAGTTTCAGGAGTCCCCACCCCTAATAGCCTATGTCATTTGTGTCCCTTCATATGATGTCATCCGACCATAGAACATATATTTAAGAATAGTTTCATGGAACTTCCGGGTTCTCATCATAATAGGGATCCACTATGAACTTTTAGTGTGATATCTATTCATAGGACATTATCACATAAAATGTCATGAAAAATAACAATCATGATGTGATAATTAGTTTATTTAATATTCATCCAATGAATAAAAGTTTATCATAAATTAAAAATAAGTTGGTTTCGAGGGCACCAACTCCAATAGACTCCTACTTTCACTAGAGCCAACTAATAACAAACTTTAGTATTCTAGATCTCACATGATATTCATGATTCTCCAAATATAGGCCATTAGTCAAGCGTTACTCCACATTCTATTTTGTGGAAAATTTACTCACTAAAACTTCACCAATTTGATAGAATTACCTCCATAGGTGATACTTTTGGAGTTTGTTATTTGTTTGTTTATGTGACATTGGCTCTTTTGCAAGATCCACCACTGTAGTATTATCACAATATAATGTAATATGATCTTTACTACTGGGAACCACATAAATATCTTGGAAAACGTTCTGAATCCATATGGATTCCTTGACTGCATCCAAAGCCACTAAATATTCGGAATCTCCTGTAGAATCTGTGACAACTGGATGCTTTTAACTCTTCTATACCAATGCTCCTCTGTTGAGATAGAAAAAATATAATGATTGTAACTTTAGATCATTCTGATCTATTTGAAAATAATAATCATCATACCCTCTGATGACAAGCTCCTTGGGTTCTCTATATACTAGAAACATATCTTTAGTTTTTATCTGATACTTAAGGATAATCTTGATAGCAGTCCAATGCTATTATCTTGGTTCTCCTTAATATCTGCCTACCATACTCCGTGCATAAGTAATATCAAGTCTGGTACATAACATGACATACATGATAGATCCTATCACTGAACCATATGGAATCTTACACACCCTATCTTTATCATGTTGTGTCTATAGAAACATTTTCTTGGAAATATGTATACCATGTGACACTAAAACCAACCACCTCTTGGATTGTTCCATACTAAATCTATTTAGTATCTGGTCAATGTTTGTACTTTTACTCAGTCTAAGAATCCTCTTGGATCTATCTTGAATTATCTTGATCCGTAGAATGTAGGCTGCTTTGCCTATGTCCTTCATAGAGAAGAAATTGTTCAAAGAGTCCTTGAATGACTGCAATACTGGTATGTTGTTTCCAATAAGTAATATGTAATCAACATACACTACCAGGATAAAAACCACATTCCAATTAAACCACTGGTAAACTCATGGATCCCATTCATTCTTCATGAAACCAAATTATCTTATGGGTTAATCGAATCAAATGTTTCATGATATGGATGCTTTATTCAATCCATAAATGGATATGTGCAACTTACATACCCTTTTAGCATCACTTGGTGTCACAAACCATTATGGTTGTGTCATATAGACATCTTTCTGAAGGTTCCCATTAAGGAATGATGTTTTGACATCCATCTTCCAAATCCCATAGTCGTGGAAATATTCTATAACAAGTATGATTCATATGGATTTAAACATGGAAACTGGTGAAAAAGTTTCATCATAGTAAATTCCTTAACGTTGTATAAAACCTTTAGCCACTATACTTGCTTTATAGGTACTAACAAGATCTTCCATGTCTAGTTTCTTTCTGAATACCCATTTACACCCAACATGATTTACATTAACTGGCGCATCAACCAGAACCCAGACATGGTTATGATACATGGAATCTATCTCAGAATTCATAGCTTCTATCCATCTTGCATCTTTTGATCTCTCTATTGCTTCATTGTAGGAAAGTGTTTTTATTATTGTCCAAAAATAATGAGTCACCTTGCTCGGTGACAAGGAAACTATAGCTCTCTAGTTCCCTTACCTCTCTTGTGATCCTACCCAATACTTGTGTTTTAGGAACTAACTATTTTATAGGGACCTTTGGAACTTGTTCCTGTACCAACTCCTATATATATTGAACATCAATTTCATATAAGTCAATATTTCTACCACTATACTTTTTGAGGATGTGGTCCCTCTCAAGAACGATAACCTATCTGGTAATAGTCAGCTTCTTTTTTGAGGGGTTTTATAGGTAGTAACTCTTTTTTTCTTAGTATACCCTATAAAGGTAAACATTGTTCCACAAGGTTCTAGTTTGTTTCATAATAATGCCTTAACAAATTCCTTGTATCCCCACAGACGTGTATGTGAAAAATTGGGTTTCTTTCCACTCCATAGCTCGAAGGGAATTCCATTTACCTCCTTAGTTGGTACATGGTTTAATGTGTATTCCATATTTTGCAATGCATATCCCAAAAAGGAAATGAAATATCTACATGTCTTATCATTGACCTTACTATGTCCAATATGGTACAGTTCCTCCTTTCACTAACACCATTCCACTGTGGTGTATAAGGTGGAGTGAGATGAGATGGAATCTAAGAATCCTATAAAAGGTCGATGAACTTTGGATAAAATATTATCCACCTCAATCTGATCTAATATTCTTTATCTTTTGAAAAAGATGATTCTGTACTTCATTCTTGAAATCCTTCAATTTATCAAAGGACTTATACTTATACCTCATTAAGTAGACATATCCATATCTACTCAAGTCATCAGTAAAAGTAATGGAGTAAGAATATCCACCTCTAGATTCTACTATAAATCGTCCACACACATAAGTATGTACCAATCCTAGAAGCTCTGTAGACCTTTCACCCAGTCCACCAAATGGTTATTTTCCCCTGTAAACAAGCATAACATCTATCAAGTGGTTTTTTCTAGGAATAGTCTAAATAACCATCTTGATAGACCTTTGTCACACACTTATCATTTATATGACCAAGGTGGTGAAACCAGAACTGGGTGTTGTATGAGTCATGTGAACTTGGTTTTTTATCAATTTCCAACACTTGGTTCTCATAATTTAATACATACAGACTGTTATTTAAATATTCCATACAATAAAATATGTTGTCTTTATAAAATTAACAACATTTATTTCTGAACATGAAAATAAACCCATATGTATCTAAACTTGATACAGAAATTATGTTCTTCGTAACACTAGGTAAATAATAACAGCCATGTAAAACCAAAATCATTCCCATTGGAATGTGAGGAGGTAGACACCAATGGTTAGATCAGCTAGCCTCACACCATTGGAAGCTCGTTGATCCACCTCTCCTCTATAAATTTTCACAAATATACTTGATTCCTACATTTTAATATATATGTGAGCCCCACAAGCTATATCTAATACCCAATGTGAAGAAATGGAAATATTGACCTCAATAATGAATGATCATTTGGCATACCTTTTCCTCTGGGTGTAGTTCCTCTTCTAGTGTTCTGACTTGACACATGAAAAGGCCTCCTTTTCCTTTCCCTACCTCTGGATCTTCTTCTTCTTGGTTGGATGGTGATCAAGGGATTTATATTGTTTATAAATATTAGGCCCCTTTTCCTCATCCTTCCTCTTCCTATTCACTATAAGAACTGTGGTATTTTCATGCCCCATGTTCTTATCAACTTGTAAAATCAGGGTAAGAAGATATGATATAAACCTCTCATTATTTTCCATATTATAATTCAAAATAAAACTAGAGGCCTTATGAAGAGATGATAGTATGAGATCTGTATGGAACTCATCTTGGAATTTAATCCCTAATATTTTTAGATACTCAATGTATCCAATAAGCTTGACTACATGTGGTCCAGCTGGTGAAAAATCTCCAAGAATAGTAGTGAACAAAGCATTGGAGATCTCATACCTCTCTAGTGTCACATTCTCTTGAGAGAGATCCCAAATGCGAGACATCAAGCTATAAACATCAATTTCCTATTGTTTATTCAAGAGATCATTGTTCATGGATGATAGTATGAGGCACTGAACACCCGTAACATCATTCAAAATTTTCTCATACACATAGATTTCCTCATCACTCTCCTCATTATAGGTGCAACTATTAAAGGCTCTTCTAGCACATAATGTTTTCTCTCACGGTGAAGAATAACCCGAAGGCGCCTTTGCGAGTATTGAAAATTAGTTCCATTAAGAAGGTTTTCCTTCTAAAGTATGGATTGAAATGATATGTTTGATTTCAATTTGATTTGTGTTTCTAAAAATTAAGATGAACAAATTTTTGTTACACTATCTTGATAAATATAGAAAAAATAAGTAAATTAATATCTATTAGTCTCCCACTATTCTGTCGAAACCCAATATCCCTCACATATGATTTTACTCACATGTAGGTGAGGTAAACAAGGGGTTTACATGAAAGAAACCATGTGGACACATGCCCTTATATAATTAGATGATCGAAGTCTGGCATGAAAATAATTTAATTTAATAATAAATTAAATAAAACTAATCACAAACAAACATCTAGTCAATGCTTATGATCATCCACATGAATTAAATGAATTATGTATTTAATAAAAATATCATTCAATTCTTAATAATTCTTATTTAAGATAAATCATACTCAAATAAAATAGTTATCATATTTAATTAATCAATTGTTTTATCTTAATTATCATCCCAATTTCAATGAGATTCTCATCCATCATAATTTTATAAAAAATAAATAAATTTATTTAAAATTAATAGTGTACATAAATGTTTTTTGGAGGAAACACTATGAATACCCGTCCAAATCTACCCAAAATTTATTATAATTGTATACTATTTACTCTAGTGACATATGGATTCCACGATTTATCACATACGTTCATAATGTGTAATATCAACTTAATGATAACACAAATAACATGAATTTTCAGTCACATGTTATGATTCAATGCCTACAGAGTAACAACTATAATAAAAATCATACATGATATGAAGATACGAAAATTACACATATATTAATTGAATATTTACACACACACATATATATATTTATATTAAAACCTATCACATGGTGTGTCCTATCAACTTAATGACCACATGCAAGAACATTCCAATAATACATACATATTATAATAAATAAATTATAAATATGTGTAGTTTGGTATAAGTACATTACATGTACATGGAGCTACATGGTGTGTACATTTGTCACCATCTGTCCAAGGCACACACCTTGGGACTTGGGGTGTAAAATGTGCCCTAGAAAATTGGAGTACATGGTGTGTATAATCAACTACATTGTGTGTGGTCTCAGAGTTACATGGTCACTAGTTAGGTAGGTCATGTATGGAAATACATGGCCTATCTATGACTCAAATAGACTACACATCATGTACATGGTTCACATAACATGTAATCCTAATGACCATTCACCAAGATGTCTCTTTCAATAAGCAATGTAAGATATAGATGCACTACGTCTCATCAATGCACAAAGTTTAAATTAATTTCTGAATTATTTTATAAAGCATTAAACAAAAGTACACGACATGTAACTCTAGTTATATAGTGTGTACTCCTATTTTATCCAGAAATAATCCTTAGCACCTAGGGATAATCTCCTCAATTTTATTTCATTTATAAAATTAATCGTATTGATTAGATATATGAGAAATGTAGGAGGAAGAAGCATATCTCATAATTTTGATAAAAATAACAATTAAAATTTAATTGAAAACTAAACAAAAAAAATCCATAAATCAATCAATGATATTTAAATAATAACTAACTTTGTGACCTTTCTAATAGCACATGTAGGTTCTGAGCATAAATAATACTTTCGACGGGTCTTTTCCAACTTTATTTTTTTCATGATTGATGATCAATATGATATTAACATAATGATAAATAGCATGATCTACAAAATTGAATCAAAGAAAATAGAAAAGGGATAGAATTTATGAACCAAAGAGAAGATCATCACATATTATTTATAATTAATTTCATTAATTAAAGAATTATCTTGATGGAATTATTTCTTCGTTGATGAATCTGACAACAAATATATGTTTTAAGGTTTTTAAATTTTAGGAATTAAATAATATTACCTCTATTAGTGATCCACATGTTTTATAAAAACCATCAAACCTCATTGTAGGAATATCTAAGTTGGATAATGACAGATCACATTTCTTCTATCATCCTCCATTTATCCCCTCGATGACTGATTCCAAAGCATTCTGCTTGACCTCTATTGACTTGAGAGTGGGAGGTAGAGTAATATCACTCTCCATTCATGGGAGTGTTCTTGGAGAATGTATCCCTCTATGGCTCAAGATAATTCTCCAAATCCATTGTGCACAACCAACCAAATAAATTGGCTTAATGAGAAAATAATATAATTGCTTTTTTATATTTTTAGGGTAAGAAAAAAATAATTACACAAGTTCCCTTTATGTTTTATTTAATCCATGCGAAACCTCAAGTCAAATAATAATAATAATATGATTTCTTGACATGCACTTAACTTATGAATTGAATTAAATATTATTTAATCAAATAATATCCAAAATTTATTATTTCTCCCCGAACCATTAAACTTGGTTCAATATTCCTCTAAAATATTTACCATGCCTTGAATAATTACTATTTATTTATTAAATAAATATCACTGAATTATTATCCAATAAATAAATAAATATTGTATTCAATTAATAACAAATAAATATTTAATAAATATTTCACATTATATTCTCTCGAATAAATGGTGAAAAAAACATATGATCACGTAAATATGAATAATTTTTAAACTACCTGAGGGAATAATATTTATTCAAATTGTAAAATAATAAATAATAATAGTTTAATTAACCTAGATTCTAGACACACTTAGTGTGTGACCCACTAGGCCTCTTTCTCAGTGGAATTAAGAGAAGTTTCCTAAAGTCCAAGGTTAAAATCTAGAAACACATCAAGGTACCCATAGAGAAATAGGTTATTGATACAATGATATAATACCTCATACAGATTCTTACTGTGTAATATAATCCTTTTATCATGATATCTCGAATAAAAAAGGTTCTATGCTGGTGCTATCAACCTATGTGCTCGATGTATCTTTCTTCAACTTCCTAGAAATTGAACTTGCCTATTGAACACCATGGACATGGATTTATTTAGAATATATAATTTCAATCATAGGGACTAAGATATCAACATCTATTAAAGAAAAAAAGGGAAAAATCATTTATCTCATTATTCATTAATGCAATATTACTCATGACACACCCAACGTATCCTACCTCACCACGAATATCTAGCATCAAAGTTTTCGCCAATACATCAAAGTAAATGATTCATAATACTCATTAATAATAATCTTAATGTCTAAGGATCAATACACACATACACAGATAGGATCATTAAATGACACATATAAATGCAGATTTCCTACTGATGGGTCTGCTTCTCACAATATCCTACACTGGTTATTACCAAGGGCATACAACATGAGAAGGTGCCTCAATGTCCTATGATTCTACAACCCTGGTAGCCTCTATCATTAGTGTCCCTTAAATGATATCATCTAGATATAGAATATATATTTAATAAAAGTTTCATAGAACTTTTAAGTTTTTATCATAACAAGGAACAACTATGACTCTCTTGTGAGACAACTATTCACGAGACATTATCAAATACCATGTGATGTATAAGAACAATAATAATGTGATAAATAGTTTATTAATATTAAAAACTATGAATAATGGTTATAATAAAGTACAAAAAAGTTGGTGCTAGGTCACAAACTCCAAAAACTACCACATAATATTAAAAATACATGTAAAGAATAAACAAATATAAAATTTGTGCATAATAAATTAAAATCCATCAAATAAATATTAATTCAGACTTGGAATTCCATTACTTGATAAGTAATGAAACTCAATAGAACAAAGTGTTTAACCAACACTTTTTGGGACATTAATTTTATAAGGGGAGTTCTTATAAAGGTTTTGGGTTGAATTAACATTCTTACACCAAGAAAAGTAGTCTTTTCTAAACATGGTTTAATTTGGAGGTATGTGTGGAGGAAATCAATGTGAGGATTTCAAGATATGGGACTACACTCAACCAAACATGGAGTTTCAGGCCTCTAGTTGTAAATTTATTTCCAACCTAAATACCATCGAGTATCTTATCTAACCCTTGTTGGATTATTTTAAAGGGATTATAGATCCTTAAATCAAAAATATTCTAGAAACTAGACATTCTGAGTTTAATAGTAAGGGATATTGACACTTGATAAAATAGTGGGATATTTAATAATTAATAAAACAATTAATTTATTATATCTCTTGTTATTTATAATCAAGAATATTAATAATAATTAGCTCTTTTAAATAGTAGACCAAATGGAAAGCTCATTATCTAAACTATTCATATTATGAATAAAGGAGAAAAGAAACATCCAAACTAGACATAACTTCTTAGAGTGATTTAGATGCCTTAGGGTTTTGTTATTCCATGAATATAAATCATACAAGCTAGAATCATTAATTCCAAAACCTTCCTACAAAATAGGTGAGTGATGAAGAGTTCATGGTCTATGAAAAACATTTGAATGATGTAGTTAAATTCAATGTTTGATGCTTTTATAAATATCTATTGAGATCATGAAGTACCATAAAAACATGTATGTGTATATCAAGCTTGAGTACCATCGTGTTATTAACCAAGATAGGTATATATATGAATAATATGAAATTTACAAGGCACCCATTCAAATAAATCTTGGACACGGTCCCCTAGTTTGGTCTCACATAGTCAATATCATTGGCTACATTGAGAACTTAGAGGTTCTAGGGTTTAAACTCCTCGAAGACCTAGGAATAAATATCATTCTAACATCACTCCCTTAATGATTCTCCATATTTGTTGTAAAGTTTAATGTGAAACCAATTGATAAGTCTCTACAAGATCTTCTCACTCTCCTTCACCAAGTATATAAGGATACGAAGTGAAAAAAATACTTTCATCCTTATGGTGAACAAATATAAATGGAAAGATAAGAACATTAACACCAATGATTCTTCGTTCCCTTCTAAGAAGAACAAGATTAATGGGAAAGTAAGAGATCATGATGCTATCATTTTTTCATGTGAAAAGAAGGGCCACTAGAAGAAAAACTGCATCCCGCCTAAGAAGAAAGGGGAAGCTTTATGTGTTTTTATTATTGAGTGCAATTTATATATTTATAAAAAGTGGGTATTAGATACATCTTGTGATGATAACATATGTATTAAAATATAGGAACCAAGTAGATTCAAGAATGTTGATCTAGGTGAGGTAGATCTATGAGTAGCAAATTTAGCTAAGCTTGTTGATGTAGCTATTAGGGACTACCACCACATGTTTCCAACTGGAATGATATTGGTTATAAGGTTTTTTATTTTATTCCATAAATTAATGAAAACATTATTTATGTATCCATACTAGATGCAAATGGATTTATTTTCAAATTTGGGAATAAATGATTCTTCTTTTATAAAGATATCATTTTTTGGTAAATCACAATTAATTAATCATCTTTTTTATTGGATTACATGATCCTAGTAATGGGAATCGATAATGAAGTTACGTCATAGGACTCATACCACACCCAATTTTTTCGTACTGATAATGTCATATAAATAAAAATCACTTAAATAAATTATATCAAGAAGGAGTTTTAGATTAATTTGAACTAAAACCAATTGGTGTACGTTATGAATGTTTATAAGACAAAATGACCAAATAACTATTTAGTGGGAAAGGTGAAAGGTCCAAAGAGCTTCTAGAATTAGTTCATAAAGACATGTGTGGAACATTTACAATTGAAGCAAGGGGTGCGTACTCATACTTAATTACTTTTAGTGATGATTATAGTATATATGGATATGTCTAGTTAATGAGGCATAAGTCAGAATCCTTTACAAAATTTATAGAATGGAAGAATAATGTTTAGAACCATATTGGTAAAAATATTAAGAAACTCTACTCGAACCATAGTGAAGAATCTCTTAATTAAAACTTCACTGATTACTTACAGGAGTTTGGAATCCAATACTAACTCACTCCTCTATACACACCTTAGTGGAATGGTGTATGTGAATGGAGAAACCAAAACTTGTTAGAAATGGTGAGATTAATGATGTGTCATGAATTTTTTCTGTTATTATTTTGAGGATATGAATTAAACATTTCTACACACATGCTAAACCAAATACCAACTAAATAGAAAAATGGTATTCCATTTTAATTTTAGAGTGGAAGAAAAACAATGTTATTGAATTTACATGTGTGGGGAAGCGAAGTGTTTGTTAAGGCCTCTTTAAGTAATAAACTTTCACCATAAGGAAAAAAGTGTACCTTTATAGGATTCCCTAAGGAAACAAGGGGATATAACCTATATGAACCTTTAGAAAAACATTTATACTAGAAATACATTCCATGATCCTTGAAAAGAAGATAATATATAAAAGTAATAGTGATAAAAAGAAATAATTTGATGAAGTTGAGGCATAAGGAATACATGATTTGGTATTGGAACAGTTTACAAAAACCCCCATGGAAAAAGAAAATTTTCTAAAGACACATGTATTGTGTAGGATTACAAGAGAGGATAGAGAACTAGAATGTTATGGTTTTCTAGTCATTGAAGATGACGACTCATTATTTGTTCATAAAAATGATCCTCTAGCCTATAAGGAATCAGTAAGTGGTATAGAAGTTACCAAGTGGAAATAAGCCTTAAATTATAAAATGGATTCCATGTAACAAAACCAAGCCTAGATTTTAGTATACCCTCCAGTTGATGTAAATACCTTTGGTGGTAAATGGGTATTTAAGATGAAATTAGACATGGAAGGATAAATCGATACATATAATGTCTGAGTAGTAAACAAATGGGTTAAACAAGGTCATGGAATTGATTACAACCAAATGTTTTTAAAAAACTCACTGATGAAATCCATTAAAATTCTACTTTCCATTAAATCTATCCCAGATTATGAGATTTGTTAAATGGATGTCAAAATAGATTTCTTTAAGGGGAACCTTCAGGAAGATGTCTATATGGAACAACTCTATGGTTTTGTGACTCCAAAGAATACTTACAAGGTATACATGTTGAAAAGACCCATTTATGGATTAAATAAATCATACTTGTCACAAAAAATTCATTTTGACAAGGCTATAATGAAATTTGGTTTCATAAAGAATGAATGTGTGTCTATAAATGGTTAAGTTTGATCATGGTTGTTTACTTATTAGTATAAGTAGATGAAATATTACTCATAAGAAATGAAATAATAGTCTTAAATTGAGTTAAGATGTGGTTGAATAAATACTTTTCTATGAAGGAGTTAAGAGAGACAACATATATTCTTGGGATCAAGACCCATCATGATATATCAAAGAGGTTTTTTTATCAAAATTCAAATTATATATATTGAAAAGATACTGAATAGATTCAGTATGGAACAATCCATGTGGGGTTTTCTTCCAACGTCACATGGAATTAATCTTTGTAGGAAAATGTATCATCCAAAACATGAGGAAATAAATAGAATAGAAACTATTCCATATTCATTAGTGATTTGGTCAATCATATATGTTATTATATGTACAATTCTAGATTTTTCCTATGCATTGAGTGTATTAGGTAGATACCAAGATGATCTAAGTGATTTCCATTAGATTGTGTCAGGAATATCCTTATGTATTTGAGGCATACTAAGGATGTGTTCCTTTTTTATGTAAGAGATAAAGAACTAGTCATCATATGATATATATATTGTATTTTCCAAAACTTATTATGATGAAAGGAAGTCATGAACGAGATACATCTTCACATGGAATAGAGGTTCTGTGAGTTGGAAGTGCCAAAAGTAGGTTATTGTCACATATTCTATAATAAAGTCTGAGTATATTATAGATTTTGAGGTGGCTAAAGAAGAAGTATGGATGAAAAACTTCATCAAATAGATAGATGTGGTACTTTGAAAAAAATATCCTATCACACTCTATTCTAATAATACTGATGCTATGAATCTCACAAAATAGACATGTTTACATCCATTGACGAATCACATACATTTGATGTATCATATATTGAGGTATTTTTCTTAGATAGGTGAGGTTTTAGTGAGAAGTATATTAAAAAAAGTCAACATGGGAGACCTCTTGACTAATTACTTGACTCAATAGAAACCTGATTATCATGTGAGCTCTAGTGGATTTAAAGTCATAGGTGGTTGGCACTAGTCCAAGTGGTAGTTTATTGGAGTTTTTTTCCAAGGACCAACTATTTGTACTTTGATTTCAGGTATATTCAACTTATTGAATATTAATTAAGAATATTATTACATATTGTTCATTGTTATTCAATAATATAATATAATAATGTCTTTTAGTATAAATCACATTGATAATGTCATAACAGTTCTCTTCTATGATGATAAACTTGTTTAGATAACGTACTATGATGGGACACATAGTATATAGACCATCTGGTGTGATTACTCAGAAGCTAATGAGGCTTCTTCTCACGAATTTTGTATTTGGTAATCTCTAAGAAGGGAGATTATGAAAAGAAACTCACCATTATGACTTCTTCATGTTTTGGTGTCATTGTATATTCCTATCTGTGAGCATGTGTAATGGTACTTAGATGTTAAGATTATCATTGGTTCATATCATGACTTTCACACATTGATTTTCTGATTAAAACCATCACTCCAAATGTGTGCAGGAATTAGGGTGTGTCATGACTGACATGTCATTAATGGATAAGTCAAGGAATAACTTTTCCCTTCAATATTTATGGATATTGATATCTACACCCATTAATTGGAATAGAGCTTTTGCATTAAATTCCTTGGCCATGGTGTAACAAAATTTTTATTTTAGATAGTCAGAGAAATACACATCGACCATATATGTTGTTGAAACAAATGAAAAACCATCTTGATGATATATTACGAAAAAGGGGTAATATTACATAGTGAGTGTTTATATATGGTTTTCAACATTCTGACATTAATTTCTCTATCATGGGTTCTTTGACCTGTTACTAGAAATTAATCTATGATATTAGGTATGATCTCCTAATACCAATGATAAATATTCCTATAGGATCACACACAATGTGTTTCTATTAATTTCAATTAAATTACATTTGAATTTAATTAATGGAATAAATATTATCCTCAAGACTGAGGAATATTTTTATTCAACTTATATTGATAGTATAATTTAAATAAATAATTATCCACCAGTACATGAATAAAAATATATTAATTTATTTTATTGAATATTTAATAAATAATTATTTACTCATATTTTAATGATATATTTATTTATGAATAAAATATTTATTTTGGTATTTAATAAATACTGAGGAGTTTGAATGGACCAAGACCACGTTCGGTGATAAATAATTATTTAAAAGATGGTAAATATTATTTTATCATTTTCCCCAGATGGAGCACACTATAAAATAATAATCATATTATTATTTTTTGGCATGGGGTTTATTAATTTTTTTAATATTCTTAGAGGACTCTCATGAAATTAAAAAATATTCTAACATATACCCTTGATCGATAAATAGATGGCTATATCTTTTGTGTACATTATCTAAATATTAAAAAGTGATAATTATTGCACATGGTGAATTCTTTTTTGACTCCTCCATCTCTCTCCCGCTCAATAACGAGAACCGAAGGGAGATTTATTTAAGGATTAAGAACGAGCGATCAAGAATTAATAACACAATACATTTGAATCGTCGCACTAGCACCTATAGATTGAGTGACATTTCTCGAAGTTCATTTGAGCACATGTGGATCATGTCTTAAATAATTCTTCCCTTGGATCCTCACAAGTGAAATGAAAGAAATCTAAAAGGTTCATTTTAGATGATCAACATAGAATATGAAGAATGTAACCTAATATAATAAAATTTCTTTCACTCAATATAAATAAGTTAATTATAAACATAATGTGAAACATCTTAAATTGGGATTCCATTAAATTTATATTGAATGAGATTTTAATTATCCCATCACCCACTACACACTTTCTCTACATTTGGAACAAAAAACGCATGTATCCAATTCAAATATATATAAATAATTATAATATCTCAAATGATTGCAATGATTATCCAATGATTCATTTAGTAAAAAAAGAATAAGTAATGGGAAAAAATAAAAATATATTTTATATAATTAGGTTGTAGTGTTTTACCTCTACATTGTAGGTATTAAAAATATTCTTTCATCTATCATTTCCATCTCAAATTCGATGAATACTTGGTGGAATCTTAAAAAAAATTCATCTTCATCTATTGATGATTTTTTTTGTAGAATTAACATGAGGACTTATGAACTTAACTTTTTCTTTGTAGGGTCTAACCTTTACATTGGTGTGATATATATACCTGTAATAAATATGAATAGTCTTAAACTATAACAAAAATAATAGAATAATTATAGGAAAAACTTATTGTGAAAATATACATCATGTATACATTCACATACAAGGATCCAAGCTATTCATGATTGGGAATATCATTTACATTCTCAAGACAGATCATGTTAGTAATGGTTTCTCCAAATGTTTTCTCATCAAATAAATTATAGGATATATTTTCATCAGGGAATGGGGTATCTTCAAGAACTTGTAAAATTAATAAATTTGAAAATGAAATTAGTGGGGTAAACGTAACCTATAATGTTATTTTTGATCTATCAGTTGATTATTTATATTCTATTTACTCAAACTTCTATTTCCCATTATATAATAACATAAAATAGTTACAACCTTTTTTCATTAATGGTAAAAGGGGTTTCATATAAAATAATTTGGAAATGACACACCTCATTAGCATCACACATCATTATGATATTAAGTGACCACAGTATGAATGTTCTAATATTATATTGAACCATGTGATCATCAAGGTAATGAAGTGGAAGAAGTGGCTTAGAACATATTTCCAAAGTTATGTGAATCCCTACTCACACATGATATTTTGGAATATTTTTAATATATAGAATATGTTATTATATATTATACATTTTACCTATCTGAATAAGGCAATGAGTGGGTGTAGATAGATATAAATATCAATCAATTTTACATTAAATAATTTTTATAAAATAAAGGTACTAACAGTTATTTGATTAAAATTTAGTATAAACTATAATAAAAAATCAATTACATAAGGTATATAAAGGATTTTTGGGGAAACCTAGCCTCAAAATTGGGGAAGTATAGATCTCAAAGTTCTAGTTCTTATTGTCTTAATTATTCATATTGATCCCTTTTAAGAAACTGGTTTATCATATTATCCTACAAACTAAGTTGATATGTTAGAACATATATCTATTCAGGAATATTACTCATTTTATTATCTATATACATCAATTTCATTACTTTATTAAATTATTATAGGGGTGACACTCTAAAACCTACACCACTGAAATTTTTCACTATTCTAGATGCTTTTAATACACTTAATTTAGTTGTTCCTCAATTACATTAGATGATGATTCTTCAAAATAAACACGATAAAAGTATAGAAATGTAAGTAGTCATTTATTCGTAATAATATTTTAAAGAAGAATAAATTTATATTATTTCATACATATAGGTGATTTACATACTTAATGTGCGTTTTCATATACCATTTTCCATTTCTATTTACATGAGACTCCATACATAGCACATGACATGCGATGTAAGTTTCTTGAGATCCTGATTATTTATTTTTATATAAATAATGGAAAATAATAATTATTTTTATTTCATATCACATAAATTTTTTATTTTATATTTAAAATAAATAAATTTTTCGTTCATGTGAAGTGTACCACATCCTTACATTAGGGTATAAGTATAATGGTTTCAATATGTGAGGATTATTTTTTGTAATCCTTCATTGATTCATAAATTAGTAATTCTGAATCAAAGTGGTTAATACATATGATTTCAAATAAAATATTACTAATTATAATATTCCTTACATTATTCATCCTCTCAATGACCAATTAAAGCATCCCACCTTTATTGGTCAATGCGGTGCACATATATTTCTGGTGGGTGGGTTTTTACATTCCCCTCAACATCCTAAAGATTATAATTCAGAATAAGTGTATGAAATGTTTTATGTTCATTTCTAATAATCTTTGATATAAATTTCATCAAACCTTCCTATAATATAAATGTAATATATAAGTGATAATGAAGTGTAAATAAATATTTAATTATTTTATTTTGATAAAATAGAGAATGTATATCATAATGTTACCCAAATTTATTCTCAAATTGTTCCCTGAAATACAAGAACAATATAGTGCAACATATTTATATCAATCAGAATGTGAATTTGAGTTCTTGACCAAATCCAACTAATGAAAATGGATAGATAAGATTAATAGGCTAAACACATGGATTCCATGCAAACTAAAAAAATTTACCTTTACTTATAGACTTAATAATTTTTATTAATACTTTCATGATATTCCGATCATTTATTATTTTCAAATATATATTGTTCAAATTTAAACAATTTATAAATTTCAAGATCGTTAATATGTTGTTCATCGATATTGGTCGAATTAGTAAGTGTATAATCCATTATCTATACAAGTAGATAATAATTTAATTTAAATTACATACCTACAATAGTGGACACAAAATATTATGAGGAAAGACATTGTATATAAAAAACCAATCATAAAAATTTAACATAATCATTAAAATATTTTTTTTCATTAAAGGTTGAAGGGATTTGGACCCTTATTAAGTATAAAAATATCCTCCTTATGGTATCCTCTAACGAATAATACACCATCCCAATTAGGACCATCATGAAATTAGTGCGATATCATAATTAAAGTTTCATTCTTAATGGGGCATAACCCTACTATTGTTTTAGTGGAAAATAAAATGACTAACCAATTTGGTTTTGCGAGATCTTGGATATAAAATACTTATACTATCTATAATTCCATTATGAATGATTCATCATTGCACCATTCCTTACTAAATTTCACTTTCATGAATCCAAATTCATCTATTTTAACAGAACTCCTATTACCAACACATTTTCATCAAATATATATACTTATAATATAGTACAATCCAACTACCATATTTTGTTTTATGATTCTATTTTATGAAATATTTGAGTAAATTATATTTCTATCCTTGGTACCATATAAATGTATCATTTCTACTATAAGATTAAGTCCAATATTTTTGATCATATTATGTTCATCCTATTACATTGTATATAATGTATGTAAGATCCTTATTTTTGGAAGGGTATGTTTTCATTATGTTTTAGTTGAATCGCTTGTTCTGTGTTTTAAGAGATGTCTTCTAAAAGTATGAGAGGCCTTGGGAGTGTTTCAGGGGCTCTAGGCACGGAAGAAAGGATTTATGGGCAAGACAGGCTAGGGCGCACGACCTATGCACGACCAGGGAAAACCGTATGGCCTACCCAGGTAAACCGTGCAACCCTTCTCCTTCAGGAAGTAGCATGCGCACGGTTTGCGTACGATTTTTCAAACCATGCAGCTAAAATGTGCGGCCTCTTAATGTTGGGAAAAATTACAAGTTTTCCACTCTGGTCTTTTAAAACCCAACTCGGGAATTTCCTCCATTCATCCCCTCTCAACCCTAGTGAAGAACTTGGCTGATCCAAGCTTTTGAAGGGTGGTTCTCCTTAGATTTTTGGACGTTTAGAGCACCGTTGGTTGCAGATCGAAGCTTCAGGTGAGGCTAACCCATCCTTGCTTCTCTTTTTGGTTTAGGGTTCGTATCTTATCTCCCTTTTGTTCCAAAGATCTAAAACCCTATCTTTTGGGTGAGTTCTAGGTTGAAGCTCCAAAGGCTGGTCGGATCGAGGTTTAAGGACACGATTGAGAGTGCATTCAACTGTGGTTTTGAGGTTGGTAGTCTACAAGTGATATCCCATAGTTATTTGGTTATTTGTTCATGTTTAGTTGTGTTCTTGCTTTCCCTTGTTTAAGATTTGAATAACCTTGGCATGGTTGGTAATATTGGTGTTTAAAATGGTAAATGGAAACTCTCACGATCCCCATGGGATGCGTTGGGAATGACTTGACCTAATTGAGGCCATCCAGGGGATGTACCAACTTTTCCCAGACTTAGGGAATGTGATTGAACAAGTGAACTTGTTGTAATAAAGGGTAGATACTTTGATGAATATGTTGGCATGTTTGGTTGAACCTGGAATAAAAGTTAGGTGATGCACCTAGACTAGGTAACAACCTGAGGGTTATATGGAATGGGTTGAATGGTTGATTCATGGGAATGATGAACGAGTTAAATAGGTTATTGTGTAAAATGAATAATGACCATAATGTGATGGATTATGAGTTTAGTTTTGAATGCTTAGTGAGACAAGTATAACGAATGGGAATTGGGTGAATGATTAAATGATGTGAAATGGTAAGGTGTTAATGGGTTAAAGCATAATGTGAATTCCCATGTGGTTTGTTGTGAATGGTGTTTGCCTAAGGGAAATGATATGGTGGGTTGATGGTTACTTATATATAAGCATGTTCACATGGATTGGTAGTGTGGGGTATGACTTGAGGATCTACGCCCACAGGTCGAGTGAAGACTGATGCTCTGAACTCCACCCTAAATGTACAGGTTAGGAATGAGGACTGATGATCTATTCTCCTAACGGTTGAATCCACCCGGACTAAGGCTTTGAGGTGAGTATATAATTATCATGAGGGGGTTAGTCCTAGTGATTTATGATAACTATGTGATTACCCTCTTTCTTGTGATTGTCGGCCTTAAACCCATGTAACATTATGTAAGTGATTAACCCAAGGAAATGTGATGAATTGGTAAGTGATGGTAATTGGTGTGTAATGAATGGTAATGGAAGTGGCAATGACTTTGGCCCGAAACATGTTAATGGAACCTCAAGTAATTACTTTATAATTATCATTAATATTCTTTTTTCATGCATAACTTATTTATACTAGATATTTTGTAGACACCATTGGTGGTGGCCTACTGAGTTGTACTCACACCCTGCTCAGACTACCATTGGGTACCCAAGTAGACTTCATGTTTTCAGGTCAGGAGAAGGGAAAGGGTCCTTTCTAGATAGTGAGTGGACATGGGTATCACTTGGTGGAGGATCCAGACTTGGAGTCGGGACCGTTTTGGGGATTTTGGCCGTTGTCTTTAAAGAGGTTGGAGAAAGCTCTGAATAGAAAGTGATTCAACCACTATCATTCATTCCATCTGGAATGGAAACATCCATCTGGCCTAGACACTTACCACACATTGGATGAATTGTTTGAATTTGCTCCATGGGATGGACTATATAGCTACTCATGCCTACCGTGAAGCGAATGCTGTTGCTGATGCTCTTGCCAACAAAAGAGTTTATCAGAGCATGACTTGGATGGACTCTATTCCTTCTGACTTACTATACCTTTTGGATAAAGATTTTAAAAAAATCCCATCTTTTCGCCTCTTGTAATCCTTTTTTGTTTATCAATAAATTGTGATCTGGTTTTTAACCAAAGCATTACCCCTAAAAAAAGTATGACATGGCATGTTTATTGTTGGAAATGGTTGTTATACATGTTCCTTGTTTATTGGTTATTTTTTTGCTATTTGGTTTATTTCTATGGCAACTTAATCTGATTAAAAGGGGGGTATAGTCTCCCCACTTGACTCCATAGACCCCCACTGCTAGTCGGTGGCCTTTGGCATACGGGGAGGCGCGCTTAAGGTCAAGTAACCACCCGGCTCAGAGCACCAGTTTAGTGGATTTCGGGTTAGGGATTTTACAAAGTGGTATCAGAGGTGGTATTTATTCTCCTTCTCTGAGGTCTTGTTATTTGGGATAGGATTCCAAGGGTTAAGATGTGTTGGTCCTTGGTAATGAGCTCGTGATTTGGAGTAGCTAACCCAGGTACGAGGGAAAACCCAAGTCACCCTTGGTGGGAAATGTTGTTCTTGGTTGTGTGTTGTTACAGTTGATGATATTTCACCATTGGGTGTTGCACATGTGGTTTGATGTGAATATTTTATGATATTTGGCTCGTGGCCTTAACGACACGAGTATTTGAATTCATGCATCATTATAGTAACCTATGGAGATAGGTGGCATGCATCGTGTTAGGCACACGCACTGGATGGGTGTGTGAGGTAGGAAGGTAGGGTGCATCAATCATTTCATGAAACCAAGAAATAATGAGAAAAATGAAATAAAACAAGTAGGTAAATGATGTTTAAAGAAACATAAGGGTCTGAAATGAAGTGGAAAACGTTTTTTAAAACGTTGTGTGAGTTTGGTGGTAGTGCATGGTTGTTTACCCCATGTGGACCATGGACCGCGGTAGGGATGGCATGGGCGGTGAATTTGAGGTGCTAATGTTGTTAAATTATCATATGAAAATGGGTTGTTGTATCTAGTAAAGAGCTTTTTGAGGAAGTCATGAAAGTTTTATGGTATGCATGCTAAACATCGTGTTTGGAAATGTTGAGAGATACCGCCACGACATCGATTTCCAGTTGGGAAACAGGAGGATGTTGCTGAGAACACTCCTCCAGTAGAAGAGCATAAAAATGTGGTGATAAATGAAGGTAGAGAAGAATAGTTCATAGAGAACATGGATCACCTTATACAGATGATGGATCGGGACCTAGGGTGGGTTGCACCGAGTATGTTTGAGCTGTCCAGGGAGTTCCAGCTGTAGCACCCTCCGACCTTCACTAGAGAGGGTGGGCCAGAGGCAGCGGAGTTTTGGTTAGAGTTTATTTAGACGATATTGGATCATCTGGAGACCCCTGTTGAAAAGCGAGTAAAGATGGCCATTTATATGTTGCAGGGTTAGGCAAGGCGTTGGTGGGATATTCAGGCTCAGACCGAGTAGGCTGAGGGGATGTCATGGAAGGTTTTCCAGGAGAAGTTTCTGGAGCATTTTTACCAAGAGACTTTGAGGTAGAAGCGGGCTGCAGAGTTTATGAGCCTGACTCAGGGATCACTATCAATGATGGACTATGCTAGTCGCTTCATTTATTTTCGACACTTCGTCCCAGTGTTATCAGGGGATGAGGTAGTGATAGAAAGGCGTTTCCAAGATGGGTTGAGACTGGAGATCAGGTCTCAAGTGAATATCTTCCGCTTGAAGATGTTTGAAGAGGTTATGGATCAAGAACTCATCTTTGAAGGGAACCTAAAGGGAGATTTGGGTGGTAGGCTTGTCGTGCCAGCTGGGTGGACACGTGGTGCATCTTTCGAAGGTCAGAAGCACCATTTAGAATTTTTCTAGCAAGGTGGTCAGAAGAGGGGTCAGCCTCTCAGAGTGGGAACCAGGTGTTTTGTTATCAGTGCGGCATGCCAGAGCATATGTGTGGTCATTGTCCTCGAACTTCAATTGAGTGCCGTTCGCGCAACAAAATGGGTAATGTGCAAGGGTTCTGCAAGAACCCTCGGTAGGCGAGTGATCATAATGAGAAAAATAAGATACCAGATACGGGAAGGGGATCAGTTGCCCCATATCAGGCAGGAAGTTGGAGCTCCATGGGCCGTACTGGCAGGGGTGGTGGATGTGGAACTCCCGGGCAAGATCGCTCACGCTAGTAGGGCAGTGCGGCGCAGGGTGGTCAGGATAGATCCTAGAGTAGAGGGGCATGTCAACTTCAAGCAGTTTAGTTTGCGCCTGGTGATGGCGAGTCCGGACTGTCAACTATTTTAGGTATGATCCTTATAGCTTCTACATTTTCTAGTGCGTTGTTTAACACAGGTTCCATACACTATTTTGTTTTTGCTCAACTTGTGGTAGTGCTGGGTTTACCTGTGGATGGGGTGTGTGGAGTTATGTCAATTGACACCCTGTTAGGAGTGCGAGTTGAGGATATCAAGCAATGAAAGGGATGTGCCTTGGATGTTGGTGGGTATCATTTTTTGTGGGACTTGTTTATTCTTGAGATGTCAGGTTTTGACCTAATATTGGGAATGGATTGGTTATTATTGTATCGGGTGCATATAAACTGTTATCATTGCAGAGTATCGTTCAGGTCACTTGAGGGTGACGTTTATGTCCACTGGGGAGAATGGGATATTTGAGCAGGGTGTGTGGGGCCATTTTGTCAATAGATGAGTGGACTCATGGCTCAAGTGGCATGTATCATGCTTGATGATGATGAGGGAGGAAAACAATATAATTTTCCTCCTATGGTGGATCGGGTTAGGGAGGTGTTTCCTGAGAATTTCTTGGGGTTACCCCCCGAGAGGGATGTTGAGTTCATGATCGAGTTGCTACCGGGAGTGGAGCCAGTTTATATTCTGCCATACCGAATGGCCCCGAAAGAACTCCAGGAACTGAAGGTTCGGGTTGAGGAGTTGTAGCGTAAGGGGTTTATCCATCCTAGTACGTCTCCTTGGGGATCTCCTGTGCTTTTTGCAAAGAAGGCCAATGGGTCATTGAGGCTGTGTGTTGACTATCGAAAGTTGAATCATATGATGGTGAAAAATCGGTACCCTCTTCTGAGAATTGATGACCTGTTTGATCAGTTGAGGGGTGAATCAGTGTTTTCTAAGATTGATCTAAGGTCAAGTTATCACCAGATGATGGTGAGATCTTTTGATGTACTGCTGATAGCTTTCTAGAGTTGGTATGGGTTTTTTGAGTTTGTTGTAATGCCTTTCGGCTTAACCAATGCACCGGTGGTGTTTATGGATTTGATGAACCTAATCTTTCATCCCTATCAAGATCAGTTTGTGGTTGTCTTTGTTGACGATATCTTAGTGTACTCGAAAACTCACGATGATCATGACCGACATCTTGACATCATCTTGGGTACGCTAAGAAAGAATCGACTATACGCCAAGCTATCAAAGTGTCAATTCTGGATAGGTGAGTTGCATTTTATGGGTCACATCATCTTGGTGGCAGGTGTGACAGTAGATCCAGAGAAAGTGAAGGAAGTTTTACCTTGGGAGCATCCCAAGAGTGTTTCTGATGTTCAAAGTTTTCTAGGTTTGTCTGGGTATTACCGAAGGTTCATTTAGGATTTCTCTCACTTGGTAGCACCACTCTCAGGCTTGACCAAGAAAGGAATCAGGTTCGAGTGGTATGAGGCTTGTGAGAATTCTTTCCATGAGTTGAAGAAGTGGTTGACAACCACACTTATCTTGATCTTACCTAAGGTGGGTAAGAAGTACATCATGTTTTGTGATGCGTCTGGAGTCAGACATGGGGCTATGCTAATGCAAGATGAGTGGGTTGTGGCTTATGGGTCAAGGTTGTTGAGACCCCATGAGTGAAAATATCCCACTCATGACCTGGAGTTAGCTGCAGTGGTGTACTCCTTGAAGTGCTAGAGGCACTATCTGTTGGGAGAATAGTTTACCGTGTTTACCCACCATAAGAGTTTAAAGTACATATTCTCACCATGGGATATGAATATTCAACAATGAATATGGGTTGAGTATCTCCAGTCTTTTGACTTTGAGTTGGTGTACATGTCGGGAAAGGGAAATAGTGTTGCTGATGCTCTTAGTAGGAGGGTTCAGAATTAGGTGGTTCAGAAGTCCAACACCGAGTAGAAGGTGATGGATTTTTTTTCCAGAGATGCACCTGGAGGTGCAGGAGGAGAGTGGGAAGGTCACTCTTTCTTCCTTAAAGATGATGTCGACACTTTTTGAGTCGATTTAAGGAAGGCCATCTTGATGATTCTGAGTGTTTGACCATGAAGGAAAGGCTTAAATGTGGGGAGCTACATTTTTGTTGGGCCGTTAACGCGGAAGGTGTTGTTCAGGTTCGGGATCGTGTGGTTGTTCCAATGTGTGTACGGGAAGAGTTGATGTGTGAGTTCCATGCATCAAAGTGGGCAGTGCATCCTGGTTTGACCAAGATGTACCGTGATCTCCAAAGGCAGTTTTGGTGGCCTGGAATGAAGAAGGAAGTTGCGGGCTTTATGGCACGGTACCTTACCTGTCAGTAGGTAAAGGCCGAGCATCAATGACCAGGTGGTTTGTTTCATCCATTTCCCATTCCGAAATGGAAGTGGGATGATGTGAAAATGGATTTTGTCGTGGGTTTTCTGAGGACACTGTAGAAGAATGATTCAATCTGGGTGGTTGTGGATCAGTTAACAAAAATGGTTCATTTCTTACCGATTTAGGAGACCTATATAGTCGACCAGTTGGGTGAGATGTATGTTTAGAAAATAGTTAGGTTTCATGGTGTTCCGTGAATCATAGTTTCGGAACGAGATCCACATTTCACATCGCATTTCTGGCAAGGGTTGTAGAAGGCGTTTGGTACGCAAGTGTTTTTGAGTACGGCTTTCCACCTGCAGACGGACGGGCAGTCAGAGCGTATGATCCAAGTGTTGTAAGAAATGATAAGATATTGTGTCTTAGACTTTTGTGGGTCTTGGGAGAGTCACCTATCATTAGTTGATTTTGCCTAAAACAATAGTTTTCAGGCTACGATTCAGATGGAACCATTTGAGGCACTCTATAGGAGGCCATGTAGATATCCATTGTGTTGGCTAGAGGCTGGTGAATCTAAGTTGTTGGGGCCAAGTCCCATGCATGGGACTTCAAAGAGAGTTAAGTTGACCAGGAAGCAGATGGAAACGACTCAAAGTAGGCAGAAGTCATCTGAAGATCAGAGGCGTAGACCTCTTGAGTTTGCGGTGGGTGATAAAGTGTTCCTTCGGGTGTCGCCAAGGTTGGGTCACTATCAGATTCTAAAGCAGGGTAATGTGGTACCCATGTATGTGTGACCTTTTGAGATTGTGGGGGAGGATTGGACTAGTAGTTTTCCGATTGTCTCTTCCACGGTATGGTGGGATGCATGATGTGTTTCATGTGTCGTAGCTTCGACGACATCATCCTGACCCATCTCAAATGGTTTATGTTGAGGATGTGGAGCTTGAGGCTGATGTGTCCTTTGAGGAGCATCTGGTTCGTGTGGTGGATCGTAGTGAAAAGATCTTGCGGGGAAAGGTTGTGCCATTAGTCTAAGTAATATGGCAGAATGGGAAAGTTCAGGAAGAAACTTGGGAGCGGGAATCAGATATGCGGGCTCAGTGGCCCGAACTCTTCTCTTCGGTGGATCAATGAGGATTGGGAACTTGGCTCGAGGATGAGCCATTATAAGGTGGGGAGGTTGTAATATCCTGATTTTTGGAAGGGTATATTTTCATTATGTTTTGGTTGAATCCCTTGTTCTGGGTTTCATGGGATGTCTTCTAAAAGTATGAGACGCCTTGGGATTGTTTCAGGGGCTCAGGGCACAGAAGAAAGTAAATCTAGGAAAGATAGGCCAGGGCGCATGACCTGCACATGGCCATGGAAAACCGTGCGGCCTACCTAGGTAAACCGTGCAACCCTTCTCCTCTGGGAAGTAGCATACGCACAGTTTTCACAAGGTTTGTCAAACCGTGAGGCTAAACCGTGCGGCCTCTTAAAGTTGGGAAAAATTACTAGTTTGCCACTTCAGGCTTTTAAAACCCAACTCGGGATTTTCCTCCATTCATCCCCTCTCAACCCTAGTGAAGAAATTGGCTGAACCAAGCTTCCCAAGCATTGTTCTCCTTTGATTCTTGGCCATTTAGAGCACCGCTGGTTATAGATCGAAGCTACGGGTAAGGCTAATCCCATCCTTGCTTCTATTTTTGGTTTAGGGTTTGTATCTTCTCTCCCTCTTGTTCCGAAGCTCTAAAACCCTATCTTTTGGGTGAGTTCTAGGTTGAAGCTCCAAAGGCTGGTCGGATCTAGGTCTAAGGACTCGATTGAGAGTGCGTTCAACCGCAGTTTCGAGGTATGTGGTCTACAAGTGATATCCTATAGTTATTTGGGTATTTGTGCAAGTTTAGATGTGTTCTTTATTTCCCTTGGTTATGATTTGAATAACCTTGTCATGGTTGGTAATATTGGTGTTTAAAATGGTAAATGGAAACTCTCATGATCCCCATAGGATGTGTTGGGAATGACTTGACCTAATTGGGGCCATCCATGGGATGTGCTAGCTTTTCACAGACTTAGGGAATGTGATTGAACAAGTTTCCTTATTGTAATAAAGGGTAGAGACCTTGATGAATATGTTGGCATGTTTGGTTGAACCTGGAATAGAAGTTAGGTGATGCACTTAGACTAGGTAATAACCTGATGGTTATATGGAATGGGTTGAATGGTTGATTCATGGGAATGATGAAGGGGTTAAATGGGTTAATGTGTAAACTAAATAATGACCATAAAGTGATGGATTATGGGTTTAGTGTTGAATGCTTAAGGAGATAATCATAACACATGGGAATTGGGTGAATGGTTAAATGATGTGAAATGGTAAGGTGTTAATGGGTTAAGGGATAATGTGAATTCCTGTGTGGTTTTTTGTGAATGGTGTTTGCTTAAGGGAAATGGTATGGTGGGTTGACGGTTACTTATATATAATCATGTGCACATGGCTTGGTAGTGTGGGGTATGACTTGAGGGTCTACGCCCACAAGTTGAGTGAAGACTGATGCTCTGAACTCCACCCTAAATGCACGAGTTAGGAATAAGGACTGAGGATCTATTCTTCTATCAGTTTCATCCACCCGGACTAAGGCTTATAGGTGAGGATATGATTATCATGAGGGGATTAGTCCTAGTGAGATAAGATAACGATGTGATTACCCTCTTGCTTGTGATTGTCGGCCTTAAACCCATGTAACAAAATGTATGTGATTAACCCATGGAAATGTGATGAATTGGTAAGTGATGATAACTGGTGTGTAATGAATGGTAATGGAAGTGAAAATGGATTTGGCCCTAAAATTGTTAATGGCACCTCAAGTAATTACTTGGTAATTATCATTGATATTCATTTTTAATGCACTAGTTGTTTATACTAGATATTTTGTAGACATCGTTGGTGGTTCCCTACAGAGTTGTACTCACACCCTGCTCGGGCCGCTGTTGGGTACCCGAGCAGACTTCATGTTTGTAGGCCAGGAGAAGGGCAAGGGTCCTTTCTAGATAGTGAGTGGACATAGGTAGCACTTGGTGGAGGATCCAGACATGGAGTCCGGACCATTTTGGGGATTTTTTCCATTGTCTTTATATCAGGTTTTGTTCACTCTTGCACATATTGTATGACATGGCATGTTTATTATTGGAAATGGTTGTTAGATATGTTTCATGTTTATTGGTTATTGTTTCCGCTATTTGGTTTATTTCTACTGCGTCTTACTCTGATAAAAAGGGGGGTATAGTCTCCCCACATGACACCATAGTCCCCAACTACTAGTCGGCAGCCTTTGGCATACTGGGAGGCGCGCTTAAGGTCACGTAACCACTCAGTTCAGAGCACCGATTTTGTGGCTTCCGGGTCGGGGATGTAACAACGTATAACTACTAATTTCATAACCATTATAAGATAATAAATGTGAAATTATTCCTCTGACTAGACATCGATGTTATTCAAAAATTGACTTCTTATTTGAAGATAATTCCTTAAAAAATAATCGCAAAACCAATATATAAACTATTGATTATGTGTTTTTGATATACAATTTTTATCCCTTCATGGATTAAAATTCTTAAGAATTAATTTGTCAGTTTATCAATATGTATCATTATCTATACTGATATATAAAATGTAATGGTTAACTTACTCCCCCTCTATAATGGTAATTGTGACAATATATTTTCTTTAAATTAATGTACCCATAAGGCATCCACTATGTTGAGATTTTGGGAGGCCAATTTTATCCACATTAGACAAGTAATTGGTAAATAATTCAAAGGCAACCTTAACAAAAAAACTCTTTAAAATGAATCCTTTTTCCAACTTCGATTTTTCATGTACCATTTTTTAAAATTCATATACAATTTAATAGGGTACACTAATATATAATGTATAGGAAAAATCAATTAGATATCTCTTAAAAAGTGAACCATTATATCAAATATTAAAGGCGGGGAAAACATCTCCAACTAACATAATATGATAAACATTTAATTTTCCATAGTTTAAAAATTAACCATGTTTATAAAATTATGATATATATATTGAAAAATAATCAATGCCTGGATAATGTGTGCTATTAATTTTAATTTAGAATAAAATTTACAGGTACATAAATTAAATAATGAATAAAAAAAGTCAGACATGTGATTTGAATCTATTTGACTTCAAATCGGTCATTGACATGATAATATTGATAATTTATGAATACCCCTATGGAACCTGTTGGTAAAAAATACTTCAAGGTATCATTGAAGTATTTTTGAGGTGATTGTCTTTGTTAACAAAGTGGAAAACTAGGCTGTGATTATTGACAAAGAAAAACATGACATACAAATTTTTTGACAAAGGTGATTTCATGGTGGAATGTCGAGTTCAAGAGCTGTGGTCAATGATCCATGTTTGATTCAAGAACATCGATAAAGGAATGGATGATCTGGAGGTGGTGAAAAAAGAAAAGATTCAAGGTGGCGCTGTTTTCTAGTGTTTGCCAAATTTTTGGGCCTGAAAATCGACAAATGAAGAAAAGTGGTTTTTGGAAAAGGGACTTGCGCACCATGTACTTGAAGGAGAGGGAACTTGCACACCTAATTTTTTTCAAGAAAATAAGGTCAAAATATGGAAAAGGAAAGAGGGTCGCGCAGGTATTGGTATGGTCATGCAGGTTACCTGCGCGTCGAGAAGGAACCTGTGCGCCGGTGCCTAGGAATATTGGAAAGGTGCGCGCCATATGTTTTTCAAGATCAGATCTTTGAAATATGGAAAAGGAAATATGGTCGCGCATGTGTCTTTTAGGGGAATAAACCTGTGCGCCGGGACTTTCATGCCAAGGGGAGACTTGCATGCTGCCATGTAGGTTGATCAAATGCCTATAAATACAGGACCACCCCTCCTCATTTTAAATAGAGTTCAACAATTAGAAAAATTAGAGTTTCCATCACACTGGTGTGGTGGTCGTGAAGGTGGTGTATGGTCGTGAAGGAGGACTTGTGCGCCAGTGTTTGAAGTTGCGCGCTGGTTGGTAGTTGCGCGCCAATATTGTATTGGGTGTAAAAGGGATTGAGTCACGCTGGTTTGGAGTTGCAGACGATTGTGCCACGCAGGTGGTAGAGGCAGACTTGCACAGTAGTTGTGACATGCGTACCGATACTTTCATGCCAGATTAGACTTGTGCGCCAAGTAAGGTTGATTCACAATAGTATTTTAGGGCGGCATGAAAGCTGGAAGATTTCTCGATACCTTTAGTGCAATGTAAGATTCATCTACAGGTGAAAGTTGGACTTCAACAGAGCATCCAAATATAACAGAGGATGTATTCATTAGAGTTAATGAAGAGACCTACAGGTCTATAAACTGTTAGTGTATCCTTTCCAGAGCAGTGAGTGAAGGAAGAGGAAGAAGGTGATCCTTTCCACCGAATGTGAGCCAGGGATTGAGAAATAGGGAGTGACCCTTGGGAAACCAATGAGCTGACCCGAAACCTTGTAAAGTCAGTGAGCCTAGGACATAGTGACTATTCTCGAACCCTTGTATACACATCTAGTAAAGAATAATGGAATTTGGTATGACCAGAAACTTGTCTATATATGCTCCTTAGATGTAGCCTAGTGAGGTTGAACCAAGTAAAAATTTCTGTGTCTGCCTGCTTACTTCCATGCATTTCATTTAAAGCATCATAATCAGATAAAGAATGAAATAAGTGATCACAAGAAACACAAAAGTGAAAACAAAGTGACCCTTGTAATAAAGAGGTCAAGATCCAATGGGGTAGGGAGAATTTTGAAATAGAATATCCATACCCTGATTCACCCCCACTCTCAAGGTATTTAGGCCCCTATCAGTCCTAACAATTGGTATCAGAGGGAAGGTTTCTTTTATCAAATTTGTTTGCTCTGACTTGGTTCAGTCGATTTCTCAAGTTAAAGATCCAATCTTCTCTTATCATATTGTGCCATGGAAAAGGGAAGAACATCAAAGAATAAGCAGAAGACTGGTGGTATTACCCACTGTGGAAGTGTCAATGGAAAGAGTGTGATTCAGTTAAAGGAATCATGTATTGAACAGAAGAATGGTTTGGATGAATCATACTATGAAAATACTTACTCATTCAATGATGCTGAAGGAATGAGTTAAGAACCTGATTTTCCAAGTGATGTTGGAACCACTGATAATGAAGAAACACCAAGAATTTGAAAAGTAGAAGTTGTCCACAAGGTAAAGGAATTGGATCAGCAATTGGATGAAGAGATGAAAACTAAAGATATTCGGATCCAAGCACTGGAAACTAAGATCAATAAGCTAATAGGATTGAATAAAAGTCTTATTGATGTAGCTACTAATCGAAAGGATAAAAATGATTCTCAAGATGAAAAATTGTGAAAGAGATCTACAAAGGTGGAAAAATCAAAAGCTGGTGAAACGGGGAAGAATCTGAACTCAGATGAGATTCAGAATTTGAAGTCTAAAAATTATGATCTTGTTACATAGCTATCTAAAATAGTTTAGAAGAATCAAAGGCTAAAACAAGAGAATTCATGTTTTTCTGATTCTATTTAAGAAGAAAAATTGAAAGTGAAGGAGAAAAGCGACATGGTGGAAAAGCTCACACGAGAACTAGAAGATGAGTTGAGTAGCGGGAAGAATCTCAGAAAAGAACTCAATGCTCAACTTGAATCAAGAAATAAGAAGATTCAACAATTGGATAAAGTGATAGAGAAATCCAAAAAAGAAATGGAGATATCAATGGACAAAGGAAAACCTAAGTTGAAGGATGCACTGCACTTACTATTCGATTGTCCTTTGGAAGGTGATGATAAAATGAAAAGGAATTATGAGATTTATAAGGAGAAACAACAAAATATGTTCTCAGCTCAAAGAACATATAGTTTGGGAAAATCTGGCATTGGATTTGATGAATCCCCTCCTGTGCATGATATAATGCAATCCGTGAATAGTTCTAGGAGTGGAGAAAAATCTGTAGGTGCTGGATATAGGACTAAGAGGATAGTTAAAAAAATAAGTGACGACATGTGCTATTTTAGTAGGATTCATGAACTCACATCAAGATTTTGTTCAGAGGCTCTAGAATAAATTTCAGGCTATGAAG
This sequence comes from Viscum album, assembly GCA_963277665.1. NCBI lineage: Eukaryota > Viridiplantae > Streptophyta > Magnoliopsida > Santalales > Viscaceae > Viscum > Viscum album. Next base: position 1,044,067,609 of record OY728125.1, read on the forward strand.
ACTAAAACATTACTAAATCTAAGAATAAGAAGAAGCATCATGAGAAATCAGAGAGAAGAGTCTCTCAAGGGAAAACATTCATCAGATGTTATTACTGTGGAAGAAAGGGACACACAATGAGTATGTTTCAGGAAGCTCAAGAGCTCAATGTCAGAGGAAGAACACAAGATATTTTAACATATTGATATAGAAATTATGAAATGAGGTATTCCTTTCATGGATTTTTTTTATATTTTCAGATTATGGGAATTTGGCAAGAAATTACAGTAAGAAGAACGCAAGAAAGGAAAAGGAACTCGAAAGGAGATTCTCCACTCCAGTGATGTATAATGAGAAATTCTACACTGGGAGACAACATGGTAAGGAGAAGAATAGGCTTAGAGACTTAGGGGAATCACATGGAGATGAACGAAATGTGTATCTGTGAACTCCTCTGTCGCACTCATAACAGCTCTCAAGGAGAGAATGTGAACAAAACTAAAAGATTAAGGGGGGATATACTCCAGCTGGGATAAAGAAGAATGGACGTTCAATGGAGGACTCACCACCAGTGAGAAAGAGTGTGGTGAATCAGACAAATGATAAAATAAATATGAAAAAAGAATGTGTTGAAAAATTTGCAGGTCGTGTTCCACAACAAAAAGTGGAGGAAGGTGCATGATCCTGGAATGGTGGAAGATGCAATGGAAGATGACAAGTAGAGAGATTCCTACCCAGAGAAGGAATCAAGGGAAATGGAATTTTTGTGGAACATCAAAGAAGGAGATATGTACTAGTGGGTTTAAGCCCCAAATGGTGAGAAAATCTAAGCCTACAGAATCTACATATCGGAAAAAGGCTCAGCATGTGGGTAATGAATGCTTAGTCATATGGCCAGAGTAGTTGAAGTTGGCTAGGCTGTTAGAAGAAGCAAAGAAAGAGTGTGATTCTATAAAAGAAAGAATCAAATGGTTGACCCTTTAGGATCAACCACTATCCTCATCGGGAGGATTCCAGAAGCACCCCTCTCCCTTTGTATATAAATGCTATTAAATGATGATTCATGGGTTTCAGGTTTTAGGGAGATACTATCTAAGGGGAAGTGGAATCTATAGATGCACAGTGATAAGTGATATGTTCCAGAGTTTCAATTGCCCCAAATCAGGCAAAAAAGGTGAAGAAGAAAGGGAGAAACAGAGCACAATAGGAAGTTATTGTGTTATTAACTTTGTCTCTTTTTTCCTACAATGAGTTCCAACTCAGTAGGCTTAGAGATTTCGTTAATGGCTCAATTCCAAGTAGAAGATGAGAATATATGATGCAGGAGAAGAAGAATGATATGGGTTTAAAAGGTGGGCCTAACCTTGGGATGGGTCTCACAACATAGGAGGATCATTCAGTAACCAAATCAGATGTAAGAGATATCAAAGCAATAATTGGATGACTCAGCTAAGGTGTTTCCTATTGAGGGAAGAAAGAAGCACAAGGAGAAGCAACAATAATCATGCATCTCATGCTTATCTATTTCGTTCTAAAAAGTGGTATTAGTTGAAAATTTTCAAGATACCAAGAATCTGTGAAAGAGTATCAATAATGTTTCAACAAGAAGATCAGAAAATTAGTTGAAAGAATTGACGTCATTGGATAGTGACATAGTGAAAAGTTTTCTATTGAAAGTGAGGAAGTTGTAAGATCCTCAGGGAGATTAAATGTGGTTGATACTGATTCAGAAGATAATTAGACGTGGGAGATTTATTCAAGGCCAGTATATAAGAATGCCAGCAGGACTAAATGGGTCTATCGCAACAAGATGATTTAATATGGAACAGTGATTCGAAACAAATCATGAATAATGTGCAAGGGGTACTCCCAGATAGAGAGAATGGATGTTTATGAGAAATTTTTACCAGTTGCAAGGCTAGAGGCAATCGGATTATTTTTATCCATAGTAGTGCAAAGAAAGTTCAAAGTTTTCCAGATGGAAGTCAAATCTGCATTTATTAATGTTTTTTTGGAAGAGGAGGTGCATATTGAGCATCCAGATGGTTTTATCATTCACGAGGATGAGAAATAAGTTTACAGACTGAATAAGACGTTGTATGGGATGAAACAAGCACCAAAAGAATAGTACTCAAGGCTTGATAAATACTTGAAAAAGATTTGTTTCCAGCGTGGGGGAGTTGATTACAATCTCTATTTCAGTAATGATAGTAATCAAAGGATGATGGTGTTGGTTTATGTCAATGCCATAATATTTGGTGGATCAGATGAAGCTCAGTGCAGACTGTTTTTTGAATTCATGAAAAATGAGATTGAAATGTCAATTATTGGAGAGATAATATTTTTCCTTAGTCTATAGGTGACACTAAGAAGGAATGAAACATTCATTTCTCAATCCAAATATGCCAAGTAGGTTTTTAGAATGTTTGGAATGGAAAATTACAAGGAGATGAAGACTCTGGTTTCTACTCGGATGAAATTATCAAAAGATGAGGATGACAAGGTAGTTAATGTCACAAAATACAAGAAAATTTTTGGAAGTCTGTTTTACTTAACCGCAACGAGGCCTGATATTATTTTCGCCACATGCTAAGTAGTGAGATATTAGATTAATCCCAAGAAAATCCACATGCTTACAGTGAAAAGAATACTTCAGTATATCAAAGGCATCATGGATTTTGGTCTGATGTATAATGAAAAATATCAATCAGTGTTATTGGGTTACACAGATGCAGATTGGTCTAGATTAGCATATGACAAAAAAACAACGTCAGGAGGTACATTCTATCTTGGTGGATTATGTATTTCTTGGCTAAGAAAGAAACAAGATTTCATTTCATTGAGCACCACAGAAGCTGAGTATATTGTAGCCACTAAAGTATGCACACAATTATTGTGGATGAAGCAGCAGCTTGAAGATATGGGAGTTAAAGTGAAGTCTCTGATCAGAATCCAGGGCGATAACTAAAGTGATATAAATCTCAGAAAAAATCCTATATATCACTCAAGGATAAATCACATTGAGATAAAGTATCATTTTATCAAGGAGAAAGTTGATCAGGGAATCGTGAAGTTGGAGTATGTGCCTACAGAGCTACATGTTGCATAAATTATGACAAAGACCTTAACCAAGGAATATTTTGAGAGGTATCAACTGGATCTGGGAGTTCAGTCGACTACCCACACTTGAAAGAGTGTGGATATGGAACACACCCCCCTCTCCCCGAGGTATGATGTGTTTTTCTCTAATGTGTTGATATGTGTTCTCTACTCTATTACAGACTACAAAGGAGTGACCTTTGGGTTCATTGACAAAGGGGGAGAAACTAGATTATTCAAGAGGGAGACAGTGTGGATATTTGATAAATTATGATAGATATGGGGAGAAGCTGACAGGTGGAGCAACAAGATAAAGGGAGCATTGAAAAAGGGGGAGAGTATTAACTCAGACGATGCTAGAAGTGATCAATCAAAGAATTTATATCATGACAACTGAGGAACATGATGAAAGAAGAAGAGTTATGTTGGAATGTGGTAAGAATATTTCCAAAAATTGATATCAGTTTGGTAAAAATTGGTATCATTTTGATGTCAATAGTGGGTGTTAGAGATGGAGTGATTCACTGATGAACTTTCCATTTACTCTTGTTTCTCATGCCGAGCATTGCTCATGTAGGCTTAGAGTATGTGTTGATTAAATCCTTCATCGCTATCAGAATCGAAATAGGTGAATGGTGGAAGAAGGTTTAACTATGTATCTTTTTATGGAAGAGTTGTAAACAAAACCAAAGGGGGAGATTGTTGGGAAAAAATCCCTCAAGGTATCATTGAATCATTTTTGAGGTGATTGTGTTTGTTGAAAAAGCGGAAAACTGAGATGTGATTTTTGACAAAGGAAACCATGACATACAAATTTATTGGAAAAGGGGATATCAAGGTGGAATGTCGAGTTCAAGAGTTGTGGTCAACAATCCATGTTTGATTCAAGAATGTCGATAATGGAATAGATGATCTGGAGGTGGTTCAAAAAGAAAAGATTTAAGGTGGCACTGTTTTCTAGTGTTTCCCAAATTTTTGGGCCTAAAAATTAAAAAATGAAGAAAAGTGGTTTTTGGAAAAGGGACTTGTGAACCATGTATTTGAAGTAGAGGGAACTTGCACACCTAATATTTTTCAAGAACATAAGGTCAAAATATGGAAAAGGAAATAGGGTCGCGCAGGTATTGGTGTGGTCGCGCAGATGACCTGCACGCCGAGAAAGGACCTGTGCGCCGGTGCCTAGGAGGATTGGAAAGTTGCGCTCCATTTGTTTTTCAAGATCAGATTTTTGAAATATGGAAAAGGAAATAGGGTCATGCAGGTTTCTTGCAGGTGAAGAAACCTGCGCGCCAGGACTTGCGCGCCGGGGGAGACTTGTGTGCCGCCGCATAGGTTGATCAAATGCCTATAAATATAGGACCACCCCTCCTCATTTTCAATGGAGTTCAACACTAAGAAAAATCAGAGCTCCCATTGCGCTGGTGTGGTGGTCGCACAGGTGGTGTGTGGTCGCGCAGGAGGACTTGCATACCAGTGTTTGAAGTTTCACACCGGTTGGTAGTTGTGCGCCAATATTGGCTTGGGCGTAAAAGGGATTAAGTCGCGCAGGTTTGGAGTTGCAGAAGATTGTGCCGCGTAGGTGGTAGAGGCAGACCTGCGCACCAGTTGTGACCTGCATGCCGATACTTTCATGTCGGATTAGACTTGCTAGCCAAGTAAGGTTGATTCATAGTAGTATTTCAGGGCTGCGTGAAAGCTGGAAGATTTCCTAATACCTTCGGTGTAAAGTGAGATTCATCTATGGGTGAAAGCTGGACTTCAACTGAGCATCCAAATACAAAAGAGGATGTATTCATTATAATTAATGAAGAGACCTATAGGACTATAAACTGTGATTGGATCCTTTCCAGAGCAGTGAGCGAAGGAAGAGGAAGAAGGTGATCCTCTCCTCTAGTAATGAGGCAGAGAGAGAGAAATAGGGAGTGACCCTTGGGAAAGCGGTGAGTTGACCCTAAACCTTGTAAAGGCAGTGAGCCTAGGACATAGTTACTGTTCCCGAACCCTTGTATCCACATCTAGTGAAGAATAGTGGAATTTGGTACGACCGAAAACTTGTCGGCGTATGATCCTTGGACGTAGCTCAGTGAGGGTGAACCAAGTAAAAATCTCTATGTCTACTTACTTACTTCCTTGCATTGCATTTAAAGCATCATCATTAGATAAAGAAGGAAGTAACTGATCACAATAAACAAACAAGTTCAAACAAAGTGACCCTTGTAATAAAGAGGTCGAAATCCAGTGGGGTAGGAAGAATTTTGAAGAAGAATATCCATACTCTAATTCACCCCCTCTCAGGGTATATATTCCCCTATTGGTCCTAACAATTGGTATCAGAGGGAAGGTTTCTTTTATTAGATTTGTTTGATCTGACTTGGTTTAGTCAATTGCTCAAGTTAAAGATCAAATATGCTCTTATAATATTGTGCCATGGAAAAGGGAAGAACATCAAAGAAGAAGCAGAATGCTGGTGGTATTACTCACTATAGAAGTGTCAATGGAATGAGTGTGATTCATTTAAAGGAATAATATAGTGAACAGAAGAATGGTTTGGATGAATCATACTATGAAAATAATTACTCATTAAATGATGCTGAATTAATGAGTGAAGAACCTTATTTTCCAAGTGATGTTGGAACCACCAATGATGAAGAAACACCAAGAAGTCGAAAAGTAGAAGTTGTCCACAAGGCAAAGGAATTGGATGAATAGAGGAAAACTAAAGATATTCGGATCGAAGCACTGGAAACTAAGATCAACAAGCTATGAGGTTTGACTCAAAGGCTTATTGACGTAGCTACTGATCTGAAGGAGAAAAATTATTCTCAATATAAAGAATTGTTAAAGAGATCTGTAAAGGTGGAAAAATCAAAAGCTGGTGAAAAGGGGAAGAATATGAACTCAGAAGAGATTCATAATTTGAAATCTAAAAATGATGATATTGCTACGCAGCTATCTGAACTAGTTCAGAAGAATCAAAGGGTAAAACAAGATAATGCATGTTTTTCTGATTCTATTAAAGAAGGAAAATTGAAAGTGAAGGAGAAAAGTGACATGGTGGAAAAGCTCACATGGGAACTAGAAGATGATTTGAGTAGCGGGAAGAATCATAGAAAAGAACTCAATGCTCAAATTGAATAAAGAAATAAGAAGATTGAAAAATTGGAGGAAGTGATAGAGAAATCCAAGAAAGAAATGGAGATATCAATGGAAAAATGAAAACCTAAGTTGAAGGATGCACTACACTTACTATTCGATTGTCCTTCGGAAGGTGATGATAAAATGAAAAGGATGTATGAGATTTCTAAGGAGAAACAACAAAATATTTTCTCAGCTCAAAGACTATATAGTTTGGGAAAATCTGGCATTGGATTTGATGAATCCCCTCCCGTGCATGAGAGAATGAAATCCATGAATAGTTCCTGGAGTGGAGAAAAACCTCTAGGTGATGGATATAGGCCTAAAAGGACAGTTACAAAAATAAGTGACGACATATGCTATTTTTACAGGATTCATGGCCACACACCAAGATTTTGTTCAGAGGCTCTGGAATACATTTCAGTCTGCGAAAACGGAAACATTACTAAATATGAGAATAAGAAGAAGCATCATGAGAAATTAGAGAGAAGAGTCTCTCAGGGGAAAATATTCATCAGATTTTATTACTCTGGAAGAAAGGGACACACAATGAGTATGTTTCAGGAAGCTCAGGAGCTCAATGTTAGAGTAAGAACACAAGATATTTCAACATCTTGACAGATAAATGATTAAATGAGGTATGCTTTTGATGGAAAATGTTTTATATGTTCATATTATTGGAATTTTGCAAGAAAGTTCAGAAAGAAGAATGCAAGAAAAGAAAAGGAACTCGAAATGAGATTCTCGACACCAATGATGCATAATGAGAAATTATACACTGGGAGACAGCCTACTAAGGAGAAGAATAGGCTTAGAACCTTAGGGGAATCACATAGAGATGAATGAAAGGTGTATCAGTCACCTCCTCTATCATACTCACAACAGCTCTCATGGAGAGAATGTTAACAAACCTGGAAGATTAAAGGGAGATCTACTCAAGCTGGGATAAAGAAGAATGGAAATTCAATGGAGGACTCACCACCAGTGAAAAAGAGTGTGGTGACTCAGACATCTGATAAAAGAAATATAAACAATGAATGTATTGAAAAATTTGCATGTCGTGTTCCACAACAAAAAGTGGAGGAAGGTGCAAGATCCTTGCAATGACAGAAGAATCAAGGGAAGATGACAAGTAGAGAGATTCTTACCCAGAGAAGGAATCAAGGGAAATGGAATTTTTATGGAACATCAAAGACGGAGATATATACTACTGGGTTTAAGCCCCAAATGGTGAGAAAAGACAACCCTTTAGAATCTACATATCAAAAAAGGCTCAGCATGTGGGTAATGAATGCTTAGTAATATGGCCAGAGAAGTTGAAGTTGGATAGGCACCTAGAAGAAGAAAAGAAAGAGAGTGATTCTCTGCTAGAAAGAATCAAAGGGTTGACCCTTCAGGATCAACCACTATCCTCATCTAGAGGATTATAGAAGCACCCCTCTCCCTATGTATATAAATGAAATTAACTGATGATTCATGTGTTTTAGGTTTTAGGGAGATACGATCCAAGGGGAAGTGGCATCTATAGATGCACAGTGATAAGTGATATGTTCCAGAGTTTCAATTTCCCCTAATCAGGTAAAAAAGGTGAAGAAGAAAGGGAGTAATAGAGAATAATAGGAAGTGATTGTGTTATTAACTTTGTCTCTTGTTTCCTACACCGATTTCCAATTCAGTAGTCTTATATATTTCGTTAATGGCTTAATTCCAAGTGGAAGATGAGAATATATGATACAGGAGAAGAAGAATGATATGGGTCTAAAAGGTGGGCCTAACCTTGGGAAGGGTCTCACAACATAGGGGGAGCATTAAATAACCAAATCAAATGCCAGAGCCATCAAAGAAATAATTGGACGACTCAGCTAATGTGTTGCCTATTGAGGGAAGAAAGAAACAAAAGGAGAAGAAGCAATAATCATGCATCTCATGATTATCTATTTCGTTCTAACAAGGGGTATTAGATGATAGTTTTCAGGATACCAAGAAGTTGTGAGAGAGTATCACCAATGATTCAACAAGAAGATCAGAAAATTAGTTGAAAGAAATGATGTCATTGGACAGTGACAGAATGATAAGTTTTCTGTCGAAAGTGGGGATCTGGTAAGAGCCTCACAGGGAGTAAAAGTGGTTGATATTGATTCACAATATAATTAGACGTGGGAGATTGTTTCGAGGCCATCAGATAAGAATGTTATCGGGACTAAATGGGTCTATCGCAACAAGATGAATGAAGATGGCACATTGATTCAGAACAAATCACGACTAGTGTGCAAGGGGTACTCCCAGATAGAGGGAATGGATGTTGATGAGACATTTTCACTGGTTGCAAGGCCGAGGACAATCAAATTATTTTTAGCCATAACAGTGCAAAGAAAGTTCAAAGTATTCCATATGGACATCAAATCTGCATTTATTAATGGGTTTTTTTTGAAGAGGTGGTGTATATTGAGAAGCCAGATGGTTTTCTCATTCATGAAGATGAGAAAAAGGTTTGCATACTGAAGAAGGCGTTGTATGGGATGAAACAAGAACCAAGAGCATGGTATGCAAGGCTTGATCAGTACTTGAGGAAGATTGGTTTCCAGCACGGGGGAGTTGATTACAATCTCTATTTCAGAAATGATAATAATCAATGGATGATGGTGTGGGTTTATGTAGATGACATAATATTTGGTGGATCAGATGAAGTTCAGTGCACACAGTTTTCCGAATTCATGAAAAATGAGTTTGAAATGTCAATGATTGGAGAGATAATGTTTTTCCTTGGTCTACAGGTGACACAAGGAAGGATAGGAACATTAATTTCTCAATCCAAATATACTAAGGATGTCTTAATAAGGTTTGTAATGGAAAATTCCAAGGATATGAAGACTCCAGTTTCTACCCGGATGAAATTATAAAAATATGAGGATGAAAAGGTAGTTAATGTCACAAAATATAGGAAACTTATTAGAAGTCTGTTGTACTTAACCGCAACAAGTCCTGATATTGTTTTCACCACATGCCAAGCAGCGAGATATCAGAGTAATACCAAGGATAGACACATGCTTTCAGTGAAAATAATACTTCAATATATCAAAGGCACCGTGGATTTCGGTCTGGTGTATAATGAAAAATATCAGTCAGTGTTATTAGGTTACACAGATGTAGATTGGTCCGGATCAGTAGATTATAGAAAATCAATCTCAGGAGGTGCATTCTATCTTGGTGGATTGTGTATTTCTTAGATAATAAAGAATAAATATTGCATTTCATTGAGCACCGTGGAAGCTGAGTATATTGAGGCCACTCAAGCATGCATACAATTATTATGGATAGAGTAGTAGCTTGAAGATATGAGAGTTGAAGTGAAGTCTCAGATCGGAATCCAATCCGATAACTCAAGTGCTATAAATCTCAAAAAAAGTCTCGTACATCACTCAAGGACAAAGAACATTGATATAATGTATCATTTTATCAAGGAGAAAGTTGAGAAGGGAATCGTGAAGTTGGAGTATGTGCCTACAGAGCTACAAGTTATAGACATTCTCACAAAGGCCTTACCCAAGTAATCTTTTGAGAGGAATTGACTGGCTTTGGGAGTTCAATCGACTCCCCGCACATGAAAGAGTGTGTATGTGGAACACACCCCCCTCTCCCTGAGGTATGATGTGTTTTTCCCTAATGTGATGATATGTGTTATCTACTATGTTACAGACTACAAAGGAGTGACCTTTGGGTTCATTGAAAAAGAGGGAGAAACTAGTTTGTTCAAGGGGGAGAAAGTGTGGCTATTTGAGAAATCATGATATATATGGGGAGAAGATGACAGGTGGAGGAGGGAGATAGGGGGAGAATTGAAAAAGGGGGAGAGTATTAAATCTGATGATGCTAGAAGTGATCGATCAAAGAATAGATATCACGACAACTGAGTAACATGATGAAAAAAGAAGAGAAATGTTGGAATATGGTAATAATATTTCCAAAAATTGGTATCCGTTTGGTAAAAATTGGTATTAGTTTGATGTCAATAGTGGGTGTCAGAGATGAAGTGATTAATTGATGATATTTTCATTTACTCTTGTTTCTCATGCCGAGCATTGCTCATGTAGGCTTAGAGTATGTGTTGAGTAAATCCTTTATCGCTATCAGAATCGCAATAGGCGAATGGTGGTAGAAGGTTTAATGATTTATCTTTTTATGGAAGAGTTGTCAACAAACCCAAAGGGGGAGATTGTTGGGAAAAAATCCCTCAAGGTATCATCAAAGCATTTTTGAGGTGATTGTGTTTGTTGACAAAGTGGACAACTGGGCTGTGATTGTTGAAAAAGTAAACCATGACATTAAATTTGTTGACAAAGGGGATTTCATGGTGGAATGTCAAGTTAAAGAGCTGTGGTCAACGATCCATGTTTGATTCAAGAACATCTATAAAGGAATGTATTATCTGGAGGCGGTACAAAAGAACAGATTCAAGGTGGCACTGTTTTCTAGTGTTTTCCAAATTTTTGGTCCTGAAAATGAAAAAATGAAGAAAAGTGGTTTTTTCCAATGAGAATTGTGTTCCATGTACTTGAAAGAGAGGTAACTTGCACGACTAATGTTTTTTAAGATCTGAAGGTCAAAATATGGAAATGGAAAGAGGGTCGCGTAGGTATTGGTGTGGTCGCGCAGGTAACCTGCTCGCCGAGAAAGGACCTGTATGCCCGTGCCTAGGAGGATTGGAATGTTCTACGCCATATGTTTTTCAAGACCAGATCTTTGAAATATGGAAAAGGAAATAGGGTCGCGCATGTGTCTTGTAGGGGAAGAAACCTGCGCGCCAGGACTTGCGCTCTGAGGGGAGACTTTCACGCTGCTGCATAGGTTGATCAAATGCCTATAAATACAGGACCACCCCTCCTCATTTTCAACGGAGTTCAACACTTATAAAAATCAAGGCTCCCATCGTGATGGTGTGGTGGTCGCGCCGGTGGTGTGTGGTCACGCAGGAGGACTTGTGCGCCAGTGTTTGAAGTTGCACACTGGTTGGTAGTTGCACGCCAATATTGGCTTGGGTATAAAAGAGATTGAGTCGCGTAGGTTTGTAGTTGCAGAAGATTGTGCTGCCCAGGTGGTAGAGGCATACCTGCGCACCGGTTGTGACCTATGCGCCGATACTTGCACGCTGGATTAGCCTTGCACGCCAAGTAAGGTTGATTCATAGTAGTATTTCAGGGTGTGTGAAAGATGGAAGATTTCCCGATACCTTCAGTGCAAAGTGAGATTTATCTATGGGTGAAAGTTGGACTTCAGTAGAGCATCCACATACAACAGAGGATGTATTCATTAGAGTTAATGAAGATACCTACAGGTATATAAACTGTGAGTGGATCCTTTCCACAGCAGTGAGCGAAGGAAGAGGAAGAAGGTGATCCTCTCCACCGGCAGTGAGCCAGAGAGAGAGAAACATGGAGTGACCCTTGGGAAAGTAGTGAGCTGACCCTAAACCTTGTAAAGGCAGTGTTCCTAGGACAAAGTGACTGTTCCCTAACCCTTGTATCCACATATAGTGAAGAATAGCAGAATTTGGTACGACCATCAACTTGTCTGCGTATGCTCCTTGGACGTAGCCCAGTGAGGGCGAACCATGTAAAAATCTCTGTGTCTGGATGCTTAGATCCATGCATTGCATTTAAAGCATCATCATCAGATAAATAAGGAAATAAGTGATTAAAATAAACACACAAGTGGAAAAAAGTGACCCTTGTAATAAAGAGGTCAAGATCCAGTGGGGTAGGAAGAATTTTGAAAAAGAATATCCATACCCTGATTCACCCCCCATCAGGGTATATAGGCCCTTATTGGTCCTAACAGAACCTTTACACCATTAAGAAAGTTTCATGTATAAAATAAATATTTCTTGGAAATACTTTAATCCAATAAAAGAAGAAAATTATATCTTTAACCCTTTACTGACACCAATTTTTCCCTTATCATCATGTCAAACTTTTCTAACCTAACCTAAATTACATAATCTATTTTATCGAGTATATTTTGTAACATTAAAATGATAGAATCATATAATTTTTTTTCATGCATGAAATAATGAAAATTTATAACATACACACAATTCTAATGTGGTTATTTATAAAATCTAATCACTTTTCAAACCCATTTTTATTAGGTTATATAGAAAGGGTTCACAAAAAATTGTGGTAATACCCTTTAATTTCTCAAATTTATCATCACATGTTAATGGAAATTCTGTTATACCTTTGTATGAATTCTCATCAAATGTTTTCATCTAATATCAGTATTTATATCATTAGGGTAAAAATTTACAATTTCATAGAAAGAATTTATTCAATGAATGGTTTAACCTAATTGAATGTGTACCTTTTTCATAAATGGGAAACCATAAATTTATTTTAATTCTATATCAATTTTTTTTTATTAATTAAAAATTCATTTATCATCTTGAAAAACGTAGATCTCAACATGAAATCTTCATTTCTATAATAGTCATACAATGTAATATCTAAATCCAACCTCAATCTTAGATTTTTAGTCAATATATTGAAATAAAAATCAATATTATTTCTAGGTTTTTCTTATCCTAGTATAGTGAAAAACTAATGTACTTGAGCTTCATGAATTACCACATGGAAAGTTAAAATTTACCAACACAACCATCCAGGTAATATGAATGTAAATTCTTACACCAAAAGGATTCATTTCATCTGTATAGATAGTAAAAAAAAGGTATCGTGGATTGTTTCCAAATTCATGATACTAATGATATATTTCCTTCCACCTAGGAGAGTACTAGATCATTGAAATCATTTTCATATTGAATCTGGATATAATAACCTTCTAATCTTTTGGACATTTTCTCTTAAAAAAACTGTTTTCTCATCTCGTTTATGTGATTAATTTTAAATAATATTCTCCAATTATATGAATGGAATTTAGAAAAATTAATTCCATTAATTAAATCAACTTAATATATATTTTCTAACAAGTTTAAAATAATTATTTTACCGAAATGAATAGAGAAAATAGTAAATAATAATTACCAATATTAAGGTAAAAATGGATTTTACAGGGGTGAAACTAGAATGATATGGGTTAAATTAACCTATTAATACATTAAATATATTTTCTGGAAATATTTCTATATTACCATTTCTAATAATCAATAATAATCCATTTTTAACACCTATTTCATGTGAAAAACATGGGTACACCTTTTTCTTTTAAAAAACAACAAGTATGCCACTCACATCACTTATAAAAGGCTACCCATATCCTATCTTATTCACAACTATAAATTCATTTTAATGGAACAATACAAACCCAAATCACTTATCAACTTCCATAGGAAGGCTTTATGGAATACTTAAGGAGGATACCTAAATAATGGGTAACATTCTCTAACGAGCTTTTTTATTTTTTTCTTCCTCCACCTCCTTCGATTCTTATTAAAACATTTTGATATAACTAAATCAATATATTAAATATACTAAGATATTTTTATGTTATGTTAATATCCTTAAAAAAATCTCCACTTCCATTTTACGGTTTATGAAATAATGGTTTTTGTGTACATTGCACTACCGCCTCGCAAAACAAGGTCATTAATCTTTCCATTAACACCTCTCACAGTTGGGAATGATGATGGATCTAAAGTATATATGTAACACCCCGAGCTTCCACGATACACTTCTCTTTCAATAATGCAATAGCTTGCATTGTACGCAAGTTCGAGATTCTAACACACCACGACAAATCAAAATAGCCATTATGAATAGTAATACCCACTTTTTGAAATTATATATATATTATATTTCAAAATGGGCTTCATTTGTGGATTCCGAAAATCGAAATTAGCCTATGTTGAATTTTTTGTAATTTTCTGAGAACTTCAATTTTTATAAATAGTGAAAAATTTTTAAAAACAAATTTTTTATTTAAAAGAATTTATAGTGATAAATTATACTATTGAGTGGTTTTAAAGTATAATTAGAATATATTTTTACCATTTTATCCAATGGTAGTCAGTAGAATTAATTTCACATTGAAATTGGACATAAACAATTGTCAATCTTTTGATATATATTATTTCTTAAAAACACGCTATTTGTTGTGACAACGGGAATTAATTATAAAATTAATTAATGAAACTTATATGTTTGGAATTTTTTAAAATAGTCTTCATTTTTGAATTCGGAATATCAATTATAGCTTAGGGTGAAATTTTGGCATTTTTCTGAAAAACATCCATTTTTGATGAATAGTGAAACCACTAAGTGGTAGTTAAAAAACAAATTTTTCGTTTAAATAAAATTTTACCACCTGTTTGATTTGAATTTCAAAAATCTGACATACATGGTTGTAATTAGGATGTAAAATGTGGTTCAATGGGATTAAAATAATTTTTTGGTGAATAGTAACTTTTAAGTTTAATTTATCGCGATTAAAGGTAATTAGTGAAATTTAAGGTAAAAATGATATTATAAAAATATGAAAATACCTTTACACTTGTCCTACCCCTATTGGATGAGTCATGTCTGACCAAGAAAATCCATGGGTCAACTTGGGGACCCCATGGAGCCACTTTGGTAGGAAAATGACATTAATAAAGTTTTATTTAATGTTAAAATAAAAATATCACAAACATGAGTTGTTTTACTAAAACAATTTTTAAATGGGGTTATAAAAGTCATATTTTTGAATATAAATATTAATTGGAAATATAAAACTATTTCCTACATCATGGTATTTTTTTTATAATTTTTATACATTAAATAAATTAAATTATTTATGACACCATGATGATGCAACGATTACCACATTAATTAACGATTTAAATAAAATGAAAATATAATGTAAAATATATGACTTATACATGTCAAAAACCTATTGGATGAGTATATTTATAACCCTTATCACCTTATCCTAGAAATATATAAGTGTGGGACCTTTAAAATCCGAAAATCATTATATAATAAAGTAACATTTCATGACTTTCCAAGAGTGCCCCTCCTCTACTCTTATAAAAGGCCCCCACCACTACCACCTTATTCAGACCTTCAAATCCTTTTGGCTAGTCCATCCTCTGCCCAAATACTCTCCCAACTTCCATATATTACTCCTAGAAGCCTCACTTTGGATAGAAGTCTTCCCAAGGAAGCCTTTGGCTCAAATCAAAAAGAGTTACCCGATTTTAAGGTAATGTCTTCTCTTGTGTTCTTTTGTGTTATTTTGATTCTCCAACCCACTAAAATATTTTTATTACTTTATTTTGTAACAAAAACAGTATCCTCAATATACTTGGATGTTTTTATGAGAAGGATTTTATTTACACTTACACACACCTTCGTCTAATGGTTAAAGAACATACTGTTTCTCTGGGTGGCGAAATACTGTCTCACGAAACGATGATTGTTCAATACTCTTTTAACACCTCTAACGGTGGCCATTATGATGAAACTATTTTTATATATGATATATATATTATATTTTTTTTTATGATTCTGTATTTTTCATTTATGGAATACCGTTATGATTTCCATTATGGGTAAACGCGATAATTTCATTTTAGGAAGTGCGGACTACCGCCCCCTCAAAGTGATTTGAATTGTTAATGCCATATGTGGGATGTATAAAGGATGAAGTAAATGGTATTATACATTATATATTTAATATAATTATAGTATACTGTTATATAATTATAATTTCATTCCAATAAATATGAAATAGAAATGAAAGTAGCATTCATGCGTACGTACGACTTACCGTCTCCATGAACGGTGCATTTCATTTCTTACCTCTAAATGTTATGTAATAATATAAATTCATGTATATACTGGATATATATTATATATAGGATATCTAAATCATGAATATAATTCTGGATATAATGGATATTTCACCACATGAACAACTTGTAATAATAAGAAGTATATTTTTGACTCAAGTACCAAAGATTGACAAAAATAACCGTTATTAACTTAAATAATTACAAAATGTTCATAACATGGTAATAAGTGATATAAAAGTAATAATGAACTTGAAAAAGGTTCTTAAGAAACTATAAATTAACTCTACTTTATTATTCATGAGGTTAAAGAACGGTCGAGTCAAGTCGGACACGATGTAAGGGAACTTCTTAACCCAATTTCCATTTTTTGGGTTAATCTCCTAATTTCAAATTATGTCATGATATTATTATGTAATATCTTGTATTTGTACTTTATTTATGTGTACTTATAGTTAATACACATAATAGATCTATTTTATTTAAAAAAATTATCTTTGTAAGGGACTTTGTCTCAATCTCCAATCATTGAGGCATATTTTGTTTTATACTCAAATTTCTTTTATACGGTGTATAAAACCATTTAACTTTTACATTTATTCAAAAGGAATATTTTTATACGAAGAGTTTTACTAAACGACAAAAAGGGAATGTTTTTCTTGTCGTACGTATGCGGCGACAATGAATTCTCTACCATCGTGACAATTATTTGAGTTTCAGCTTCCTCTATAAGCCATAACCTTTTTAAATGAAAAATAATTACAAAGTTTTAATTTTTATTTTTTTTGGTATTGAAAATGGTTTTGAAAGTGTTTTTTATATCAATGTGTTGTATTGATATCTTGTGATTAAAATGTGGAAATGTTATGTTTCCTTTATTTATGTTTTATTTGATACGATTATGTTATGGTTTATGATATGTTTAAACCTATTCATATGAGGAATGCATTGGACTTAATAAGTGACGGGTAGAGCCCGCTATAGCTCCTCGATGCATCGACAGGTCTCATGAGACAAACTAGTGACTTGGCATGAGGCCTTGACAAAATCTTATTTGTAGTCTTCGCATGAGGCCTTGGCTACGTGGTTATGATAGTCTGACATTATGCATTCCATCATTATGAAAGTCGTTATTGATATCTCATGTGATTATTCGACCAGTAGAATATCCATGTGAATAAGTAAATGGAATTATTTCATTTTAATTTTTCCATATTATGTTGAAGTTCACGTTTAAAAGGATTTTTTTAGTTATACATTGCCTTAAATGTTTATGTTTATTTATTAAAGCTTCTGCTATATTGTTATCCTTACTGAGCATCTGAGCCCACCCCTTTCAACTTTTTAATTTTTCTAGGATGTGAAGAAGTATTTTAGGAATGACCTATAGGGATAGTCGGAAGGGGATATGAGTGTCGAAAATGGAGACTTTGTTTTTGTAGTTTTTCACTTTATGATGTAATGTAACATTTATGAATGTATCTAGTGTTTCCAAGGCTACTAAACTAATAGGTCTTTCGAGACTTGATCTTTTGTGATCATGCCAATGTTACACAATAATGCACCGACTCTGGGTAACTGGGGTCGGGGTTTTACAGTTGGTATCAGAGGCAGTTTAGTACTAACCTTGGAAGCTAGATTTAGATAAACTCTGATTAGAGCACGTAGCCCTAAGATAGACTATGAGGATTAGTATAGAATAACTTCCTAGAATTTTGGTATTATAGAGATTTTGTGAGTTTTTTGAGCAATACATCCCTGTCTGGATACGAGAAAGTAGAAGTGGCTCTGGCACAGATGTACCTAGGGGTAAAA
Source organism: Viscum album (assembly GCA_963277665.1). Classification (NCBI taxonomy): domain Eukaryota; kingdom Viridiplantae; phylum Streptophyta; class Magnoliopsida; order Santalales; family Viscaceae; genus Viscum; species Viscum album. Next base: position 1,044,085,418 of record OY728125.1, read on the forward strand.
CCCGAAAACACCTCTTTGATCTAGACTTGAACGGGAACTGGTGCAATAAAATGGGCCTTTCTTCACTCTTGGTTATGACACTCCCGGGGGATATGCTTAGGATAATTCTCATTTTCATTACAAACCATTATGAAGGGTTTATGAGTATATACTTCCTCAAAGAATTTTTTTTATGATTATCGATTATATCCATAAACCATTCAATTTACATTAAGTATTTTACAAGTTTGGAATTATTCATTGCTATTCATAAACTAACCTAGTTTATGCCATTGTATAGAAATGGATCCCAGTAGAAGGAATGTGAACTCCATCAACATGTATGATCCAAAGAGTAAGAATGGTCATATCTTTCACGGTATTAAGACAAAATTTAGAAGGGAAATAGTCTCCCATGTGTTCTTAACATATGAAGAAATAGTATAATGTGTTAATAAGATAAGTAAAGAATTATCTGAGTCTTATGGATTTGAAGGGAAGAAAGAGAAGAAAGGGATGGAAGAGAGAATGATGGATAAAGGGACGCAGGAAAAGAAGAATTTTCCAATATGTGATAACTGTGGGAAGAAACACCTTGGAACTTGCCTGAAGGGAATGAGAGTTTATTATAATTGTGCAGAAAAAGGACACCAAGTGCATGAATGCAAGGGTAAGAAAAAGGTTTCAAATGTACAATGCTTCATCTATAAGGAGTGGGGACACTACACAAACCAATGTCCAAATCATCAGAGTATTCCCCAAATGATGTTATTGGATAATAATCAATTTATGATACTACCACAGATGATGAGGCATGATTAAAGTTCTTATGTTGTTATTAAATAATTTTGTCATTTGAGTGTTGTATCAATTATGTACTAGTTATAATAATTATGGAGTATATAAGGATTGTACTGCAGTACTATTTCATCAAGGACTTGATATTGTGTGGAACCAAGAAAAGTGACTCCACAACAGGTTAAATTTTTGGAAAATATATGGTTGAGAGAAAGATAAACCATAATATGGTTCTGATACCGAGATAGTGATTTTGGAATAAGACATTATTGATTTGGATAAATTATATTAGATATTCTTAACTTCCTTGAAACTGATTAATTATTTGTATACATTTTTGGATAGAAGGAGTATATCTAGTATTCTATAAGGAATAATGGATCATGGTAATTCAGGATGATGAAGTTTTTTAAAAGAATACATTATAAAGGTGTTCACATGTTGTTACACAGAAAGAAAAGGATCTTCATTATATTTACCTTCCTTATAAAATTTGGACTGTGAGTTGGACAGAAGTATTTTGGATAACTATAAAGGTTGGAATGGATTAAGTTGAACATTGAATAGTATTGTTTATGGTTAAAACATTTCTGAATATTATTTTTGGAATATTATAATACTATAGTTTTAGGAAAAGTACAAACTGTAGGTCGGGGGATAACCCGTCGCGTCGGACAAAGTTGTAGGAATCGAACCCACAACCATAGTGGGACAGGCCTTTATTACCTACCACTAGCCTACAGGAAGTCCCTAGTTATTACAAAATAGTTTTCCTAATCTAAATGGTATGTGTTAATATTTTGAACCTTGTACGATTAATATGAATATAATATTTTTTAGTTCTATTATCTTTTTGAGTGAAAGATGAGTTTGTGGTAGAAATTGGTTGATGGTTGAAACTCTACTTTTCAAGAATAAATATATATATACCTATCTCTTATTCTATGAATAAATTAATTCTTAAACTTTATTAAAGGGAAATTAAAATAAAAAAATGTGTTATCCTAATACCTTATGTCTTGTTGAACTGATAATATTTTAAATCAACATAGATTGAAGGCTTTGAGGCCCTCAATTTTACACTTGTTTGTGATTGATGTCCTCAATCACTCCCTAAAAATATTTACGTTTTTCCTCCAATTATATGTCTCTAATTTCCACCAATGTTCTCCTTATCGAGATCATAATTTGGTGGTGACTTTTTCATTTCCCTTTCCCTCTTATTAAGGCTAAATTTTATTAACCTTGTTTTCGATGTGGTTTTTCCAAAAAGGTATTTTCCATTTGTATCCTATTATTTTCAAAGAAAAATTTCAAATTGCAAGGACTCAATTTATTGAAGGAGGGGAGAATGTAACACCCCGAGCTTCCAAGATACGCTTCTCTTTCAATAATGTAATAGCTTGCATTGTATGCAAGTTCGAGATTCTAACACACCACAACTAATAAAACTAGCCATTATGAATAGTAATACCCACTTTTTGAAATTATATATATATTATATTTCAAAATGGACTTCATTTTTAGATTTAGAATATCGAAATTAGCCTATGTTAAATTTTTTGTAATTTTCTGAGAACTTCCAATTTTTTTATGAATAGTGAAAAATACTTAAAAACAAATTTTTTAATAAAAATAATTTATAATGATATATTATACTATTTAGTGGTTTTAAAGTATAATTAGAATATATATTTACCATTTTATCCAATGGTGGTCATTATAATTAAGTTCACTTTGAAATTGGACATAAACAATTGTCAATCTTTTGATATATATTGTTTCTTAAAAACATGTTATTTGTTGTGACATCGAGAATTAAATATAAAATTAATTAATTAAACTTATATGTTTGGAATTATTTAAAATAGAATTCATTTTTGAATTCGGAATATCAATTATAGCTTAGGGTGAAATTTTGGCATTGTTTCGAAAAACTTCAATTTTTGATAAATAGTGAAACCACTAAGTGGTAGTTAAAAAAATGATTTTTCATTTAAATAAAATTTTACCACCTATGTGATTTGAATTTAAAAAATCCGACATACATGGCTGTCATTAGAATGTAAAATTTAGTTCAATGGGATTAAAATAATTTTTTGGTGAATAGTAACTTTTATGTTTAATTAATCTCGATTAAAGGTAATTAGTAAAATTTAAGGTAAAAATGATATTATAAAAATATGAAAATACCTTTACACTTGTCCTAACCCTATTGGATTAGTCATGGACGACCAAGAAAATCCATGGGTCAACTTGGAGACCCCATGGAGCCACTTTGGTAGAATAATGACATTAAAAACTTTTTATTTAATGTTAAAATAAAAATATCACAAACATGAGTTGTTTTACTAAAATAATTTTTAAATGGGGTTATACAAGTCATAGTTTTGACTATAAATATTAATTGGAAAGATAAAACGATTTCCGACATCATGGTATTTTTTTTATAATTTTTAGACATTAAATAAATTAAATTATTTATGAAACCATGATGATGCAGCAATTACCTCATTAATTAACGATTTAAATAAAATGAAAAGATAATGTAAAATATAAGACTTACACTTGTCAAACACCTATTTTATGAGTATATGTGGAACCATTATCACCTTATCCTGGAAATATTTAAGTGTTAGACCTTTAAAATATGAAACTCATTATATAATAAAGTAACATTTCACGACTTTCCAAGAGTGCCCTCCTCTCCTCTTATAAAAGGCCCCCACCACTACCACCTTATTTACACCTTTAAAGCCTTTTGGCTCGGCCAAACTCTGCCAAAATACTCTTCCAACTTCCCTATATTACTCATAGAAGCCTCAATTTGGTCAGAAGTCTTCCCAAGGAAGCCTTTGGCTCAAATCAAAAAGAGTTACCCGATTTTAAGGTAATGTCTTCTCTTGTGTTCTTTTGTGTTATTTTGATTCTACAACCCCCTAAAATATTTTTATTACATTATTTTGTAATAAAACCAGTATCCTAAATATACTTGGATGTTTTTATGAGAAGGATTTTATTTACACTTACACACACCTTCGTCTAATGGTTAAAGAATATACTGTTTCTGTGGGTGGCGAAATACTGCCTCACGAAACGATGATTTTTCAATATTCTTTTAACACCTATAATAGTGGCCATTATGATGACACTATTTTTATATATGATATATATATATATATATATATATATATATTATTTTTGTTTTCCTTATGATTCTGTATTTTTCATTTATGGAATACCTTTATGATTTCCATTATGGGTAAACGCGATAATTTCATTTTAGGAAGTGCGGACTACCGCCCCCTCAAAGTGATTTGAATCGTTAATGCCATATGTGGGATTTATAAAGGACGGAGTAAATGGTATTATAAATTATATTATACTGGAATTATATTATACCGTTATATAATTATAATTTCATTCCATTAAATGTGAAATAGAAATGAAAGTAGCATTCATGCGTACGTACAGCTTACCGTCTCCATGAATGGTGCATTTCATTTCTTACCTCTAAATGTTATGTAATATTATAAATTCATGTATATACTGGATATATATGATATATATGATATATAAATCTTGAATTTAATTCTGGATATAATGTATATTTCACCATATGAACAACTTGTAATTATAGGAAGTTTATTTTTGACGCAAGTACCAAAGATCGACAAAAATGACCGTTATTAACTTACATAATTACATACTGTTCATAACATGGTAATAAGTGATATAAAAGGAATAATGAACTTGAAAAAGGTTCTTAAGAAACTATAAATTAACTCTAGTTTATTATTCAGAAGGTTAAATAACGGTCGAGTCAAGTAGGACAAGAGGTAAGGGAACTTCTTAACCCAATTTCCATTCTTTGGGTTAATCTCCTACTTTCAAAATTATGTCATGATATTATTATGTATTATCTTGTATTTGTACTTTATTTATGTGTACTTATAGTTAATACACATAATAGATCTATTTTATTTAAAAAAATTATCTTTGTAAGGGACTTTGTCTCAACCTCCAATCATTGAGGCATATTTTGTTTTATACTCAAATTTCTTTTATATGGTGTATAAACCCCTTTGACTTTTACATTTATTCAAAAGGAATATTTTTATATGAAGCGTTTTACTAAACGACAAAAAGGGAATGTTTTTCTTGTCATACGTATGCAGTGACAATGAGTTCTCTGCCGCCGTGACCATTATTTGAGTTTCGGCTTCCTCTACAAGCCATAACATTTTTAAATGAAAAATAATCACAAAGTTTTAATTTTTATTTATTTTGGTATTGAAAATGGTTTTGGAATTGTTTTTTTATATCAATGTGGTGTATTGATATCTTGTGATTGAAATTTGTAAATTTTATGTTTCCTATATGCATTTTTTATGTGATACGATTATGTTATGGTTTATGATATGTTTAAACCTGTTCATATGAGGAATGCATTGGATTTAATAAGTGAGAAGTGGATCTCACTATAGCTCCTCGATGCATCGGCAGGTCTCATGAGACAAAATAGTGTCTTGGCACGAGGCCTTGACAAAATATTATTTGAAGTCTTGGCATGAGGCCTTGGATACCTGGTTATGATAGTTTGGAATTATGCATTCCATCATTATGAAAGCTGTTATTGATATTGCATGTGATTATTTGACCAGTAGAATATCCATGTGAATAAGTAAATGGCATTATTTCATTTTAATTTTTCAATATTATTTTGAAGTTCTTATTTAAAAGGCTTTTGTTTAGTTATAAATTTCCTTAAATGTTTATGTTTATTTATGAAAGATTCTGCTATATTGTTATCCTTACTGAGCATCTGAGCTCACCCCTTTCAATGTTTTAATTTTTCCAGGATGTGAAGAAGTATTTTAGGAATGACCTGCAGGGATAGTTTGAAGGGTATATGAGTGTGGAAAATGGAGACTATGTTATTTTAGTTTTTCAATTTATGATGTAATGTAACATTTATGAATGTATCTAGTGTTTCCAAGGCTACTAAACTAATCGGTCTTTCGAGACTTGATCTTTTGTGATCATGCCAATGTTACACAATAATACACCGACTCTGGGTAACTGGGGTCAGGGCGTTACAATATATAAGAAATTTATAAAATTATTATAACTATGTATTCATTATATAATATATATAACTTCTTTAATTTAAATTCTAGAGAAGATATGTTAACATCACTCATTTTTACAGTGGACTACCACCTCTTGAAACATTGAGATTCTTCTTTCAATAATGCCTTACATGGAATGTGATAAAGATAAAGTTAATGAGTATATGTGATATAAATGAAATTATTGTGATATTCCTGAAATGTGTATCATTCTATAAATATAACATATCATATTATTTATTACCTTTTTACTCACTTAAAGATGATAACATCATTTATATACATGTGGACTACCACCTTCACAATGAAATGTGACTATCTTTTCATCACCACACCGCATGGATTATATATATAAGTACATTTAAAAAATATATATTATATTTATGATATTATGATCATTCTTGAAACATAAAATATTAATTATCTTCTTTCCATAGTGATCACTGAAAAATGAAAAAGTTACTCATGCATATGTATGACCAATCGTCTCCATGAATGTAACATATATCATTTCTAAAAACCATATTTTATGATTGATAATAAAATTATAAATTATTTATAAATATTATAATAATTTAATGATTATTATTTTATATATGATTTAACTATATAATATTCTAATGAACCAGATCTTTCATGACAAAGCACGAATGAGAAAACAAGTCAATTAACACCCAGAACAATGAAAACAATGAAAGATTATTGATGAATAGGTGAAAATATATTTTAAAAGGATAATATATGATATTATAAATTTTAATATGTTAAATTAATAAGGTAAAATCATATTTAAAACCACTATAAAATATTTTAAGTTACATTCAATGAAAATAAAGCTTGTGATAATGGATTTCAACTCTATTTGATTTCATTGAGGCATTTTGCAATTTAATGCACCAAATTTATTTTATATTGTATATATAATTCCCATTTAACATGTAATATCATGAATAATACATTATTCATAGTATTTAGGTTTTAATTTGAATTATTTCATCTGAGGGGATTTGACTTAAAAGTTACCATGTGGTAAATAATTTCATAACTCAATTTCTTTTCGACGAGTTATATTACTCCTTTGTCATCCTTGATATTATAATATTATATGTGCAATTAATTTTGATAATATTATTCTGTATTTCCAATTTATTAATGTTTATTTATAGTTTATAAAAATAATATATTCATTGATTAATTCTCACTTAAATTTTATGACCATTATAAGGATTTATTTCACAAACTCATTCTAATCGAGTTTTTTTATTCTTAAATTTTAGTTGAAGGAAATTATTTGACCATTTTATAATAAAACCATTTAATTTTATTATCATATGGTTATTCGTGAAATTATTAGAGTAATAGTTCCATTTTCCCACTATTTGGAACCTAAAATAATTGAGAAAATAATTTTACGCAAATTTGACTTCATTTATCTCTTCGACTGGAAATATGTTTAGTACCAAAACCCTAATTTCATTTTTTTCTATAAAGGTTTTTAAACTTTTTAAAAATTATTTTTTAAACATATTTTTTTTGACATTTTTACTTTTTAAATTTTTTTAATGGAATCTTTATGTTGTTTTAAAAACAGTTCCTATTTGTCTTTTACCAAAAAAGTGAAAGAAATATTTTTTTAAAAGTATGACATGTACTAGATTTACAGCCATCATGTCCACTAATTTTTTTAATGATTTCTTTATAATTTTCAATGATTATTTTCAAAATTATTTATGAAATTTTAGTTTTAAAGGTTGTCTTTCAAAATGAAAAGAGTAGTTTCCTTAATAATTTTTTGAATACATTTTAAGGTATTTTTATTCATTAATGAAAAAAACCCTTTATTCATAACGAAATGGGTAAAAATTTTATTAATACTTTAGTTATTGTTTATATGGATGGTATAATTCGTTTTGACCAAGGAAAATACTGAAATTCACTTTCTTGATTCATTTTTATAGTCATTAATTTTCCAGAGAAATATTCAATTTTATATGATCATTAGACATTAAGTTTACCATATATATCGATATTATTTATCATGGGTATTCTTATTTATTATAATTTATATCGTTTCTATATACAGTGTTTTACAATGAAATTTATTTGATTGACTAATTAAATATTGATAATCTATATTCTATCTTCAATAAAGATATTTAATGTTACAAGAAATTATTCATTAATTAAATTGATTATTCAATATATAAGGAATTATTTGGATATGTAGACATGGGTGGATCCCGGTTATAGATGTACCCTCAATGAATTAGTATTCTCAATAGAAGAATTGGTAATTTTGGAAAAAAATCAATTATAAATCCAAAAGAGTTTTTACCTAATATTTTAACCTATCATAAGGATAGATATTAACTGTCTAGGTTTTCGTGTTCCTGAGACATTAAATACAATAATTATGCATTTAATTCATTTTTAATTCAATTATTATGACCCATTGGATTCTAATAATGAAATTTTCTCTAGATACATATAATTTTGAGATATTGATTAAATGGAATGTCTTTTCAGTTATTTACCTTTCCATATTGATTATTCCTTATCCTGTTATGATAGTCATATTATTGATTTAGTGGAATGTGTTTTAAGTTATTTACCTCACCATATTTTTTATTATTTATGATATTTTCTCATTGTTATTATCTCTAGAATCACTTTTTTATCATTGTATTTACTACATGGAATGTGTGATTATTATTTACCATTATATAATGACTATTATTATTAATTCATGAATACTTCCACCATATTTAACCCTTACTAATCATTTGATCTTACCCTTTTTTTATTTTCCCTAGGATTCCATGAAGTTTACTATGAAGATATACAAGGTTATTTTAGAGGGAACAATGATATTATTGAAAAAATGTTATAATTTGTGTTTTAAAGTGTAATGAAAGATTCATGTATATATCTAGTTTACACAGACTAATAAAATATTTTTTCATTTGGGATATAATTCCTTATTTATTTTTTACAATGTAATAAAGTAGACACCAGCTCTAGGATACTGGGGTTGGGGTCACTACACAATATCTAATGTAACTCTTAACTTTTTCTTTACCAAAATTCCCTAAAATATTTTAGTAAGTAAATTTTAATTAACTTTTTAATTTTACAAGTATAATCCTTCAAGAAATAATGATATTAACTTTAAATATTATGTAAATTTAACTCTTTATATATTTCATTACTATCACATACCCTAAACTCTTTTAGGATATTAAGGAAAAATAAAGTTAATTATATATTGATATTATTTATTATTTGTTAAAATTAAACTTTTATAAGTCTAGCCATACTCCCACTTGCATCTTAGATTCTATATTCTTCTCAAAATATCTTCTAATATATACAAATTGCTTTAGGTTTCGGAAAAATCACTTATTTCCTTTTAATGGGAATAGTTAAAAAATAAACTATTATTAATATATGTTGTTATATGTGTTTGAAGAAAAATCCATTGGCATTAAGACTTTATTAAAATATACTAATGATGGGGGGCATGGAAACATTCCATAATATATTGATAAATATCTAGATAAAAACTTTATCTTGAGTTAATTATTTTTATCCATGTTTCCTTTTCAAATATATGTCACATAATTTAATGAATCATAAACCATATGTATACAATTAATATTCTCAATTCACTCATAAAAACTCTTTGTTATTGAACCAATTCTCTTATCCCATAGGACAAATGATATGAAGACTAATATCATTTATTTTGATCAATCTAATTTTGATAGATAATTTTATAGTCAAATAATTGATCAAAGAACTTTTGTTTCATCACCTGAATAAAAAATACTAGTTATATAAATTATTCCTATGATTTGGAACTTTTATATGTTTATAAAACTTGTAAAATATAAATTCAGTATCACATACCATTCCAAATAAAATAATTAATATCTATAACATCTATAAAAAATATGGAACTTGCATGGAGTTTTATAAAATCCTTTAGTTATTCTGGATAATCCCATCATATGGAATTATTTTTCCTCCTTTTAGATGAACCTAGATTTAAATGGCCCAATATTATACTTAAATAAAAAAGATTAATTATATAATCAGATTTCTTTATTTTAGTTTAAACTTTTACACAAATGTAATTTTATACAGTACATAACAATCTATACTTAATATTCCTATTTATTTTGTTTTCTCAATAATTTGTAGAATATTGGGTCAAATTTCTTGAATTAAATCATATTATCAGAAAATTTAAATAGATGGATAAATGAACAATTCACTAAATAGAATAATCCATTTCTATCCACCCTTAAATCATTATATAAAATGAAATAAATCATAACCACGTGGATAAAGAACACCCATATAATTTAATTCAAACAACAACTGTTTATAAGATCATAAAAAGATAAAAATGAGCTAAAATACACATGTTATAATAGGTTTAACCAAGCCTTGAATTATCCAAATCTTTTATGTGGTAACTCCTTTTCTCCAACATCCGAATACCAATTTCAAGCATGATCATTCATTTATTTCATTTTTATTTTTCTAGTTTTGTCATATATATATTTATAATACATGTAAAATATATAGTTGTAATGAAAAAACATTCATAGGAAGTAAATTAATTCTATATAATTTATATATAAATTAGATAATCCATCTGGATTCTTGAAACCTTTTAAGTAATCATAAAAAGTTTATCTCTAGTTTCCATATTTTCTACAATAGTAGAAATTTCCATCATTATTATTCATTTTGTTAGATGTTGGTATTGATAGTATATGTTCTCTCTTCTTGGATATACTTTTACCATTATATGGAATTTTTATGGAACGCGATCCAACACTGGCCATGTCCTGCCCAGTAATCCACAACATATTGAGGAGATCATTTAAAGGATTATAAAATTCATTCATATTTAAATTAACATCAAAATATTAGAACCTTTCTGATAGTATAATGAAATCTTCAACCATCTCAAAATTTAATGGTGAACCTATACTTTTCCAAATCATTAACTTACTAAATAATATTGAGTACATGATTTGAGATTGATTTTACTTCCACCATCTTAGATACAAAAGACCCTTAGTATCTTCATACCATCCATGTCTATCTTAGTCATGATAGATCCATTTTAAGTTATCTATCTATTGATAGGCATCCAATATCTCATGTTTATTTTGTAACCTAGAATCCAAATTAAATAAAATAAGTGTAGAGACTTATAAAACATCTATTAGATGTTTTTTATAGTGATATAAATCCCTATTTAACATCTTCACCAATTCATTTCTTAGTATGAATTTGTTAAAATACATTGAATTTTCCTTCATATTTGAGAATAATTCTCAAATTGTGATACCAATTGAGGAATTTTCTACCATTTCGTTTCTTCTTTTCAAGGATTGATCTTAAGGTCAAGTTAGATTATGATTGCATTTATCTACAACAAAATACATATATCATATAATAATCATGTTAATTAAACATTCAATAATGACTTTTATTAAATGGGATCCCACTAAAATGATGACCCCCTTTTAAAATATTATATATACATTAAAGGTAAAAGATCAATATTTCACTATGAAATGAGTCTTCTTTATATTTATTCACAAAACATAGTTATTTTGGTAGGGAATAATACAAATTACATCATATATGACTTTTGGAAGATAGAGCTATCGACTCTCTATCCAATAAATTTTTAGATAAACTCAACTCAATTATTTTGTATCCTCCTTAAGGTTTTCCTTGCTAAGTGTAACAAAAATAAAACACCAAGAGTAGGCTAGAAAAGAAGAGTTTAGGAGAACCCTTATTTTGTAAAAACCTATCCAAGAATGATTTAGTTTCACCCATCACATGATTTCCTACCAAAATATAATTTAGGGGGACCATACTTTGGTAGAACATATTTGATTTAATGATATATGTCTTAATAGCTACTACTTTGGAAGTAATCTAAAACATTATATTTTAAGGGTATTTAATATTACCATATTATCTCATATCATTCCCTTTAATGTATACATGATTCTTGTAAATTATTTTTGAATCCTATTACCTCACCCAAACCAATGTATTCAAACCATATAGATGTGTAACTCTTTACACAACCCACAAGTTTGTGTTACTCACCCCAAAATAGAATCCAATTATATTCATATATATCTGAACACATCATATTCATAAGGTAGATAAAAACTTCATGTAATGGTATAAAATTAAATGAAATTGTAAATCTCCAGAGGATTAATCCCTAAGAAATATACATCTAACCCCATTCACATTCATATGTAATAAATAGGCATCTAGTATAATAACCCAGTCTTAATGCACATAGATATTACATCACATTTCCAGACTACTTATATAATTACAAAAATAGATTCCCAAAGACCATATTAGTTTAGTGACTTTGGAAACATGGAACAACAAACATCTATCTATGTGAAATATCTTTAACATTTACAATAAATATCTCCCCTATCAGTAATTATACATAAAAACCATTCTTCAAAACATGGGGAAGGGAAACATAAAAAAGGGTGTGCTCAAATTCTCAGTAAGGGTAAATAAATGAAATATGTATGCATATCACGAACATAATGGTATGAGAACATGATCATGATCACTAAAAGATCATACCCTAAAAATCAAATATCATGAACTTGAATCAAGGCATAAAAATTTTCAATACATATGAAATGAATCATAAATAAGTCAAGAGCTTAATCTATGAATGAATAACATATAAATAATTAATGGAATTGTGGAATACACATAAGCATATAAAAACCACATGTTAAGGTTTCCTATGAATAACTTCATAACATGTTTTACCTAGGCTAATCACCTGTGTTTCTGATTTGGGATTTGGATGTCGTTTCGTATAACCTTTTAGATCATAAAACATTTATCATTACCCAATGCATTTAAGGGAGATATATATATCACTCATCTCATAATGAAATAATACATAAATATGTCACAAAATCATAAAAAATCATATCATTACCCCAAAAATGAAATAGGTTTCATCAACATGTAATCATACATTAAAATATGAAAAAAGAGACACGTTTCATAGTCATTTCATCAAAACATAACCCTTGAAATGAAGTGGGTTTCCTAGGAATATAACTCGTGAAAGAGAATTTTTTTATAAACTTCATTCCATAAATTGTAAATTATTGAGAGAAAGAATATGAATGGAAAAATTTAATCATTTCCCTAGAAAGGAATGTGTAACACCAATGGATATTATCTTATATGTGAAATAATTTTTAAATATATTTTAAAAATTCTTCATGAGGAAATTATCTTTTTGTAATTAAAAAATATTCTTTAAATGTAAAACCTTTTGAAATCCATTTTCATGAAAATAAACTTGAAAAATCATAAAGGAACCATTGAAAACATTTTTTAAATCCTTTTTTACTTGGAAAACATGTATAGGATCTTGAAAACATTTTGAAAAGAGTTTTTCTTTTAAAACATATAAAAAAACATGAAAACCATTTGAAAACCATTTATCTGAAAATATATTTTAAAAACAATTAATTAAAAATTAACCTTTTAAACATTAAATTAAATCTTGAAATAATTTATGGAAGGTAAATCTATACATGTTGTAAGAGGTAAAAGGAATATTCTCTTTTTACAGTAAAAAGGTTATAAAAAATGCCTTGTTCGGAAAGATACATGAAGATTCCTTTGAAAATATTGTTAAGATAAAAAGGGTAAACAATTATTTTAATGATCATATAATATTGGTATAATATATTTGGAAACCATTTTTATAAAACATGTTTTTAAAGGAACATATATTTCTGACCGAATATATAGGTAAGGTCATATTTTCATAAAAACACTTTCGTAACTATCTTATGTACCAAGGATTAGAGAAATTATACACATACATTAATATTTCGTGAATAACTATAGTAGAATAAAATTTTTCAGATTTATTAAGATATGGATCACAATATTTCATCAAATGAATCATAAACATAAATAATCTCAAAAAATGGTGAGATTGTTTAAATAAACCCTTACCACTTGGTAAATTTGAACCATACTCTACATGTAATAAAATGAAATTACATGATGCCCAAAATATTAAGAAAATAATAATATTCCAGACATAACATTTCAAATTTAGTATTTATACCTCATGGAAAAATACTGGTACCTAACATTTCATGTGTCTCAAAGAAGGAAAATTGAGACATAATTAGTTTACCGATTTAGTAACTTTTGAAACATAAACACCATGAAATAAATTCTATAAAATGGATATTTAAATACCAATAAAGTTAATTATAATAATCATATAATAAATCCATGTTCATTATATACACCACACAAACAAATTGAGTGGTGATTAAGGCATGTATCCCATTGAAATTAAAAGTGAGATGAAATCCTCTTACTTTGTGTCTTGCCTCTCATTATACTCATTCAAACATTCTGAATAATAAAATTACGTTTATTATAAATATTTTATACAATGATATTATTTTATATAATATCATATATGGTTTCATTATGACTTTTTACCCTATTTTTATAAATTATATGTTAGGGTTTTACTTTCGGTAATATCCACTTTGTTCTTTGCATGTGTCTTAATATGTTATATCTTTGGTCATTATAATTATATCATGATCTAAATAGTGGAAAAATGACCAAAATATCATTTATATTAATTTTATTTGTGTTATAATAATCTATATAATATAGAATTATGAAATGGAATACACCGTTCATAGAGACGAAAGACCTAACGTACACATGATCACTATTTCCTTTTAATTATCGTATTAAAAGAAAAAAAAGTAAATGAAATATATGTATATTTATATTTATATCATTAATAAAATAGAATTATTATATCATATATATCATATAAATTCACTAAATCCTTACTTAATACGTTCTATGTAGTCTGTGAACAAATCATATCGCTTTAAGGGGGTGGTAAACCACACTTTCTGAAACGAAATTGTCGTATTTACACCAAATGGAATGTATAAAGATTTCTGTTTTAAAAGGATTAAAAAAGATTAAAGATATAATAACTATAATATAAAACATATATAAATATATTTTTTATCCTAATTTCTATAATGAGAGGCATTAAATGAAATATGAAAAATCAACATTTAGTGTGGCTGTAGTTCACCGTACACATAAACAGTATAGTCATTACCTATAAGATAGATGTTTGCGTAAGTGTTGTTAGAACCCTTAACATAAAAAAATCTAGTAAATTTAGGATACTTCTGTTTTTATAAAATCATGTAATAAAAATAGACGGGGGAATGGATAATGAAAATAAAAGAAAAGTGTTTGAGGGAGTGTGTTACCTGTTAATCAGGTAAATCTATTTGGTTTGAACCAACGATCATCCTTGGATGACTTTCTTCCCAAAGGGTGGATTTAATGAGGAATGGAGGGATGTTGGGAGTATAATTTCTCATAGTTTGGATGATAAAACGTGACTTTGGATGTGTGAAGAAGTGGGAGGATAAGTGGCCTTTTTATAGTGGAGGAGCAGTAGAACTCTTGTAATTTCTTGGAAAAGGAAATCCATATAGATTTTTCACATTTAAAATAGATAAAATAGTATAAAAGTTTAGATAAAAGGGAGGATAGGGTATACATATGGATAGATAATGGATATAGGACAATTTTTAAGGTTCTTTTGGGTCTTAAATTTACGCTTTAGTCCTTAGATAATCTTAAATTTATTGTAATCGATGTAATTAATTATAATTACATTCACTAATATTTTTGGTAAAAAACTATGTAAACATTATTAGAAATTAGAAATTATTGTTATTACAAATATAGAATTCATTTTTACAAATTCCAATAACATAATTGGAATTAATTAATTTAAAATTAATCCCACTCACAGAACGACACTGGGGGTTTTTAAAATAAACAATAATAAAAACTTTTCTACGTTTTTATCTCCAATTTCAATGTGAAATTGGATCCAATGAATGAAATAAGATTAATTAATAAAAATATTTTCTAATTAATCTTTTAAACCAATTTAAAATATCATTTACCCTTATAAATAAATAATATTAAAAATATTTTTTTAATTAATATCCATTATTTGTAACTATTCATTAAAAATGAAACCTTATAGAAAAGATAACAAAAAGTTATCCTAAGAAAAATTACATGTTTCGACTGCAAAGATAAATTTTATTTTGACATATTAAATCATCAAAATTTAAAAAAATTGGATTTAATATGGGTTCTCTATTAAAAGGTTATAAAACTACTTTTATAAAAAATATTTTTTTAATGCATACAATTAGGTTTGTTCTTATCTTATGTCTATAAAATATATTGGATGAATATAAAAAAATATATGATTGAATATATAAAATATGTATTAAATTAATATCACTCAATAATGGTAATTAATTTATCTTATAAATAAAATTGTATTTTCCACATAAAATAGTCATTTATAAAATCATTCCCCTTATATTATTTTGGTTTCCATATATTATTCTAATTAAAAGGTAACCAATGAATTTAACTATATATATTCAAAATTTATTTAATCCAATAATATTCAACTAAATGTCTTTTTTATTTATTATTAAATAATAATATTTTAATAAAGAAGTATTGTTTAGTAATACTCAGTCTTGTATGTTGTGTATGGCATCAAGAAAAGTCAGTATTGTGTGTAACATAAGATAACCTTAATGTTCCATGTAGAGAAAGATAAGATTTATGTTTCATATAGTGCAGAATTAATTATTTTTTTATAATTCAATACAATCAAAGTGCTTTAATACAAAATAAACTATTTTTAGTGTTACGTGAAATGAAAAATATCAAAAATATTAAATTAATTCAAAAAATATATTTCATAAAATATTAGGGTGTTAAATTCAAGCCCACTTAAAATGAATTTCACCCTAAGATTTCATCTAGGTTATCAATATTTTAATACTATAAATTTACTTTTATATAATCCCACATTGTATAAATTAATCAAAAAACTTCCTTTAAAAATGGAATGTTAGAAACATAACGGTCACCCAAAGTAATATATAACTAGGGTTACACATGGGAGAACATAGGTGGTATGAGAAAACATTTACTTAGTGGAAAGGAGTAAATATTCATAGGAAGTGATTGAGTTCATCAATCACAAACAAGTGAAGGATCAAAGAAAAGTTTATGGCCTCAATGTTATAAATTTTTGACGATTTCAAAGGCCATAAATTCAAAAAAAAGGTATTAGGAAAACATTTCTTGATCACTTTCAGAACGTTGAGTAATTATTGATATGTTTATATAAAAAATTTATTACTTTGGTTTTTCTTTGATTAATTTATAATACATCAATTTCCTCAAGTAATGAATGTCTAGAAATTTACTTTGATGCATAAAGAACTAAAATATACTTTTAATGGATCTTAAGGCCCCTAAAAGAATGAATAGTATAACTATTTGTCTATTCAAAATAAATATACCTTAATATATAAAAATAATAAGTAATACTAATAATTCATAATTAATATTTATTAATCAAAAACAATTATAGATTAACCATGAAATCATGTAGGCTAGTAGTAGTCATTAAAAACTTATCGTCCTTCGGTCATGGGTTCAAGAACCGTGGCCCTATTGGACTTGATTGGTTGTCACCCGACACTCATGATATACTTTTATAAAATCACACTAATATAATTTCTAAAATACGATGGACATATTTTAAGTAAGTTTAATCAACATATATACTTTTAACCATGTTTTTCAATAAATACATCCTTTAATGTTTAACACAGAATTTTCATGAATGGTTAACCTTATAAACATTCCAAAAGATAGAAATACAATACTTTAGAAAGAAATTTATAAAATCAGATTAAAATTTATCCCCCATATATTACTAATTACCACTTGGATGTCACATTCCAAACATGTGAGTACCTTCATAAAGTATTCTCTTGAAACATGGAAATGACCAAAATTACCATAAATCCTTATTGAAAAAATGTGTGCTTCCTTATTACAAAGATTACTAGAAATATTCCTTAAATCCAAGAAGTTATAAAATTAATACTTAATGACATATACCACTTTTTCAATAATGATTTCCAGGGTAATCCATACCGTCCAATTTACTTATTCTTATCCAACATATCTTTATCCAAAAATTATTATCTCAATTTTAGGCATTAATTAAAGGCTACCTTCTCTTAATCATAATATCACCTTTCTATGAAATCAATTTCCTATGTCTTCATCACCCTTAAACATTTCGCTTTCAATACTTAATGAAATATTATAATGAAAATAATTATGTATTTCATGATTTATATAACATAATCTTTGAATTCTAAAACATAAATACTTCATTGATCCAACCGTATTCTTAAAAAATTACCCGGGCTTCATCAGATTATTCCATAATACATCTTTATTAGAATATGAAAGATGGATCATTTGAAAGTTTCCTCAAAACTTAAAATAATAATTGTTCTTATGTTTAATGTAATCAATACTAGAATAACATCACACACCTTTTTTATTTCGTTTGTGGTCTATCTATCATTATAAGTATAACCAATACTCATACCACCTTCCTAATTCTCTTTATGAGATTTCCACTTGAGAAATTTATTATCATAAAACCCATACCTTCCACATCATAAACATTAAATGTTAACCATGTTCCATTTAGTTATCTCTAGTGACTAAAACTAGAAATCATAGTATGAGAAACATTTATTATATTTGGATACCATATAATCTTGAATATTTACTAATAGGGTGACTAAATCAGGGATCATAAATCCTTAATCTATGAAACCTATGGTTTATCATAGGTTATTCATAGTCATACTGTATTTAAATCCTTTATTATGGTTCATAAAGTGTATGGGAATTCTTGAAGCATATCCCCCAAGAGATTGAAACTAGGTGTGTAGCAAGACCCATTATCGTGTACCAGATTACTCCGAGTTAGGCCTGAGACATCTTTTCAGAGTTGTGACTCCTAGGTAGATCTATGGAAGAGCTGCATCCACTTGTTGTATCTAGATAAGGATGTATTTCTAGGATACCACTCACTCCATCCGTTAAAAAAATTTTAGTAAAATTTTCTAAACATTGAACCATTTTTTTACCTATCGTTAGAGACACCACTAGATGAATCCTTAGAAATATACCTAGGGGTATCATTAATGTTTTATTATCATAGTTTACATATTTTAACTAAAACATTGCTCTGATTCCAACTATAATGACCCGGTATTAACATAAATAGATATTACATCACATTTGTAGAATACTTAAAACATTACAAAAATAGACGCCTGAAGAACGTATTAGTTCAGCGCCTTTGGAAACTTAGAACAAAAATATTCTAACTCTATGAAATATCTTCATCATTTACTACAAAGATATTCCCCATTAGTAATTCTACTTAAAAACCGTTCTTTATAATCTAGGGAAGGGAAACCTAAGAAATGGGTGAGATCAAATGCTCCGGAAGGGTAAATAAATGAAATGTGTAATCATATCATGAACATAAGGGTATGAGAATGTGATCATGATCATTAGAAGATTATACCCTAAAAAAATATCCTGATCATGAATCATGGAATAAATATTTTCATTTCATCTGAAATGAATCATAATAAAATAAAGAGAACAATTCATGAAAGAATAATAAAGGAATAAGACATGGAATTGTGGCATACACATAAGAATATAAAAACCCTAAGATAAGGATTCATACCAAGAACTTCATAACATGTTAGGATCGGGATAGTCACCCATGTAACAGATTCTATATTGGTATTCCATCCTATGTACCCTCACATTTTGGCATTGGGATACACTCATGTGTACCCTTTTGTTTTGGGCTTAGGGTGTCCTCCCATGTACCCTCTTGTTATAGGCTAGGGATACCCTCCCTTGTACCCTTTGAGCTCAAAAAAATTAGAATTACCCAATGCATTGGAGGGAGATATAGGTCACACCAGTCTCATAATGAAATAATATATATATGTGAAAAAAAATCCTATACAATCATATCATAACCCCTGAAATGAAATGTGTTTTATAAAAATCAAATCACATCTTAACTTGTGGAAAAAGAAATAGGTTTCATAGTCATTTCATCAAAACACAACCTATTAACATAATTGGGTTTCATTAAAATATAAAATGAGAAAGAGAAAAAGATTTCTCAAACATCATTCTATAAAACTCAAACCATTCATATAAGGAATTTGAATGGAATCATTAAATCATTTCCCCAGAAAGGCATGAGTAACACCAACAGATGCTATCTTAGATGGGAAATAATTTTTAAATATCTTTCAAAAATGATTCATGAGGAAATTATCCTTTATATATAAAATAAACTTATTAAAATTTAAAACATTTTGAAAACAATTTTCATGAAAATAAACTTTAAAACTTATAAATTAAGTATTGAAAACATTTTAGAAATCCCTTTTTTCTTGGAAATGATGAAAAAATTTTCAAAATAATTTTTCCTTGAGAACTTATAAAACAAGCTTGAAAACCATATAAAAACCATTTCATTGAAAATATTTTTTTAAAACAATTTCTTAAAATTATCATTTTAAACATGAAAATAAAGCATTTGGGAATTGATGACAAGTAAATTTGTACATGTTGTGTGAGGTTAAATGAATATTCTTTTTCACGGTAAAAAGGTTACAAAAATGCATCATTTTGAAAGAGACAATAATATTCAATTGAAAACATATGTAGAATAAAAAAGGGTAAAAATTTATTTTAATTATCATATTATATTATTAGAATATTCTTGTAAACCCATTTTAGAAAAAATGGTTTTTAAAGAATATAGATTTCTGACCGAAGAGATAGGTAAGGTCATATTTTCTTAAAAAACATTCTTAACTATATTATGTAACAAGAGTGATAAAATGGTACCAATATGTGAATATGTCATGAATAACTAGATTATAAGAAACTTCATGAGAGTTCTAAATATATGTATCATAATATTTCATCAAAGGAATCATAAATATAAATAATCTCAAAAAATGATGAGATTGTTTCAATAAATTCTTCCCATTTGGTAAATTTGAACCATACCCCCATATAATAAAATGGAATTAAATGAATCTTGAAATATCATAAAAATAATAATATTCATGATATAATACTTCAATTTAGGTATATAAACCTCATAGAAAAATATAGCTGCATAACATGGCATATGTCTCAATGAAGGAAAATTGAGACAAAATTGCTTTACTAATTTTGGTAACTTTTGAAACATAAACTACAAGAAATAAATTTAATTATAATAATCATATAATATATCCATGGAAATTATACCTGTAATAAATATTAAATTAATGGTTATTAAGGCATGTACCCCATATAAAAAAAGTGGGATGAAATACCCATATATTGTGTCGTGAATCGCTTCATAATCTTTCAAAAATCCTATATAATAAATTTAAGTTTATTTTAAATCCTTTACATAACCATATTCTTATATCTAATATCATGTATGGTTTTATTATTACTTTACATTATCCACTTTTTCATAATTCTATGTTATGGTTTATCTTTGGGTAATATTCACTTTGTTCTTTGCATGTACCTTAATTTGGGATATATTTTGTAATTATACTTATATCATGATTTCCTGAAAGTAAAACATGATATAAATATCTTTTATATTCAGTATAGTTATTTTATAATAGTCAATATAATATATAAGTATGAAATGTAATACATAGTTCATTTAGACAGTAGGCCGCATATATGCATGAACAATGTTTTCCATTTAATTGTCATATTGAAAGAAAGAAAGTAAATGAGATATATGTATATACATGAATGTATATATATCATTATTACAGTAAAATTATTATATCATATATATCATATAATTTCACTAAATTCATCCTTAATACATTCCATGTAGTTTGTGAACGAGTTACATTGCTTTGAGGGGGTGGTAGTCCACACTTCCTCTGACGACATTATCATATTTAAACCAAATATAAAGTATAATGATATGTGTTGTAAAAGGATTATATAAGACTAAAGGCATAATAAATATAATATATAACCTATATAAACATATTTTCCATCATAATGTCTACCATGATCAGTGTTAAAGGAAATATGAACAATCATCATGTATTGTGGAGGTATTTTGCTGTACACATAAAAAATATGTTCATTACCCATTAGATGGATATGTGTGTAGGTTTTTCTTGAACCCTTAGCATAAAAAATCCTATAATATTTAGGAAAATTTATTTTTTTATGAAATAATAGAATAATACTGGGTGATGTAGTGGAGAATTAAAATTAAAGAAAGGAGTTTGAGGGAGTGTGCTACCTATTTATCAGGTAAATCATTTTGGTTTGTACCAAATAGATTCTTTGAAATACTTTATTCCAAAAGGGATGATTAATGGATTAATATATAAATTTTTGTAGACTAATTGGGTAGAGTTATTATGAGCCAATGTGGCTTGATAGGTCTGAGGAAGTTGGAGGACTGAAAGAATTTTTATAGTGGAGGAGGAGTGTCACTCTTGTAAATTTTGGGAAAAGGAATTACATACATGTTTTCACAAATAAAGTTCATCAAATAATTGACCATTTTTAATAAAATTAAGTACAGGATCTAAAGTTTTCAATAAAATGACTCTAAAAAACGTTTATAGTTCATTTTGGCTCTTAAATTTAAGGTTTAGTCCTTAGTTAAGCTTAAATTTACCTTAATCGATGTAAATAATTGTAATTACATTCACTAATATTTTTGGTCAAAAACTAAGTTGAACTTATTATACATTAAAAATTATTATTATTAGAAATATGGAATCAATTTTTCCAAATTCCAATAATAGATTTGGAAGAAATTAATTTTAAATTAATCCCACTAATAGGACAACAGTGTGGGTTTTTAAAGTAAAAATAACCAATGTTTGATAAGTTTTTACATCAAATTTCACTGTGAAATTAGTTAAAATGAACTAAATGGGATTAATTAAACAAATATTATCTAAATAAATTTCTATACCATTTTAAAATATAATATAAACTTATAAATAGATTTTATGAAAAAGCAGTTTTGAATTAAAATCCAGCATTTTTAACTATTCATTAGAAAAATGAAACCTTATAGAAAAATAACAAAAGTTTATCCTAATATTAATATTATTTTTTGATTCAAAATGTAAATATTATTTTTACATATTTAATCTATAAATGTAACAAAAATTGGATTTAATAAGGGTTCACCATTAAAAGGTTGTAAACTATCATTATAAAAAAATATAGGATTTTTTTCATTGGGTTGAGTTTTTTCTTATCCCATGTCTATAGAATCTATTGGATGAATATAAAAGATATTTTATTGAAGATATAAAATATATATTAAATTAATATCAATCAATAATGGTAATCAATTTAACTTATTAAGATAAATCATCTTTTTCACATAAAATTAGTCTTTTATAAAATCATTCCCATTATATTCATTCTTTTCTATATTCTTTTCTAAGAAATAGGTAACCACTGAATTTAACTATATACTCATAAGTAAGTTAATCCTATAATATTCAATTTAACATCTATGTTTTATATTATTAACTAATATTATTTTAATAATTAATTTCTATTTTGTCACACTCGGTCTTTCGTGTAATGAAAGTCGTCGAGAAAAGTTAGTCTTGTGTGTAACAGAAGATAACCTATGTGTTTTGTGTAGAGAAAGACTAAATTTATAGTGCATTTAGTATATAATTAATTTTTTTGTTTCTTATAATGACAGATATACATATTTCTATAATATAAAATTATCTATTTTCAGTGTTGCATGAAATGAAAAATATAAAAAAAAACATTAATTCAAAAAAGATATTTCACAAAATCTCGGGATGTTACATCTAGGTAGGTAGTCAGTCTAACTCCAAGTATGTATCCCATAAGAGACATTACTCAAGAGATTCTTCAATTCATAATAATTATATCAGCTAATATTCATAAACTATATTCAATAACTAAATTCAATCTCATAACCAAAATAAAAATTCTGGTCCAGGTATATGTAAAACTAAATAAATTATGATACAGAGAATGTAACTACTTAGATGCATGTATTATAATCTCCAGAATTTGTTTAATATCTTAAAATAAAGCATGAATATTCATAATATAAATAATTTATTGACATGAAAAAAATAAAGGAATCATTTTTAAATAAATCATTAATTTAATAATTTAAACATGATATAACAAGTTATGAACAATTAATAAATAAAATAAAACAATAAAAATATTATAATTATACTTATCTCTATTTAAATTACATAATTAAAAATATAATCATTTTATATTCATTCCAATATTAACTCTTTCATATTCAAAATCATATGATGGTTTAGATTTATAAACAATGTATTAACCAATTTCTATTATGTAAACCATTTACACAATCTAAATATCATATACATAATAATATTTTAACTTGAAATCTCTTTTTATGTGGGATTAATAATATTCCAAATGATTCTCCTTTAATTTGAACAATTTAAAATAATTAATTATAAATAATTATCAATTTTAAATATGTACACATAATATTTTAGCATTATTTTGTAATTTATGAACACTTTATAAATTACCCAATTTATTTCAAAATAAATATTTCATTTTTAGATCATATGGCCTACCATATAAATTTTTAAAATATTTCTAAAACATTAATATTTAATATTTAGTAATATAAATGTTTCTCAAAAAATAATTAAATTAATTATAAACCATTTATAATTAATTAATTAAATAATTCCTTATAAATTAAAATATTTCAAAATACACTTTACAATGATTTATAAATATTTTATAAAAAATTAAATCTTAAAACAATTTTTTAATAACAAATGTTTACCCTTACGCATCTAGGGTGGTCTACGTAGATGTAAAATCCTTTGCCTTTATGCATGCCAAGTGTGTAAAGGTAACACCATAGTTACCTTTATGTAAGTGAGGTATGTAGAGGTACTGAATTGGTTGCCTTTACATTGTGTGACTCTGTAAAGTAACACTTTAGGTACCATTATAGAACCTAACTCTATAAAGGTATCACATCAATTACCTTTATATATCCCAAATACATAAAGGTAATGAATCAGTTACCATTACATAGCCCAATGAAATAATAAAACTCCTCAGTTATCTTTACATAGCACAACTATATAAAGGTAAAAAAATTTATAAGAAAATCGAAACCAATGATCTCTTTCTGAGTTTCCTTCACTTCAAATAAATATTTCATAAATATAAATCATAAGATATTTTTTATACCACTTTTAGGGATAAAAAATGTCTAATATAATTTGTAGTTGATAGTAGAAATGATTTAAATGCTTGTACATGATCTATGATAAAATAAATATAAAAATTGTATATAAAATGAAATAAAGAGCTTGATTTAAATGGAATACCGTACATCTATGATGGTATTTCAACCTTTTTATCTTTGTTTAATAAGATTGATAAAGATCAAAAGATTGGAATTCAAATGACATCACACCTCTGGAGGTATCCATGGTATAACTGAATCATTCATGAAATGAATAGGATAATCCTTCACCAATGATGTGCTTGCACCTCAATTTGTAACGGATGAAGAAATAAGAGAGATTTTGGGTTCATGGAGGTTCATCCAAGAATCTGCACAAATATACTTCTACTATATTATAGTATTATTATAAAGTGTATTTAAGAGTCTCTTAAACTATTATTGTATTTATTTATTCCCTTATAACACATGAGTAATTCCACAAATATCTTTATATTGACAACAAATACAACATAAAAAATATGGGATCAATATAATGTTATCAATATACCTCAATTATGAATGTATTATTGTATTATGATATACATTACAAAGTATGTATTTTTTTCCAGAAAACCCCTGAATGAATTATAATTCAATGAAAAATACTTAACATTGGTTAAGAATTAAATCAATTATGAGATAATGAATATTTTTGACCAAGTGAAAAGGAATTATCATGACCCCTCCCATAGCCTATACAATTTATTTAGATGGAACCTCATTCAAAGGGGCACTCTCAGGCTCTCGGATCTCGGATCATCTTCCCCTCCCAAGGTTTTTCTCTCTCCCCGGAAGTGTAGGATCCTTCATCCCACTCTCTTTTGGTCCTTTCTTATCTTTTTATTTCTCTACTTAGGGATGTGCTCTCTCTTGTTTCCCTCTTCACTCTGGGTATCCTCTCTTTACTTTGGCTCCCCTTGCTCCGTGAAGGTGCTTCTCTTACTCCCCAGTTGCCTATACTATGCTCTGACCTCAAGTTCCATCATTCTTCTCTAGGTTATATCTGGAGCGATGGACACATTGTGGTTATGGGATAAGTAGTTTTGAATCTATGGGTATTCTCGGAGGATCATTTCTTGTTTGTTTAGGGTTTCATCCCATGGTTCCTTCATCGATTTTATCCCCTCGTGGTGTTTCATTCAGAGAGTCCTTTAATTTCTCCAGGAACACACTCTTTATCGATGGTTTAGGATTTTCATATTTCGTTCTCATGATTTCAGTGAATGTTTTTTCTACTTAGCTGTGGTTGATATATTTTTTGTTTCTTGGTGGTGTTCAATTTGTGGTTTTGGTTCACTTTTGTTCACATTTGTCTTGGTGATGGCCGTCAGGTTTCTCCTGACAGTACCAATTCTTCTGTATTTTGTTGAGGTGTGATTTCTCTATACTAGTGTTTAGTTTCTTTCTGGTTCACTAGGGGTCGATGATGAATCAGTGTGATGAAATTTTTTATTATGGGTTCAATGGATTCTCTTATTTTATTTCATGATTTTGGTGATTTTGTTATCATTGGATTTATGGGGAATATCGAAGACTTGGTGTGATGCTTACACCAACTCCAGTGGTCTCTGAAGGTCTCTAGAATCTTGTGTGGTGGTTGGATGGTGATGATGAAGTAGTCATGGATGTAGATGTCAATTATGATAAGTCATGATAGTGAAACTCATGATAGTGATGACTAGATACTAACTTTGGGTAACACATGTGATTCTCCTGGATCTACTTTGGTGTTTGGATACTTTTGGAATTTTGAAATGTAGTACGGATTACTTTTATTTTTGGTTCCTACCTTGTATGTGGGTCACCACTCATCCATAATGTGGTATTTTTAAATAAAATAAAAAAATAATTTTCAGTTAGTCATGACCCCCTCCCTATAAAGGTACCCCTCCTAGGCTAGAAATGAAGGAGTAGAGATAATGACCCCCCTGAGTCTCAAATTCCACAGGCCTTGGGTTGAGGAATAACACCAAGGGAATATAAAATCTCACAAATGGAAGGCAATACCCTCATAATCAATTTAGAATCCAGAGATAGGGTATCAACCACTAAGAATCTCCATAACATAAAGTGAAAGGGTAAAACCAAATCTATACCATAATGAATGAATAATGTAAACAAATAAAAAAGAGTCTATATATAAATACCCAAATGAAAACATATGGGGGAGACTCAGAAACAACTCATATGTATGGTATAGTAATGTCCATCACAGTCCTCAAAATCCTCTTAGAGACCTGAAAATCTATTTTTATATATGTAAAATGGCCATAACATATATACTCAGTATGTTTATACACAAGGTATCTCATGAACATGTGAAAAGATAATACTAATACACCAATGAAAAAACAATTGAACTAACAAGAACGTAGTTAGGTCAACTAATAAATCCCTTAATCACTATATAACCCTCTCCAAAAAACATATCCAAGTGTAATAATATAATAATAAGCATATCAATGAAGGTACCACACCACACATTCCCATTGATTTTACACTTTAACACCCTAATATCTCACATCCTAGAATTTATATTCCTTATACAGTAATCCTTCTATAATACACATAATTCCCTATAACACCTCGGAAAATTCTTCATAACAACAACCTCATGTGAAACCAGTCATCACATCCAAATCCTATCCTAACCACTATTATAGAACCCAAATATTAAGGTATTGTAATCATGAAGTACATAAACCTTTTTCCATCCTCCTACCATGAATAACCCCCCACTATGAACCACCTCATCAATAATTTTAGGCATGACCATAAAGGAGATATATATGCAAGGCATCACAACTCATGCATAATAATATATTTGAGAAGAGAGAGTAGAGAAGAAGGGGTACTCATTCATCCACCCTGACTATCATGGATGATTTAAAATACACCACTAAAAACAATTTTCATGTCAAAACATAGTGCTTGATATAGGTAGAGTATGTATAGTAATGAAAATATAAATAAAATATATATTAGTCACACATAATCCCAACCAATGGGTTTATAACAAGAGCACATAAAAACTCCCAACATCACCACAAGGTATCATAGTATCCACCACTTGAATTTCCACCACTGAATACATCCCACATCAAAAAGAAATCCATAAAATAGACACATTCAATCATCCTTTTCATGCTAACACATTTCCCTATTTCCTAACTACCAACCATATTCATTAATCAAGTGAAATAATTTTATATTTAAATAAAACCAATTTAGACACAATCCCCATATATATTTAAGAGTTTATTGGTAATTAAAACCCATCACATTTCATTTTTATCATTAATGTTTTTATTCCATCACTACCAAGAAACTAACACAACACAACACACAACTCTAGAAATAACAACTCATCTATATCAAGCCGACTAACCTTGCCTTACATCCATCCAATAACACAATCAACACACATCTTGTCCATTATAAATCACCGCCACCATAGATAACAACCACCAAACATCACATCAGTTACAAGTATCATTTAGTTTTAAAAAAGAAGATTTCATCACAATTACTTTATTATTTAAAAAGTTATTCTAAAAAAATTAGATAGTTCATGAGAAAAAAATTTATTATCTAGATAAATGTTCATATCTTTTTTGATGCATAGTAAGTTTAATCAAACAATCAAAAAATGTTTCACAATTTCAATAGCCATAACAATGCTAAAAAATATCAATATATATCAAGGCTAAAAAGGATAACAAGAATGATTAACCATATACACAATTGCATAATAACAAGTAAAAGTAATGTGATTCTTTCCCTCCCTTTAAATTTCAATTATTCCATTTAATTATTTTTATGATGTTGGTATGTAATTTCTAAACTAAAGAAGTAAAAATAATGATATCCCCACATATAAAAATAAATATTGAGAGTTATAGGATCCCCTACCTTGATTTAATATTTAATTTGTATCACCTAAGACCTAAGGAGAAACCAACACTGATCTCAAAGGATTCACCACCAGATTCCTATGAAAGAAATCCATATTTAAAAACCACCAAAAATAGAAGAGACATACCAAAATAGTGAACCCCTGAATAGGAGAGAATGAAGATAATAAATGAATTGGGAAAGAGAGGTTTTCTTTGATTCAATAACACCAAAGAAAATGATCTAAGATGAACCATGGTGCTCAATACACCAAGGGAGGTGACTGGAGAATGGGATGATGATAAGGGTTCATCAAAGAGTTGTGGGAATATCTATAACTTGATATAATGTGGGTATCTAACCTCCCACATGTAAATATAGGCCAAAGTCCCTTGTTTAATACCAAATCTGAAAATTTTGTGCTATATCCTATTTTTTACTTGTTTTTTAAAAGGAATTTTTCCACCGCCATAGCCTAGACCATGTCCTAGGATGAGATGTAATGTCTCCTCCAACAACATCCAGAGGAAACCAAAATGGAATGGCTCCTATAACATAGCCATTTCTCTCTCACCACATCGAAGGATATGATTCAGTGAGCACGAGTTTCTTGTTTTAGATAGGCAGTCCCTAGAGATTCCACGCCTAATGACACAGACACCCAAGGGAGTTACACGCTTCATGTGGAATATAAAAAGACCACCATTCCAACATTCACGACTTCAAATTTTCCCCATGGCATGGTCACACAACCCATTTTCCACAGATTCACACCCTATAAAAAACACCATTTAAAACTTCTTGAAAATAGTTTCACATGTCATGGTGTTCCTCAAAAGGAAAAATACCTCCTCAAACCTCTATATCACCACCAAACAATCTAAAAAAATATCCAAGACTTTGGATAACCACAACAAAAATTCCTAGAAGGTCCAGGAAATTCCACAAAATACCTCTCAAATAGTTCTCATACTCATGAATTAAGAATACAACTACAAAACGGGGAAGAAAGGGGGTCTAAACAACCATTCCATTAGACACCTCTTAGAAATCTCTTTAGAACTGATACATTAACACAACCTCACACTAACATCATGTCTCATATTCTATAAACAACCATCCATACCTCCTTTTGAACCTCCATGTGTCAAAATACAATCATTACAACAACTATCACACCACACAACCCCAAGCACACAGATAAAGAAATGAAAACTCCCATATAGAGATATTTTCAGATTTAGATACACTAACTTGAATCATGGTTCTAAAAAACATCAGAAAAATAACTCATCATGGTTGGAAAGGGGTGTTCCCTTATTTATATGATGGAATCCACAATACACATTATAATTAAGGGAAGGAGAAAATGAACACTCATGGATCAACAAGATTCAAGAATCATATAATCACGAAAAAAATAAACAATAAAAAACTAAAAAAAAATCAGGCTACTGGGTATAAATCTACATCTCACACAGCTAAGTACTCTCCTCCAAGAAAAAATTATTCCAAAATAGAAGTACCAAGAGAATGTCTCATTCATGATTCACCTTCTCTTGCTTATCCTAGATCTCTAATGGCCACTTCACAAACATCATGTCATCCTCAATATCCAATTATCCCCACTAAATGACATGAGAGTCATCATGAAGATATCAATGAAGCTAACATATGTGGAAGTAATCATGAATCCTCTCTAGCCATAGTGAAATAACCAACCTCAAACTCTAAGGGTCTCCACCTATGATATTCACTGGATTTATTTTGGTCCTAGGATGACTTTATTATCTCATGAACTACCTGAACCTTCTCTTTCGTGCTATGAACCACATCATAACTGAGAACCAAAGACTCCCGAACATTGGACCAACACACAAACAATAACACAAATTCCCTTATAATGCCTCAAACATGGTTATGCTAAAGGATGAGTGGAACATATTTTTATAAAAATACTCAACCAAAGGCAAGTGATTTTCCCAAAATCTATATAAATAAATTATGAAATCTCATAACATATTCTCTAGTTTTTGGATGGTCCTCACCATTTATAGATCTATTTTAGGGTTTAAATTAGTGATAATGTGTAACTGAGTTCCAAAAGTTTGATGCAATCCTCTTTAGACTCATAAGGTAAAATGTATTCCCTAATTTGAGAAAATGGACCTCATAACTCAAAGAAGCCTTTTAGCATCATTATCATACCTCATTTCTAAAACATCAATTGTAATAAACTAGATAATTGATTTATGTATGAATATTTGTTCAGTTGTTTTTAAGAAAAAGTGGATTATTTTTGAAATTTTAGGAGTACATGCCGTGTAATTAGGATTGCACGCCGCGTATCCTTTTACCGTGTACAAATACGTCTTGGGAATGTAATGGCTAATACATGTCCATTTGAGGTGATGTGGCAGACCACTATTATTAGGGTCTAGTTTAGGAAAATACACAGCGTGTACATTAAATGAATACGCCTTATACTTTTCTTTTTTATTTGATAGGTCGGACTGGGGTTGCGTAAAGTCACCAAAATGCCTTATTCTAAACTTGTTTCGTACAAGAGAGGCCGAGTGTGATGATTCTCCTCCGAGTCACTGATCCTTCACCCGTTCTCTGAAATCAGACTCGAATGGGTGCGTTGGAATCCCACTGGTGAGTCCTTTCTTCTTCTAGAGCCTCTTCCCCTGATTTCTCCTCTCTCTTGAATTATTCAAGGTTCATCATTTTTGATGTTTTTGTAGATCTATATCATTATAGGATGATTCAAGAGAAAATTTTAGAGAATATTGATCACACAACGTCAAGGTATGTGGTTTGTTCCTTTCTATAGTTTGTCTTTGAGTTATATATGCTTAAATGCCAAATACCCTTGTCTAGGGTATTCCGTGTTTTGGAATTTAACCCTATTTAGTGCCTGATACGGTTTTCTTTTTAAGAAAGGGTTATTGAGTATGAATAAGGTTTATTACTTTGATTATGGAGGTTTTACCCTTGTTTTATTTGGTTATGTCCGTTGGGTCTAGAAAGCACGTTTGACTGATTTGTTTTAACACATAGTGTTGTTAGGATGGAGTTGTTGTTATATGTGATGCATGTGTTCGCATTATGAATGTATGACCAAAGGGAAATGACCGTGAGATGTTTCCAAAGTAGGGTATTTTGATAATGAATTATTATTATAATTAACCAGAGGTATTTACTATGAGAGCTTCCATGGGTTACTGGCCAGAGGGGTTAGACTATGAGAGCTATCCATAGGGTCATTATTAAATAAATGTTAAACAATATGGAATTGACTGTGAGAGATGATAGAGGGTCATTATACATTATTGTTTCTATGTATACCAAGGGTTATTGACTGTGAGAGCTACATAAGTGGTCATTTGTATTTGATTAGTGATATGTGAGTCCAAGGGGGATTAGACAGTGTGAGATTTCTAGAGGGTTAATGTAAATATTGAATGTTGTGACACATTTGGAAATACAAATCACAATATTGGATTCGGTCCTATTACATATTCTTCTGAGATACTTATTTGGGATACTTACTTGATTGAATGATAAACATTAAATGATAATGAATGTAAATGGAAAATCTAGGATTGGTTACTTTTTTTGTACTCTATGTTTCTTTGCTGCTCTTCCATTATTACATTCTATATATACTCACTGACAGTTAGGCATAGATAATGTGGTGGTTTATTTTTGGTATTCATCTCACACCCTATTTGGGTCATGCTTTTTGGCACAAATATATTATATAGTTTCAGGTATAGATAAGGGAAAGCAACCATCATCATCTGGTACTTGATTTCTATAGAGCTAGAGACCATGTGACCAAGATGAGGACTATAATGCTATTGGAGTTTATTGGGTTTTATTTTTGTACTTTGGTTTAGTACTGTATTTATAGTATTGTGACTTGTTTGGATGATTTTTTAGTCATATGTGGCATGCATCATTTATCTACATGCTTCAGTTTTTTTGTTTACTTTCAGTCATCCGATGTTAACTTTATTTTATGGTGTTACTTCTTCCCATAATATTATCTGTTTTTCTTGCTATGTTACTCTTCCAACGAGGGCATAGTTTCCCCACTATCACACCCAAGGCCCTCACTACTAGTCGGTAGCCTCTGGAGTTTGATGAAATGCACTTGAGGTGATGTGACCAACCAGGCATGAGGCACCTTTGGGAAACACCTGGAACTAGGATGTTACAAAGTGGTATCCAAGGTGTTATTTTCTTCATGGTCTTACAATTTGGATTATATATGAATGGATAAGAAGGAATAAGTAGTTGTTAATAAGTTGTTCCTAGGAGTAGCTAACCCTTGTATAGGGAAATGCCAATATACCAAGAACATTGCAATTTTTTTTTCTGAATTTTCAATTGTTATAGTTGATTTTATTTCATAGTTTGGTGACTCACATGCCTTGTACTGTTATCATTTATATTATTCAGGTTCTATTTCTGTTGCAACCTGATGAGATGAGGGTATTCCATCCCATTCATCATATAGGCACTTGATAGGGATCACATGTCATGCATTCTTATCATGCCATTTAGGGTGAATTACTGATTGAATTCTGTTTTGATAAATGTTGGGATAGATATGCTTGCTATTGTGATAGATGTCTTGATAGAATACCTACTATTTTGATAGGGTATTAGAAAATTCAATGTTTCATTCGAATGAGCGCCGAACTTTTGTCTCTGAGGTGTTATGGACCCTCTTGGATCAGAACATGGTGGATTATAATGAACTTTAACTGAATTCTATTATGATATGACCTGAATATGATGCCAAGAATTGATTCACGGGGATTATGGACCCCCATGGATCAAAATTTGGCATTTTAATGCTTGTTTTAGTGTTTTATGGGGTTCTGGAGTAGTTTTTAAGGATCACTGTCTGGAGAAACCCAGAATACATGACATGTGAAGATGAATACACACCATTTATCCTTATATTCAGTAAGATATTTTTCATAAGTACATGTTGTGTACTGCATGTACATGTCGTGTAGTCCTTATCCGTGTGACTAACTATGTGAGCAGAGACATGGGGTTGGGAAATTTTTGGGTGACACATGCAGTGTGCTGGGATTACACAACGTGTTGTAAGAACCGTGTCTCCATCCATGTGACCAATGACATGGATTGATGGAATTGATATTGAACATGCCGGGTCCCATTAGTACACGCCATTTTGAGTCATCAATTTCTCCAACCGTGTGACTAACAACACATGTGGTTATAACTTATGTGGTAGACACTATGTGTAGGATGAAAACGCCATGTAGTGTTACCTAGTAGAGAACCATGTGGTTTATCCATGTAGAAGAACTTGGGTACGAGGGAAAAATTCAAGTACACATCATGTTTGAGTACGAACATGTTGTGTGTATGGGTGTTACATGACCATGTTTGGTAGAGTTACACACCATGTTAAAAACTTAAGGGAACACACCGTGTAGGGGTTATACACGTTGTGTACCCCTATTTTGTAAATTTTTGTATTCTCCTATTCCTTTCTTCCACTTCTCTGTTTCAATCCCTATAAATCTTGAACTGAGGTGTGTGCTTGACCTTATAGATTCATTTCACCGATATGTCTACTTTTTGTATGCCAGATACAAGGTAATTATCAAACATTGGAAATGGGACATCATGGACTACAAACAGATCCTCCCATCATCCATATCTTGGCACCAGCTATTATACCGGACATAGGTGCTGATGCACAGTTTTGAGAAGGCTTCATGAGGATGATGCAGACTTTCCAAGGAGGACTGTATCCTGCCCCATCTATGGAAGAGCTGTCGCGGTTGTTCCAATAATGAAATCCTCCCACATTGTTTGGAAATGGAGGACCATAGGTTCCAGATTCATGGTTGGAGGCCATACCATTTATCTTTGAGCATCTAAAGACTCCTCCAGAGAGGTGGGTGAAGCCTGAGATGTACATGATTCATGATTCCACCAAGAGATGGGGGGATGATATCTCATAGGCGGGACACCAATAGGATATGTCCTGGGAATATTTTTAGAGGACCTTCTATGATTACTTCAATCCCAAGAGGTTGAGGGCCGATCATGCCCAAGAGTTCAAGAATTTGCAGCAGGGCACTCTTTCAGTGATAGAGTACTCTTCTCATTTTATAGAGTTACATGGATTCACACCTATTCTGGGAGGTGATGATTTATCCTTGTCTAGGTGATTTGATGATGGTCTTAGGTATGACATCCAACTGTATGTTAATATATTCAGGATGACATCATTGACAACTATAATGAATCAGGAACTAATTACTGAGTGTGATATGGGGGATTTGGGAGCTTTTAGCTAGGGTGGATCAACATCCAGGGCTAGTAAAACTTTTAAAAATAACACGAAGTACCACATGGAGATTACAAGAAATGTTTATTCAGGTAGACAAGTGGTAGGCTACCAATACGAGAAGAGAGGGTATACTAGACCACATTTCCTGAGATACCCAGTTGAGTGTCGATATTGTGGAAATATGGGCCATATTCAACATTTTTTCTAGGTGTTCTCACCAGCAGCGAGTGATAAGGGTTTTTAATAACTCCACGTATAGGAGAAAGACCATTAGTTTCTCATCAGTCATGGAACTGAAGTTCATCTGGGCGTTCAGGATGAAGAGGATGTCATGGCCATGGTAGTAGGGCTTTAGGATTTCAGCAACAATAGGGTGGATAATCTCATTGTAATCGGGTAGGGTAGTAGGGCCGCAGTGCAGGTCAGACTTTTGTAGTGGAGGAGATCTAGTATAAGCAGGATCCCTGAACCTCTACGGTTAGAGGTACGATTCTAGTTGCCTCAATTTTATCTTTTTCTCTTTTTGAAAAAGCGGCCTCTCATAGTTTTATATCTATTTCCTTTGTGAAGATCCTTGGGATCTATATCATTACTTCTGAGGATGTTATAAAGCTAGACATGCCATTGGGGATTAGGATAGCTAGTGTAAGTCTGTGTAAGGAGTTCCCTCTTGAGGTTGATGGGTGTCACTTCTTATGGGACCTTTTTTGTCATAGCGATGGTGGGCTATGAAGTCATTCTCAAAATGGAATGGTTAGTTCCCTTATTTTCATTTGTCAATATCTATCGCCATAGGGTGAGTTTTACATCACTAGAGGGAATATTATTTCTACATAAGGGATAATGGGATGTCCAGGAATGCATAGATGGACCCGAGCATCATGGGTTGAGAGGTGTTACAACTCATATTTCTAGTTTATATCTGGATTACTAGGGGACATCACAAATGGACTTTCCTCTAGTGGTGGATCATTTGCAGGATGTCTTTCTAGAAGAATGTTTATGTTTTCATCTAGGGAAATAGGTTTAATTTTCTATTGAACTTGTTCTAGGGGCAGAACCGATGTCCATTCCTCCTTATAGGATGGATACACCAGAGTTACAGAATCTCAAGAAGAAGTTAGAGGAGTTATCAGTAAAGGGTTTCATCTAAACTAATACTTCTCCTTAGGGTTCGCCTATCCTTTTTTTGAAGAAGGCAGATGATACACTTAGGCTTTGTGTGGATTATCGGATGCTGAACCAGTTGACAGTCAAGAACCAATATCTATTACTGAGGATTGATGATCTATTTGATCAACGTTTATGAGGCCGACTATTCTCGAAGATTGACATGAGATTCGGTTATCATCAGTTGCGCGTTAGACCATCAGATATACCTCTTACAGCCTTTCAGAGTAGGTATGGTCTATACGAGTTTTTGGGTATTCCATTTGGTCTCACCAACGCACTGATAGTTTTCATGGCCCTGATAAACCCAGTATTCCATCCTTACTTTGATTATTTTGTGGTAGTATTCATGGATGATATCTTGGTGTACTCCCACACTCAACACGTCCATTTCGCATATCTTGAGATCATTTTGAGTACACCGAGAGAGCATTAGTTATATGATAATCTCTCAAAATTCAACTTTTGTATGGAAAAATTCACTTCTTGGGTCATGTTTTCTTGGCAACATAAGTTTCAGTAGACCCAGAGTAAGAGAGAGTAGTGGTTTCTTTGGAGCAGATGAAGAAGGTCTTTGAGGTACAAAGTTTTCTAGGGATGGATGATTATTACATGCATTTTATACAAGAATTTTAATTCTTAGGATCACCATTAATGGGCTTGACTAAGAAGGTTGCAAGGTACTTGTGGATAGATTCCTGTAATTCAGCCTTTCAGGAGCTAAGAGGGAGGCTGAATTCAGCCCCGATACTAGTTTTGTCAGAGCAGGGAAAGTGTTATACCATTTACTATGATGCATCAAGTATCGGGATGGGTGTAGTGCTTATGCAGGGGAAGGAGTATTTTCATATTGGTCTTTGCAGTTGAGGCCACATGAGAGGAATTACCTGACGCACAATCTCAAGATAGCTACAGTAGTGAATGCTTTATACTATTGGAGGAATTATCTTTTGGGTGAGCATTTTGTGGTATTCACTGACCAGAAAAGTCTCTAGTATATCTTTACTCAGTGTAATCTTAACTTGAGACAATGAAGGTGGGTTGAGTACCTTCAGTCCTTTGACTTTGAGCTTTCCTACACACCTGGGATGGGAAACACAGTGGCATATACATTGAGATGGAGGACTCAGATACATGAAGTTTAGGATGACTGAATTGAGTGGAAGCTTATGGACCTTTTATCTGAGATTCATTTGAATGTTTATGACAGACAGGGGAAAATTTTTCATTCTTCTATATCTATTACCTCTACTCTTCTGGAAAAGTGAGAATGAGGCAACCATCGAACTCCAAAGTCCTAGTCTTGTAGGGGAGTGTGTCAGGAGAGGACCCTACTCCTGGGTATACCATAGGCGAGGATGATATCTTCCACATTCATGGATGCGTATGGGTGTCAGTAGACATACTCAAGGAGATGATAAAGGATTTGCATTCCTCAGCATGGGAAGTTCATCCTGGTGTCACCAAGATGTTTCAAGATCTACACCGCTAGTATTGGTGGCCATGTATGAAGAGGGATGTTGCTAGTATTTTTATGAGGTGTTCCACCTATCAGCTGGTGAAGGAGGAGCATCAGTGACCAGAAGGGATTTTACAGTAGTTACCCATTCCCGAGTGGAAGTGGAATGACGTTACAGTGGATTTTGTAATGGGTTTACTGATGTCTCCATGAAGGAATGATGCAGTTTGGGTTGTCATTGATAGACTCATGAAGGTTTCACACTTTTTACCAATCAAGGAGACCTTCAGTGTTGATGAGATTGGAAGGTTTTATATCTAGGAGATTGTAAATTTTCATGGGGTTCCATGCTCTATCGTTTCAGATAGGTATGCCCATTTTACTTCTTGTGTCTGGTAGGGATTATATAGGGATTTGGGCACACATGTACTTCTGAGTAAAACATAACATCCCTAGAAATATGGCTAGTTCAAGGACATGATTCAGGTGCTGGAGGACATGCTTCGAGAATGCATCCTAGATTTTGGAGGTTCTTGGGAGAAACACATACCACTAGTAGAGTCTTCCTTCAATAATAGTTTTTAGGTGATGATTCAGATGACACCTTAGGAGTCTTTGTATGGTAGGCCATGCCGATCACCCCTATGTTGGATGGAGTTAGAGAGGAAGCTATGCTAGGACCTCATCTTGTCTAGGAGTCCACTGAGCAAGTGGAGTTGATTAGAAAGAGGATGGATACTGCATAGACTTGCCAAAAGTCTTATACTGATCGACGAAGATGAACTCTGGAATTCAAGGTTGGAGATCATCTTTTATTTCGTGTCACACTGAGGTTGAGAAATAGATGGATTAGGAGATATGGGAAGCTTTCACCGAGATACATCATGCCATTTGAGGGTTTGGAGAGAGTCAAGATAGTTTCCTATCAGTTGTAGTTACCTCAGAGGTACCATGCTATGCACAACGTCTTCCACGTTTCTCAGCTATGACGTTATTTCTAAGACCCATCTCATGTTTTTCAACTCGAGGAGGTTGAGTTGGAAGTGAAGGCATCATTCGAGGAGCATCCAATCTGGATTGTTGATCGAATACGTATGTTTATCCATGGCTGGTCTTTTCCTATACTATAGGTGCTATGGAAGCATGGGTGGGTACAAGACAAGACTTGGGAGAGGGAGACTGATATGTGATCGTAGTGGCTGGAGATGTTCGAAAGTTCTTCTTCAACACCTTATTAGGGAAATTTGGGGACAAATTTCTTTAAGGTGGGAAGTTTGTAAGAAATAGAATCTTCATTTTAGGTACGAATCTTGTTTTAGGATGTTTTTGAGAAAAGGGGGAGAATTTGGATATTTTATGAGTACACACCGTGTGCCTAGGAGTACACGTCGTGTACCCTATTTTTGTGTACAAATAGGTCTCGGGCATGTAACGGCCGGGACATGTCCATGTGGGGTGACATGGAAGACCGCTAATGTCGAGGGCCAATTAAGGAAAATACAAAACATGTACATTAAATGAACACGCCATGTACTTTTATTTTTATTTGATAAGTCAGAGAGTGGTCACGTCTAATCACCAATAATGTCTTCTTCTAACCTCATTTCATCCAGGAGAGAACGAGAGCAATGATTATTATACAAGCCACCGATCCGACATCTAGTCTCCGAATCAAACTTGGGAAGGTGCGTTGGTATAGCATCCCGCCTTTTTATAACATAAACTTTCATTACATTACACAAAACTGAGGATCTTTAAGGTTTAGTGTTTTGGAAACTAGGAACATAATACATGAAAACAACATAAAACATTCTTATTAAACACTTGAAAGGCTTATCCTTATGTTCATCCTAGGTTCATTACTGCATCTCATAACCTGGGGACATACATCAAAAGAAAGGGTGGGAAAAAGGCCCAGTAAGGGAAACAAGATGAACATTTTACATGTGAACTTGAGATACTTCAATAAGGACATGAAAAGAACTTTAAGGCATGAGAAAGAAATCATGAGGCATTTCATAATAAAAATAAAATTTTTCATAACTTGAAGATGTGGCTGAAAATTTAATATTGAAAATCATTTCGTTTCACCAAGGTCCATCCCCAAGGTGTCATTAAAAATTACCAAGGTTATTCACCACGGCGTCGTTAGAAATGGTCATCTCTAGAGATTAAGTCTTTACCCAATGCATTGGAGCGCTATCAGGGCGCACCCTTAAATTTGCCTTTATTATCATGTGAGACACATATATCATCATCAAATATTTCATAAAGAACCCATGTAGCACAAAATAAATGGGTTTCATTTCGTAATCATAACGTTGTAAAAACTGCTTTAAAGACATGATCTTTACATCACTTTAAAACCCACCGAAAAGGAAGGTGGGTCTCATGTATGTAAATCCCATAATTTAAAATAGAACATTTTGGAATATATGTGAATACCCCTTTAGAAGAAAGAGCTTTGAGTATTCACTTAATAATATAAAAGAACTTTAGAAAAAGAGAGAGACATTTTGAGATGGAAATTCTGCAGCATAACGACTATGTTACGAGGTTTTAGAAGACATTAAAAAGAGAGGGAAAATGGGTCAAACATTCATAAATGACCCATAAAACAGTATATGGATAGAATAAGAAGGATACATGATCATGTTAATGAAATTTCAAGGACATACCATTTGAAATAAAAAACATGGAAGAAAGACAAAAATTAGATTTCTCTTATGAAAGTTCGGCAGCCTAACGACGTTACTTAAACTTCAAACACAATGATTTGAAAAGATAAAATAGGGTCTCTCATCATGTGAACATAAGAGTTAAGTATGATATATATAGAGATAATTCCCCAACAAAATTAAAAAGGAACTTGAAAGACTTGACATGAAAGTAGAACTTTGAAAAGAATGAGAAGGGTGAAAGAATCCCCTAAAAAAAATTCGGCAGCCTAACGACGCCACTTAAAACTTCAAAATACTTAATTGAAGAGATCAAATGGCTTCTCTCATCATATGATCATAAGAGTCCAGTATGATAGATATAGAGATCATACCCCAACATAACAAAAAAGAACTTGAAGGAATTGACAAGAAAGTAGAACTTCAAAATGAGAAGGGTGAAGAACCACTAAAAAATTCGGCAGCCTAGCGGCGCCACTTAAAACATCAAAATACTGAATTGAAGAGATCAAATGGGGTCTCTCATCATATGAACATAAGAGTCCAGTATGATAGATATAGAGATCATACCCCAACATAACAAAAAGGAAATTGAAAGAATTGAAATGAAAGTAGAACTTCAAAACGAGAAGGGTGAAGAACCACTTAAAAATTCGGCAGCCTAGCGGCGCCACTTAAAAATTCAAAATACTGAATTGAAGAGATCAAATGGGGTCTCTCATCATATGATCATAAAATATCAGTATGATAAATTTAGAGATAATACCCCAATATAATAAAAAGGAACTTGAAATACTTTACATGAAAATAGATCTTGAAAAATGAGAAGGGAGAAAGAGTCCGTTACAAAAATTTCGGCAGCCTAACGGCGCCACTTAAAACTTCATAAAATGAAATAATGAGAGTAAGAGGGGATCTCTCATTATATGAACATAAATAGGGCAGTAAGAGGAGTATAAAAGAACATCCTCCAACATAATAACATGTAGAATAAAAGGAATGACATAAAAGAGATTACTTGAAATGAAAGAGAGAGGTCGGATCCCTTACCTTAAAACATAACTCTTAAAACTCAAAGGTTGGGACCTTGAGGGAATGGGGGCACCATGGGAGGACTACTTGGGAGGTAATGAAACCAGAACTTCGTTGGGGGAGAGTGGGGAGTTGAATGGATGAGAGGATGGCTTGGTATTTATAGGGAAAGTGAGGGGACAAGGCATTAATGGACAAGGGACACCTCATTAGTTGTTTTGGCAAAACCATGGGATTGCCCATGGTATTTGCCCATGGTATTGTCCACTTGGGACACATCATACCTTATATTACTATTCATAAGTCGACCATATTGATTACATACTTAATACATCATTTAATGATGTCATTAGACACCCGTAACTTAAAAATTGTATTTTCACTATTCATCGAAAATTCAACTTTCTCAGAATAGTCCCAAAATTTCACCTTAACCAAATATCAATTCTATGATTACAAATATGAACTCCATTTTATAAAAATAAGTTTCTAAATATTTTTAATTTAATTTTTAAATAAAAACACTATTCACTAAAAATTTATTTTTTTCAGAAAAAACTTCAAAAATTACCATAACATAATATCGGTGCTCTGAGTTCAAAAATGAAATCTGTTTTATAAAAATAATTTTCTAAATATTTTTAATTAAAATTTTAATTAAAAAACACTATTCACCCGAAAAAACTAATACTTGAATAATAATTTATGAAACCGTTATTTAACCATTTTATTGAATCACATTACTTAATCAAGGTGCCTAGATTATATTAATACTTTCTTTAAGTGAGATTGCTAATCCATTTGGTCACATTACTAATCCTAAGCGTAAAATCACTATTCATAATTTACTATTCATCAAAAATCAAGTTGATCTTATTAGACTCGAAATTTCGTATTGAACATAATTGTAGAAGACCATTTTTTGAAAATCATTACACATTTTTATTTATTTAAGGTTTACATAAACATTTTTAAAATATCCTTTCTCTAAAATTCATCAAAAATATGCATACTATATTTATCTGGACATTTGAAAATTCATAAACTTCATCATAAGAAGAAATCCAAATTTTTATTTAAAACAAAGGATTACACAAGGCAATTACGGTCTCCTTACATAGCCCCTTATCACACCAGCATAGGACCTAAGTGTAAGGTGTGCTAAGGTGAGATAATCTGAGGGAGGCTCGGCCAACATCGCACGAGTCGTAATTTCTATCAGTTTGAACTTCTCGCGAAGGCGATCCCGTTCTAGATTCACACAATGAAGTTCAACTTGGGTTTGGTCCAGAGCAAAGCCCAGTGGTGCTTCCTCCTTCCCAAGTTCTGTTAGATGGGCTTCGATCGGTCCAAGACTACTGGGTGAGGCCATCGAATCTTCTTTCTATATTAATTAACCAAGATTTCTTGTATTTAGAGACAGTAATCAAAACATTTAGTTTCCAGCGGTCATATTGACCAATGGTCAAATAATAGTCAAAACCCAACAGTCTCATTTTAATTATACTAATGTTATCAAATGAAACATTTTTGTTGAGTATAAAAATAAAATAAAATAACACATAAAATTAGGAAATAAGATTTATTCAAAATTTCGGGTCGTTACAATCTTCCCCCCTTAAGAAATTGCGTCCTCGCAATTTTTAAAATTGGGTTTTGAAATTTCATTGAAAGTCCCACATCGGAAAAGGAGTCAGTAAAACTATTACTTTAAAAGAAAGAAAGGGAAGTACAAAGGTCACCCGAGTTAACCCATACTAGGATTCCATGGAGGAAAACATGGACATGGAAGAAAAAAAAGGGTCAATTTCTGGGGAAGAGTGATAGAGAACATGATTAGGAGAACATTAACCATAAGAAAATCCCAAACTTATGATGTGTGTAAACGGTCTTTGATTACCAAGTAGGAAACGTAAACCAACAAAGTTTTTGTTTCACGTTCCTTTTCATAAATTTTAGTAATTCATTTACAACATAAAACAAAAACATAAGATAATATACCTATCTTCATGTAGAGTTTCATCCTTTAATAAGTTTCTACCCAAAACTAATCTTTTCTCCAAATTATGAGCATTCAAAACTACTTGGTGTCATCAAAACACAAGAATCATCTTCATAATCCACAAAAGATTAACTATCTATTTCTTCTATCTTTAAACATTATCCCAAAAACAGAAAGGGTAAGGTAAAACAACTCTTCAAAAAG
Organism: Viscum album; assembly: GCA_963277665.1. NCBI lineage: Eukaryota > Viridiplantae > Streptophyta > Magnoliopsida > Santalales > Viscaceae > Viscum > Viscum album. Next base: position 1,044,129,553 of record OY728125.1, read on the forward strand.
AAATAATCCCATAGGAATGGAAACTACTTTTAAATCTTCAAAGTTCCATGGTACTACCCAAAGTTCATCATAGTCCATTCCATAAATAGCTATCCTTAAAAATCCTCAAAATAAACCAAACTAATATTGAAACCCAAATACAAGAAGGATTTGATAACATAGTCTTCCAAGGTAAACTTTATCATTCATCTCCAAACAACATCAACCAATCCTAAAAAAGTAACTAAACTAAACATATTTACCCCAAGATAGGTTAATAATTTCCATAAGTAACCTAAATTACTATAATTCCACCTTAAATTCATCGATTCTTCAAAATATAATTCAACCCTACTCTTCAATGAAAATACCGTAGTAATCTATTTACCTCGATCATATAGGGTCCCCAAAATAGTGAACATCTTCAAAAATAATAATCATATTTTAATCCCCTAATCATCCATGTCATATTAATACGAAAATCGTCGCATTTCCTATTACATTGGTTGTTTGGACATGTTCTTCCATTTCCCACCATTAACTATGAAGAGAAAGCATAATTAGGGGCTTAAGTACTTAGCCAATAATCATGAAAAGGAACTGAAAGCATATAAGGATAACTTGTAAAAGAAAAGTATACCCTAACTTGTGATCCCCTAGGTCCCCATCTAGGTTATCCATGATCATATATTCTTATGTGAATCCTTATTTTATTTTATCTTTGTTCCTTTAACAATGGTTCATACTAAGCTTATGAATTTACCAAAGCATATCCCCCGGGAGTGTTGTAACCAAGATTGTAGCAAGGCCCGTTGTCGTGTACCAGTTCTCGTTCGAGTCTAGATCAAAGCAGTGTTTTCGGGTTTTACACCTATGTACATCTGTGCTAGAGCCACCTCTACCTTCTCGTATCCAGACAGGGATGTATTTGCTTGGCAACCCCTTACTCAATACTCACCAAATTACCAGGAAGATTTCCTATTTTTTTAACTTTTCTATAGGGTTCTTCCTAGAGTTTTCATATCCTAATTTCCACAAATAACTAAACCTTCCTTTGATACCAACTATAGCATCCCGCCTTTTTATAACATAAACTTTCATTACATTACACAAAACTGAGGATCTTTAAGGTTTAGTGTCTTGGAAACTAGGAACATAATACATGAAAACAACATAAAACATTCTTCTTAAACACTTGAAAGGCTTATCCTTATGTTCATCCTAGGTTCATTACTGCATCTCATAACCTGGGGACATACATCAAAAGAAAGGGTGAGAAAAAGGGCCAGTAAGGGAAACAAGATGAACATTTTACATGTGAACTTGAGATACTTCAATAAGGACATGAAAAGAACTTTAAGGCATGAGAAAGAAATCATGAGGCATTTCATAATGAAAATAACATTTTTCATAACTTGAAGATATGGCTGCAACATTTAATATTGACAATCATTTCGTTTCACCAAGGTCCATCCCCAAGGTGTCATTAAAAATTACCAAGGTTTTTCACCACGGCGTCGTTAAAAATGGTCATCTCTAAAGATTAAGTCTTTACCCAATGCATTGGAGCGCTATCAGGGCGCACCCTTAAATTTTCATTTATTATCATGTGATCCACATATATCATCATCAAACATTTCATAAAGAACCCATGTAGCACAAAATAAATGGGTTTCATTTCATAATCATAACGTTTTAAAAACTGCTTTAAAGACATGATCTTTACATCACTTTAAAACCCACAGAAAAGGAAGGTGGGTCTCATGTATGTAAATCCCATAATTTAAAATAGAACATTTTGGTATATAAGTGAATACCCCATTAGAAGAAAGAGCTTTGAGTATTCACTTAATAATATAAAAGAACTTTAGAAAAAGAGAGAGACATTTTGAGATGGAAATTCTACAGCATAACGGCTATGATACGAGGTTTTAGAAGACATTAAAAAGAGAGGGAAAATGGGTCAAACATTCATAAATGACCCATAAAACAGTAGATAGACAGAATAAGAAGGATACATGATCATGGTAATGAAATTTCAAGGACATACCATTTTAAATGAAAAACATGGAAGAAAGAAAAAAAATTAGATTTCTCTTATGAAAGTTCGGCAGCCTAACGACGTTACTTAAACTTCAAACACAATGATTTGAAAAGATCAAATAGGGTCTCTCATCATGTGAAAATAAGAGTTCAGTATGATAGATATAGAGATAATTACCCAACATAATTAAAAATGAACTTGAAAGACTTGACATGAAAGTAGAACTTTGAAAAGAATGAGAAGGGTGAAAGAATCCCCTAAAAAAATTCGGCAGCCTAACGACGCCACTTAAAACTTCAAAATAATTCATTGAAGAGATCAAATGGGGTCTCTCATCATATGAACATAATATTCCAGTATGATAGATATATAGATCATACCCCAACATAACAAAAAGGAACTTGAAGGAATTGACATGAAAGTAGAACTTCAAAATGAGAAGGGTGAAGAACCACTAAAAAATTCGGCAGCCTAGCGGCGCCACTTAAAACATCAAAATACTGAATTGAAGAGATAAAATGGGGTCTCTCATCATATGAACATAAGAGTCCAGTATGATAGATATAGAGATCATACCCCAACATAACAAAAATGAACTTGAAATAATTGAAATGAAAGTAGAACTTCAAAACGAGAAGGGTGAAGAACCACTTAAAAATTCGGCAGCCTAGCGGCGCCACTTAAAACTTCAAAATACTGAATTGAAGAGATCAAATGGGGTCTCTCATCATATGATCATAAAAGATCAGTATGATAAATTTAGAGATCATACCCTAACATAATAAAAAGGAACTTGAAATACTTTACATGAAAATAGATCTTGAAAAATGAGAAGGGAGAAAGAGTCCGTTACAAAAAGTTCGGCAGCCTAACGGCGCCACTTAAAACATCATAAAATGAAATAATGAGAGTAAGAGGGGATCTCTCATTATATGAACATAAAATGGGCAGTAAGAGGAGTATAAAAGAACATCCTCCAACATAAGAACATGTAGCATAAAAGGAATGACATAAAAGAGATTACTTGAAATGAAATAGAGAGGTCAGATCCCTTACCTTAAAACATAACTCTTAAAACTCAAAGGTTGGGACCTTGAGGGCTTGGGGGAACCATGGGAGGACTCCTTGGGAGGTAATGAGACCGGAACTTCGTTGGGGGAGAGTGGGGAGTTGAATGGATGAGAGGATGGCTTGGTATTTATAGGGAAAGTGAGGGGACAAGGCATTAATGGCCATGGGACACCTCATTAGTGGTTTTGGAAAAACCATGGGATTGCCCATGGTATTTGCCCTTGGTATTGGACACTTGGGACACCTCATACCTTATCTTACTATTCATAAGTCGACCATATTGATTACATACTTAATACATCATTTAATGATGTCATTAGACACCCGTAACTTAAAAATTGTATTTTCACTATTCATTGAAAATTCAACTTTCTCAGAATAGTCCCAAAATTTCACCTTAACCAAATATCAATTCTCTGATTACAAATATGAAATCCATTTTATAAAAATAATTTTCTAAATATTTTTAATTTAATTTTTAAATAAAAACACTATTCACTGAAAATTTATTTTTTTCAGAAAAAACCCCAAAAATTACCATAGCATAATATCGGTGCTCTGAGTTCAAAAATGAAATCCGTTTTATAAAAATAATTTTCTAAATATTTTTAATTAAATTTTTAATTAAAAAACACTATTCACCCGAAAAAACTAATACTTGAATAATAATTTATGAAACCGTTATTTAACCATTTTATTGAATCACATTACTTAATCAAGGTGCCTAGATTATATTAATACTTTCTTTAAGTGAGATTGCTAATCCATTTGGTCACATTACTAATCCTAAGCATAAAATCACTATTCATAATTTACTATTCATCAAAAATCAAGTTGATCTTATTAGACTCGAAATTTCGTAGTGAACATAATTGTAGAAGACCATTTTTTGAAAATCGTTACACATTTTTATTTATTTAAGGTTTACATAAACATTTTTAAAATATCCTTTCTCTAAAATTCATCAAAAATATGCATACTATATTTATCTGGACATTTGAAAATTCATAAACTTCATCATAAGAAGAAATCCAAATTTTTATTTAAAACAAAGGATTACACAAGGAAATTACGGTCTCCTTACATAGCCCCTTATCACACCAGCATAGGACCTAAGTGTAAGGTGTGCTAAGGTGAGAGAATCTGAGGGAGGCTCGGCCAACATCGCACCAGTCGTAATTTCTATCAGTTTGAACTTCTCCCGAAGGCGATCCCGTTCTAGCTTCACACGATGAAGTTCAGCTTGGGTTTGGTCCAGAGCAAAGCCCAGTGGTGCTACCTCCTTCCCAAGTTCTGTTAGATGGGCTTCGATCGGTCCAAGACTACTGGGTGAGGCCATCGAATCTTCTTTCTATATTAATTAACCAAGAATGCTTGTATTTATAGACAATAATCAAAACATTTAGTTTCCAGCAGTCATATTGGCCAATGGTCAAATAATAGTCAAAACCCAACAGTCTCATTTTAATTATACTCATGTTATCAAATGAAACATTTTTGTTGAGTATAAAAATAAAATAAAATAACACATAAAATTAGGAAATAAGATTTATTCAAAATTTCGGGTCGTTACAGTTGGAATCCCACCAGTGAGTCCTTTCTTCCCATAGAGCCTCTTCCCCTGATTTCTCATCTCTGTTGAGTTATTCATGGTTGATAATTTTTGATGTTTTTGTAGATCTACGTCATTCTAGGATGATTCAAGGGCTAATTCCAGAGTATATCAATCATACAACGTCGAGGAAGGTGGTTTGTGACTTACTGTAGTTTGTTTTTGAGTTATATATGCTTAAGTGATGAATATCCTTGTTTATAGTATTGTGTGTTTTGGAATTTAACACTATTTCATGCCTGATATGGTTTGTTTTATATGAAAGGGTAATTAAGTACGAATAAGGTTTATTACTTTAATTATGGAGGTGTTACCCATGTTTTATTTGGTTATGCCCATTGGGTCTAGAAAGAATGTTTGGATGTTTTGTTTCCGTGCCTAGTGTTGCTAGGATAGAGTTGCATCTATATGAGATGAATGTGTTCGCATTATGAAAGTATGACCAAGGGGAATTGACCATGATAGATTCCCTATGTAGGGACTTTTGATTATGAAATGTTATTATAATCGACAAGATGTATTGACTGTGAGAGATTCCAGGGGTCATTGACCGGAGGGGTTAGACTATGAGAGCTACCTAGAGGGTCATTATTAAATAAATGTTAGACCATAGGGCATTGACTATGAGAGATGCTAGAGGGTCATTATAATTTATTTTTCTATTCAAAACAAGGGGTATTGACCATGAGAGATAACCAGGTGGTCATTTGTATTCGATTAGTGATATGTGAGACCAAGGGGGGGGGGGGGGTTTAACTATGTGAGGTTCCTAATGGGTTAATGTAAATATTGAATGTTGTGATGCGTCTTCCCAGCTAAAGAACAAGCTAGGATTCAGTCATGTTAGGTTGTCTTCTGAGATACCTATTTGTGATGCTTAATTGATTAAATTATGAACATTAAATAATAATGAATATAAATAGAAACTGTAGGAATGGCGACTTTTGTGTACTACTAGTTTCTATGATGTTCTACAATTATTACCTGCTATATATACTCACTGACAGTTAAGGAATAGATATTGTGGTGGTTTCCTACTAGGATTCATCTCACACCCTACTTGGGGCATGATTTTGGGCCAAAAAAGATTATATGGTTGTAGGTATATATAATGGAAAGTTCACTTATTCATCTGGTACTTGATTTTTGTGAAGATGGAGAGCATGAGACCAAGATGAGGCTTGCGATACAGTTGGAGTTTATTTTATTTTCTTTTGTACTTTGGTTTAGTACTTTATTTCCATCATTTTTACTTTTTTCACGGATTTACTATAAATATGTGACATGAATCATTTATATATGTGCTTCTGTTGTTTATTTACTTTTTGTCTTCCGCTGTTTACATTGTTGTATGGTATTACTACTTATGCTACTGTTATCTGTTTTTTCCACTGTGTTACTCTTCCAATGAGGGGATTGTTTCCCCACTATCACACCTAGGGCCCTCACTGATAGTCGGCAGCCTTCGGCATTTAGGGAAATGCGCTTGAGACCATGTGACCAACTGGGTACGTGGCACCTTTGGACAACACCTGTAACCGGGACGTTACGTCATTGGTTTTTGACTCTTTAATTTTTATAAAGTGATCCAAATTCATCAGTCAATCCATGATTACATAGATAACATTGTATCCTCCTTGGGCCCATGGTAATATTAGGATGATTTCCATTTATATTTCATCCCACTTCCACTCTAGGGAATCTAAGGGCTGTAAAAAACTACAAGTAACATGGTGTTCTACCTTTTACCGCAAAAAAAACTAGATATTGAGACACAAACTCTTCCATTGACTATTTCATCCTATGAAACCACAATATTTTACTCAATAAATGGTACTTCATGGATACATCCAGGTGTACCAATAAAGAAGATATATGAAAATCCTAATGGAATGTCTTATTCATCAACATTGAGATGAACAAACTCCACTGAAACAACATCTGGTTCTAACCATCCTTAAACCATCCCTCCAGGGCATCACTATGTCTAACATGACCATGCATCACCTCAACCTCTGAGTCTCTCCACTGAAACTTCTCTACCCAATTCTTCAGAGAATATTATACTATTATCTAAAAAAAGGAACCCCCATCATCAACAATTCCTACATCTAGGTTAATGGATCCAAACCCCTCCACCAACCTCTATGAATCCCTAGACTCTTGAACAACATCCCTCAAAGACTTTATACACAATGGGTCAACCAAAACATTCCCCTTTCTTGAGTTGTAGGATATCTCATGTTTATAGTCCAAAATAAACTCTATCCAATTACTTTTTCAGAAATTCACATCATGATGTGAGAAGATATTCTTCAATCTCTTATGATCGATAAATACCATAAAGCATTCACTAATGATGTAATGTAACAAAATATTCAGAAAAAACAAAACAACTACTAGCTCCTAGCCATTAGTGGAATAGTTACACTCATGGGCACATAACTGCCCCAAAATATATGTTATCACATCCTTCCATTACATTACGATAAAACCCAACACCATATCAGAATTGTAATAGAAAACTTGAAACATCACCCCTTATTCTGAAAAATGAATCACTAGGGAACTGATCAATCTCCCCTTCTAGTAGTAATAAACTACATGAAACTAATTAGTCTGGATCAAAGATTATTCTCTTCTGGTTAGAGAATTAAATGGGTCTATAATCATGAAACATTAGACACAAAACACCCAAAATAGCTTTTGAGACCATGAAAAGTATGAACCTCTTCCACATTCTTGGGTGCTTCCTATGAAATGAATACCTTTATATTTGGTGGTTCCATGACCACACCATTTTTGGGATATCACATGCCAAAGGAAATGTACCTATCATATCCATAACATTCACTTGGAAAAAATTCCATAGAGATGTTTGAGTCAATGAACCTATATGATTACTCTGTGATGATCAACATGATCATACTTGGTCTTCATGTAGATTAATATTTCATCGATTAACATGACTACAATCTAGCCCATGTACATTGGAAAATGGAGTTTGTGAGTCCCATAAACATAGATGGTGAGTTCAGGACATAGAAATCTATGAATACAAACATAAATTTCATATAACAGAACTTTAAGGATGTATTTTGGATAGATTCCTCCTTTAACATAAACTAGTGATATCTAGACCACATGTATATCTTGAAAAAAACTAGAATCTCTTAAATGGTCAACAATATTTTCAATCCTTGAATACAGTTATAATTTCTTGAATGTTACCCCATTCAGCCTTTTGGCAGTTTATACACAACCTCAAAATACCTTTCACCTTCTTGGAGAATAAAACTAGACAACCCTATGATAACAGACCAGGATAGATGAAAACCATATATATCATTTTGTCTTTATGAATCCTCAATTATAGAAATGTGGGGGGTTTTATCTAATTCATATCCATTAAAATTGGATAGAAACACAATTTCAGCTACATCCCATACTCAACATCACATAGAAGAAGTAATGTCACCAAATTCTCCTTAAAAACATTCATGAAATCCTCCATGACTTTGGGAGTATAAACCGTCCCAACGCCCACTGATTTCATTGAAAATTATTCCATAAATGACAGAAGGGGATCCAAAAATCTACTAGACACCCAAAATCCCCATTCTCTAATGACAAATATATGCATACCAACCATAACTAAGAATATAACCATCCACTAGAATCAATCAACAACCATAAACATAGAATAAAACCAATTAGTGTTTAGTATTACATCATACATATATGTTTGCAGAATGAAGAGATCCCCACATGAATGATGTTACCACATTAGTAGCCCAAAAATTGTTTTTAACAAAAAGGTCTCTCATCTGACTTGAACACTAAGAAAATAAGGGAATGTGAATCGTATCAACATAAAACTCAAATGTACAAACTGATGAGGGTGTAATGATGGAGTGTAAATGTCCTAAATAAAACAAGGCACACAAAATAGTAGACAATAAAATTAACATACCTTATATGATCTCTAGGGCCTCTAGTACTAACACGTCCGTGGAATGAAACTATCCATTCCAATATCCCTGGACATATTTCCAACAACCTACTCCATAACCATGATCAGTTTAGGGTCCTTGTAGATGAGGAATAACCTAAGGCCCAATCGTTCACTAAGAAATACAATTTATCATAATCAAATGTTTTAAAATATTTTTTATGAGATTTTTCGTCATATATGTTTTATTTAAAAATTAATTTTGTTTATCAAAATTATGAAAAATTAATTTTTACACATTTTTAAAATGAATCAATTGGTTATAAATTGCTTAGAAAAAAATGAATTTGATGGTTAAAATGAGATGTTTTTATGAAAAATTTTTATGCAAACAATATGTTTTTATATTAATAAAAAATAATAACTATTTATGAATTATTTTAAGGAAAATTTTAGATAATATATTCAATAAAATAAAATATTATTTATTTAATTATTTTTACAATTCACAACAGAAAAATAAATTTAGTTTTATGCCTAAAAATTCATTTTTGAAAAAGATTTTTTAATTGCGTGTAACACAATTAATTTAAACTGAATTCATTATAATTATATAAATTGAATCATATAAAATGGTTTTCATATTTATAATTATATTTTTTAAATTTATTAAATATTTCAATTTTATTTTTGGTCATTATAAATAATAATCAAGGTAAAAAGTCATTAGTACAGAAAAGTTAAAAGGGTTAAAAAGATGTTAAACTAAAAATATACGGTTAAAATGTGATAAAAAAGTATCTAAATACTTCTTAATGAGTATATTTTTTATCTTTTCTTATCCTATAATAAAATTTGTGATGATTTGGATACACTTTCGTAATGAAGTGGCTCCTTGATCTACTTTGTTTATTTATGTTTTGATAATTCCAATATTTTTTAATGCATAATTATAATTACTAATATATTCTATATAAATACACTATTCCCTATAACATGAGTTATAATTAATCTTTTATTAGACTATATTAATTTTTTTTCATGAAAATGTGGCAGTCTATAACTGAATGTGTGTGAAACTTTGGAAAAGTATGGAATTTTCTATGAATGAAAATTTAATAAATTATTGAACTCTCCCTGAGTGAAAATTTGGAAAAATATGAAACTACCAGATAAAGAGAATTAAATAAACACAAGAAGGAAATGAACTCACTATCAGATGGAAAATTAACTGACCATAAGAATAAAAAATGAATTGACCGCAAGTGTAAAAATTAGCTGACCACAAGAAGAAAATTGAGACGAACAAAAGGAGAAAAATAAATCGACCACAAATAAAAAAATGAACATGCTGCAAGAATAATAATGAAACAAACATATGAAGTTAAAATTTATCATCATAATACTTCAAGTGATTTTATTTCTTTAGGAGTCGACTAGAATATTGCAAAATGTATGAGAGTAAGCCTTTGTGTTGTGCGTAAGACCTCAAAGAATCAACACTTAAGCCTTTGTGCTAACTGAAAAAATTTAGTGTAAGCCTTTGTACTAATCATAAGTAATCATAGGGTAGGTCTTTTTATAAATATATTCCTTTATGCTAAATTTATAACTTCAATGTATTCATTTATATTGATTTTAAGACTTTAACACTTAGAGAATTTTTGACATTTTTACTGAGTGAAAAGTCAAGATTTATGAATTTATATTCTAAAGAGGAAAAGAAGAAATAATTCAGTTTAATCAAGTGAGATTTTATTTATAGATCTTTCATCATGGTCAATTTGGGCCTATAATCACATTTTTACTTTTTCATATTTTATTTCAAAACATGTTATGTTTTAATTATTATTTTTTATTAAAATATATTGTATGTTTCTTTTATTTTTTACTCATGATTATATTATTCATTGAATACTCAATAATTATTTTTTTATCCTATGGAATTTTATTTAGGGATATTCTATGATTTATTTAACATGAGTTAAATATGATCATATGTGTATTAATATACACACAATTTTTATGGAACTTAAAATGTTTAAATTCAAATTATATGAAATATGAAAAGTCTGTCTCACATATATTATGAGAAGTTTCCAAGAAAATTAATATTTGGTATATGAGTTCATTTACTACTGTATTAAATGATATAAATATTTTTATTTTACAACCTAGTTTATATTTATAGACTATCTATGTAAACCAATGTGGGAATAATTTTCAGCCACATTCAAGGAAGAAGTCACTTATTTCTTTGAGAACGATAAAATAAAATGAGATTCATGATTTAAATCTTATTTATATGAAATAAATATTTTTAATAAGTTTAATAGAACCAAATCAAAAAAATTAGGTTGAATATATTATTTAACTACACTATATGATACACGATGGTGACCAATTATTACTCTCATATAAACTTCAATCATTTTATCCATTACTAGTTGAGAAAACCTTACAACCTCAACACTAAAATCCTTTATTATTGAAATGGAAAATGTAGTTATTAAATATTTCCATTCTTTTTCTATACTTAATCATGTTAGGCTATCCTACACATAAAAGGTACATTTTGGGTTGTGCCTCTACATAGAAAAACAAATGGTAATTTGTTTTGTGCATCCAGGTATAAAAAGGAAGAGTAATTTGGGATATTACTTGATGAGAATTGTCACACACACTCTCAAAAAAATGATTATGATTTAACTAAGTTAATCACAATGTATAACCTAGGTCGTTCTCTCAAGATTAAGTGAATTAAGAAACCCTTAATAGGCTTGAAGAAAACAAATAAATGAAATAAGTGAAAAAAATTGAAACACAAGATGGGGAGGGGGAGTTGGTTTTGTGACTTTCGAAGAATAAACTAAACAACAAACAAGAACAATCAAATACATAGTTTCTATAAAACACTTATATGAGAAGACATAGTTGATCTAATCTACCGCCTTCACCATAAATTTAGCATTATCCCATATGATTATAATTCATTCAATTATGATCTCCTAATCTTGTAAACCCCCGAACCCTATAGAAATTAACAAGACCACAAATTTGTGAAAATGAGCCATAGGTTAACTTCGGGACCTCCAATCGCAACACCCTGATTTGATTAAATTCCAAAATCTATCTTGTGGTCAGTGGTCAATTAGGATAGCATATCCTCTATGGAGTGGATATTTATTCTATTTGGGATGAGTCTTTAACCCTAAAATTCTATCCCAAGTTGATTAGAGTTTGCAATTGAGGTTTTACTCACACGATTTACACAAGCCCGACCACGCGGTGAAGTGTAAGTCGATCGAGTAACATAGAAATTAAAACTCAATTAATTGATCAAAAATTTATGAATTACAGTACTTTTATGAATTATAAATGAATAAATGAAGGGAGTATGGATTGGATCACCTTTGAATGAAATCACTATTCTATGAGCAGATTTTTCATCGTAGAGACGTTTTGCATAACAAATGAATTGATTCGGGAACACCCAATCTCGTCTACACTCTTATATTCTATCCCAAGAAGATGAATAATATTAAAAGGAAAAAACACAAAAGATTAATTTTATTAAAACTCACGATACAAGCATGAAAACAATGAAATACTAAGAGGAGGTGGGAGAGGAGAGCCTTCTTGGAAGAGATATTTGCACAAGGAATTACTTATTATAAGAAATGTGAGGGTTTAACAAGAGAAACTTTTTAGACAACACCATCCCAGATCCTCTACCAACCCTCAAAAAGAGTGAAAAAATCATTTAAATAGAGTTAGGGAGGGCAGGGGTTACAAAACTTTATTAAATGTGAAAGGAAAATTCGGAATATTTTTTTAATCCCACTTGTACTGCATAGTTGACCTCTTATAATAATGAATTGGATGAATTTATAGAAGGATTATTTGTTCTGAATCATGTCCCTAATATAAAATTCAAATGTGGGATCATTCTAAGACCTTGTAAATATGATACAAACCAATTGGTGAAGTGATGTCCAATCTGGATAGTTCAGCCCAAATTTGTGTTCATGAGCCATTTAATCCACTCCAATGCATGATCTATCTCCCATTTCATGAATATAAATTGTGTCTCATTATATCAAGAACACAGTTACAAAATTTCAAGTCAAAATAATTTACAAAAAAACATTTATTCTTGACATACTATAGTGTATTTTAAAATGGTAAAACTCAAATTTCCATCAAATTTCCAATGAATAATCTAATCTCAAATATTATATAAATTTACATATTTAGCACAATGTGAGGAAATTATTTAATTTACTATCAATATAATATTCAATAAAATTATGTTTTATCATGAATCTATTTAGAAAAATGAATTCTATTTTGGAATGTGTCTCTAGGTAGAAAAAGATAGTATTTTTTAGGACATACCCTCTATTGTCGAAAAAGGAAGGGTAGTCTTGGGTTGTTCCTCCATGATTTAAAAAGGAAGAAATAATGGGTAGTGACTACCTTTAAAATTCAAAGAGTTTTTTATTGTGGGTATCATCTATATTTTTATTTGAGAGGGATGAAGGTTAGTGTATCATCATTTAGATTTACACTACTAAAAAAACAATATGTTCATTTCTCTTTATTTTTTTGATGAAATAACCTAAAATTGATAAGTGGTAAAAACTATATAACATTGTCAATTACCACCACCCCCACTTGACTAATCATTTATTCTCATGAAGATCGAACAATTGGTATCAAATGAGGTTCCCTAGCTTTATTATATCTTTATTTTATTTTTTCTAAGGAAATCCTAACATAAACAGTCAAAGGGAAAATATATGTTTTTATATGGAAGAAATGAATGAAAATGATAACTAAAAACCTCAATGAACTACACTATATGAAGGAACTCATTATGAATATTGGAATTCGTTTATGAAGGATTTTCATAAACAGTTGAGAAATAATAGTTGGATAATCACGATGAAACTATACAAACTACCAGAAGTTGATCCTACAAATTTCGTTAGTAATGATGTGGTAAAGTATGTGTTAAATTACAAGGTGATTTATATTATTTATTGTGTAATTAATAGTAATATGGATATTCATATCTATACATGAAAAACAAAACATGAAATTTGGAAATAATACAAGTTACTCATCTAGTGTAACATCGCAAAAAATTAGTTAAAAAGAATAATAAGTTTTATAACTTTATTGACACATATAACTAATATTTTATTGAATTGAGATATATTATTAAAATATTTTTATTTAAATGTGATAAATATACATGGAATTGGAAGGTATGAATATGTGTAACTACATTAAAAAAATTATTTGTAATCGTATTACTTAATACAAATTTATTGGTAAATTTATATAAAACACATTCTCAATTTTTAGTGAAGTATTTTTAGGATTCAAAATTACATTTTCTTAAAAAAAAATTTATTTTATTTTGTGCATTGAAATTATAATTAATTTCTACCAATTTTAGAAATTTTATTTTATAAAATGAAATTTTTTAGAAATTAGTTTATAAAAATTATCTTATGGTGAAATATTTGGATTTCGTAATTTATTTTTAATTTTTAGTGATGGAATGATTACTTTAAATGCTTACGCAACATCAACACAATATTTATTCAATTAATAGAAAAATGAAATAAATAATTTTATAAATATTAAAAGTAATTCAATTTGGATAAATCATTTTGTTACATGAATTTAATGGATGAATATATAATATTAGGTATGTTTTAAAGTATTATATTCTAATTACACCTTATTTGTAAATGTATTTAATTCCAAATTAATGAATTGTTTCAAAAATAAATTTAATGATTTTTTATGAAAATAACATTTTATTAAATTATTTTAAAATTGTAAAAATATAGAAAGAGAAAGTGGGGGATAAAATATTGTCAAATATTTTATCCCATATACATTTATGATCCAATTTTAACCTTATAATTAATATTATATCCCTTTAAAAATGAAAAAATTTGTTACCTTTATTAAGATAAATCTTGGTTAACCAAGTGGTTAAATCCAAATATATAGTATAAAATAACCCAAAAAACTATCTAAATATCCATTTTAGAGGCTATTTAGCCTTTTTAATAATTTTATTTTAATATTATGTTAATGGTATGAATTTGTTTTGATAATGACTTAGTTATATTTTAATCTTTTTTTAAATTCCAGGTGTGTCTGTTCCCTCCCTTATAAAAGGACACCCATTTCTCTCAATTCATCCCTCCGTGTTGATCCATCTTGTTTGAAAAAATGCTAACCAATTATGTTTTAAACATTTTTATCCACTAATTAATGTTTATTTTCTTTTTAAAATACAATTCAAAATGTCCTTAGGAAGGTATCTAAATTAAGTCTACTGAATAAGACATAATTGTCTTTACCGTATCATTGAAATTTATTTCATTATCTACTTAAACTAAATCTATTTTAAACATCATAAATAATAAATAAAATATCATTAATATATTGATATGTTATTATAGTTATGAGAAAAAACATTTTCCATCAATTTTCTATCCTATGAAATGTGAAAACATTTTTCATGTATGCACATGGCTTACCGTCTCCACGAAGCAGTGTAATTTGTTTTCCATCACCATTTTACATAGATTGTTATAAATATTAAAATAATGAAAATATATGATATTTATGACATAATTATAATTTTAAAATTATAACACCATGAATACCTTCTTCCCTTCCAATCCATTGGAAAATGAGAACATCGCTCGTGTGTATTTGTGAGTATGTGTAGACTACCACCTCCACGAAGCATTATGATATGTTTTTCATTGAAAATTTACATGGATGGTAATGAGGATAAATTTAATGAATATATATGTTATATATAATATATAAATTATCAATAAATTTAAATTATTATATAGCATTCTTTAGTTCCCCCTTTAGAAAAGTGAAAACTGTATTCACACGTATGTTCAAATTACAGTATCTATGAAATATGTAATTAATTTGTATATTATTAACTTTGATTGTTGAATATATATATATATATATATAATTATTAAAAATTGTATTTATTTACTTATTAAATTTAAATAAATTAATTAACTATAATAAAAGTACAAGTATTGGAACTAATGAACCAAAATTTCCGTTAAAATGAAACAGCTAACACTCGAAACAATGATAATAATAAAATATTGTTAACAAATGAGTGATAAGATGTTTTAATCATATCATATATGATATATATATATATATATATATATATATGTTTTTGGTTATTTTATTTAATTCTAATAAATATAAATTTATTTTATATGAGGTGAAAATCAATTACAAGGAATGTCCAACTTTCAATCCGGGGTTTCTTATCTAAATATCCTTTCATTTGGGTTTATCACTTCTTAATTTCCTATTTTTTTAAAGAGTATGTGTGTAATTACCATTGATTATTTTATATTTAATTTCCATTAGAATTTTTTGGATTAACTTTTATTACACATAATCAATTTATTAGTTAATTTTCACTACAATGATATGATCATTATAAGGAATTTATTGTCAATTTCCACTATATTGAGATAGATTTCGTATTATGCACCTATTTATTTTTATTAAGTATATATAATACACCTTCTATTTATTTAAAATGAATATATATGTATATATGTATTCATGATTATTAATATTCTAATTCAAGCATACTCTTTCAATCATACTCTTTCATTTTGGAAAACATATATTTTTGTTGAAGGAATATTATAATATATCCTTCATAAACTCTATATATTTTATTACATCTATATAATTATGAAGTCTCCATGTTTTATTAAAAAACATTCCACTATTATTCACTTGAATCATAAAAAGTAATATTTAAATGAAAATATGATCATAATTCCCCTTTTGATTAGGTATATATTATTCTATATCCATATTTTACAAGATTTTTTTACAAAATTTATTTTTATTTACTCAAATGGGTTATTATGGAAATTTTATGTTACCAATGAATTTTTACATTGTTTTAATGAAATATTTAAAATGTTTTCTTAATAGTTAATTTTTTTACTTACTTTATAAAAAGTTAAAATGAATGTTTTTTGTTTTTAACGTATATAGTATTAACCAAATTTCTTTACACCGTAACCGTTTTGTTATATTTTGAATAATTTACATTTTTAATGGTTTTATAAAGAAACTATATTATTATAACTTATTTTAAATGTTTCATTTCCACTTTATTCTATTTTTTAAATAGTTTATTTTAATATAAAATCTAATTTTCAAATAAATTTATGTTCATCCCTTATCTCTTGATTAATTATGTGGTTATTAGATTTATCTAAACAACATTCACTTTATTATTATAATTAGACATTATATTTCTCTTAGATATCTATATTATTTGAAATATGGATATGATTATTTCCTAAACCACATACCATTTATACATATGCTGTTTTACTATGAATGTTATTTGGTTGATTGGGAAAATATTGATATTTCATATTATTTACTCAATATAGATATTTCTGATAAGGAATATGATTAATGAATTAAATTTATCAATCAATATAATAGAAATTAATTAGATATGCTGTGATGGGTGGGACCCCAAACTATACAGCCCTAAGATGCATCAACAGGTCTCATGAGACAAACTATTTGTCCATATATATTAAATAGGTTTTTAGCATATACCTACCCATAGTTTAAAGTTTCTTAGAAAAAGAAAATTAAATTAAAGATATCATGATTTCTGAGATAATGCCATACCATATAATGCATTTCTTTCTTTGAGAATTCAATTATTTTTATCCATGAGATTAATGCATTAATATTATCCATGGATGAATTTTGTTATCATTTTATTGATTATGCAGAATTAGTTTTTATTTATTAACCTTTACATATTAGTTTTTATTCTTTACCCATGATAACTTCCACTGTATGTAATCGTTACCATGTTTTTGAGCTCACCCTTATTTTGTTTACTTTTCCCATGATATGAAGAAGGAATATTTGATTGAGTTCATGGATTCCAAATTATTACATGTAATAGGTTTTATATTTTATTTCCAGTGTAATATAGGAATAATGTACATATCTATCTAACTGAAAATACTTAACTATTCAGTTCTTCGAGATATGATCACTTATATCTAGTAATAATGTAATACAATTACCACCGAATCTAGGCTATAGGATTTAGGGTTTATATAGTTCGTATCAGAGAAATCATAGTAGAAACCTTGTGAAATAGATCTAGGAAAACATAGATTAGGGAAAATAACCCAATAAAAAAATATTTGAGGATTAGATAATTTAAAGTATGGATTAAGGATTTTCCTATAAGAATATCCCTATCAGAATACTTCAAGTGGGTTAATTTTTTGAACTGGTGCATCTTGGGGTAATATCCTTGAAAATAGTTATTCAAATATATCTCATACAATATTTGGATTCATGGTGAGTGTTCCCTTATTGAGCACCTGGTTATACACTCCTATGGTATATGATTAGGTTAATTCACTTTTCATTGAAAACAGTTATGATGGATTTGAATAGATGATGACCATGAATAAACTATGTTAAAACTAAGGTGTCTTATATTGACAATATGGACACATTATTTAAAAATAAATTAAATTACATTCAAGATTATATAGTTTTACACTATGAATATTGTTTCTAAAATTATGATTTATGATTTCAGAGAATTTATGAAAACTAGAGGAATCATGATAACACTAAATGTGATGGACACTACGATGATTCTGAGAATCCAAATAGGATGATGACTGGAGTGAAAGATATTTTTATTATGCATAACCAGCTATCATGAGAGTTTATTAACAATATACACCTTAACCAACTCTCAAACTTAAAAAATAATAGAAGAATATGATTTTATAAGAGCACAGATTGTGGATACTAAGGAGGAAACAAAGCTCAATTTCTTTCATGTCATAAATATAGAAATAAAAACCCCATAGAATATATCAAAGGAATGAAAAATATTTTTTATGTGTGGAAAAGAAAAGAATAGATCAACGAATTATCAAGGGAAAAAGAAGATTTTGATGGAGGGATATGATGTTTATCCTAAGGTAACATTTATATTTAAAGGTCTAATATGTGGGGAATATGGGTGTTATTGAACAAAATCCCCTAATAAAAGGTTTGAATCCCAGAATAAGGAAAAACCTTTTTTATGGTAATCATTAACATGTAAGGATTAAAGTGTTAATATATTGGGATTTAAGAATTTTGTTGTAGAAATTTTAAACTAATTATGTTCTAAATATAATAATCACTTGGTAGAGAAGGATTGTTCTACAATATATTTTCTCTAAGGATTTGAGAACATATATTAAAAGGAACTGATAACCATGAAAATTGAGTTAGGGGTAATGTGATAATATTTAGTTGGGATAAAGAGATTATTGATACTGATAAATTAAATTGTATCACATTGGTGATTGTGAGATTGGTTATTGATTTAAAAAAAAGTGATTTAGCTCATCTTTGATGAAGTATATTTCATTTTTGGATTTATATAAATTGTATGTGATTTTATTTGAGGAAAAAGGATTGAGTTAGTTTTTTGGAAGAATATATGTTTTCATTTGAGGATAAATTATGATTTATGGATAAAATCACAAGTTTATACATTTAAGGATAATAATATGTTCAAAATCATAGATATTCCTTTTAAAGTTTTAAGTGACGGGATTTTTAGGTTATTTGAAACATTTACATGGTTTTAGGAAGAATAACCTTTTAATATTTAAATAACTCATTGGGTTAGTATTTTTTCAATGACATGTAAATTATGGTCTATTTGATATTTGGATATAGATAATCTTGATGATTAAAAATTGATTCATTGGAAAGGTAAAAATTTTATGGATATTTAATGTCAAGTTAAAGGATAGATTTTAAGTTAGCATGTATATTTTTTATCATGATATTTTAGTGTGAAGTTCATTGCATTATATTATTGTTTAGTTATTTATAATGAAAATCAATGATATTATCTGATATGGTTCATGGGATTGAGGTATTCACAACCTTTAGGATTAACATATCTTTTAAAATGAAATACTATTTGGGTATAATATAATTAAAGTTATGGAGATATATGTTAAAAGCTTTGAGATAAAATTTAAGGTTAAAATATTATTTCATATTGAGGTTATTGAGTTTAATTTAGAATTAGGGTTACTTATTTTTGGAATAATCTATGTTAAACCACTGGTGTTATTATTGAAATTTTAAAGTAGAATTTCTTCATATAAAGGTTTATATATTTTGGATATTATCTTACCTCATGGTAACCATTTCAGTTTTGTACAATATTTAATGATAGTAGGAATATATTATTATTATTTTATAGATCTTCTGATCAGTTAATAGTTAATTTTAGTGCTTTGGTCATGAAAAATTGAAATTGAATATTCATTTCTTGGAGTTAGAGATGAAGTTGAAATTGATCAAAACACAAAAAAGGATAAAATTATGATTATGAAATGAAAATAAATAAAGTATGTACATTTTATTATCTTCTATATACTGATAGTAAAATAATAAGTCACCATTAAGAGATATATTTGAAAATATTTTTTTTTTCATTTTACCATTACTTTTAATGAATTAATGTTCTTTCAAACCCTCAATAATTTATTGTTTTATTATCATTATCATTTTCATGACCATGTTTTCTATCACCCTATATTAGTATATAGAAATTATTTTTCAATATAATATCTATATTTTAACATCTGAGCAATGTTCTCTTTATTTGGAATCCTGAATAAGTGATATTTCAAGTAACCTTTGTGTTTCCCATTTCCCATATTCAAAAGTTTTTTTATTATCTCTATGTACATTGTGGGTATTTAAAAAATCTTAAACCTTTGATGACTGAGATAAAATTTTGAGGAAAATTTTATTTTTAGGGGTATAATATAACATCCTAAAAAATTAGTTTAAAATAATAATAAACACGATACCTTTCTTAACACGCAACACCGAGCTTTAAGATAATTTAGATATAGCATAGAAATGTTTCTATTTAAATATGATAACATATACATTGAATTGATGGGTGTGAATATGATTGTAAAAATAATCAAATATATGTATAATGGTATTACTAAATTCAAATGTATTGATTATATATTAGGAAACACACACTCAATTTCTATTGATGTTATTTTGACTTTAAGAATGCACTTTCTTCAAAAATGATTTTATTTCATTTTGTGAGTGGAAATTATAATTAATTTTTAATAATTCAAAAAATTTTATTTTATAAAATAAAAATAATTATTGAAATTAGTATATCAAAATTAAATTACGGTGTAATTATGTAATTTTTCTAAAATGAAATTTTTATCAATGAATAGTGAAAAATAACAATTTTTATAAAACTGTCATTTCTGTTCTTTAAATGGAGTAATTTAAAGTTCCATTATATTTGGTATTTAAATTTAAATATGATACATTTAATTTAAAACAATTTAATTAATTTCACCTGGATTATCATTTTACTTGATTTTCATATAAGTTAATTTTTATGCTTAAAATTGCATTTTTTTAAAAACATATTTTCGTTGCGTTTTCTGCATTAATATTAAAATTGATATCTTAAACTTATTGGAATTGTATAATTAATTTTTTTACCATATTTGGAATTGGGGTGTTTAAATTTTCTAAATTGGACCATTTTATTTTTGTTCATTATAAATACTAATAGTGATGACTATTTGTCACTTGAGTAAGGATAAAATCAGAAAAATAGTGTTAAAAATTGGGATAAGGATTTAAAATTTCTAAATAACTTTTCTTTTTCATATTTTCTGATTTTTTTCAAAATTTACATCCTATTATAAAAAATATGGCCACTGGGTACCATTATTCAACGATATTGATGTTTATATTACTAAGTAAATAATAAAACAAATGTAACACTCTTATCTTTAATCACATTAATATTTTTCCATAAATAGAAAAATAGTTTATCTTTTGATTTTGATAATAATTGTAAATATAAATTACTTTTATTATCATGATAATAAATTACTAATTTTTAGTGATTTAAAAATTATGTTAACTGTTTTCGTAACACTTATAATGTATTTAATAAATCAATAAAAAAATACAATAAATGATTTCAAAAATATTAAATGTAATAAAAATTATAAAAATTATTTTATTTAAAATTTTTTATAGATGAATATATCATATTTAGGATTTTTGATAATATTTTATTAGAGTAACATATTTTTTTAGTGTCTTTAATATCAAGTTAATGAATAACCTCAAAAACGAAAATAATTATATTTTACGAAAATAATATATTATTAAATTATATAAAAATGATATAAATATTGAAATAAGATAAGGGGATAATATATTATATATAATTTATCTTTTTTCCATTTATGATCATAATTTCGACTTATAAGTCATATTATAACCCCTTAATATTGAAAAATTCTTTACTGTGATTACATTTAAAACTGGTTAACCATGAGTTAAGTCTAAATATAAGGTCTAAAATGAAACGAATTCCTATATAAATTTAATTTAATGAAGATATATATATTGAGGAAAATTTTTATTTAAATAATTTTCCATTTGGAATAATTTTTCTTGAGAAAGACTTAATTATACTTCAGTTTACTTAGAAATTCCATGTGTTCCATTTCCCTCCCTTATAAATGGACACTCTTTATCTAAATTATTCACTCCATTTTGAGAAATATTTATTAATAAAAACCTACCCAATTCACTTATAAACTTAAATAGGCACTAATTATAGGTTTAATTATTCTTGAAATACAATTACAAGTATATATAACATGAAATCTTAAGGAAGTATACTGAAGAAGAGGCAGCCATCTTTACCGAATCTTTCAAATTACATTCTTATTTACTTCCTATAATAAATTTTAACCATCATAAAATAATTAATAAAATATCATAAATACATTTATAAATTTTTATTATTATTACAAAACCATTTAAACCATTTCCAATCCTACAAAAAGTGAAAACATCAATCATTAATGTCTACGACTTATCGTCTCCACATAGTGGGGTAATTCGTTTTTCATCACCACTTTACATAGATGGTTATAAAAATTTAGATAATAAAAATATATGATATTTAAGAAATAATTATACTTAAAAAATTATAAAATCATTTCTAACTTTTTACCTTATAATCCGTTGTAAAATGATAATGTCACTTGTGTGTACATGTGAACTACCACAACCACGATGCGATGTGATCCATTTTTTATTTATTCTTTAAATTAATGGAAATAAGGATACGTTTAATGAATATATATTATATATGTAATTTAAAAATATTTTTCAAATGGAAAATTATTATTTAACTTTCCTTTTCTAGATCCACTAATAAGTGAAAATAGTGTTCATGCATACGTAAGATATACCGTTTCCATGAATAGTGTAATTAATTTTTCCTTGTTTACATTTTATGGATGGATATATTTATATGTACATAATTTATATATATGATATTTATATCATTATTAATATTATGGATATGATGGAACTATAATCAAATTATAAGGACCAGAACTACCAAACCAAAATTCTCATGAAAAACAAAGCAACTAACACTAGAAAAATGATAGTAATAAATGGTTGTTAATAAAAAGGAGATAAGATTTTATAATTGGATTAAATATGATATAATATATTTATATATAGTTATAGTATCTAATTACAATAAATTTAAATGTATTATACGTGAGTTTAAAAGCACTTACGAGGAATGTTGAACTTGAGGTAAAATCATTCTTAACTCAATTTCCTTCCATTGGGTTATATCACTTCTTCATTGAATATGTTATATCAAGATTATGTGTGTAGTAAAATTTTATTATTTTTTGTTTTATTTCTAATATTTTGGTATGTATTTAAATTTTTTTCACATAATCACTTCATTAATTAAACATCAGTTCAATTATACTATAGTTGCAGCGGATTACATCTCAATTTCCACACCCCTGAGACATATTTAGTAATTATGAATTATTTATTTTTATGTGGTGTATATAAAAACAATTTTATATATTTAAAATGAATATCTATTTATTATATATGATTAAAATTTCAATTCAAGATTATTCTTGTAATGGGTTAAAATTTAAAAGATATTAAATATGTAAGAATTTATTTTTCACTACCATTTTATTTTGGGAATGCATATATTTTAATTTAAGTAATATTTTAGTCTTTTATTCACAAAATATATCTATTTTTTATCATCTTGATATTTAATGAGTTTCTATATTTTATTTCAATATTTTGTCCCTTTGTCACTTAAATCAAGACAAGTAATATTTAAAAGAAAATATGATCCTATTTCTATTTTTAATCAAGAATATTTTTTTATATATTTATTTTATAAAACTATTTTATAAAAGTCCCTTTTATTTATTGAAATTATTTATTAAAGACAATTTATGTTATCCTTAACTTTTAAAAATATTTTAATGTAAACATTTTAATGTTTTTTGAAATGATCATTTATGGATTTCTTTATAATAAGTCAAATGGAATGTTTTATTTATAAACGCATTTAGTGTTAATAGACATTCCCACCACCATAACCATTTTACAATATTTTTATTAATCAAGAAATTTTCAATAGTTTTAAAATGAAAAATATTTTATGAAAAATTATTTTAAATTTTTTAATTTCATTTTCGTTTATTCATTGAAACACTTGATTTTACCTATAAAATCAACTTTTCTAATAAATCAATGATCATCTATCATCTCACGGTTAATTTTGTGTTCATTTAATTTTTATCAAAACATTAAATTTTTGGTGATAATTCGAAATTATATTTCTCTTAAATATACATATTATTTGTATCATGGATATGATTGTTGTCTAAACCATATATCTCCAAATATTTTTTTTTTCATTTTCAAAATACCACTTTTTGGATGATTGGGAACCTCAAAAAATAGAAAATGAGGGCCAAATATTGCCCACATAAATCATTACATAGAAACCCACATCCCAAAATCCACATTCAAAATACAAAATTAAAATTCAAACCATGGAAAAAGAAAACTTCTCAGCAAGCGAGAAGCCTGAGAAACCAACCATCGAGGAGACACCTCACCGCCATCATCACCACGCTGTCCTATCCTCTCAGAACCGACACCACTTTTGCATCATCATATCACCCTAGACATCAACCTGATTGGATCATCACTGCTGGCCGCTTCTCTGACCCCCACTGCATGCACACCATCACCTCCATCTCACAGAGCCTCCCTCACCATGACTGTCGTAAACTCTGGTCCACCATCACCACTATCGTCGATGATCAACACCACACCAGAACATTGATGCACCTTAACAACATCAATTTGTCGCTTCCATCACCAGACCACATACTATCCATAAAAGGAATCCACTGAATAAAGAGTTTTCCTCTGGGAACACCGATAACCAATCGAAAAACACCTTCCAAATCTTGCGTGACAGCCACCACGCTAGACCGACCCAGAGAGTAGAGGTGATACCCAAATATAGAGCATCTTAGAAGAAGTATAGATTCTTCACAGGGAGTCAAGATATTCACTAAAATCACCCATCCAAACAGAAAACTTTCCATCTCCTGAACCCAGGTTGGGCCACTTGGAACACCCAACCACATCACAAAACACAACCCAAAACCACTAGGAATCCATCTCACCCGACCGAACATAAAGGGAGTAGTGAATCTAAAGTCCAGAGAGGATTACAAGTGGGCATGAATTTAATAGCAAGTCGTGACCAAGGAAACACCAAACTCACCATAGAACAACAACCATGAACCTTCACGAGAAAACCAAAGATGATAGATCCATTGAAACTCCTCAGCATGAATATAATCTATACCCCTGACCACCTTGGAATGAGGAAGGAGAAAATGATATGGAAACCCAAAAATGAACATGGGACTAATACCCAAAAAAGAATAAAATAAATGGAAAGTCGAAGAGGGGTCGAGGATGAAACCCAAAACAAAAATGAATCAGGGGATGCAACCCTAGGAATAATGAAATAGATCCCTCCAGAGAGCTCTTTAGAGAAAATCAGAGGACGAGAGTACTCACCTACTTCATTGGAAGGAAACATAGGTGGGAAAAGAGAAGGAAGCTTCGGAGAGCGTGATGATAGAGAATGAGACCATCAGTTCTCAATATGATTAATCTTGTCTAAACCATATATCATTTCAATATATGGTGTTTTACTATGAACATTATTTGATTCATTGGGGATATATTAATATTATATATTATTTAGTCAATACATATATTTTTTGATATGATAATTTTTTCATGAATTAAATTTATCATTCAATTGATAAGTAATTCATTGAAAATGAAGTGATGGTTGGGAACTTGAATTGCATATCCACTCAATACATCAACAGGTCCCATGAGGCAAACCATTGGTCTAAAATTATTGAATATATTTTTATGTATTCTTATCCATATTTTAATCTTCATTTCCATAAGGACTTGGAAGTAAAGATATCATGATGTCTTATATAAAAATGTCTAATATTATAAATTTTCTTCTTTAACAACTCAATTATTATTATCCATTAGATTAATAAATTTATATTTTCCACGAATGCATTTTTTTCTCAAGTTATTGATTAAATGATATGTATTTTTAGTTATTAATATTCTATATTAATTATACCTTATTTTCTCATGGTAGATTATGTTGTATATAACCATTACTGAGCATTTGATCTCACACTTATATTGTTTCCTTTCCCTAGGACATAAATAGGGAATATTTTAATGAGTTCATGGATGTAGAATAATTACTTATTATATGATTTATATTTTATTTTCATGTAATATGCGAATCATGTATGTATCTAGTTTACCGAGACATCGAAACTATTCATTCCATTAGGATGTGATCGCCTGTATATTGTACCTATATAAAAAAGAAACAACTAGCTCTAGGATATTAATGTTTACGTTTCTACATATAGGTTTAGAAAAATTGTTAAGAAATAAATTAGGCATATTAATATATGAGGGTCATGAATTTAAAATGGGATAACCAATTCAGTTAATTAAAATTTTCATCGATTTATAAGTATTGTAAATAGAATGACTACTTTGGGTGAAGGGTTTGATGATTATATTTTGGTTGAAATGGTTTTAAGATCCTTACTTAACAAGTGAAATTCTAAAAAGTTATAAATTGATGAAATTAATAATTTTAAAGAATACACTTTAGTTGACCTTATTTTATCTTTACTACAATATGAGTTAGACTAAAAAAAATTACTAATGAAGAAAATTGAAAAAATATATTTATTGATTTTAAATAAAAAATTCTTGTTATTACTCACACTTATGATTCTAAATTTTAGTTTAATGAAATCGATAAATATTTATAGGTTTTTTAAATTATAAATATAAAAGTATAATTGAGTGGAAAAAGGAATTACCCCGAGAGTAAAGTGAGTAAGAATGGTAATGATGAAAATGATGTTATTTGTTATGAATATAGCGAAAGAGGGCATATCAAACCCAAATTCCCCAGACTCAATAATGATAAGAATAATAGAGAACAATATGATAAGGAATGGATGGAAATGAAAACATGTTGGAGTTACAATTTGGATTTAGATTCAAGAAAAGAATCTAGTCCTTGAAAAGAATCAACAAACCTATGTTTAATGTCTTAATCAATACAGGTAAGTGAATATGATTTCTATTCCTCTTTTGAATCTTATTTTTTATCCCTATAAAGATGAGTTGTATTAATAGATTTATAGAACCAGTCATAAAGTTAACATGATTATTGGATTATTCAAAAAAAGTAAGAGAAAACATAATAATATTTTTGATGAAAATGGAAAATTGAAAAAGCGTATCTAATTTTATTAATTAGAAGTGAAAGTGGAGGTGAATTTTTAAATATCAAATTTAATAAATTCTATAGATATAATGGGAATAATAAAAAACATTCTCTATGGATTCCTTAACAAAATGGTGTGGTTGAAATGGAAAATAGGACTTTATATGAAATTAATTGGATAATGTTAAATGAGTACCATTTGATAATAACATTTAGTTATAATCTATTAACATATCCTTTAATGTTTATAATAAAGTTTTTATTAAGATATATTTTTAAAGATTATACTTTTAGAAATCTAGAAAGGAATGAAGCCTAGAACTGATTATTTCAGAGTATTTTCCTGTAAATTTTAAATTTTTAATACTAAATAATCACTATAAAAATTTGATTCAAAATAAGATAAAGATATTTTTATGGGGTACACTAATTCATATTTGGTTGAACATGAGTTTAGAGAATTTAACTTTGGAGAAACTAATTTGGATTTATCTATTTAGGTGTGATTATATATCATAAAAAAATTCTAAAATTACATAATTATCATCCAGTAGGAAATGTAATTGGTTATATAATTTTTGGTGTTTAAATAATAAAATCATTAAGAAATGTTTTATCAGGATATTATTTTTGATTTTATTCCCCATAATATTAATGGAGGTTGATCTAATACAAACTGGATTTTAGAAATGCATTAAGAATTAAATTAGTTTAATAAAAATAGTTTTTGGACCATATTAAAACCCCATAAGGATAAAAATATTATTTGAAACAAATAGGTTTTTAGAAAAATGTTATATGATTTTGGTCAAGTAATTAGAAACAATGATCGAATAGTGGCTAAAGTTTACACTCAATAAGAATGAATTTATTTTATAGAATCAATTTCCATGACTTATTAATTTGAATCTAAAATATTTTTTGGTATCTGAATCTCATTAAGGAGCTATTATTTTTCAAATGGATATATAACATAAATTTTTGAATGGATATATTATTCATTTTTTGGTAAAATTACCCCTATATTTTGTGAATAAAACTAAACCAAACCCCATTTTAAAGAATTAAAAAGATATTTATGGTTTGAAATAAGCTCATTGATCTTGGTATGAGAATTTGTTATCATTTCTTTCTAATAATGGTTTGGAAAATTTAAAAGTTAAAACAATGTTATTTATTATAAGGGATTTAAAATACAGTTTAATTGTTAAATGAAATGTTTATGATATTATATTTATATCCTAAAGTGAAATAATTTTTAATTACTTTTCATATTTAATAACATCAAAATTTTACATGAGTCTCATGGGTGAACTTGAGTTCTATATTGGACTACATATAGTTCAAAGTAAATATGGTGTCTTTATTAATCAATTAAAATATTATAAATAATTGGTTGAAAGGTTTGGTCTTGATGGATATAAAAGCTCAAATATTCCAATGGGACCATCTTGTAAGATAAATTATGATGACTTAGTAAAATATACTGATTATAAGATTTTTATATTAATGATTGGTATCATACATTATTTGATAGCATCTAGACTACATTAGATGTTATTAGTGTATTTTTCTTCTAGATTGCAATATAATCCTAATGAGAGTCATTTAAAGGAAGGTAATCAAATAATTATATATGTTATAAGATATTTGAATCTCAAATTATTTTAGCCAGGATATACTTAATATGAACTAACATGTTTTTCCTATGTTAATTTTAGTTGTTGAGAGATAAATAGAAAATTAAGAATAAGTATGTGTCATATTATTGGTAAATATTTAGTTTCATTTAGTTCTTATAAACAAAATACATTTCATTTATCTACTACTGAGAGTGAGTATGTTTTTGATGCTTCTTATGGTTTAATTTCTTTAAAGATTAAAGGACCACTTTTAATATTTTCTTATATTTGAGGAGATCCAATTTTTTATAATACTTCTACTATTTCAACCTATAATAATCCATTGCATTACTCAATGACTAATCACATCGATTTGAAGCATAAATTTCTTAAATATCATA
The DNA here is from genome assembly GCA_963277665.1 of Viscum album. Taxonomy (NCBI): domain Eukaryota; kingdom Viridiplantae; phylum Streptophyta; class Magnoliopsida; order Santalales; family Viscaceae; genus Viscum; species Viscum album. Next base: position 1,044,159,150 of record OY728125.1, read on the forward strand.
TTTGAAAATGAAATATTATATTAGAATATATTTGAATCGAATATCCATATGTTGATATTTTTTATAAACACCTATATTTAGATAATATTTAATAAATAAAATTGTAAGTTGTTATGATAAAAATTTTAATATACATCATTTGTTTTGGGGGAACTTTTATAATTCTCAATGGATTGTACTATCATAATTTCTTATTATTTAATTTATTAAATATCATTGTTTAAAATTCATGAAATATTTTTATAGATCCTTGAGGCTTCGAAAATATTTTTCCATGAGAATTTATACTATTGTAAAAAAAATAGATTTTTATGTCTACACACATTGTTTGAAAATGGAAAAATTTAAGGGAATCCTAGTGATGCATTTTATTTTACCTTTTCAATAGGTTCTTCACCAATAATCATTCTAAGGGAGGTTTCCATGTTCAATTTTAATTAAAAAAGTTTGTTTCCTTCCTAGTAATGTCTATTTATCTTAGGGAGAGAATATTTAACCATAAACTATTGGTACATTTGAGGATATATGTTTTAATCATTTCCACTAATTTCCCAATGGGGGAGAATTTTTTTAATTTTACATTTTTTTATAGTTATAAAAATGGGGAGAATATTGAAGTGTAGATTTTATCCATATTTTTATTTATATTTTTATAATTAAAATATTTTTTATTTTATAAATATAATTTATCCCAATGTTTATTTCAATCCATTATTCCGTCTAAAATAAGTTATAATGAGTCTGCTATTGTATTTTTAAAAATATGGAAATGTCTAGACCTTAACATTCGTGAAATTTTAGAAAAGAATAAACCAACCACATAAAGAGAATAAACTGGTCCCAAGAAGGAAAATGAACTAATCAGAAGAAGGGAAATGCATTTATCACATAAAGAAAAATAAACTAATTGTAAGAAGTGAAATGAACTTACTAAAAGAAGAAAAATGAAATGACCATAAGAAGAAAAATGAGAGGACCACTAGAAGAAAAATAAACCTAGAAAAAGATGGAAGATGAACTTACAATATTAAGCTAGAATATGTAACATTAAGAATTTAAGTAATTATATCTCTTCAAGAGTCTACTAAAATATTTAGAAAGGTATAATATTAATCATTTCTACTATACAAAAGTCTTTAGATCATAGGCCTTGCATTGAATATATTTACTTAAAAAATAGCAATTCGGCATAAGACTATACGATGAGTTTAAGGATTTAGAGTATAATACTTACACAAAAATTAAGATTTTGTGCTAAACATATTACTTTAGTATCAACATTTATGCTAGCAATAAGAATTAAAAAATTAGATATTTTTGTTTTGTTTTTTACTAAGTGAAAAGTTTATATTCTAGAATTTATTATTTTAGGGAATAAAGGATGAAATAGAAAATGATTTAGGTTGGATTTTCTTTATATATCTAACATCATGATCGTTTAGGACATATTTTCAATTAATTACTTCTTCATATTTTAGTTCATAACATTCTATTATTTACTTAATATTTTATATTAAAAATTACATCATGTTTGTTTAATTTATTTATCTTTATTTATCTATTCCTTAAATAATCAATAATTATTTTGATCTTATTGAAATATATTTAGAGAATTTTTATATTATATTTATAGTGTATTAAATATGATCCTATATGTATTAATATACACACTATTTTCTAGGAGTAATAAATATTTAAATTTAATTTATTTTAAATATGAAACACTTGTATTTCATATGTTATGTGAAGTTTCTATGATAATTTATTTTGGTTTTGATGAGTTAATTCAATGTTTTATTAAATATTATAAAATTTGGTGGCATAAATCTTGTTTTAGTTTTATAGATTATCAAATTTAACCAAAAAATGAATTATTTTCATGAATATATAGTAATGAAATCACATGTTTCCTTTAAAAGGATGAATGAAATGAGATTCATACTTCAAATATTAATTTCATTAAAGAACTCTATACATTGAGTTTGGTGGAAATATAAAAAATAGGTTGTGGATATTCTCGAACCATACTATGTGATACACCATAGTGATCAATTACTACTCTTTTGTAAACTTCAATAATTAGATCCATTATTTTATGAGAGAACCTTGATGCCTAGAAACTCAAATCCTTTCTCATTCAAATAGTTTATTTAGTTCTAAATTCATTCCATTATTATTTATAGATAATCGTATAATGTTATACAATCAATAAAATTTATTTTTTGAGTCGTGAATCTAGGTAGAAAAGGATAGGGTAATTTGTGTTATGATTATAGGTAGAAAAAAGAAGGGTAATTTAGGTTGTTCCTTCAGATAGAAAGAGGTAGGGAATTTTGGGTTGTGTCTTGAGCTAGAAAAATGGAGACTGTTCAGGTTTTTCAATCTTGGTATAAAAAGGTAGGGTGGTCATAGGTTATGATTTTGGGTTTTAAAAAAGATATTTTCAAGGGGTTTAACTCTATTTGAAATTTAGAAATTTCATTATGTTATATTCCAACTCTCAAAGTATTTGAGATGGGTAAAGAGTAGTGTAAGATTATTCAGATTCATTCTACTATACAATTCATTGTGTTAATTTCTCTTTATTTTTTACATCCTTAAACTTACTTTGATGAGTGGTTAAACATATTTAAAAGGGTAAATTAAACCCCATCTTGACCATTATTTCTTTATCACAAGGACCTAACATTTCCCATGAGAGTGTCATTATTATATTTTATTATTCTTAATAATTATAAGTGTTCCACTCCCCTCACTCATAAAAGGGAACATCCTCACCACTCTTATACATGCTATATGACCTCTTTATCTCAACCAAGATCTACCCAAATGGTCACCCAACATCATTATTAATGACCATGAGATGATGGTATTCTAAAAAGACCCATCCAAGAAGATTTAAGGTAATTTTAAAATAAGGATTCGTGAAGATGATTCATATGTTATTATCGATATTTTTATTGTTTACTTATTTTAAACCTCCTAAAAATGGTCTATAACAATTTTAACAAGATGGAATCTGTACATTTACTATAGTGAGACGCTTTTATATTAATAGTATAACCTTTTTCTATCTCTTTCAAATCTATTGGAAAATGTTTACATTACTCATCCATACGTGTGGACTACAACCTAAATTAAGAAATGTGATTAGTTTTTCATTTTCTATTAACATGGATATTAAAAAAGAATAGATATAATAGATATAATAAATATATATGATATTTATGATATAATTATTATTATAGAAAGGTAATTTATTATATGTCATTCTTTACATCCATCCATCAAAAATTGAAAACATCACATATGATTATGTATAGACTACCATCCCTAGGAAGTGACATTATTTATTTTTCATCCCCACATTATATATATTATTATAAATGTGTATATAATGAATAAATATTATACATCATAGATTATTAAGATTCTGGAAATGATGATACCATGGATAAGTTATAAGTATCAGAACTGTCGAATCGAAACATGAATGGAAAGTGGACCGGTTTTCACATGAATATTAATTTTAATAAGGATTTTTAATAAATCTATATTTATTATAAAATATTTGTGAATATATATGAATAAATAAAGGACTTGATGTAGTGGTTTTCCTATCTCCATTATTTCTTTGAGAATAAAGTCATATTGACCAATTTTTGTGTGTGGTGTATATACTACCCATGAATTTATTTTACGATTTCATTCATGAAAATTATAGTGATTTTCAAATATTTATAAGGTTATATCTTTTATAATGTTTTGATTCATAGGTTACTTAAACTGTAATGGTTCTTCCTTTAAATATTATTTTGTTGAGACATGTTTCCTTTTATGCATGTATTTTGGTTTATCTAGTGTATATACATTCACATTTTATTTTATATCATGAATCCATTTATATTAATGTTGTTTAATGATTCATTTAATGTTAAATACTTAATGGGAGTTTCTAATTTGAATGTTACTAGATCAGTAAGGGTTTATGTTATAATCATATTTATTTATGGGATAGTATATGGAAAATTTCCATTGAGGGAAATGATATGATACTTATCCTTAAAAACCCATATATTTTCTTATAATTTTTTTATTAATATAATATTTATGTATTAGTACCATTTTCAACTATTTGGTAGTAAAATTTTGATAAATGGTTTTTAATAAAATCTAAACTTATTTCCATTTTTACTTGATAAAATTTTTCTCCCATTTATATGTTCATTGAAATCATTTATAGAAGTATATATCCATACATAAATGTTTCAGAAATTATATTTTTTACTTCATTTTAAATTAATTAATAATTATTAACATTAACATTTAATTCTTTTATGTATAACCCATTTTTTACTATTTAAAAAGTGTGAAAAGAATTTTCCCCTTTAACGTCTATGACATTTACAATGTTATTTGAAATCATGAACATTATTTTATTTGAATAAACCTTTATAGGTTTCCCTGGTTACATTCATATAAAATATTTTTCTCAACATTATAGGAATTTTATGTTTTTAATGATAGTTAATGAAAATGGTATTTTTTCTCTTTTTATGGAATGTTCAAATGCACTTTTAATGGATTTGTTCATTTATATCAACATACTTTAATGATTTTTGTGCTTCACTAGGGTTATGATCATATGATACCATCAAATTTATTTCTCTTGATGGATTATGATAATGATGTTTTATCAATGATTCTATGAATCATTTTTCGTTCAAATATGTTAATTATAGTACGATGAAATCTTTATGAAACTAATTTCTTTTTCATGGGTTATGCTATGATAAAATGATGAATGATTTATGTTATTATTTAACTCTTATGCATGGTTTTAATTATCTGATGGTTGGACCCAAAATTATGTTGACCTCCAATTAATTGGGTAATGTTTTATGAATCATGAGATAACTATGTTATATATGAACCTGATTTCATTTACACAATATTAAGCGTGGGCCTATTCATATTATTACATGTTCACAATTTTATGCATGTAACTGGTTTCATGTCCATTATTTTCTATAAGAAGTTGATTACACATCCTTATTATGGTTACTGATAATGTTTATTTTTATACACGATCACAATGCTATGATTTACTAAGTTTATTACTATGGAACATTCCGATGATTTATCATCATGTTATGATCAATATATCAAGTCTTTGGCTTCATGATTATACACATGTGTTATGTTGGGATAAATGAATTATGAAATGACTCAGGATTTATGATCATGAATAATTGGGTATGATTTTTGTATGTTATTATAATTTTCTCATACACTTGTTCTTATCTTATACTCACATAATATCATTGATGAATATCTCTCATGTTTACCCTTACTCCACATATGAGCCCACCCCTTCATATATTTCCACCATACATTGGTTATGAGGAAGGATATTGAAGATGGTAAGACTAGAAGGGTATTATATGTAAATAATATTTTGAGAGATGATGAAGATATTTCTTGAAAATAAGTTCTTTATGTATCTTGTCTCCAAAGACACAAAACCATTACTGTCCTTAGGTAAGTATTATTGTATGATATATTGAATATTATATTATATTAGGTGTTTGGTTGTACAATTATAGTCAAATACATAGAAAAACCACACAAAAATAGGTTTTAAAGGAAGGTTATAGCCCCAAAAGGGATAACCAACCCAACCAGCCGCTTTATTACATTGTAGATTTTCAACCCGAAGGCCAATTGGGAATAAATACCATTACATGGCCCATACACCTACTGTTGGATGGAGAAAAGGCCCCGGTTTTGTCATGTATGCATCACTTCCTTCCCACCATGTTTGTGTCTGTACCCACTTGATGACCTGAAGGCCTAGTAGGCCAAAGGCCCATTTGGGATGAATAGTACTACAACTACAATACCCCTACTACAGTACCCGCTAGAGTACCCACACTGCTACAATACCTATAAATTTTTTTCCCACCCAGATTTGAACATAGTTCTGATCCAGGATTACGGGGAGCCTTTACCACTTAGGTACGACCCCAACAATAGATGTATTTAATATTCATATAAAATGATCTAATATTTATATAATAAATGCTCGGATTTCTATACAAAGGCCCCTAAAGGTGGAAACCTAAATGTTGGAATCCTATATCATGTCATGTCACCGGTCTTATACTACATTTCCCCTACCAATTTTTATCTCACTGTATGACCATTTTGAATGCTTCATTTCCCCGCACCAAGAGTCACTACGTTGTGTTTCCCTCTGATGCACCGTTGGAATTCACCCCTCTACCCTACATCAGAAATACATATAGGAGGAGGGACAGATGATATGTTCTAGAACACCCATGTCTCTTATGATTCACCTACCCAGAAAAGTCTGCATGGTTCCCAGTGCATCGCATGCCTATCACACAACATTGTCAAATCGATCCCAATGTGAAGATAACATTATATTCATAGGTAATTATATATGGACATATAAAAAGATAAATCCTAAAGATAAAAAACAATGTATGGTTAAATAAAAATAAAAATATATTATTAATTGTATACAAATATTAATTATTAATAATTATATTTCAATATGACTAATTTTATTGAATAAATATTATATTATATATATATAAGAAATGTTTTTACTCTAGATAAATGTATAAATATATATAAAAAATGTTAGAAATTATATTTAAATAAAAAATATTTGTAATAAATTACTACATATATAAATGTATATAAAATTAAATATATCTATAATATTGATAAATTATAACTGTATATGAATATTTTTAATAATATTTTAAAAAATATTAATTATAATAATAAAAAAACAATATTATAAAAATATATACCTATATTTAAAAATATTAGTAACTATGTTTCAATTTTAAAAGGATGGATTTCAATATATTTATAACAAATATTATATCTACTATCAACTATATTTAAAATAATACTAAATTGTTATTATTATTATAAGAATACACAGACACACATATATATTACATATGTAGTAATATAATATTTCATTATCAAATATATAAAAATTTTAAATGTATAAATTATTTTCACAATATATTATTAAATATATAACTATAATATTAAATATAATAATTATAATAATCATATTTAAATAGATTTTTCAATTTCTAATATATAAATATATTATTATTACTAATTATAAATGTACATATTGTATTTATTTTATAATGAAATATAATTAATTATTAGTTATAATTTAAAATACAATTATTTATACATATGAATATTTTTTTAAAAAAGATATCATTAATTATATAAATGTATGACTATACTCCAAAATAATTGTTTTAAAACATAAAAAGTATTTAAAATAATTTTCCATTACCAATTACATAAATATAAATATTAATTAATAAGTATACTATTATAATAATATAAAAAAATAATTATAAAATTATAAAAATTTTAAATATAAGTTAATTTTATAATGTCACTTAAAGATTTGATGATTTTTATTTTTTCAATTACTGATTTACATATATGATTGTCTTTATTCACCTATAAATATATATATGTATGTGTGTGTATTTAACTTAAGGAAATGTGTGTGTAGGTGAACCCAATAAAAACTCAAGTATATCAAATTATATACAACACATATAATATTAATTTTACTATAATTTCTGTAAAAAATAAACAAAAATTAATAACAAAAAAAATATATAAAATATATATATTTAAAACATTTATAATATATACAAATTCTTATATCAAAATTTATAAATTTTAAAATATCAATTGATTAAATTTTTTAAGCATTAAAGTTACAAACTTTTCATTTCAATCAAAATATATAAATATTTTTACTTTAATAAATAGATAAATATTTTGTCAGTTTTATTTCTAACATTGGTGAAAGTTAAATTTTTCAGTGTTAAATAAATCACTGATAAAGATACTTCTTTTATCAATTCTAAAATATGTTCTAGGGACCACCAAAAAACTTCAACCACGAATAAACACCATCAAAAATCCATATCGATGTAGAATATCGAACAACATCACAAAAAATTTTATATTTTTTTTGGAGAAAACACCATTAGTGGAACCATAATAGTATAAACCTACCATCCTGAGAATTACCACTCTTGATCCACTGACAAATAGTGTTGATCATCAAAACACCTAGGCACTGCTAGTTCTAGGGTTAATTCCATAACAACATTGGGTTTTAAGGATACAACTATGGTATAAAGTTACCACTAGAGTTTACACATAGATGGACCCAATATAAAGACACTATAGAGGAAAATCCCCAGAACCCATAATCAAATAGTTCGATAAAAATTAGTTTATATAAAAAGTGATGAGACACTACATAATAGGGTATAAAGGAAGAATGAGATGAAGGGGAAGGTGATTCCCTCAAGGATCTTCAACCAAATAGAAATTGAAATAAAAGAAAAAAAATCATTGATAAAAGGCATGATTGAGAAGATATCCATGAACATGATGTGTCATTATAGAGTGTCAAAACCCTTATTTTTATAGGATAATCCTCAGGAGAGAATTCTTAAATAAAAAGATCCATCAAACCACTTCATCCAATAATGTAATTTTTAGATTGGGTTGGGTTATACTACCATTGGAAGAAACATATATCATATTTTTTCTATATATATAGAAAAAGTTTATAATATATATATATATATATATATATATTTCATTAATGGTTTATACCACATGTCTTATAGAATAACATAAATGGACTATGGTATTTTTCATGTAAAATAATAGATTCTTGAAAATAATAAATTAAATTATTACTGGAATATATATAAATCATATGTTATACATAAAACATATATATTTAAAGGTTTCTATATAGTTAGAGGATATAGGTTGTAAGGTTGAGATGTTTTTGTTAATGTTATATATATATATGAGTAATATTAGGTTCCCTATACTTAAAAGTATTATTTTAATTATTTATATTTCAATGTTAATTTTATAGCATCTTTGTTTCATGTTAAACATATAAGGAGTTTTAAAATGTTATGTATAACATGAATGTTCATAATTTTTATTATTATTAATGGTATAATCATGTATCTAATCATGGGATGTTAAATAAAAGTGAAGGATTAACCTGACATGATTTTTTTGATTAATATTTCTATTTTAGAAATTCAATCCTGTATAAAAATAAAAGCACAAGAACACAAGGTTTACATTTTCACCAATAATAAGGAATATATTCCATGATTTTTAGAGAGTTCAAAACACTAATATGTAAATATTAAAGGAATACCCTTAAAAGTGAATGACTTAATAGTCTACCATATCCAAAGGTTGACATCAAAATAAAAGTTGTGGCACATTTCTCAAAACTTTAAAAACTAAATATAATAAATTTTAATCAAAATAAAATCAATCTCTACTGGAATAAAGGTATTGTTCCAACTATAATCATACAATGAAAAACATTTAATCATGAATCCTTTAATTAATTAAAATATACATCCACTATTCATTTAACAGTCCCTTTATTTATATTAAGATTCACAAAAAAACCTATTTTATCTCTCATCAATTACATGGATTAATGGGTTCAAGAAAACAAGTTACTTTTTTATTCACTAAAATATTTAAATATAAATTCATAATATCATAATATATATTCTTATTTTTCTTATCTAAGAGTCTTAGTTATTTTTTTAATAAAAATAGATGGTTCAATCAATAAGATACTCTCATCTAGAAATGTATTTTCTTTGATTTCAAATCAAGGAAACAGCTATTACCCTTCATGAAAAATATATTATTAAATTATAATCACCATTTAAATTCCTTTTGATCATTTATAATTAAATTATTGACCCCTAAATAGTAAAAAATTATTATCATGTTCTGGGTTAAAGTAGTGTTTTTACGCATTACATGCACTTGTTTTAAAAATTACATTCCAACATAGATGAGTTTTTTTATCTTATAAATTAGATATGATATTTATAATTAAGTGGGTATATATTGTATAATAAATTTAACTTTAATTTAATATTAATAGTTAAATTAAATAGGATAGAAAACTAGTTACTTTAATAAAAACCAAAATGGTAAAAGTGGAGAAACATAGATGTGAAGGAACAAAATTATAAAAAATGTAATTGTTTTTGTGTGGTGGTGTTTTGGATCCGCCATAAATTAACATAATATATTATTTTTAAACTTTTTAGGCACTTTAGGTGAGGTATACCTCCAAATAGTGTTTACAATTTTATATTTACAAGAATTCCACACCCCCTCTACTCTAAAAAATGCACTCACCTCTCCAACTTCATCACCCCTCTCAAGCCATTTGGATCATCAAAACCCTACCCAAATTATGTACCAAAAAACCTCACCTCAACCTAAAAGACTCACCCTAAGAATAAATCAATACAAGTAAGTGATTAGGTGAAAATATAAGGGATTTACCTGAAAAAGGGGATGATAGAGACACACAAGACATGTCAAACTCAAGGTAAGGGATTTCCATCTTAGTTTTTAAATCTATTAGATAAATTCCATATTAACCCCTTACTAGTTTTCATGTGGTGTATCTATTTCCCCCCTTTATATAATATATCATTATTTCCTTTATATTCATGTAATTTAAATTTTCATTTGATGATGATTACTTCTTAGGTTTTCAATTCTATCAATACAATAACTGTAAGGGATTTTCATCTCACTTTTTAAAATTGTGAGATAAATGTAATATTAACCAATTCCTTATTTTTTTTGTGGTGTATCTAATTCACATTTTGATATATTTTATAATAAATCCTTTTATCTTCATGTTTTTTAAAATATTACTTTGTATTTTCTCATGTATGGGGTTATAACATGAAAATTACGAACTCATAAAAGTTATCTTGCAATCTCACTTTCTTTAATGATTGTTAACTTTACCTTAAAAAATAACATTCTCATAATCATTTTTCATTGAAAATTATATTTAATTATGATATAAATATTCTTGTATAATAGATATTATTATTTCCTAAACTATATACCTTATTTACATACGGGTTTTTATTTGAATTTTATTTAATTTAATGGGTAATTATTGATAAATCCATATCATTTATTCGATATGGATATTTGATAAAGTAATTTTTTATTAATTTAAATCGATTATTAGATATATGAAGAGTTATGTGGATATAAAATAAATGGATTGGGGACTAATTAATGTAATCCCCTTGATGCATCAGTATTCTCATGGGACAAATTTAGTTACAAAAACCCTTCAAATTTGTAACCGATATGTTTTAAATGGTCTTATGAAAGGTCTTGACATGATAGTTAATGTTGGATAAACCAAATAAGTTTATAACCAGTGTGTTTTAAACTGTCTTGTGAAAGGTCTTGACAGTAAAGGTTCCATGTACATAGGAGACATGGTGTCTAATAATTTATCATTACCTTAATTTAAATTCAGTTATTATTTATCCATGAGATTTTTTTTGACATTATATATGGATGAATTTCAATATTAGTTTATTGAAAAAATGGAATGTGTTGTAATTATTTACATTTCCATATTTATTATACTTATTAATTAATTATTACTTCTATTATAGGCTTACCCTTACTAATCATTATAGCACAACATTATTTTGTTTCCTTTTCCTTTGAAATGAAGATTAATTCTTGAAATGAGTTTCAGGGATAAATTTAATATGTATATTTTATGTGTTATTTTTTTATTTCCCCAATGTAAAACTGTTATCATGTATGTAATCATGCTTTCCAAAACTGCTAAACCGATCAGTCCTTTAGGATTTTATTCCAAATAATCATGCCAATATAATATAGTAATATACTGACTTTGGTCATCTAGGGTTAGGGCATTATAGTTGGTATCAATGAATGTTTAGTAGAAACCTTGGAAAATAGATTTAAGAAAACATAGATTAGATAATATAATCACATGATAGAATTTGAGGATAAATATATAATATCAACCCAAAGAAACCGTGTTTATGATTATGATATTGGATACACACAAATATTTCAATTTATGTCATGTATTTTCCTAGTTTTGGGATTATACATTATAAGATATAATTTATTCTATGTTGTCATTTAAAAATAGAGCCTAAAAAAATGAATGTGAACCTTACTATTGAAAATGATCTAAATATAAATAATAACCATTTATTTTATGGTATTAAGACAATCATTCGATTAGAAATAGTCTTCCAAGAATTATCATCATATGATAACATAGTATCATGTGATAATGAGATATAGATAAAATTATATGAGAATTATGTATTTTGAGGGAATAAAAATACCAATAGTATATCTTGATATATGATGGATAAAGTGACTAAGAAAAAAAATATTTTTCCACATGTAATAATTGTGGAAATAATCGCCTTGTTACATTCTTAAAATGAATGGGAGTTTGCAACAATTGTGGATAAAAAGGAAAGAGTCCTTATGATTAAAATGATAAGAAAAAAGTTTCCTATGTACCATGTTTCAATTATAAGAATATGAGACAATACACAAATCAATGTCTCATGGGTCAACGGAATATACCCTAAAAGAGGAACATGGATCATGGGAAAGCATATGCTATTACCACAGGTGAATAGGAATGATTAATGTGATTGTGTTTGGATTCAAGAATTATGTCATTTGATTATTTTATCAGTAAGGTATTGGTCATGAGAATTATGAAATATATAAGGATTGTACTTTAATACTATTTCATTAATGATTTGAGATCATATGTTGAATGGTACATAGAAAAGTTATTCAATGGCATGTTTAACTTTTTGAAAACACATTGTTAAGGGAAGGATAACCCATAAAATGTTCCTAATGTTGAGGCAATGGTATTTCTTTAAAGATAAGATTGATATGGATCCAGTAGAGTGTATATTATAGACTACCTTAGAACTAATTAATAGTTTTTTGAAAAAGAAGTTTATGATATCATTGAGGGAGTGTACAACATTTTTGGATTTAAATAGTATATCCAATAATCTGTGTTTTATTTAATGAATATGGAAGAATTCATTTTTTAAATAATGTTTTAGGGTAATTCATGTTCTTTCCATATTTACATGTTTGGTATGTGGCGATTATGATCCACTTCATATTGTTTGATAAGTTTATTTTGGAAATTTAGTGACCTTATATCTAAAGTGTTTGATCATAATCTTTTACAAATGTTAACCATATATTAAATGGATTAGTTGAAATTTGGATTAGTTTTTATATATTGATTTATTAATTCACCATATAATGCAAATTGGGCTATGAAATAAAGCAGAAATAATTCAAGGAAAAAAACAAAGGATAAGATTGTGTTTATGATATAGAAATTTTTATTTACTTATATTCATAGTGAGTGAAAAAATTATTCAACTCTAGGAAATAGATCTATAAATAAAAAATTTATCATATTATTTTCATAACCTATGTATCAAATTATCTGTTATTTCATCATATATTTACGGTTCTGAGGCCATTAACATTCCATTTATCACTTAGTTTCCTGTGACCAATGACTATATTTATTTAGGCCTTTATTCCACATCAATGTTTTCATTTCCCACCTATGTTCTCATATTTAAGATAATAGATATGTGACCATTGAATTTTATTTTACCACTTAATTAAAATATATTTCATTAAACCTTTTACGATTTGGGTTTCTTAATAATTGTATTTTCAAATATCAATCCCTCAATTACTGAGATCAAGTTTCAATTGTAAGGATATAATTTATTTAAGGTTGGGAGAATATAACACACCAAGACATTACAATATTTTTTTATTTTATACTAAATTTCATTTTTTCCTATATTTCTTTATATGCAACACCATGTTGAGTTTACACTACATAGAACATTAAGTAAGCTTGTGTTACATGCAAGATTGAGTTCTAACACCTTTTAATGGAACTCCTATTTTACAAATAAATTTTTAAACTTTTATAAATCTTATTTTTCAAGATAAATTTCATTTTTGAATTTGGAATGTCATAATTATATTATGGTGAATATTTGATATTTTTTGAGAAGATTAATTTTATGATGAATAGTAAAAAATATTGCAGTTTAATTGAAAAACATATTTCATAAAATAATTATTAATGATAAATTTTATTTTATATTAGTTTTAAAGTCCCAATATATCTATTATAAATATATTAATCCAATTTATCTAATTGGAATCCTTTTCATATAGAATTTAGATATAAAAACTTAATGAACATTTGAACATTTTTACTTTAAAACCCTACTTTCCTACCATGTCCACAAGATTAACATTAAATTTAATTTTAACTATTATATGAATTTATTTTGGAAAAAAGAATTTAAATTGTTTGGTTTAGTATAATTTTTATATTTTAATATGATCAACATAATTTTTTACCAAAAATATTAGTGAATGCAATTAAAATTAATTACAATGATTAAGGTAAAAAATAATTTACTTAAAGGTTAAACTTTAATATTAATGGACAAAATGACCTATCAACTCATAAAAAATCCATTTTATGCCTATATCTCGACCATATCCCCTATTGGATAAATTTTTTTGAGTTAGTGTGACACTATTCTGAAAAAGCTTCCTATATAATAAGTTAAGTAGGGAAAAAAGACAAAAAATGAACCTTCATTACCTTTAACATTTATAAATCCTTTAAATATATGCATACCATCATATTTTATATTATACATATAATTTTTAAAGAATAATGATTCATTATTATCATGATTATTTATCATTAATTTTTGTAAATTAATTAGTCACTTAAAATTCATAAGAAATTTCAATGTTTTAATTATTTATTTAATAATTAGATAAAATAAATGACACGAAAAATATTAAAAGTAAATAAAATTGAATGAATTATTATATTACCTTATTTTATTAGACAAATATGTCATGTTCATTATCTTCTATGTTAAGAAATTTTAATTTAATAATTGTATTGATGTTTTTAAAATTAAATTAAATAAAAAATATCAAAATTAACAGTAATGCTATTTTATAATAATAGATATATAATTTAATTATTTAAAATTTACTAAAAATACTATATTCTTCTAATTTATTTTTAAATGTTGATAAATATCAAATATAGTTTATTCATAGAGAAATTCATCTTCTATAATGAACATATTGAACCATAAATAGTAAAAACATTGTTAGAATAGTTTGGGTTAAATCAATGTTTTTTCATGTTACATGCTCCTGTTTTAAAAATTAATTTCAAAAAAACATTGGTTTTTTATTTTATAAATTAAATATTATATTTATAATTAAATGGGTATATTTTTCATAAAAAAATTCATTTTAATTTAATCTTTTTTATTAAATTACCTTAATAAGAAACTGGTTATTTTAATAAAAACCAAAATGGTAAAATTTTGGAAACATTTAAGTGAAGGAAAAAATTATAAAACTGAAATTATTTTTTATTATTGAGGCATGTATCAACCATAATTTCCTCTTAATAAACTATTTTTTAATTTTGGAGGCACATGAGGTAAGGTAGACCTCCCAATAGTGTTTACCTTTTAATATTTACAAGAATCCCACTCCCTGACCACTATAAAAGTCTTTCACCCCTACCACTTAATCACACCTCTCAATCCCTTTTGATAATCCACACCATGAGAAAATAATCTCCGAATAACCCTCCTCTAAATCTAGAAGCCCCAATCTATGAATAAATAAATACAAGAAAGTCCTTTGGTGAAAACCCAATAAAGTTATCTAAAAAAGAAAAATATAGAGACACATGTGACTAGTCGAACTCAATATATGTGATTTCTATCTCACTTTTTAAATATTTTAGATAAGTTTCATATTCACCACTTACTTATATTTCTGGTGTATCTACTACCCCTTATGATACACCATAAAGTGAATTATTTATCTTCATGGTATTTAAATGTTTTATTCAATGATGATTACTTTTGGGGTTTCTGAATCAAAGGTTACCACAATTATAAGGGATTTTCATCTAACTTTCTACATTTTTGAGACAAATTTCATATTCACCACTTAATTATTTTGTGTGGTGTATATACTACCCATTTTGATATATTATATCATAAATCCTTTTATCTTAATGGTATTTAACATTTTACTTTGAATTATCTCATCCAAGGGGTTTTAACTTAAAAATTACCAACTATTAAATGTTTTCTTACAATATAACGTTATTTTTTGATTGAAACATTTACCTTAAGAAAATAACATTTTTGTAAACATTTTTCCATGAATATTACAAATCCATGTGATATCCATTTTCCTGTATAATGCATATGATTATTTCCTCATCTGTATACCATATTTACATACATTTTTTACTTTGAAATTTATTTGATTTACTAGGGAAATGACGATAAATACACATATTTTACATAGTATGTATATTTGATAATGAAAAATATTTACGAATTTAAATTGATTATTAAATATATGAGTAATTCTATGGACATGTAAGACATGGGTTGGGGCTGGATAATATAATAACCTCGATTCTTTAGTAATCTCATGGGTTGAATTCAGTTAGAAAATATGTTTGTGTTTATAACCAGTATGTTTGAAACTGTCTTGTAAAAGGTCTTAATTGTATAGTTAAGGTTAGAAAAACCAAATTGGTTTGTAACAAGTATTTTTAATCTTTTTTTAGTTAATGGTTCTAATAGTAGGGGTTTTGTGTACCTAGTAAATATGTTTTCCAATAATTAAGAATTCCCTACATTCAGATTCAATTATTATTTATCCACGAGATTTTTTTCTTTGATATTATCCATTGTTTTGTAGTTCCTTGAAATGTGTATTCTTGTTTTAAGAATCACTATTTCCTGCCAGTTTCCATTGGATTTATTTATGGAACCTGAAACTTTTAATAGTTATTTATCTTAAGGGGACCTTTTTTACAAAGGCAGAAGTTCGTTATGTTTGAACTTTACGATACTTAATAACGTGCATTAGTCAAGAGGATGGGAGGTCAGACTCATCACACCCTTTTGGGGGGAATTATTGTCTAATATGAGACTCTCTTTTTAAATTTAAGATATTTTCATTATTTTTTATCAATTCACCAAGCATGACATAAGTATCCCTTGGAATTTTCAGTCACTTATTTAGCACATCAAATGTTAAGATAATCAGTTTGTATTTAAGGTTCTTAATTAATGGAGATATTTGTATGTATTCGAGGTTCTTAGAAAATGGTATCCTCTCATATACTACTTAGATTTTCTTTTAATCATTGGTATGATGATACTAGTTTTGAAGACACTCAATGGTGAAATATGGAATTTATTGTCATCCAGGGAGACGAAGGTTCGGTTTGATCTTGGGATCATGCCCATAAAATAGGCTAGCTACGTATCCTTGTGAAGGGAATAAAAAACCTTGTAGTTCAGTGCCATTAAATGGGAAACATCATATCTTTTAAGGTCATGTGATAAAAACCTAGCCATATATTTTAATGTCATGTGGTATGGACATCTAAGAGGAAAGTGCTTAGTCAAAATATAGTGTGAGACTTATACTAAGGTATCCCAAGGAACTTGGAAAGGATATGGGTTTCCAACTAAGATCAGACCATATTGGGAATATGGACCATGGAGAACATGGTTGATTTAAAGTATTGGGCTTGAACCTCAATGAATCTTCCTATGTATCCCATATATATGGGAATCAAATCCCACGTAGTTCGATAAGTCTCATAAGAGAGTATAGTCCTTTAAGAGAAATCAGTTTTGGCTTAATTCCTAAAAATAATGCCTTGGTGATTTGGGGATTTAATTTGGGTATTATTACTAAAGAGGATTCCAAAATTAAGGGAATTAGGGTTGGATTCTAGAGGGTATCCAGTGAGATCGGTCCCTGAAAGGGCTTCCTATGTATCTTGGTTTGAACAGGAATCTGAGTTCTCATAGTTCCTTCAATTTTGAAAATGTTGTGATTATGGAAAATATCTAATCCCATGTGAGTCATTCTTGGTGTGAGAAACAAGAGGATGCCAAATATTCAAAAAAGGAGTTCACACATTTAAATTTTCCTCCTCCGCTGGTGGGAGAGGGCGCGTCGACCGTGGAAGAGGGCGAGGAAACCAAGGAAGAGGGCGATGTGACAAGCCTTCCCTCATTTCTCTTCACATCAGATAGGGGTCCAATGGGAGGAAGAAGGGATAAAGGTTAGGGGATTATACCAGAAAGGATACCCATGGTGACAAATCCCAACGAGAGAGGGAAAGGGTAATATAAGTCCCTGTACCCATCTCATCTCCAGTCTTTGCCACCTAAAGAAGGTAGGAAGAGCAATGATGCTACCTCCTACAAGAAAATCTAGGGGATTACGCGAAACTAGTTTCCCTAAAATTGATCTTGGTAGGGGATATAGACTTCTCCTATGATTGTGAGGAAAAGCAAGTGTGAACTGTAGCTACCCTACCAGCGATCTTAGGTTCCAGGTCATCTCTTCGAGAAAGGAGAGGCCATACCCAAACCCTCCTCCAAACCGGGAACTTCCAAACACTATTCCTGGGAGAAAGGTCCATGTGGTTGTGGATATACAAACCCATATACATTCCATGAATCCTAACAGCATTGAGAAACAAATTTTGGAGACCTCTGACTACAGAAATACAAACTCAAATAGGAGACACGCTGATGTGCCTTTCCTAAAGGTTTGATAAATCAAGAGGTTTTGGTGGAGGCTTAAACTTAGTCCCTTTTAGATAAGGGATCTAAGGAAAAAGATACCCTTCCAAGAAAGGGTTTTAAAGACGGTACCTGAATTAGTAGGTAGGATTTATACCAATCTCTTCCATGTAGGTACCTCATGCTGGTATGTCGCGTAGGTACCCTGCATTGATGTACCATTAAGATGTGGTGCGTAGGTATGCCACACAGATGTGGATGATGACTGAAGAATATATTTCACATAGGAGAAACAAACCTATGTAAAAAATTGTAAAAGACTTTCAAAACACACTTATCCCATTTAATTATCTATTTTCTCATGTTTTAGAGAGCTATGTGAGACAATTTGAGGGATCTATGCGAAAGGGATACATAATGGGAGATTTAGAGAGTATTTATACTTTTTCCGTCCCTTTAATGGGGAACCTAAGGGCTCTATTTATAGGCACATATAGTCCTGGTTGAAGGAATTTGTATTCGTGTAGGTTCTCTGCACAGATTCTTCATGCCGGTACTTCACGTCGGGGTACAAAATTTATTTTGTCACGTAGCTCTGCCACGTAGGTCTGCCGTGTAGGTACATCACACATATATATCAAACATGTATTTTAGAGTATTTGGTTTTCCCTTTGAGTTCTTAGAACATTGCCTTGGGATTTTGAACTATCCAGAGCTCTCTTCATAGTATTTTTGTTTTCGTAAGTGATGTCAATAAAAGCCCCCCCTCAAGATTAGATCCGAAAAATTTAAAGAGAGTCGAGTTTTGAGGTGAAATTGTGGGGAAAAGATTATGGATCGATTATTGAACAATGTAGGTTTTCCATGTACGTACTTTGTGGAGGTATGGCGCAGAGATTTTTCACATAGTCCAAGCATGTAGGTCTTCGACTGTCTATAAATAGGTCTCATCCTTTGAGATTTTCATCACCTGTTCTTTACATAATTTTATGTCTCTCATTTCTTAGCTCATTCGACCGACCTCATCATGTTGTGCTATCAGGTAATTACCTTTAAATATCTTCAAGGTAAAAAAATATTTAAGCAATGGAGCTATGCCAAAGGACTTCATCGAAGGAGTTGTTCTAGGATCCTTGTCGAAGGACCTACGTGAGGGACTTCATCGAAGGACCTACGTGAGGGACTTCATCGAAGGACCTACGCGATAGACCTCATCGAAGGACCTATGCGAATAGTGTCCTTTGCCAAAATTTTGATTTTCCCCTTTAAAATTCCTAATAAATAGGGAATGTTTGGTAATTCTTTTGTAGGAAAAATGACTCATTTGATGACCCATACTGAAAAATCTAAGGCTCTTCAAAATGAAATGATGATGATCATTAGACCAGACTATTATGATGTTGTTTAATGTACTCTTCCTCGGTATGGAAGGGTTTAACTCCGTACCAGCGTGATTATCCATAAAGTCCTTACTTACACATGTACGAGAATGGGCTTTTGCAAGACACCCATGTTCTATTTGTTAAGAAATACTTTCCAAATAATAGGTTTCTTCAATACTCCAACTACAACTGCATTAATATTAGTGCAATGGGGGTTCCAGTACAAGAAGAAATGGTTCCTATTGGTTGTATCCTTAATCATAGTGGTTTCACTCTTGATATGAAGGATCACGTTGTACAGAAAATACCACATTGCTATGATTCAACTTTTTGGGATTCTCAAATAGATTAATCTAATGGTTGGAAATAATATTAGGATCTTCGTTCTGGAGGAGGTGTCAAACCCGAGTGGATGTGGGCATTCTAAGTACGTCAGACTTGTTCAGAATTTAGGAAAGAGTTATCATATGTTCATATATATGAAGCTGTCTAGATGGGGAAAACTTATGTTTATAAAAAGGATTTAATTCCTGAATTATTGAGCCAATGGAGTCTACAAACGAATTCCATCCATTTGATGCATGGTAAAGTTGGTATTTGTCTCTGGGATATTTACCAAATAGTTGGAATTCCCCTTCTTGGAGAAATTTATGATGAATTCATTCCTCCTTATACAATATGGGGTGATGCTACTAGAACACCACCTCTGGACCATGAATTATTTAATATAGCGAAGAATATACCCAAATATAAAAATGATATTCATGCTAGAGTGTAGATGGAAGCCTTCTTAGAACGAAAAATAGAAAAGTGTCCAACCTGTGGATGTCATACTATTTTTCCTTTTGCAGATAACTCAGGCAGCTCAGGCACATATCATTCTACACTAAAAATAGGTGACTATAAGAACTAGGGCTATAAATTAAAACTTGATATAGATGCAAAGGTACAGTTATCTTCCATCCTTGCTATGTGGCTAAGTGTTTACTTGCTTCCAGTCCATGAATCCGTAGGTGGTGTAAGATCAAGGACTTTTGTCATTGTAGCTAAATAGGTAGAAGGGAAGTATATTGGGTTAGAAAACTATGTATTGGAAAGAATTTACCATATCATACTGAATTTATAAAATGGGAAGGCTCCGTTTAGAATTACAGGGCCATTCCATGTTTTGTGGGGCTGGATTGCAACGCATTTTTCTTCATAACCAGTTTTGAATTCAGTTAGAGTTCCCAATGGTCGATTCACCCCATTTTTACAGAAATTTTCTCGTATTCAGCCTCTAAACTCGAGAACTGATGTAGCGCTAAAGGCATTGAAAGTATCAGGAGAATTTAGCTTCTTTCGTTTTGGCAACCCACTAGCTAGAACATTTATTAATGATGGTAATGAAAAGAATTATGAGATTAGATCATGTATGATGGAATTCAGGGATGGCGTATTATCAACCAAGATTGATGGTGAATTTATCTACGAGGCTTAAATACCTTATAGGTTTTCTCGTCCATTTATATGTCTTCAAA
Organism: Viscum album; assembly: GCA_963277665.1. Lineage (NCBI taxonomy): Eukaryota > Viridiplantae > Streptophyta > Magnoliopsida > Santalales > Viscaceae > Viscum > Viscum album. The sequence goes on from OY728125.1 coordinate 1,044,180,729, forward strand.
AATGAAGCACTTTTACACCCATGTATGTCAGACCTGAGAAATAATCAATGGTATCAAGAAAATTATGGATTTTAACAGCTTTATAGGTATCCAAATTGTCAATTATATTACCTCTACAAAATGCATTGATCGGATTGGAAGATGGGTATGCCAAAGCTTGGGCCTTTTCATATCCTCCAGGGGCTTTAACAAATGGAATATATCAAGTGACATCTACAACGAATGTTTCACATGGAAATCGGGGTAAGAAGTCTAATGCTAGAGATGATATAGAAGTTTAAGAGGTTTTAGAGCCCCCAAAACATCTTCACAAGAGGTATACCAGGAAGACCAGTTCTAGAGAAGCAATACCTCCAACTCCAAGGTGATCTAGTCACCGCCATCAAACAGATGTTCATATTCTATCTATTGAAATTTCTGAAGAAGAAAGGAGGAATGAAAAATCTCACCAATGAGAAGGTGTTGAATATCCTCCACAATAAACCATATTAAGACTTAATTATGTGCGACAATCATCTATTCATCATTGTGAGAGTGTAACCCGTGATCTTAGGGATGCATGGGCATTCCTCTAGAATGACATTCGAATACCAGATATGGGTGACATGAAGGAACCTTCTGATTGTAGTCCAGATAATAACCTGGATGAAGTCTAGAAGTATATTATATAGTTGTAGGATTTTTTATATGAAACTGATGAAAAAATCCTAGCCTCTAAATGAGTATCTCCTTTGATGGACTTAACAGTACACGAAGGGGTAATTATTGAATCTGAGGAGGTGTTGGAGATTTATGTTAATACTGAGAATGTATTTTACTTTTTCTTTTTTCTAAACTTTTCTTTACCATTTATCATCATTAATCTTGTTGAAAATGTATTTTTGAAGCTTGAATGTTGAGAAGGAAGCTCTGGACCAATTCTTGAATCACCTAAGTATGGTCATGAGGGCTCTCCTATTGATGCAATGAATGATCCTCCTAGGTCACCATAACTTTCTCCAGGAGTAAGAATCATGAATGGGGTAGTGGTGATGGATAATCCTCAACTATCACATCATGTTTCTCCTAAAAAGTGGAGTGTTTCAATTTCTCCCCATGATTTTGAAGATAAATGCAAGAGAGAAATGATATTGATTTGAATTGGTCACTAAAGGAGTAAGTATTTATTGTATCCTTAGGGAATATAATTGGCTCAAAACACACCGGTAACCACATTTGATCCTCTTTAAGGAACTATGCCACACTCCTCTCTCAAGGGATTAAGAGATGATTATTCAAGACCAGAAAAAGAAATCCTAGGGGAAACCCAGGTTCATGTTAAAGAATATACAATTTTAGTAAATAAATCATCAAAATATTTAGCTATACCTACACCTGGCTGTAATGAGAGAGAGGAAATCCACAATAATGTTAAATACATTACTCAGTTGCTTTCGTCAGAGGATCCTAAAATAATAAATACTGATATTCCTATTTCTCCAGAAGAAAGGAATGAGGACCCAGTGAAATATGAGATAAATACTGATGTTGACCCAAACATGGAAAGACCTATTGATGATGTACCAATTGAAGAGCCAACGGAAAAAAATGTCAGCAAAGCCACTTTGGGAATCAACCTATGTTTTTTAGATACCATAAATGGTGAGGATTCTATAACATTATAGGTCATATATACTGAAATGATGGACACCTTTAATCAAAATATTGATATTCCAGGTTCCATCAAGGAGTTAGGGAATTTTCTTGAGAAATTGCAAGGACTTAAATCCTTATTCTTGAATTTTCCATACACAATTGTTTTTCTTTACTTGATTCTTTACATCCATGTTCACCTTATGCATCTTTATATGATTTTTTTTTGCATAGGCTCTTTAGGAATGAGGTATTCCACTGTATACTTCAGTTGGAGATGGAGAAATACCTCTAGAGGATCCTCCATCAAGATATTCTCAAGAGCCTTCAAATATAATAATTGAGAAAACTCATGTGAATTCCCCTTCTTAAGAAACATCTGCTCAAATAACTAATGCCGAGAATACAAGGGATGAATCCAATAATGTAGCTGACTTATTATTGGGAAAATATTATTATCTTTCAGAATCATATCTATTTCATCCATTTTAAACTGACAGTGACCTTGATTTATCATTTTAGGGTTATCATCTCCCTGATCAGAAGGTGAAGCTTCTACAATTCCAAGAGAAGTATAACAAGGCATCTCTTTAAGTGACATGTTTCTAGAGTACATATTACCTCATGTTAGTGACATAGATTCATACTTAGAGATTCAATATGCTCTTGGCATGGCACGTAAGAAAACATGGTGGAATATCTGGAGAATAATTGCAAAGAATGCTTTAGATGAATTTCTTTCCATTTTTTCCAAACACCCAACATTATTCGGTGTATTGGGAGTTTGTGGATTTAATTATTGACCAGTCCATGATGCTATGAAAGAGATCATTCAACGACATGAGCAAGAGAATAAGTTCCGAATTTTTTTAAGAGGCTAAATGAATTATCAATATTGAGGGATTTCAAGATGCAATAGATGAGGCATAGGCAAATCATTACAAGAAATAGATCAAAATTAGCCAAAAAATCAAATAATCCACAAATGAGTTGTTATATCTTCAACAACAACTGGATGTAGTTCATAAAAAACATGATCAGTTGAATCAAACACTGGGAGAAACCCAATTTGAGGGGATATCTACCATTTCAACTTCTAAGGAAGAACTTCATCAGGAAGATGTGGTTGGAGTTTCTCAGCTATCTCAACTTAAACAAGAAACTTATAGGGATTATGATGTAGTCCAACAAATGAAAAGTCATTTTGAGAGTTTACTTTAAAACATGATAGAGAGGCTCTATTTTTTTGATTTCCCTCAGATTTCAGAAGAATGAATGAAAATTTGTCTTCAATCATATATGGCTTCATTCTTGTTTTCCATTATTGCAATATTAAAGGTAAATGATGATAATGACTCCTTTATGTTAGACAATCATTATTATAATGACAATAATGGGGTGCTGAAAATTCTCTTATTAAGATGCTGGACCTAATGAGCATAATTTTATTGTTGTTAGGGTTATATGGATAACCCCACAAATTGTGTATCTTTTGACTTTTTTTTATTGATCAATATTACTTAAATCATATAAAAATGTACGTTTAGTGAGTTAGGACTGAACTTTTGTTTAGAGTTCCATTTGGGGGTTATCAATCTAATGAGTACCAAGTCTTTTGTTGTTGGCAGTTTAGAGTCATGCATGTTGGACTATAAAGAGAAAATATTTATAGTCAAATATCTTTGACCATAAATTTTGAAATTAGATCTCAAACAAGACTCCGTGGCTAAAAATTTCCTTAATATTCTTTAAATATTTCCAAGAGGAATCTTAATTCATGATTTTTTTATTATAGTCACCAAATCTAAAACTTGTATCAACATAAGGGGAGTCCTATCCAAGAACAAAATTACCATATTTTTTTGAAAAAACCTGTTATGGTGGATGTATTATGTAGGGACAACTAGGGAATATGATGAATACACAAATAGTGGAATCTTTTGGCTAACTGTCCTATTATGTAAGTAATTTATGCAAGGCCACCTAAGGGCATCTATTGCATAGTCAGGAAAAAGTGTCCTTTAGGAATTTAACATTTTTCTGCTGATAGATAGGGGAAAATAAGAGTTCGGTGACTCAAGACCACAATGGGTGGGTTTTCCAAGGAACAAAATTTTAAGAATGAAAATGAGAATCAAGCCATATGTAGTTCTCACTGCATGACTTAAAACTGAATAGTACTTATGTCCTCTACATATCTTATTGAAAATGATAATCAATCCATACGTAGTTCTTGAAACAATCATTCCTCACGCCAATCGAGTTTGAAAAGAAGAATGGGTTATTTTTGACAAGTTCTAAAAGAACGGTAAATCTTAATACATAGAATGGTATAAGGACCAAATCATATATCTTAAGGAAACACTCTATATAGACCTGATTCATATATAGGAGGAGAAATGAAAATAAGAAGATTTTGTGATTGAGGTTGGGCCCAAAATTCGATACTTAGGCATCTCTACATATCTCATTGAAAATGAGAATGAAGCCATACATAGTTCTTGAAACTAAGTCTTTATGCAGATCTAAATCAGACATAGGAAAGAGAGGGACTCATATGTTACTAAGGAGTAGTGATGATATCAATGATGTTTACATATGGAAGATTCTAAGGTAAAAATAGAGAAAACATTATCCATACAGTTTAATGTCATGCAAAGAGGACAAATGATGTCATACAGTTTAATGTCATGTGACAAGGAAGAAGATTCTACACATTTTAACATCATGTAGAATGGACTCTTATGGTTGTTATGCAGTTTGATGTCTCGCCACATGGACGATATACTATAAGGTTTTAAGTCTTGCAGTAAGGATGTTGGGGGATGTGCAATTTTTAGTCTTGCAGCAAGGACATTGGCATTGTGTAGTTTAAAGTCTTCCAGTGAGGAAGATATGTATAATTACATAAAGTATTTCTTTAAGAACCTTTCATTGGTTGGACTTGTAATAAGCTCTCCATCCATTTAGATTAAGGAATAAGTTCTATTTGAATAGACCTTATGTATGGAATAAGGTCCCTCCTAGTATGGCTCATGATTTGGAGGTTTCTCCCCTGGTATCATTGGAGTCCTAAGGACCAATACCAATTCTCTATGAAGAAATTAATAGAGTCAAACTTTACTGTTTAAATCTCATGAAATTCTGTTCTGATTCTCTTCTAAATGGTGCATAGTATGTAATATTTTTTAATCTAATAATTACAACTCATTGAACCATTTCAGAGACCTCTCATCTATGGATAACGGATCACATATTGCAACTCTGATTGATGGAAATTGCATCTCAATTGGAAAAACTACTTCTGTTCGATATACCAATGAATAAGTAGTTTCATGGGTGGTCGTACTAGTAGTGGTCCAATAAGCCCATAAAGAATTTAAATGTTTATCAAGATATTATTTATTATCATTATCCACCATATTATGGATTATATTTGATAAGGTCTTGTTAAAGGCCTCTATCTGTCCATTGGCCTCCGCATGATAGTGAGTAGAATGGGTAGATTTGGTATTATGTTCTTGATATATAATTTTTAACTCAGTAGAACAAAAATTGGTGCCATTTTATATCAAAATAGTATGAGGGAAACCAAATATGGGGATTATATTAGTTTTGAAAGAAATAACAATGCTCTTGGATCCAACTTATTTGAGAGGTATTTCTTCAGCCCATTTAGAAAAGAAGTCAGTAGCAGTAAGGATATAATTGAACTGTTTAGCTGTAGCTGAAGGATAAGGCACTACTACATCCATTGCCCATGTGGAAAATGGCTAGGAGTATTTATATGTATGTAGAAACTCTAGTGGTTGATGAATGAAGTTATAATGCACTTGTTAGGGAGGAAACTTATTAGTGAAATCTTTGCAATCCTACGTCATTTAAGGCCAAAAGTATCCAAGCCATCAGATATGATCCCGGAGTCTATGGCTGGACTAGTGGGCACCAGAAGCTCTAAAATGTACTTCTTTCGTGAAATCTGTAGTCTCTTCTCCATCAATTTATATGAAGAGGATTCCATCAAAGCCTCTCTTATAGAGGATCTTTTGGTGGTCTGGACTATCATAAAGAGTAAAATTGGTTGTTCATCATCAGATCTATTCTTTTTCAGCCCTATTTGGTGGAAGTACACCATTTTGAAGATAATCTATGATGGGTATTCTCCATCCCATGGTATGAACATATAGCTCATAAATAGGGCTAATTTTATTAATTTCCTCAATTTTGGTTTGAACAAAAGGTGAGACCACACGATGATGGGCTATGCTAATGATTGTGTCATCCTGATTTTGATCGTCCAAGACTGTAGCTACATTAACCAACACATCTTCTTGGGTATTTTGTGATATTTGGACATAAGACAATGTCGGATCTGAGGTAAATTCATTTATTAAACCTCTGACATAATCACATAAATGGATTAACTCTTCTTTTCTAATAGAATATTCTCCATTGATTTGCTTGATTACCAATTTTGAATCACCTTTTACCATCAATTGATTCATTTTCACCTAAAGTGCCAATTACAAACCTGCAATGAGAGCATGATACTTCACCTCATTGTTGGTACCACCTTCTGACAATAGAAAGGAACAAGGAAACAATTCCTTTTTTAGGGAAATAAGGACAATTCCTAATCCAACTTTGTTGAGTTTAGGTTTTTCCATTATCTTCCCTATTGGGATTCTGGAAGCACCAACAAAGTACATTTCCCAGGTTTGGGAATTATCATGAATAAAGAATACCTCTTTATTAGGAAGCTCAGTATTTAATGATATATCATCTGCAGATGGATGTTCAAAAAGGAAGTCGGCCAGAGCTTGGACTTTTATTAGATTTTGATGCACAAAATGGATATCAAATTATTGCAAAATAACTGCCCACCGTGACAGATTACTTGTAAGAATATGACGACTAAGGATAAATTTGAGCGGGTTATTGTGAGATACCAATTGGACTTAATGATGTTGCAGGCAGTGCCTCAATTTCCGAACTACAAAGTTTAATTCTAGGTAGTACTTTTTAGTACTTTAATATAGAGTTTCTGCATCAAGAATAGTATGACTGAGATAGTAAAGGCTGTTTTCATTCCTAGAATCATTCTTTTGAGCAAGGAAGGAACCCAGTGTTCTCTATAAGGATTTCACATAAAGAATAAGTGGTATTACTTCAACAAGTGGAATTAATAATGGTGGACTCAAGAGATACTTCTTGAGGGTATCAAATGCTTCTTGGAAACCTTCAGTCCATTGGTAGCTGACTCCCCTATTCATTAGTTTGGTGAATGGAAAACAATTTCCTTCAAAATTGGAGATAATGCACCGAATATAGGACAAGAGTCCTTGGAGTCCTCTTAATTAATTCAAATTTTGTGGAGGTGACATACCAAGGATTGATTTTGTTTTCTCAGGATCAAATTCAATACCATGATAACATAGAACAAAGCTAAGGAACTTTCTTCAGGTTACCTTGATACATATTTCAATAGGTTCATCTTCAAATATTGTTTCCAAAGTTTATGGAATATGGTTTAAAAATCATCCAAGTTATTTTAACGTTGTTTGTATTTTACAACTAAATCATCCACATAACATTGAACAAATTTCCCTAATAAGGGTTTAAAGATATGGTGCATGGAACGTTGGTAGGTTTCTCTTGCATTCTTCAAACCAAAGTGCATTACTCGATAGAAAAATAAACCATGAGGGATTATGAAGGCTCTAAATTCTTCATCTTATAGGGATATACAGATTTTATTATACCCCGAGTAATGATCCATGAAGGAAAGAGCTTCATAGCCAGCCGTTACATCAGTTCAAATCTCAGTAATCGAAACTGGAAAATCATATTTAGGAAAATACCGGTTAAGATCTCTGAAATCAATATAGACTCTAATTTTCCCATTCTTCTTTTTCATAGGGAAAATATTGGCTATCCATTTTGGATATTGAACTTCTTTGACAAATTTAACCTCTATAATCTTATCAACTTTAGCTTCAATAATATATGCATGAGTTGTTTGTTTTCTTCTTTCTACTTCCTTTAATCCATGATGTTCTTCTCGAAATCCCAAATGATGGGTGGCTACATCCAGGTTAAGAGCTGGAATTTCTATATAATTCCAATAAAATATATCTCGATGTTACTTTAGAAAGGAATTATACAACTCTTGCTCTTCACTGGTTATGGAACACTAATTAGATTGTGGAGTGGATCTTTTTCTATACCCAAATTTATTTCTCTATTATCATCCACGGTGGTAGAGACACCTTCCACAAATGTTGGAGGAGCATCCCTGAGATCTTCCTCTTCTTCTTAATTTTGTGTTATCACTACTGTTTCCACCTGCATTGCAGATAATGAAGAAAAAATCCTAGATTTATTGGGGGAATCATTATTTGAACATCCCGAAGAAGAGGCCACCATATCTGACCCTATTAACGACGATGGGTCTTCCTGTGGTAATAAAGAGGGAGTGATGTATTGAAAATCAACATTTTTTTCTTCCTCTAGAATTGCTAAAATTTCTTCTACTCTGATTGATGAAGTATAGGCTTGTTTTAGTTCAGCAGATGAAATGAAAACATCTCCATTTAGGCTTCCATCATTTCTTGGTGTATCAGTAATTTCTCCCATGTTATCAGGATCAATTTCCACAATTTATATTATGGAAGTTATTGGAAAAGTATTTAGATTTTTTTAACATTTAAATTTGATTGATCAATAACACATAATATGTACTCAAATTTATGAATGGATTTGCTTCTATCTTTTCCAGTCTATTCAAAGAATTAATTATATTTTCCCCTTTGTCATGGATCTTGTTCCTTTTGTGCGATAAAACTCTGCCTCAATGTATTGAGATTCACACATTTTGAATGGATCCTTGTCAGCATACCACATACCTATTTGACCATTGAAATAGTACTTAGGGAACTGGTGGTACGATGAAGGTATGGTGGCTTGTTAATGAAACTGAGGCCTTCTAAGAATAATATTGAAGGCTGTGTCCTAAAGAACAACCATGAAATCTGAATTAGAAACAATATTTCTAAACTGAGTTATGAGTGTAATTTATCCCAGAGGTTCTTGCTCATTCTTATCATAATATTACACCATTAAAGTGGAAGGAGATAAATCATATTTAGTTAAGCCCTATCAAAGAAGTATACCAATGGGAATGCGGTTGACCCCAGAGCCATTATCAATGGAGGCTCATCAGATGTCTACATCATTGAACATGATAATAAAATACAAAGTTCTGATATGTCCATGTACAACATCATATTCATCTTCATTTATAAAAGATATGACTTCATGACATTCTTCCGAATCATTCTCTATATGTTAAACCTCAGCAGAAAAAACTTCGGTTTCAACCTTTTGAGGACTTGACAATGCCGCAATGAGTGCCTCTTGAATATCTTTTGATAGATTAAAAGCATCCAGAATTGATATCTTGGCCGGTACTTTGGTCAATTGTATCAAGATGTCATAATTTTGGTCCAAAGATCTCCATTTCCTAGTATGGAGATGTGGTTTTGTAGGTGTCTTGAAAGTTGATTCTTCTGATATAGAAATATTCTACGTTTAAGCAAAAGCTGGAAATACTGCATGCTTTGGTAGATCAGATTGATTAGATCTATTAACTTTCTGAGAAGAAAATAGTGTATCTTATAATCGACATTCCAAAATAATTGTGTTAGAATTGAACTTGCCTTTCTTGGAAGAAACTCATTGTTCTTACTGATCCCTAAGAAGTGATCTTCCATGAGTTTCTGCCACATATGTGGTTCGATCAGGGGTAGAGTTAAAATGTTGATTTCTAGAATTTCCACGTCTTCCGCAGTATTATCAACCTTGGCCTCTTCCTCTAGTTCCCCAATTAGGTACAAGGAAGTCTGGAACATTGTAATCATAATTACCATTGGAATAAGAATCTATTAAATGTATAACACTAAAAGAACCAAAGATCAATTCTTCTATCTGATGAAGATTCTTCTTGATAGGTTAATTCTAGTTGTTCCATTTGGTGGGGCAGTGCCCGTGCTTTTGAAGTAGATGGCATAAAATCAACCAACATCAAGGAAATATTTGGCCTTGACGCGATATCGTATTTTTTTAACTACCCTTTTTTCCTTATAATAACTTCAGTTTATTGAGGAATGACCTTTTTATGAAGGTGGTTTTTCTATGGAAGGAGTGGTAGAAGACACAATCGGTTGTTTCAATTGTGTTCATAAAATGGAATGAGTCCGGTTGATTGTTTTTCTGACCATCCAATCATTATATTTCTTCACATTTTTACTTTTGACTTCCTGCCATTCGGCCTATTCCACTGGATCAGTAGCACTAACACATGCTACTTGAGCTGAGAACTTTTCAGTTTCACTTTTCTCGAATCTACCATCTTTTGAAGAAGGTATTTGAAAACAAAACTCTCTTGAATGGGGTGTCCCAACAACTGGTGAAAGGGACAATAATTTAGAATATCTTCACCTCCTTCTTTATTTGGTTTCTTCGGCCTTAGAAACTAATCCAAATTGTTTTCTAGGGATGATATTAAGTAATCAGGAACATGTTCATTCCAAAAAGAATAAACATTGTTCTTTAATTCATCAAACTGTTTCCACCATTGATCTCTTTGATCATCTTGACGAGACAATCGTTTTTACTGATGCTCAGGAGGTAGAGCCCTTCAATATGATGAGGGCATTGAAGTATAAGTAGGTACTGGTGATTGCTTGAGTGTAATTGTAGTAGCTTATGCCTTTCCTATCCTCCCCCAGAGCTGATGGAATTACATGAGTTTTATCCTTAGTTTCTATAATAGAGTCTTCTATCTGTTGAGCAATTAAATTAAGGCCTAAAAACCCTCCTTTGTATTTCATACGGATCAATGGTGTCTATTTCTCATCACGAATATTTGATACAAAAATTGTTAGCAATTCTTCTTGTGGGAGTGCTAGAATTAAGGAATATTATAATCCTTTCCATCATGCAATGAAATCAGAAAGTCTTTTATTATCCCTTTTCTTACAATTGGTGAGATAAAAAACTATCTTCTTTGGCAGCGTTGAGCTAAATTGAAAAAGGAATTTCCGACAGAGATCTTCCCATCCAGTAATTGATTGAGATTGTATTCTTGTATACCAAAAAAAATTTGGTCCTTGTAATGACTACACAAAACACCTAAGCTTAACTACATCTTATTCTTGAGAAGTTCCCAACATGGGATCACAAAGAGAAACAAAATGTGTTAAGTGTTGTTCTGGATCTCATGAACCATTAAATATTGGGAATGTGGTATTCATAAAATTTGGTGGGGGAGGAATTTCATCCACCCATTCAGGGTAAGATCTCCTTTCTGGATGAACTAGTGCCCATTGTTCCTCCATATCTTCTAATTGAGTCGTTAATACCTCAATTGTGTTCATATGAATTTGGGGAACATCCAAATGAGCTGAAATCTATGAAGGTATAGAAACTGGAGATTGAGATGGTGTAATGACTACCAAAACCACTGATAGTGATGCTGATATTTTCATTGGATAACCCACAGGAATAGGCCTAAGAGGATGTATCTGATCCTTCCTTGATTTTGTACCCAGTGGAGGGAATTCATTATCTGCATATGTAGCTACTAAAAATCCTCTTTGCTGAGGATACCTATAGGATTTTAATGTTGAGGACCTACTTGGGGAGTACGTCTAGTAGAAACACTGATGCAAAGTAATTATGTATTGAGTCTTTTTAACTCTTTCATTTCCTTTTCTTATTGTGAAAATATATCTTCAAGTGAAATATATTGACCTTCACTAGTGTAAAACTGAGATGCAATCTGACTTTTTTTCCTTTCCCCTTATTAAATGCCTTTCGTATTGGTGGGAGTTGGTTATTTGAAGGCCTACCTAGATTCTGGGTAAGCCTTTGATTTCAGGTATGCACACCTTCTTCATTTTCCTCAGTTTGTACCGTATTATGAACAATAAATTCATATTCTGATTCCCTCAACTGGATTCATTTTCTGGAAGATCTTCTTTAATGGTGGTAATGACATTTACTGACGCATAATGCATTGATGGCATTCAGTCAGTATTTTTGTAAAATCATCTCTTTCTGTATCTTCAATGAGGCTTTTCTCTTCTATATGATGAATTCCTAGGAATTTTTTTGTGGACAGTAACCCATAGGTAATACTTTTATAGTTTAGTTGTACTCTTTCCTTGTGGCTTTTTTCATAATCGGGAGAAAAATGACTTCCGTTGAGGAAGGGATTGTAGATTTGAAAAATCCCCTAGCCCAGCAGGCTAGGGCTGTTCCTATTATTATTCATCAAATCATTGAATGTTGTTTAATGAATTTAAAGGTTTTATTAAATGAGCTCCCATCCTTGGAAGATGGGGTGATTTATGAACTTCTATGGATGAAATTTTTTCCACTGCTCTTCTGATTTTGCGAATTTTGGTTTATACATTAGATGGGTGAATTATCTGAAAACCACTGAAATCACTTGTTTCAGAATATCGCTTTGCTATTTTAGACATTTTCATTCTCTAACGTCTGACATGTTCTATGCAAGACACCTGCTCAATATTCTAAAATTCTTAATGTAAAAGAAACTCAACTACTTATATTCTTTGGCCCTGACTCTAATGAGAGATGGGTGGGGCCTGTTCTTGAGCGTATATTTGATTACATACAAAATCTATTGATTGTAGCTGACCGTGGGAAATAACATTGCATAAAACCACTTTTGACAGAAGTTTATGATTTTGGAGTGTAGTGAAATGAAATTCTCCATGTGCACCCCATCCTATGATACGAACAATAGACGAGGAATCAAAAATTTGCTGGAGTAGCCTCTTTAGAGCATTAAGGCATGCATGCTGAAATATTCTCTTTTGTATTTCAACTATTGGATGTTGGGAATATGAGAGAGATTCCAAGTTAATTTGGCATTGCAACCCTTATATTACCTTTACATGATTTTGATATTCATAATATGGTAATACTTTTGTTTTCAAATGATGAAGTGTTTTCCATAAATTGAGGCAGACATCATGAATACAATATTCTGTCATCAATTTTGGAATGTTACACTGATAATTAGCCATAGGCCAGAACATGACCGGTACTTCTCCCTTATCCAATTGTTTCCTCATGTTTAACAAATCTTCATCGTCTTTCACTAGAAGTATCTCCACTTGGTATGACCAAAGTGGATTCTATGTATTAAAAGACAAATGACCCAAGGGAGGTTTGGAGAATGACCATTCACTTAAGATATATTCTAGTTGAGAAAGTGTTTCACCCATAAATGGAAAGGCATCATACATTACTGGCCTTGTGTTTGAAAGTTCCTCGATATAGTAGGGATTTCTCATCTCTACAATGTCAATTATGGAATTGTCTAGACAATGTGAAATACTAATACAGAGAGGACTTTCGTAGTGAATTCTATCATGTGGAGGATTACCATGATGGATTACAACAAGGTATAAATCTTCCTTTTCCTTGGTCTTCTTGACACACATAGGGTTGTTGTGGATCTCATCCAAGGATAGGCGCTTTGTATTGACTGAATTTTAATGAAGCAATCCTTCATGATGAAGTGCCCATTGAGGAACTTTAAAATTACTACTAACACTCCCATAATTTGATAATGAGAGGATAAGATCTTAAACAACATCAAATAAATGTCTTTGGGCTTCAAGAACTGCAACATTAAGAGGATCCAAAGTGCAGTTTGACTATTGATTTTGCAACAGTGCTTGGTGAGACTTCTTCTTAGATATTCTATTATACTTAACTTGGGCCACTTTATAGGAAAAGTGGTTATCATGGGTTAGTGTATGTGACTGCTTGAGGTGGTTACCAGAACAAGCCAATTATCTCCAATTAGAAAGGGTATATGTTCCCGATATTGTTGTCTGTATGATATGGGGGAGTATGCCCCATGACCCTCCTGGACTTGAATAGAGGTGTGTATCTATTTTGGGATAGCATGCCGATGTGTGATCCCATGTGTGGGGATAGATTTTTGTGTATGTTCCCATTGTACTTCTAAAGTAGTTGTTATAATATCCTGACATGCTTCCAGAATATGGGTAGGGATTTGTGTCTTCCCTTTCACCATTGATAAGATATGATTGGTAACTTCAGCAGTCAAAACGAGAATATAATCCATTTTGTACCTGTATTAGGTTTATGTGCATGCTCCTATCCTCCTTTCCTGACAATTGGTATTGATAGTACTCATGTATAAGATAAGAGAGTTGGGTCTTCCCCGAATTTGTCGTTGGAGCTTTCTGATTCATTTCTACAAGTGATAGCAAACGAGAATATTAGAAGACTTGATGAACATTGTTAGGTGTATAAGCCTGCTAGATGTTTCACATCAAGTATGGTTGATGGATTTCCTCCAATACTGGCAGACGGGACTGATGATAGAATTGTGGTTGTAAATAGGTGTATGTTACTGCGTACCAGTTTCCACCACATTTTATTGGTAGGTTTCTTTAAATGCAGTCAAATGAGCCTGTTGATTGGTTGATAACTTGTAAGAAGGTGTATGTGCCTGTTCACGGTACTCCACTAGATTTATCTTGTGGGATTTTTCGATTTATTCCTAACGAGTCTTCTGGGAAGAAAAATTAGGACGGAAAGGTGTATGTGCCCGTTCATTATTTTCCATCAATTTAGGTTGATGTGATTCTCCGGAAGAGGCAGAGGTGATAAACTTCTCTTTATTGAACAAAAGTTGTCCCCGAAGGTTTGTCTTGTGTGCCAAGGTCTGAGAGACCTCGGCCAAACATCCCGAGGAAACACCCCCATCATGTTTGGTGTTCACTACCATGCGATTCTGCTGGTGGTGATTTCTTATGCGAGTCCTCAAGAAGGACTCATGCATTCATGAATTGAGGTCCTGAGTGACCTCTTGATCCACTTTCCTATAGTATAGAAGGTATTTATTATTGCATTCCATGGATAAGGACTCATAACAGTTGAAAATGTTGGCAAGAATCATCCGCTTCTTGATCATTGGTCATTGTTGGCTAGATGATCGAGGGTTGTTATTGACCTGGAGGGCCTGCCGAGTAGCTTCCAAAGTCGGGATTGTACCATGCTGGTGATATTAATTTACTAGAACATTAGAGACCCAGAATTGAAGATACTGTCTTGGTGATGACATCCTTCCCATGGATGGGGATCCATCTTGAGCAGTGGTAGGGAAGTTCATAGGTGTTGTCTTGGAGAAAGCCATTTTGTAATGAAGGGAATTATGAGAATAAAAACATGAAACAACAATCAAACCCATTAAAGAAATGTTTTTTAGATGGATTCATGCATTATTGATTCCTTTTTCTGGCCTTCCTTTATCAATTTATAGGGGCCTAATAGGTGGGTAACATTATTAACTTGTTTAAGGATTCATGCCAGGTTCACCATTTTTGTTTCGTAGTTCCTTGAAACATGTATTCTAGTTTTAAGAATCACTGTTTATAGGTAGTTTTTGTTGGATTTATTTATGAAACTGGAAACTTAGAACAATTCTTTATCCAAAGGGGTCCTTCTTTCTAAAGGTTGGCATTCATTATGTTTGAAATTTACTATACATAAGAACGTGCATTGGTTGAGAGGATGAGTGGTCGGACTCATCACACCCTTTGTGGGGGAATTATTGTCTACTCCTAGACTCTATTTTTAAATTTAAGATATTTTCATGAATCCTTATTAATTCACCAAGCGTGAAATCAGCAGCTCTTAGAACATTCAATCACTTATTTAGCATGTGAAAAGTTAAGATCATCCGTATGTATTCAAGGTTATTTATTAATGGAGATATCCGTATGTATTTGAGGTTCTCCATCAATGGAACCCTCTTAAATACTGCTTAGATATTCTTTTAATCATATTTATAATGATGTTGGTTTTTAAGCCACTCAATGGGGTACTCTAGAATATATTTTCGTCCAGGGAGACAAAGGTTTGGTCTGGTCTTGGGATTATGCCCATAAAATAGGCTACCTACACATCCTTGTGAAAGGAATCATAACCCTAATAGTTTGGTTCTGCTGAATGGGACACATCATATCTTTTAAGGTCATGTAATAAGGACCTAGACGTACAGTTTAATGTCATGTGGTATGGACATCTAAGAGAAAGGTACTTAGTCAAATCATATTGTGAGACTTATACTAAAGCAGCCCAAGGAACGTGGAATGGATATTGGTTTCTAAGTAGGATCAGACCCTGTTGGGAATATGGCCCAAGGAGAACATGGTTGATTTAGTGTATTGGGTTTGAACCTCAAGGAGGCTTCCTATGCATCCCATATATATTGGAATCAAAGCCCACATAGTTCAATAAGTCTCAAAGGAGAGTATAGTCCTTTAAGAGAAATCAATTTAGGCTTACATCATGAAAAGGATGCCTTTGTGATTTGGGGATTTAGTTTGGGGATTATTCCTAAGGATGATGCCCAGATTAAGGGAATTAGGGTTGGATTACTAAAGAGGGTATCTAGTGAGCTCGGTCTCTGAAAGGGATTCCTACATATCCTGGTTTGAATAGGAATCTGGGTTCTTGTAGTTCCTTCAATTGTTAAAATGTTGTTACCATGGAAAATATCTAAGCCCATGTGAGTCATGCTCGTTGTGAGAAACAAGAGGATGTCAAAGATTTAACAAAAAATTCACACTTTCAAAATTTTCCTCCTATACTGGTGGAAGAGGGCACGTCGACCGTGGAAGAGGGAGAGGCGACCCCAGAAGAGGGAGAGGTGACAGAGACTTCCATTTGTTGTCTTCACACCGGACAAGGTTATAATGGGAGGAAGAAGGGATGACAGTTAGGGGCTTATACCAAGATGTATTCACATGGTGACAAAGCCCAACGAGAGAGGGAATGGGTAACAAAATTCTTTGTACCCATCTCCTCTAAGGTATTTGGAACCGATCAATAGAGGAGGAGAAATGATGCTACCTCATGAAAGAAAATATAGGGGCTTATGCAAAACTGGTTGCCCAAAAATTGATCCTGGTAGGGAAGTGATACTTCTCCTAGGCTTGTGTGGAAAATCAAGTGTGAACTATACCTTCCCTACCAGAGACCTGAGGTTCCGGGTTATGTCTTTGAGAAATGATATGCAAGAACCCAAACCCTCCTCTAAACCGAGAACTTCCCAACACTGTTCCTAGGAGAAATATCCATGTAACTGTCAATACACAAAACCACATACATTATGTGAATCCTAATCCCATTGTGAAACAATTGTGGGAAACCTCTTACTACGGAAATACAAACCCAAATAGGAGACAATCTAATGTTTATTTCCCAAAGGTTTGATAAGTCTGGAGGTTTTGGTGGAGGGTTCAACTTAGTCCCTTTTAGATAAGGGAACCAAAGGAGGAGATACCCTTCCATGAATGGATTTTAAAGAGGATAATTGAATTGGTATTCAGGCTTTATACCAAGATCTTTCACATAGGTATCTCACATAGGTATGCCGCCTAGGTACCCCACATTGATGTACCACACAGATGTGGCATGAAGGTACGCCGTGTAGATGTGGATAATGAATAAAGAATGAATTTCACAAAGGAGAATCAAACATATGTAAAAAAGTGTAAAAGAATTTCAAAAAACACTTATCCCATTTAATTATCACATATCTATCATGTTTTAGAGAGCTACCTGAGACAATTTGAGGGATTTAGTTGAAAGGGATACACAATGGGAGATTTATAGAGTCTTTCTACTTTCTCAGTCCCCTAAATGGAGAACCCAATGACTCTATTTATAGGAATAAATGTTTCTGGTCGAAGAAATTTGTATCCACATAGGTCCTCTGCGCAGCTCCTCCGCGCAGGTACTTCGTGCAGGGGTACAGAAATTATTCTGGTGCGTAGCTCTTCCATGTAGGTCTATCGTCCAGGTACGTCACACAGATATATCATGTAGGAATTTTGGATATTTGGTTTTCTCTTTTAGTTCTTCAAACCTTGCTTTGGGATTTTAAACTATCCAAGGACCTCCTCATAGTGGTTTTGTTTTCTTAAGTGGTGTTAACATCCCTGGATGCATTTTATTCATAGTGTATAGAATAAATGGCATGTTTTTAGTTATTTACTTTTTCATATTGATTATCCTTGATTCATGATTAATTACACGGTTCTATTACACTTACTAAGCTTTTGAGCTCACCCTTATTTTGTTTTCTTTCCCTAGTAAATGAAGTTGAATTCTTATAATGAGTTTAAAGGATGAAATTTATATGTATATGTTTTTTATTGTGTTTTATTTGTTTCCCAATATAAATTGGGTATCATGTATTTATTCTAGTTTTCCAAAACTGTTAAACTGATTGATACTTTAGGATTTTATCCCTTGTAATCATACCAATGCAATAAATTAAGATACCGACTCTGGGATTCTGGGGTCGAGGTGTTACACATCCTACTATTGAGATGTTATTTTTTAGTGATTTTATTTTCTTTAATATTCTATAAAACTTAGATTTTCTTAAAGAGGAATTTTCTATAAATCCTATCTAATATTAATTTGAAGATCCCTTCATCTCTCATTTTTATAACAAACTATGAGTTAGACATGTTATTAAAAAATTGATACATCTTTTATTATTTAAGTGTAAAATCCTCTCATTAAGAAATTTTTATATGAATCCTAGTAAAATAACAATAAGTCCTTATAAAATCTATATTGGAAGGTTTTAACTATCTATAGTCAGTTGTAGAGGTCCCCAATAAAAAGTCTTATTTAGTGAAAATCACCAAACTCACAGAGAGAACGTTGGTGGAGTGAAATAGGGTATCATTGATCCTTGAACCACTATAATTTTTGTGTGTTATTTTCCTCATTATTTCAATTTTTAATATACCTAAAGAAAAAAAACTACATCACATTTAAAATCACATAGTGTATTTATTTTAATTTATCAAAGTGTTTTTAATTGGATAGGACTCACCACCTCTTGTGTCTTTATGTTTATGTTGACCAATAATTACTATAAAAGGAGTGATAAGAATTTAATTAATGATCTAGTAAGATTTAAATTAAGATATTTATGATGAAAATATATATATGGTTAAAATAAAAGAGGGAATGTTAATTATTAGATATCCATTTCTCAATAGAGAGAACTACAGATGTTAGAAATCCTAAATGATCATCCATTATATGAAAAATAATATTATATACTTTAGACTTAATTTCAATCCTATTCCTATTTTATTTAATAATACTAGATCTATTAATATTTCAAGAAATATTTTGAGTCACTCAAGGATAGAGCATATTGATGTTATACATCATTTTCTTGGAGATCATTTCTATAAAGGGGATATAAAACAGAGTTTATAAATAATGAGTATCAACTTGCTAAAATTTTCAGTAAAATACTTCCCAATGTAATTTACGATTTTATTAACTCGAAGTTATGTTTGTTTAATTTTCAGTAAATATTTTATTTCAGAACCTCTATTATATTTTTTAATTAATTTTCAATGTTTTTATTTTAATATATTATTTATTTTCATCAATTATTTGGTTTATGAATTTGTTTGTTTAAAATTTTTATTATTTTATTCTATTTTTTTTAAATTGCCATTTAAATTTTAAAAATTAAAAATGATTACATAGAAACTTTGTCTCAGGAAACTGAAAAATATCTTGAATAACATTTGAGTAAAACCCTTCTCTCTCTTACATTTGATCATACACCCTTTTGAACATCTAGTCTCTCAATCTATTTAATGCTTAATTTCAGGACCGTCAATCCCTATGGATCTCACCATGGAAGTAAAAAGAGAATACGAGAAGCTTAGCCGATTAGCTTAAAGAGGGTGAGGCCTTCCAGTTTTGAAATAACATTACTATTATGGAAAGTAGTAGACTTAATATAGCTATTATAGATGAATCTACTAATAAATAAAGAACTAAATTTTCAAGGAATGGTGTATATGTTTGATGGTGGAAATATAGGATTTTTTTGTTCGGAAAGGAGGTAATTTTTTTAAGATCATATATTATATAATTTTACAGATATAAAATATACCATCTAGTCTATGGTAAACAACATTTTATTTTATATTCCTAGAGTAGATATAGATTATATTTTTAAATTCTCCCATAAATGAGTATTTCACTTCAGTTTATTATTTATTTAGGAAGATATTCCTAAGTAAAATTGTATAATTTATTTTATGCTTGGAACCTCTCATTTTAAAAAGATTTTTATGATTGATTTAGTGGCTGACCAAAAAGTCATGATCAAGTTCATTAAAACTAATTTAGTGCTAATGATGACAAATCTATAGTAAATCTCCTTCTTAGATATATTTGTAATTTTTTTAATTTTTGGAAACCTAAAAAATAATTTCAATAGGTTTATATTGAGTTACATGAATCAATGTTTCGATAAGGTTGAAATGATGTACTTATACCCCTAGAGAAGATTGGATTCTATTGTTCGCTACAAGAGAGGTATGATTGGTCAGATTGAGAGTGGACTTTGATGTTATCACAATAAAATTATTTCTTCTATAATGCTTAGAAAATTAGTATTTTTATGATGTAGTACATATCATATGTTGATGATATTTTATTATAAGGATGAAGTACAATACACATACTATTCTTAAGGAGAGAATAAGAGCTTGAAGATAGATAGATTTTCAATGTGTGGTAAAAAAGATATTGGGGAATCTCAAATTGAAGGTGGTTGATGACCTCATTTTGAGGGAGGTCTAGAAGAGTCTTCCATTGTATGTGCTAACATTGTAATTAGTGAAACGATAAGTAAAATTATGGAATATAATATATATTTCCCTGATAAAGGGATTTTATTAATTCCCAAGTTACTTTCAGGTTCCTTCTACTAATGAAAATGAGTTTTTTCTTATTAAGGGTCCTAGAAAAATAGAGGAGACCATTGATCAAGTTGTAAATAAAATGGTTGAAGAAGTTAATAATCCTATTTTTTTGAGGAACATGACAAGGAAAAAACTAATATTGTTTTTTCTATATTATGTGATGAACAAGCTGTTCAATAAAAGGAAAATATTATAATGGATGATCATCATAGTGAATATGTAAATAATCTTGAAGTTACTATAACAACTAAGATGATCAAGGATCATTTAGTATCTTTTATTGAAAATCCCTTATAAAGTAATATTAAAGAAGATGAGGAGGAAATTAATGTTCATAGTGAAATTTATTCCCATTCTGTTTAAGAGATTAATATTCTATTACTTCAAATGGTTAAGTTTGTAGAGACTTCTATAAGGCCATAGAAAGGTTTTTCAGATGCTGATGATGATTTAAATTTCGAAGTGTGTACTTATTCCTTTACTCAAGGTATATTTTTAATGATTAATAAATTAAACGATTAGGTAGTTACGTAACAAGAATAAACTGAGAGATCCTAAAAAACAGATTATTATTTAAGTGATACTTCTATATTTAGAATATAATTTGAATCTCTTTAGACTCATTATGAAATATTGAAAAAAATTTCGACCTCCAAGAGATATTTTTATGGTTTTAAAAGAGGGATGGCATATTATATTGGGAAAATTTTATTTTAAAGTGCCTTCAAATCATATTTTGGATATTTTTATGTTTTTTATAGTCATATTAAATATTTATTAACTTGTTCCAATCCGGAAAGGGCTTCTAATTTCAGTGTACAAATACCCGTAGATGTTTTTAGAAGGTTATAGATAATTTTTTTAATATATCTTTAATGAATAAATGAATTAAAATTCTTTAATGTGATAGTGTGTCTCTATAACCTTTTTCAATAGTTTGAAATATATGGTTGATAATTTTACTTCAACAGACTCTATTGTTCAGTTTTGGTTGAAAAGCTAGGTAGAATGATGGATAAATATGTTAAGTGTTTGAGACTATTCATAATTTTATAAAACTGAACCTGATGAAGGTTTTAAAAAAGTTTTTGGAATTAGGGTTATTGATCAAGTAATGGATGGTCCTATGAATTTTAATTTTGACATATTTATGTAAGAATTAAATGTTGTCCATCATACTATTAATGATTCAATGACTGAAAAATCATCTTCTACTGAATCATAACCTTCTACTCATCATATTAAAACTATTTATCTACAAATTATTTATAATATCGGATGATTAATAAAAATAAATTCTATTTTTTATATTATGTTACCCATTTTCCTTATTCTCTATTTATTATCTCCTATAGTTTAATGTCTGAGGCTATTCATTTTTTGGGATATATTTATTTATGTCTATGAATAACATTCACTAATAGTTTTATGATTCATTAAATGTGTTTTAATCTATTTCTATAATTTATTTTTTTCATTTGAAAAATGAGGGAGAAACATGGTTAAACACACCATTCTAATATTTGATTTAATAAATATATATTTGTTTGATTATTAATTAAAACGTAATTATTTTTTTATTTATATTTCTATGGGAGTTTGGATATTTAGAAAGGGGGATTTTTTTTCCATATGAATGTTGATCCAAAAATTTCATTGATTTATCATTGAATTTGATTCTCACAAACACACAATTTGTATTTACTAATGATGTTAATTTATGTAAATTTTAGAATTACATTTTTGGAAGAATTAATTTATTTTATCAGGAATTATGGAAGTAATTTAGCTGGAATTTCAATTTTATATGTATTATAGATGGTTTAAGGAACTATATAATCATTGTTCATATCCTTAAGTGTATGTTGAATGTTATGTTTGAGAATATTACTTTCGATAAGGAATACTAATTTTTATAGCTTATACTAGGAAAAAATGTTAGGATTATGAACCAAACTCCTGAGAAGAATGGAATATTTGAGTATATAATATATGTATTTTTAAAACAACTTTTGGAATCAGTGGTATGTTTTGAATTTCACTTTTAAATATTCCATATATTGAAAAATATTTACTTTGAATGAGTCATCTACAAAATTTTAATTCTAGATATTTTTTGAAATTTCAATAACAGTTTTAATGGAGTAAATATATCATTAAAATTTTATTTAATAGTGATTCAATGTCTCTCCAATAATCGATTAAATATTTCCTACTTCTAGAAGCTATTATGATTTTTATTGAGTGTTTAAATTAATTTTTTTTTAAAAATATACTTTTATTATCAAAATTTATATGGTGATATTTTTAGATCTAAATGACCATAATTGAATCATATTTCTTATTTATTCTCAAAGAAGTCATCTAGTTCATCGAGATGGAAATGATTCAATGATTTGAATGTATTTTTCTTATCAAATCTTGTTTTATCAAATGTTTTAAAATAAAAATATCTTTTATTTCATCAGGAATCTCTGAGATTGATTCTTTTACCTCTTTAATTTCAATATATTTATTAATCTTCTATATATCATCAAATTTTTTTGTTCAGGAATACACTTTGGATACATATATGTTTCAATTTGATATTGTGTATCTATCGTACCACCGAGTAGTTAGTATTTATTGACGTTCTAGCTTATTATTTCAATATAAACTCATAGTTTCTCTAGGATGATATTATTGTGAAGTGTATAAAATTTTATTTTAAATATATATTCAATTTTTAGTTATAAAGAAAACTGTTATCTGGACCTATTATTTAACAATAAACCTATTTTTTATGGTGAAGTGTCTTCTTATTGCACTAAGATGTGTTTCTATGGTTTCTTTTAAAAGAAACATAAGGACTTATAAAATCATTATTTTAATGTTTCAACTAACTTCACTCAGTTGTAGAAGTCCCTAGTAAATTGACATATTTATTGAAAATCACAAGCTTGTGAAAAGAGATTTAGTGGAGTGAACTAAGTGATCTTTTACCCCAAAAATACTATAAAATTATTGTGTTATTTTTTTATTATTCCACTAATAAATATAATTGATTAAATGATAACTACACCATATTCTAAATCACATAGGGGGATTAATTTTAAATTATCTAATTTTTTTAAAAGGACATAATTTACCCCATCTTGTGTCTTCATTTTTATTACAAATAGTACAATTCACATATTTTGGAGTGATTTATAGAATGTTTGGGTTGAGGGGACAAAATTATTTTATAGATACCCCACTAAGTGTACCCTAAGGTGGGGAAGATAAGGTTCATTTGTCAAGGTTTCAATAAAAATATTTGTATACATATTCCAAAGAAGTAATATGTTAAATCTTTAAACCAATATATCCTCCTCCTCAAGAGAAGTTGTATTTAATGATGATGGGGATCTTCATGCCATCTATTATATATATTGAAGATAAAAAATAAAATATCTGAAGTTTAAAACTAGTTCTATTTACTTGAGGATGATGATAATTAGAGGTTATCATATAGGGGATGAAAAAAACCAAAAACTAGGGTGAGAAAGAAAAAAAGAAAAGTCTGAATTCAATTTAGAGGATAGATTTTATTATACCCTTAATCTAGGAAGGACTCGAAGAATAACATAGAAGATCGAGGATGGTATGAATATCTACTTACCTTATAATGACTGTGAAATTATAATATAGGATTATAAATCCTTTTAGTGGTCTTTTTGTGATTTTGGTGTCTTTATAATTAGGTTCCCACTTCCTTAAAGTTCATTTGAAAAATATAATGTTTAAAATATATGACATAAATTCCCAATACTCTAGTTTGATGTTAAACCAAAGAAACATCACCAAAAAACATTAAATATTCATTAACACATTTTATAAATCATACAAACTGTTATAAATGAAAAATCTAACATTAAAAATCTGTTAGGTACACAAAACATTTCTATTTTAATCATATTATTCAATTTTTGTATTTTGATTTAATAGATGTTACTATTAGTTTATATTATTACTTATTTAAATATCATATTATTCATTCACCTAATTTTAAGTATTTAGTATATCCGAGTGTCTGAATTGTGTTTTTTATTTCTTGATTTAATGAATAATAATTATCTATAGTTTTATAAAAACTATTATATTTTTTTATATTTCTATGTTTTATAATTCTATTATCTTATGTCATTTATTTTCCATTATCTCACATTACATGAATATTTCATTATATATAAATTTTTCATTAGAAGCTCAATTTATTTCTTTTTGGATTTTATTTTATGGTTTGTGATGATTTTTTATTTATGTCTAATGAACCTTAAAAAATGTGCTTTTACCATAGTCTCTTTAAGGAAAAAATTAGTTATCATTTCTGTAATACATTCAATTACTAATTCAATTTTTTATAAAATTGAATAGGTTTAATTGTTTTATGGAATGCAAAATATGGTTTGAAGATATATTTTATAAATATTTTTTCTGTCTAATAATGATGTTATAGGTTAGTGACTATGAACATGATCGATTTAATTTTTAACTGAGAAAATAAAATTTTCATTGGACTTAGTATAAAATTAATTGAATTCACTCATACAATATTAAGTGTGATGATAAAAAATTTCCATAAATTACTTAACAATAGTTCAAATGGTGTCTTATAGATTATTAATCCTTCAATATACTTGATGTTAACATGAGTTAATTATGATTTTATTATAGATGTTATCTCTCTAATTTGGTTTTGTTTTTTCAGATTTAATGTAATTTTAATGAAAACTTTTGTTCATTAAAACGAGTTTTATTTTAAACATTAAATAATTTTTGAATTCAATTTATTATAGAATTTTTGATTTATTCATCATTATTTTGTTTTAAAATAGATCAACATAGTCAAACCACGTATAGTAAATAATAAATCCACCTTGAATAATTTTATAAATAACAATTCCATGATTAAATGACCCACAATTGTACAATACTATATTAAATAAGTGGAAACATGGTATAAAATTTTATCCATCTGAAATGATCGTAACAAACAATGAAACCAAAACCACATATAAGACTATTTAATATGTATATATAGCACACATTTTGGTCTATCAAAGATTATGGATCATAAAATTTATTTTATTTATTATACATATGACATTTCATTGATAGTTTGTAACAATTTTTCCTATTATGATTATCCACAACATAATATAGTATTTTGGTGAAATGGATGTAGTGGGATGTGATTACCATTTAAAAAATTTCTATTCAAAAATTTAAAAATTGATGGAAATGTTTTATATGATCATCACAAATATTTTATAATTAACTATTTAAATAAAATAAATACCAAGATTATTAATTTTCTAGTTTTTTATTACTTTTAGATTACATCATGAAACCAATTTTTAATTATGTTGAACATTATCATTGATTCAATAATCCAAATGAAAATTATTCTAGTTATATTTATACATGTTCCATTTGGATTTTAAAATAATTCTTTATATCATGGGTGATAACAAATAGAATAAGGTGGTTTACATCATTACTCCTTCATAGTATATGAATATACCTTAATTTATATTTTAAGATAACTAGTGAATATCATAGGATTATTTCTAATTACCTACATAGTTCTTGATAGGATAATTAAATATAATGAGGTAAACATGTAAAAAAATGATAAATTATAGTTTTTGTACTTAGTTTGAAATTAAATGATTTTGACTTATTCTCTACTAACTCAAATAAAAAACTTATTTCACATCCCTTAAAATAATTATAAAATTATTATTATTATTAGTGAATTTTATTATTCTTGAATATTCTAGGCATGGATTATATTTTTTATTTATAAATAATACTTTAAAGATTTTATAGGCCATTAATATTTTTTAAAGTTGTTAAATGAATGAGATTATACATTGAAGAACATGGATAGATTATTCGAATGTCATTCCTGATAAGTAATCCATTAAAGATACAATTATGATGATTGATTAGAAGGATCATAATTTTAAAGAAATTTGTTTTTAACGAGATATCTATAAACATTTTATACATGTTTTGAATTTCTAGCTAAATGGGGATATTGATGAGCTGATATTGAGGAATCATAGCCAGCTTGAATAATTGAAGAACCGCAGAAAGGATATTTAAGAATAATAAAATATTAGAATGAGGTTATAGAGTTGGTTTGAGATGATTGAAATTATCTCAGGATGAGTTGAATAAATTTTTTGAATATTTGATATTGTATAATGTGAAGATACTAAAAATAAAAATCACTTATGTCCTAGTTTTTGTAAAATTATGGTTCAGTAATAAAAGGTTCACCTTATACTAGTGGATGAAATAACTATAGACTGAATCCTACAGTGGAATTTCCTAGGGATTTCTAGAACTTCATTGGGTTAAAAAACGACATTATAATCTTGGTAACTAATCAATGGAGGAGTGATGGATGATGTATGAGAATATATCGAAGGGTAACTCTTGATGTAAAAGAAACTTTGTCTTAGTAATTTAATTCGATGTCCATGTCTTTTGGAATTTATATATAAGTAAAGGGTAAAAACATATGAGTTGTTTAGGTTTGATTAAAAGTCACTTAATGAATGATATATGAGTCACCGGACCTATGTATGTCTCATATAATGCTACATACATGTCTTTTAAGGAATAAAGTAAATTTATTGATGTTGTTTATGAGTGATATATTTAAGAGTCATCTCCAGACCTCATATGAGTAAGTCCTTTACAGAAATTTGAGATTGTTGAATTTAGAAATAATTGACCAAGTGAATAATAATTTAGACAATTCATTGAAGTTTACATTCATTATTTGAATATCATAATTATTTAAGTAAATTGGTATCCAAGCCAAGATCAAGGAAAAAATCTATGAGTTTATGAGGAGGTGTTTTCCAACCTGCAGGCCACAATATGATTTCTTAATGCCTAGATTAAGTCAACCATGGAGAAAAATTTGAATGAGTTTTAAAATATTATATTTAGTGGAGATTTAAAATAGGAAACACTTCTTGTGTCTTGAGGATGTTTTAAAAGGATAATTTATTAGGAGTTTAAATGTGATTTAAATGAGGATTAAAAACTGGAGAAATATCCTCTAGATTTAATTTAGAGGATCTCATATTGCTACATTTCCATGAATTTCAATAATATAATATTAGGGAAATAATATTAAAAATATTAGCATAAAATTTTGTGAATATAATTATATAAGAATAAAAACAAAATAATATGAGATGAGATCCTTTGATGATTAAGTGACTCTGAAGAAAAAAAACTAGTAAAAATGTAATTTTAAGATGCTGATACCTCATATCATCAAAGATATAAGAGAATAAGAGACTGAATATGAGATTTTATTCATACATTTAGAAGACATTTATGCCAATTTATTCAATAGATTGATGAAGATCCAGTTCACTATAGAAAACAATTGTGTATTCTAGAACAATAGATATAATTGTGATAATCCACTATAGATTTTATTAAATATGTATACATGAAAAAACTTATTGAACCATTTTTTTGTGGATAATGTTTTACAAAAAATGGTTCTATAATATCATTAGATTATAAAATAAAAGTATGTTCGATATCGTATACAATATGCAACACCAAGTTTAAATGGGCCATGAAACATTAATATTTAAATCTTACTGTGATAATATAGATGTTAAATTATAAGGTATGTATAGGATTAACCAAATTTGGAAATATATATAAAGTTAATACACAATAAAAATGTATTTATAAATTCATATGAAATTTGTACACAATTTTTAGTAAATCCATTTTTTTCATCAAAAATACCTTTTCTAAAAAAATAATTTTTATTGATACATTAGAGTTAATAATATATTAAATTTATGGAACATTTATAAATTCAATTTGATAATAATTATATCATTTTTTAATCATCATATCAAAACTATATTATGGTGAAATTTTGGTATTTTTATGAAAAGATTAATTTTTAAATGAATAGTGTAAGCTGCTGATTTTTATAGAACTGTCATTTATTTTCATTGAATAAACTAATTAAAATGTATTATTTGATCATGAAATAATATAAGTAACACTTAATATAAAATTATATAATTAATTAAATATAAATGACAATTATTCCACTTTTTTTGGAAAAAGATCATTTTTAGGCCTAAAAACACATTTTTTAAAAATCATTTTTCTTTACATTTTTCATTTCAATATTAAATTAATTTACTCAACTTGTAGAAACATAACTATTAAAAATTTATTATATATTAAGAATCAGGATTTCTAAATTTGATAAATAGGTTTATTTTATTTTTGGTCAGGGTGACTAGTAATCGTACTAAATATTTGACACCTCGTTATAGGTAAATCAGGTAATAATAGTTAAAATAAATTCTACAAGTCATAAAAATAACCAAAAAACATTAATTTAATCTATTTTATGAGTATTTAATAACCATACTCATAGAATATTAAAATTTATGTATCTTTTCTACATTTTTCATTAAAATGAATTATATTATTTTAACTGAATATAAATTTAAAAATGCAACTCTCTTAATTTTAATTCCTATTATATTTTTTAACTGGGATTAAGAAAACTTTTTTGGTTATAAATGTATATTATGAAGAGAAATAAATTTTTTATCATGGTAATTTATTTCCAATTTTTAGTGATGAAATAATTGACTTAAATGCATACACAACGCCGACACAGTTCATGTGCAAGCTATTGAAAAATCAAGTAACTAATTTTTAAATCTCTTAAAGTAATATTTTTTTTTGTGATTTATAGTTTACCATAAATTTTGTAAAATAAAATAACATAATAGGTATGTGTAAATGTTTTTTATTTCAGTTTATGTTTTTCATGATGTTTTTAATGTCAAATTAAATGAATAGTTCTAAAAATGACATTAATGATATTTTTAATAAATAATATTTTATTAAATGATTTTAAATTCATAAAAAATAATAATTGGTCAAATTAATTGTATTTAGTTGAAAATATCATCCCTTATTTATTTATCTTCCACTTTTCATTTAATATCAAATTTCTTAACTCTTATAACGTAAAATACATTGATGTCATAGTAATCCTCAAAGGGGTAATGGGGAGTTATAACAAAGATATATGTATAAAAACACCATATAAACATTTCAAAATTTTATTCTATTAGATAATTTTTATTTATAATCATATAAAATTACAATTATATCAATTTTCATACCTTTTTCCATTAAAATTAATATATATTAATTTAATAGTTTGATAAATTCCAAGAGTTCCCCTCTCCTCACTTATAAACGAGCACCTCCTATCCTCTCTAACTCGAACCTTTTGAGCACTATATTTCCACCAATAAATACCCAAATATCTCTTCAAATTAACTTAATTCCATAAATTAATTTTAGGATTATAAAAAAACCTAGGATGGCCTTTTTATGTACACTTAAAGAGGTTCTCTAAATAAGAGGTATCGTTCTTAACTAAGCATTTTTGATTTATTTTCTTTTTCTAACTCCTTTAAATATTATTATAACATGATTGAATAATAAAAAATCTATTTTAAATATATTAATATATCTTATGTTAATGGTGTAACCTATATCCATCTCATCTTCTATCAACTGGGAAATAAACTCACCATTCACTATAAGACAGACTTCCATCCCACGAATCGATGTAATTCATTTTTCATCACTGCCTCTCATGGTTGGTTTTAATGATAAATTTAATTAATATATATGATATTAATGAAATTAGTTTCATCATTAAAATTAAATATATTATATACATTCGTATCCTTCTATCCCTTGAAAAATGATAATCTCATTCTTGCCTATTTGTGGACAACCACCTCCATGAAGCGATGTTATGCATTTTTCATCATCACAACATGTTTATGATATATTAAAGTCCATTTAAAGATTAAAAATCATATTTATTATATATTCATAATTATATAAATATAAAATATCAATTAACATATTTCCACCATGTTTGTTGAAAAATGGAAATGTTACTCATGTGTACGGATGACCTACAGTCTCCATGATTGTAACATAATTCATTTTTGCAAACCATAATTCATGGATTGTTTAATAAGTTTCATTTGTTTATAAAAATTTAATTATTTCATGGTTATTATTTTAAATATTATGGAATAATAAACTCTTTTACCATATTCAACCTTCCAAATTCATTTTTTTACATATGAGAGAATTATTGTCAAAACGTCTCACACAAGCTTAAATCATTAAGTAATTCAATATAACATGAAATTAAATAATTAATAAACGTGTAAAAGGTTATTAAAAAGGTTAATAATTAATATATTTTTATTATTTGGTATGATAAATAATGTACATGATCAATCATACTCCAGGTAAGGGACACATTAACTGAAAACTCATTTTAAAATTTTTACAGATTTATTTTATAAACATTTTTCATCCTTGAAATTATTATTAAAATTGAGTTGTAGATTTATTTATATGGACATAAATTAATTATAATGGGAATTGTTTCACTTTTTATTTTATTAAAACTTTTTTATAAAGGAAATTTTTTTATGTATTTTATATGAATCATTTTTAATTTCATT
This sequence comes from Viscum album, assembly GCA_963277665.1. Classification (NCBI taxonomy): domain Eukaryota; kingdom Viridiplantae; phylum Streptophyta; class Magnoliopsida; order Santalales; family Viscaceae; genus Viscum; species Viscum album. The sequence continues at coordinate 1,044,211,864 of OY728125.1, forward strand.
ACAAATACAAAAGGAATGTTCTATTTTAACATATATAGTGTCAATGGATTTTATCACTCCAACAATAATTTTTTTTATTTTTTTATTACTTTTATAGGATTCCATTTTTATTTTCAAATAATTAAAAAATATCCATTTGTTTTAAAAAATTTAGTTATGAAAATGGGTTTTTAAAAGGAATAGGCATTCTGATTTCTGAAAATGTTTTACATATGGGTTCAAAAGATTTTTTCAAGGGATTTATAATAAAAAGACTAAATCATAAAATGTTTTATTCATGATGTGATACTTAAAAAATGTAGTTTATTATTGGTGAGATTGATACACATTATATGATTGGTAAGCCCCATATATCTCTCTAATTCATTATGTAATGTTCATTGTCTTCTAAGGCAAAAAGGAGGGAGTTAATTAGTGTGGTTTATCATTTGGATTTTACTAGGATCTAGTTTTATTATTAAATGAGTTTAACATGGGTTTTTAATATAATTATTTATTATTTAGTCCTAATATCATGTGTAATTTTTGTTTATGTTTTAGATTTCAAGCTAACCCTAAAGAGATTCATATTAAATATGTAAAAAGAAAAAACTAGATATGTTAAAGGAACTATATATTATAGTTTATTTTATCCAAAATATAATTGTTTTTGATTTAATATCTTTTTTTAACTTTGATTTTGGAGGCCATATAATTGATAGAAAAAGTACATCAAGTTTGTGTCATTTTCTAGGGAAAAGTTTAGTTTATTTTTCATAGAAGAAACACCTATCTATTTTTCTATCTACTATAAAAGCTGAGTATATGTCTGCTGTAAGTAGTTTTTTTCTATGATTAAGGATTAAGAAAAAATAATTCAATTTTGGTGTTTATCTTAATTAATTTAATATTTATTTTGATTATTCAATATCAATTTTATTTTTTTAAAATACATTATATCATTCTATAACAAATCTTATAAATCATAGATTTCCCTTGATTAGAGGTCATGGGAATAAATGTTATATTGTCTTAGAATTTATACCTAGTAAAAATTGACTAGAAAAAATCTTTACTAATCCATTAGACTAATCAATTTGAAAAAAATATCATTTGACCTATGAATGTTGTAATTTAATTATTTTTTATTGAATTTATTTATGGGGAGTTTCTGTTTAATTTTTTTTTATTTAAAAAAATGGGGGAGAAAATTGGTTTTCAACTTTAAATATTAAGTTTATTTATTCAAACAAAACGAGTTTATTGTTTTTTCATGTGCATGCATTAATTTATGATTTTTTTGATTACATATTATTCTATGTTTTTAAATATCCAAAACCCTTTCATCATTTAATATGAAAAAATGTTTTTCTAACCACTATGTATTTTATTTATAACTTGATTTGTAGTGATCCAAATTTAAAATTACCATTTCATTTGAAATATAATAAGATTATATAAATTTTATTTAACTAAGATTTTGTATAATTAATTATCTAGCATGTTCCCATTTAATCATGAATATGATACATGTTTTTGTCTCAAGTAAATTTTTTTCAGTATCAACTAATTTAATGTTTTCTTTAGTATTTAATTTATAAAATACACTATATTGACTGTATTATTTCGAAACTTGTTCAATTTTAAACCCAACTTATATATTTAATTGTATAAAATGAAATTATGATTTTTTAGTGGTGCACATTTTGTCTGAATATCATGCAATAGATATGAAAATCTGAATTTTATAGTATTAAAAATAATTTTTTTGATATATCATTCATTTATTATCAGAATCAATTGTTGATTTTTTAGTTGTAAGTATAACATTTTTTTCTTTATTTCATTAATCTACCTAAAATTCTAAAAAAATAATTTACATTAATTAAAAATTGGCCAAATTACAATAATCCATTCCATAGTATTTAAAACATGTTTTCATATTTTTTTGATCATATCTCAATTAATACATATTAGAATTAAAATATTATTGATTTTATAGAAGCCTCTTGAAATTATGTTCAAATAAGTCTATCAGAACAACATAAAAAACTATATTTTATATGGATTAAACCTTTTCATATGTTTTTGTGTAAAAGTTTGAACATAAAATGATGGATCACTATTCGTCATATCTTACCTATAGCCTCTTATGTCCATGGTTGATTCCTCAAACTTCTTCTAAATCACTGTAAATTGATATTAAACAATAATATTTCCCCTTTCATGGGTTATAATTCAATATCACTAGACTTGGATGAGTTCACTTTATAATAGTGGCTTGTTTGCATCCTTGAAAAGAGTTTATTTCTTTGTTTATTTCCAATAGAGGATTTTTTTTTATATTTATTTGTTTCCAATGGTGACTTATATATAACTAATAGCGGCTCACTTATTTTACGCCCACAATGGATTTTTTTCTTCTTTATACCCAATGGTGAGTCTTCTTGTATTTCAATGGAGGCTGCTGCTCCTTGTATTCTAACGATGGGTTATATTTTTATTTCAAATGGTGGATTGTTTTATTAATCTTAATGGTGGTCTGTATTTTTATTAACAATTGATTTTTTATTACTTATTATAGTGGGTTATTTTTATTTCCAATGGTGGGTTATTTTAATTTCCAATAGTGGGTGAAATAATATTACAATGGTGGATGATTTTCCAAAGGTGACTCATCCTTTCAACAATGACTCATATTTCTAATGGCGAATAATATTTCAATAGTGTCACATTTTTATAATAGAGACTCATTTTCCAATGGTGGTTCATTTTCCAGCGGTGGGTCATTATTCAATAGTGGGTCATTTTCCAATGATAGAACATATTTGACCTAAGAGTGGATGATTTTTCAGTGGTTGGTCTTTTTCCAATGGTGGGACTATCATTGTTCTGAAATTTTTTCAATGCTATTTTTTAAACATTTTTAATAAATTCATTTATTTAATACATATTTTAATATTTTATGTGTTTTATTAACTTTTAAAACTTATATTTATAAAATTTAATCAAGGTTAAGTGGTTTAAATATATTTTTGCATGTTTTTTAAAAATTATATTCATTTTTAATTTATTAATCTATACAATTACAATATTCTTATGAAATATTTTTGTTTTTCATATTTAAGTTAATTTCATGGAATTATTCTTTTCAAAATTATTATTTAATGACATTAAATATTTTCAAAAACATTTTATACCATTTAAATCAGAATAATTATTTTTTAAATTACACATTTCATAGAATTAAATTATATTTAATATTTTTAAAGAGTATAAAAATCATTATGGGATTATATTGAATTATTATTGTCATTTAATATGTCATTCAAACAGGTTTCAATTGGTCATTATATTTTAAAGTCAAGAAAATTTTATTACTGTTATTATGGTGGATAATTTTATATATCCTGAACAATTCAATCATTTTTGAAATAAAATTTATTTACCGAGATATTATTTTTTATATTATATTATAGAAATTTAATTTAATGTCTATAGGACACTTTAAAGAATAAGATTAAGCTAACTTCATCCTTAATACTCTATTTTTTATTCAATGAAGATAAAGTTTTGAACTTTGAACCTACTTTTCATTTATAATTCCCTACAACTCTCTATTTCATCACCTAGACAATCTCTCAAGTGACGAATTTCTCATAATTTGAATTTTACTACCATAGAAATATGAGTCAACAAAATCCTCACGATCCAATAATTTTTCATTCATTATTTATATTATCCTTTATATGGTTTCTATTTTTATAGAACTATTTCCCATCTATGACATGAAATCCCTATTTTTGTTTATGATTTTTCATAAAAATGAGTTATTTCTTCATATATTATCTATGATTTGTGACTCTCGAATTCTAATGTCAGGTCTATATAGGTTTTAATTTGCAATGAATAAATTCAAGTAATAATTTGGTTTTGACTCCCCATAAAAAATATAGTTTGGTGGTTATCCCTCAACTAGAAAATGATTTTGTAACCCATTATAATTCCCCCATTAAAAATAAATTAGTGAACACATTTCTCTCACCGAGTATAGAGTTATAATATAGGACTAGTTCCTCTTAGGACCGAACCAGTACGAAAATACATATGTTCATTTCGTTATTTTCCCTTCTAATTAACTATAATAATTAACATTATTAAATAATTTAATTAATCAAGTTAATTGATTATGATTTTTTAATCTGGTTTCTTCATACCCATCAAGACCATCTGTGATTGGTATATATGACCTAACAATTTGTATCAAATTGGTATGTTTCTTAAGAATATTTTACCTCTATCAATATCTATCTCGATACTAAACAATTATAATTAGAGCCTAATATTTTCAGAATTGATTATATCTATTTGAATCTTTCACAATAAATTTAAATTTTTATCAAATTTCGTTTTTTTTGGAAATTTACTATCCCTCTATGGAGTCTACATTTATTTTATTTGTGTTATCCTATTCCTAAACCTCACTGTCTAAGGGTAAAAATCTTATAAGATGGAAGGATTGAACCCAAATGATGCTTGTATTTTTTATAATCCACCTCACTTTGACGGCAAAGATGAAGGATATTGGAGATCTCAAATAGAGGAATACCTCAAAGAGTTAAGCATTGAACACTGGTCCATCATAGAAAAAATATACAATCTATCTAAATATGAGAAAGATACACTTATTGGAATTGATTCTAACAGATGTCTTTTAAATTAAAAATTTATTAATATCTTATACTATTATATTTTAAAAAGTGTTTGTTGCCATGTGTCTGCTTGTATGAAAGCTCATGAAATTTGAAAGATTCTACAAGGTACTCACCTTGTCTTAGAAAATTAATTTTAAAAAAACATGGAATACTTTGGGATGATTACCAAAACATCATGACGAGTGGAGATGAAATTTTATACCGAATATTCAACCAATTCAAAAGCATTGTGAATCGAATAAATAGATTGGAGAAGCTCGAGAAAACCCAATACATATTGAATGAGTCCTATGATAATTACGAAATATGTGTCATGAAAAAAAAGTCTCTGTTGATGAAATAAAGAAGTTTAAAGAGTACAATCTTGATGAATTTATTAGATCACTACTTCATTATGAACAAGAATTGAATAACATATCTGATGATGAGACAACAAAAAGAAAAGGTGTAGCTTTAAAATATGAGAATTTAATTACTATTTACTCTTTTTATTTTGATCTATAGGATAGTAAAACAGAATATATAGATCAGATTGTGATTGTGGTTTAAAAAATAATCAAAAAGAAAGGATTAAAGAATAGTTTTAGTAGAGAACCTAAAAAATGAAAACATAGGGTAGACAAGAATGGAGGTAAAAATTACAATGATTCAGATCTAACATATCATGACTGTAGAAAAAATGGAATATCAATCCTAAATAAACTAAACTAAAGAATAAATAAAAATAAATAAATAAGGACAAAAGGCCCTAACCACCAACTGGATTTTCATAAAAGTTATGACTCCTGTTAATAATATTAAAATAAAAAAGAAATAGGTCACTTGTGTTTCATGGTATCACTAGAAAGGGTTAGTAATTCTATCATTTATTCTGGATGTTTTGATTTTGATTATGATTATAAAAATGTAAATTTTTCTAAATTAAATGAATAAATTTAAAGAGTATGAAAATATATTTTCAAAGATACATATTAATATAATAATATTAAAAAAATTATGAGAAACTAGTTTCTAATAATAAATAAAATTTACAAGAAAATGAAAAGTTAATAAAAACTATTTCTTCTTCTCATTAAATAGTCAATAAAAATTTGAAATATTCTAATAATTTGAATGAAAAATTGAAAAATGAAATCGAGAGGCTTAAAAAGGTTTACCTTATTTTATTTAAGGTTGTAAAAACTATCATATGATGTTGTCTTTCAATTAAACTATTAAAAATAAATATGGTTTTTATTATAATATATGATTACCTCAAATGTTTAAAACCCATTTTATTAAATAAAAAATTGGTTTTACTTCAACTATTACTTTTTTAAAATATGGAATTAAAGTTCATTATGAAAATTATTATTCTCTTAGATTCAAACTTTTTTTTGGATTTACAAAAAAATAGTATTTATAAATAATTATTATCAATATTACCATACAATAATTGTTTAAATTATTTATGAGTACCTAAAATTTTTATTACTAATCCTATAGGACCGAAAACAGATGGGTGGAAAAATTGGAAAGTAATTAATTTTTCTAGGAAAAAGGCCTTGGATGTCTCAAGAAGGACATATAGTTTATGGATAATTTATTTTCTAGGAATATGACTAGATAACAATAAATTTTAACCATTAACAACACCAGTGATGTAGTCACTATTACATTTGGTGACAATTCCAAATGAAAATTAAAATCTTTTGGTAAAGCTGGCATTAAGACTTTTATATTTATTTCAAAAAAATATTATTTTGAAGGATTAAAACATAATTTAATTAGTATATATCATTTATTTGATGATGTAATTCAAGTAAAATTTCAAAATAATAAGCGGTAAGTTTTTATTGAATGATTTGTTATTATTTTATCATAATCTAATGAAAAATATTTATACTATTGATTTTACCGAACTAAGTATTCAACATGTTAAGTGTTTGAGTGTTTTGAAAATCTATAATATTAATTTCCATCTAGGTTTAGGTCATGTTAATTTCATAATGTTACATAATATCTCAAAAATGATAATGTGTTAGAAGTACCTTCCTTGAAGAAGTAACATCTTCATTTTTATGGCACTTGCATACAAGGGAAATAATGTAAAATTTCATTTCGATCTATAAATTAGATAAGTACTAAAAAAACACTACAGTTAATACATCTTGATTTATTCAGGCACTCCCAAATATCTAGTCTTAGTGGAAAGAAATATACTTTAGTTATTTTTAACGAATATGGTACATTTACATGGATAATATTTCCTTATCATAAAATTGATACTTTATCAAGATTGATTGTTTTTTGTATTTTTTTCAAAATGAAAATTTTTGTATGATTGTTTCTATCTATAGTGATAATGGTTCATAATTTCATAATTTCTATTTTGATAAATTATATGAAAATAATTGTAATTTTCATTATTTTTCTACTCCTATAACACTACAATAAACATGTGCTTTAAAAATAAAAAAAGAACTCTTATTGAAATAGATTGAACTATGTTAAGTGGATATAATATTCCTAGATATTTTTGGGAAGAGGGAATTGTTTATTCTTATTATATTTCAAATAGAATTATTAGTAGAACATTTCTAAAGAGAACTCCATATGAATTAATTTTAAGGAAAATACTAATGTTGGTTGTTTTAGAGTTTTGGGATGTAAATTTTTTATTTTAAATTCAATTGATAAATTAGATAGATTTTATACTAAAGGTGATGAAGGTATTTTTCTTGGATATTCAAATAATAGTTAATATCTTATATTTTATAATAAAAAAACCATGGTTATTTAGGATCAATTCATGTTATGTTTGATGAAAATAATTTAATCTTAGATTATGATTCTATTGTTTTTGTTGATGATTTTATAGATTTTTATTTTGGTAAAGAAAAACCTCAAGTTAAGTATGAATCAACTAAAGGAGACTATACTCATTATCAACCTGATCTAAGACCACTGATGATTAATAATGATCATCCTGTTGAAAATGCAATTAACAACATTTATTATAGTGTTAAAACTAGAAATTATCATTTAAATTTTTGAGTCAATTTTTCTTTTGTTTCTGATTTTATTCCTAATAATATTAATGATGATTAAAATGATTTTAACTGGATTTTTACTCTGAAATACAATATTAATTATTTGTTAGTAGTATCTTTTTTCATTAGTATAATTGTCTGAGGATTAGCATATAATTGGAACCAAGTGGATATTTCAATCAAGTTTGATGAATCTGGACATATTTTTAAAAACAAAGCCAGACTTGTTTTTCTAGGATACTCTCAAGAAGAAGTTAGAGACTTTTAAGATTCATTTTCACATATTTCTAGGTTATAGGCTATTATAGCCCTGTTATATGTTTTTTGATTTAATTATTTTAAATTACGTCATATGAATGTAAAAAGTTATTTTTTAATGGATTTATTATTTAAGAAGTTAATGTTTCTCAACCCCTGGTTTTAAAAATGAATTATTTCTCAACCATGTTTTTAAATTATCTAGATCTTTATATGGTGTGAAATAATATCCTCATTAATTGTATGATATAATTTTTAATTTAATAAAATAATTGTTTTTTTAAATTCAATGTCGATCCTACACCTTTTATTAAACAACTTTATAATGATATTTTAGTTCTACAAATTTATGTTGATGATATATTATTTGGTTTATCAAGTGAATTACTTGTAATGATTTTTATACTTTGATGTATTCATAGCTTCACATGAGTTTAATGGGAGAATTAATGTTCTTTCTTAGTCATTAAATTTCTCAAATAAAATATAAATATTTATATAATCAATCTAAGTATGATAATGAGTTAGTAAAAATATTTGGTCTTAATTCCTCTATATATATGAAAAACCCTACACGTAATAATTGTAAGTAAGATATTGGTTCATCTAGTAAATATGTTGCTATTAATGTTTTTAGAGTCCTGACAGATAGCTTGCTATATTTAACTACATCTAGACCAAAATCTTGTTTAGTGTTTCTTTATGTTCTATATTTTAAGATGATATTAAGGAGAGTCATATTAAATCTTTAAAAATAATAATAAGATATGTTAAATGAACTATCGATTCTAGTTTATTTTATCCAAAATATATCTCTTATGATTTAATATCTTATTCTGACTCTGATTTTGGAGGTTGTAGAATTTAATGAAAAAACACCAAGTATGTGTCAATTTCTTGGGAAATGTTTATTTTATTAGTCTTCTAAGAGAAAACTATCTATTTCTATATCTACTATAGAAGATGAGTACATATCTAATATAAGTAGTTATGCTCAATTATTAATGATTAAGAAACCTTATGTGATTTTGGTATTATCTTAATAAAGTTTCCATTTATTGTGATAATACTTTTGAAATTTTTATTTTTGATAATCCCTTACTACATTCTAGAAAAAATCATATCAATATTGTATTTCAATTCAGCATAGACCATATGAATAATGGTGATATGGTTTTTGAATTTATCCCAGCTAAAAATAAACTTGTATAAATATTTACTATGCCTTTAGATATTTATCAGCTTGAAAAAAACAAATTTAAACCTGAAATGTTTGAAATTTAAATAATTAATTATTGAATTTGTTTAGGGGAGTTTTTTATCTATTTATTTATTTAAAAAAATGGGGTGAAAATTGGTTTAAAATTTTGCATGTTTAGATTATGTAATCAAAAAAATGGTGGAGATTTTTTTGTTTATGTAAATTAATGTAGTTATGTTTTGTTTCCCTATATTGTATTCTATGTTTTTAAATATCCAAACCCCATTTATCATTTTATGTGAGATTTTTTATAACCTCTCAGTATTTTATTTATAACTTCAGTTGTAGAGATCATATTTTTAAAATTCAAGTTTCAATTCAAATATAACAATTTTATATAAATTTTATTTAACTATGATATTGTCTAATTTTTTCTCTACCATGTTCTCATTTATGCCCAAACATGATACATGGTTTTTATCTCAACTAATTTTTCTACTATAAACTGATGTATTGATTTATTTTTTATTTAATTTATAACATCTACTATACTGATTATATCATTTCAAAAAATATTCCATTTTAAATCTAACTCATATATCTACATTTTATTAAAATTAATTAAAGTCTAATTTTAATTTTTAGGGGTTCTCCATTTGTCTGAATATCGTACAACATATCTACAATTATCAATTTTCATAAATTAATTTTCATATTTATTTGATATCATATTCATTTCTAATCATAATTTCTTGTAATTTATTAGGTTATAAAGATAACATTATTTTTTATTAACTACATTAAACTACATAAAATTATAAAAATGTAACTTATATACATTAAAAATTTTCTTAATTACTACAATCCATTATGCAGTATTAAAAACATGTTTTAACTATTTTTTGATCGTATAACATTTAATACTTATCAGAATTATTTTATTCCTGATTATTTGTAAGGATATTGAAATTATATTCAAATAATTCTGCTGGACCAACTCCATATTTAGTCATTCATATGGATTACATATTCTCTGAAGATTCTATGATAATGTTTGAACATAAAACGATAAATCATTATTTATTATCTCCAACCTCTAGACTCTTTACTCAATGAAGGATCCCCCAAGATTCTTCTACTTCATCTTTAGCAGCTATCAAACCATACCCTTCCTCATTGAATTTTTTATACTTATATAGCACCACACTTGTTCAAAGGAGGCTCTTTCAATGTTTATTTATAATGGAGGATTCTATGTATATTTATTATTTTTAATGGTAATTCATGTATAACTTATGGTTATTCATTTAAATAACTAAAATGGTTAGTTGTTTTATTTTTTATACACAATGTCGAGTCTTCTTATCTTCTAATGGTTGTTGCTCCTCCTTGTATTCAGATGGTGGATGGTATCCTTATATTCAAACATTGGGTTGTATTTTTATTTATAAAAGTGGAATATTTTATTAACTCTAATGGTGAGTTGTATTTTTTATTTCCAAAGGTGGCGTATTTTATTACATCTAATGGCGTGTTATTTTTATTTCCAATGATGGGTTGTTTTCATTTTCCTACAGTAGGGAAAATAAAATTTCAATGATGGATCATTTTCTAAAGGAGACTCATATTTTCAATAGTGAGTCATGTTTATAATAATGAATCATATTTCAATGGTGACTCATATTTTCAATGGTGACTTATTTTCCAAAGCTGTGTCATTTTATAATTGTGGGCCATTTTCTAATAGTGGGTATGTTCGGTTGGTTTTTTTACTTTAAAATGGAAAATCTTCCCCCTAGTTAATGAATCCCTAGAAATTTATTGCTAGATTTTGTCACCATGGGGATGTATCTTAAGACCAATTGAAGTCCTTTTGCCTTATGAATCCAATCATGAGGGGAATGATGTCATAGGATGGATGTAAAGGTGTGTGGGGATTTGATGAATATATTTGGAAATCATACTATGTTAGATTTATGGCACAGACAGTTATCACACATGAGTCAAAATCCATCGAATATGAAAAAGATGGTTTGGATTCCAAAGCATGTCAGGTTAGGTGTTTCATTTATTACACCTTACTCTTTCCCTTTGGAGAGTTACTCTAGTGTAGAAATAATAAAAATAAAATATTGAGGTGATGCATAGAGAGTTTCAATCTTCTTGGAGGATGTTGATAAGTGGGAGTAGTAACTTCCTGTAGGTGATCCAGATTATGTGGCGATCACAGAAATGGGGGATCCATATATTTCTAATTCTTCTATGGGAAGTGTAGACGTGGGTATGATGTAGATTTTGGATTTTGGATATCTTTTGTAGGTGGAGATTTCAGGTTTCCATCAGAGATGAAAAAGTGGGATGTCATATTTTATATTAAGGATGAACGTTGGTGCAATACCAACCAGTTTTCTTTCAAACTGTGTTTGTTGGATGTGCTCTATATCTTTGATGGGTGGAAGGGGGAGATTTTTGGTGTTCATCCCGCACTGGTTTTTGTATTTCGAAGATAATGTTTTCAAATTCCAAAGATACACCCCTTTTGGTTTCATATATTCACTTGAGTTTCATGGATATATTTTTATATATTATTTATTTATTTTTTAACAAGTAAGATACTAGGATCCTTATCACTTTAAAAGGGGAAGAGGCAATGTAGTGCATGCAATATGTAGGAAGAGTTATTGGGGTTCCGAGTGAATGGTTTTTAAGGACACTAAGATAGAGTAAAATAATTCATGTCTCATGTAGAAGATACATGGGAAATGTTATGAAGGCATGTGTAGCAGCGAGTAGAGACAATATTGAGTTGTGCAATGAGGTGCTGCAACGACAACATGTGTTCATTTTTTATCTCAAAATATTGACATCATGTCACGCGACTATTATCGGAGAGGTGACAGAGGTGTATCCGGGTGTAGATTTTCATAAAGATTTTCCTATGTTGTATTTTCAATTAAAATCACAATAATTACTTGAATTTTTTTACTCTCTAATTCATGGTGTATTTTCTCAAAGTTTCCCCATGTTTTTTTAATCCACCACATTATATGGTTTTCCATGTTAAAATCTATGTCCCCAGTTATTACTATTCTATTTGGTATTACATTTCATTTACATTCACGATTGTCAGAAGTCATTTATCAAAAATAAATAATTATCCTAGGATATATCTAATTTTTTCCCAACACATTGATGAATTCTCTTTTCAGCATATTCCCATTTCAATCATCCAACGAAGGCTCATTTACACCCTTCAATATACTCTCTTTTCCAACCTTCAATAGAGGGTCTTTCTCTTTTTAATTCCAATAGAGGCTTCTCTGTATATTTCCTTGTTTCCATTGGTGTATCATATATAAATAATGATGAGTAATTTTATTTCCTTCAATGGTGGGGTTTTTCTTCTTTATACCCAACAATACATCTTCTTGTTTTCCAACAGTGGTTGTTTCTCCTTGTATTACAATGATGATTGCGGATCCTTGTATTTTAATGGTTGGTTGTATTTTTTTCCAAAGGTGGCATGTTTTATTACTTATAACGGTGGGTTGTATTTTTATTTCCAATGGTGTCTTGTGTATTTCTTCTAATGATGAGCTATTTTTATTTCTAATAGTGGGTTATTTTCATTTCCAATGGTGGGTGAAATAAAATTTCAATGGTGGATCATTTTCGAATGGTGAATTATATTTTCTATAATGAATGATATTTCCAACATGGAATCCTATTTCAATGGTGACTCATATTTCCAATGCTGACACATTTTCCAATGGTGGGTCATTTTTCAAAGGTGGATCGTTTTTGAACTAATGTGGGGTTATTTTCCATCAGTGGGTTAGTTTATGTTTTGAAATTTGTTCAATGCTCTTTTTTATACATTTTTAATAATTTTATTAGCTGTATACATATTATAATTATTTTAAGTGTTTTATTAATTTCTGAAATTCATATATATTATATTTAATCTATGAAAAAAATTTTAAATATTTTTTAAATGTCTTCAAAATTGTATTAATTTACTCTTTATTAATGTGTACACTTAGAACATTCTTATGAAATATTTATGTTTTAATTTTTAAGTTAATTTCTTTGACCAATTATTTTTTATATTATTTTTTAATGAAATTGAAAATATTGAAAAAGTTTTTATGGAATTTAAATCAATATAATAATTTTATATATTACACGATGCTTTAAATTAAGTTATATAAAATATTTGATTTAAATAGTATTTCAATATTTATGGGATTGGTTTAAATAATCATTATAATTTAATAAGTTAGTCGAAATGGTTTGAATATGTATTTAATTTTTAAATTAATATGAATTTTGTGACTATCATTATTGAGGATAATTTTAACTCTCATGAAAAATTAAATCAATTTTTATTTAGATTTACTTTACCCAGAGATTGTTTTGTAAGTTATATTTTACATATCTTATTTAAAGGTTTCAGGACAATTCAAGGAATAAGATTGAGTTAACTTTATCTTTGATACTCTATTTTCCTTGAAGGACGATAATGTTGTGAACTTTCAGCTTATTGTACTTCTATAAAGTCTTACGATACACTGTTTCATCACCTAAAAATTCTCTCAAGTTCCTAATTTATTATGCATCAACTTATAATAACATGATGAGATGAGAAGATCCAATCCATAAGAACCATTAGTTTTCATTTCATTATTTATCTTCTCCTTCATATTTTTTCTATGTCTTTAATACTATTTCCCATATCTCACACATACTCTATATTTTATGTTTATGATTTTTCATAAAAAATCATTATTTATTCTTCTCTTGTATTTGGATTTTGACTATAAGATTTTATTGTTTGGACTATTCAGGTTGTGGCTCTGAATGTCTAAATTCATGTTGTAATTGGGTTGTGACTCACCCGACAAAAGCCAGAGTCATGGTTACCCATCCTCTAAAAAAAGATTCTATAACGGGTTATGATTCCCCATTAAAAATCTTGTTGTTCACGCGTATCTATCAATGATTAGATAGGTATAATACTGGACTAGGTCCACTAAAGACCAAACTAGTATAATAATTCATGTGTTCATTTCATTATTTTCACTAATAATCTACTTTAATAATTAACATTATTAATTAATTTAATAAATCAATTAATCTGATTAATTTTTTTAGATATCCTATTCACCCCCTTTAGACCATCATCTATTAGCATATCCGACTTACCTATTAGTATCAAAGGGGAAACCTTCTTATGAATAGTTTAGCTCTATCATTCCATATTTTCATACCAAACAATTGGAATCAGAGCATAATAATTTTCTAAATTTATTAGCTATGACTTTCTCTATCCTGATATATTTCAATTTCTATCCATGGATTTTCTGTTTGGAATTATCCAATACCTCTATAAAGACTCCTTTTATTTTATTTTTTCTAACATATTTCTAGACATTATAGTCTAAGGAAAATGATTTTACAAGAATACATTATTGAACCCAAATAATGCTTCAATTCCTCATAAACCACCTCACTTTTATGAAAACAATTATGTCTACTAGAGCTTCTGAATAAAGAAAAACCTCAAACATCTGAACATTGAAAATTTGTCCATAATGGAAAAAATGTAGAAACTACATGAAGTTGGATGAGATACACTTACTGAAAACAATACTAAGAGATATTTTTTAAATTAAAAAGTTTTTAATATATGATATTTTTCTATTAACAGAATTGTATTTAGTCATGTATCTACTTGTAAGATAGCTCATTAAATTGGGAAGATTCTATAAGTCACTATACATAGATTGGAAAAATTAATTCGAACCAAACATGTAATAAATCTTGTTGAGTAACAAGACTTCAAGATGGATGAAGAAGAAATAGAAAACCAAATTTTCCATTAATTCAAAACCATTTTTAATTGAACGAAATAAATTAGATAAGCTCAGGAAAACCCAGTACTTGTTAAAGGAGTCCTATAAGCATTACCAAAGAAGTGGAATTAAAATAAGGCCATCATTGATTAAATAAATAACACTAAATAGAAGAAACTCCATGAATTAATTTGATCACTGCTTCAGTATGAACTGGAACTAAACAACATAGTTAACGAGGAGACATAAAAAAGAAAAGGTGTAGTTTTCAAATCTGTGAATGTTCTTACTATTAAATTTTCTTGATTCTGATATATATGATAGTGAAAAATATGATATGGATCATATTATGAATAGGGTTTATAGAATAATGAGAACAAAATTATTCAAGAACTAGTATAGAAGAAATACTCAAAAATAAAAACATAGGGGAGATAAGAAATGTGGTAGGAATTACAATGTTTCAGATGTAACTTAATATGAGTGCAGGCTGAAAGAGAATATCTAGAATGACTTTCCTAAACTAAAGAATAAAGAAAAATACCAAAAGAAGGATAAAAATTCACTGAACACCATTTGGATTTCGATAAAAGAATTTGATTCTAATGAAAAATCTATAAATTAAAAAAAAATAATGGGCTTGTGCTTCATGGAATCATTAGAAAGTTTAGTGATTTTGGTTATTATTCCCGATGTTTTGATTCCAATTATGATTTTCAAAACCTAAATGCTTCAAAATTAAATGAATAAATTGAAACATTAATAAAATATATTTTCAAATATATTATTTTATATAGTATTCTTAAAGAAAATAATTATAAAATTGTGTTTGAATAAAAATCAATTTTACAGGAAGATGTATTATTAAGAAACACTGCTTCTTATTTTCATTTAATGGTCTATCACAATTTATAATTTGATCAATATTTGATTGAAATATTGAAAAATGAATTTGAGAGTAATAAATAATGTTTATATTCTTTTATTCATGTTTGAGAAAAATATCATAATAAGACATCATAAAATAAAACTGATAAAAATAAATATGGTTTTGGATTTGATATAATTTTACTTAAAATGTTTAAAACCCATTTTATTAAAATTAAAATGGATGTACTTTGACCATTACTTGTTTTAAATGTGTCATTAAATGTTACTATGCAAATGATTTTTCTCTTAGATTCAAACGATATTTGAGATTTACACAAATTAATATGTCTAAATCCTTATTATCCAAATTACATTCAATACTTGTTAAATTCTATACATGTACCTAAAAATTGTATTTCCAATCCTATTGGACCCAAAGTAGCTTGGGTGCCAAAATTTTCAAGTAATTTATTTATGTATGAAAAATTCCATGGAGGCCTCATGAATGACATATAGTAAATGAAAATTGGATGCTATGGAAATATGACCAGAGAACCATTAATTTTTACCATTTACAAAACATGTGATTGAGGAACTGTTATTTTTAGCGAAAATTCTAAAGTAAATGTAAATGTTTTTGGTAAAGTTGGAATTATGAATTCTACTTCTATTTATAATGTTTTATATGTTGAAGGATTAAAACATAATTTTGTTAGTATATCTCAATTATGTGATGATGGAATGAAAGTTAAATTTCAAAATAATAAGTGTTAATTTTTTAATAATCATTTTTTATTATTTTATGCTACCTAAAAAAGAAAAATAGTTATACTATTGATATTACTAAACTAACTATTCAAAATGTTTAGTGTTTGAATAATTTTCAAAGTAATAGTATCTTTTGGCATTGAAACTTAGGTCATGTAAATTTCAAAATATTACAGAAACTCTCAAAACATGATATTGTGTTACAACTATCTTTTTTGAAGAAATAACATCTTCATGTTTGTGATGATTCCATGAAAGGGAAACAATGTAAAATTTGTGTTAGACCTATCAATCAAATTAATACCATTACAACTTTATAGTTAATACACATTGATTTATTTGGTCCTATTAAAATTTATAATCATGGTGAAAGGAAATATACAATACATATTTTTGGTAATTATTGTAGATTTACATTGGAATGCTATATTTCTCATAAAAATGATACTTTATCTAGATTTATTTCCTTTTTAATTTATTTGAAAATAAAAAATGTTGCATGATTGTTTCTATTCATAGGGATATTGGTAGTGAATTTTATAATTTAGAATTTGAAAAAATATGTGAAAATAATGGTTATTTTCATAATTTTTCTACTCTTGGGATACCATAAAAAATAGTTTTGTAATTGTTGGATCAAATATGTAGATGTATATATATATTAGATGGAACAATACAGGGGGGGGGGAGGGTGAATTATAGGTTTAAAAAACTTTTTGTTTAAATACTGAAGAAATTAATTTAAATGATCTTAAACTAATACAATTCACAACAAAAACAAGAAACCACAATTGTATTGAATATAAAGGTATGATATGATGTAATACTATAAGAAAAGTAAATAAATTGTACTCAAGATGAATACAATAATTAGAGTAATAAAATAGTGAAGGATTCTACCATAAAGTGTATAGAATCAATCGATACAATATGTAACAATATAATTGTAATTGAAACAATTACAAATGATTATAGAATGAAGAAAGGAAAACAATACAATTACCTTTCCTAAAACAAACAGCAGCCGAAATGTAAAAGTATTACAATTATTTTGACCTAAAGAGAAGGGTTATCCTTTCACCTAGGATAATAGGTCTGTATTACCACCACCTTGGTAATCCCTCGATATGATGATCAATATGTCTGTCTTGCTATCCCCGCAAGCCCTCAATACGATGATCGGTACGTCTGTCTTGCTATCCCCACAATCCCTCGATACGATGATTGGTACGTCTATCTTGCTATCCCTGCAAGCCCTCAATATTGAAGGTAATCAGAACCTCTGTCTTTAAATCATATGAAATCCCTCGATACGACGATCAGTAGCACCGTCTGCCTATCCCCGGTAGCACTCGATCGTTATCACCTAATCGTTCACACAAAGAAAAACAAAGAACTTACTGAAATACAAGAACTAAGAACGAGCCGTTCACAATTTTTAGTTTCAAGGAATTCTCATGAAGCAGGAGAAAATTCACAATGTCTCTCTCTAGAACTTGATATTAGAAAAGTCACATAGTTGTTCTTTTTGGCTTTATATAACCTTATATTTATAGGGCTCAGGTTCTAATGATCATATTTCTTCCAACAGTTATATTTCTCTAGAAAACTCGAAGGGACTTGGATAGTTGGCATTATAACCATCATATTGAAATAGAAAACATGACATCATTTTGATTAGTTTGTAACTAACTCCATGACATCATTTTGTTTAAAACAAAAGATATATGAAGATGATAAACATGAGTACGATTAAAATGAAACATGTTTTTTCGATAAGGGACCAACACAAGTAAGTAATGAAAGTAAAGTATGAGTACTATAAGTATTATTAGTGTAATGTATTAATACAATACAAAATGAGTATTATTCATAAAAATCAATATAATTAACAAAGTCAATACAATTGTTAGAGTTAGTACGATAATTATAGTCAGTACGATGAACATGGTCAATACGATCAACATGGTTAGTACGGTAAGCATTGTCAGTATGATAAGTATGGATAGCAAGATCAGTATGATCAAAATGATCAACATGGTCACCACGATCAGCATGGTCAGTACGATCAGCATGATCAGTACGATCAACATGGTCAGTACGATCAGCATGGTCAGTACGATCAGCATGCTTCGTACGATCACCATGGTCAGTGCGATCAGCATGGTCAGTACGATCAGCATGATTAGTACGATCACCATGTTCAGTACGATCAACATGGTAAAAGACATTTGTGATTTCCAAAACAAGATATAAAAGTCAGAACAGAACTTTTGACTCAACAATCTCTCTCTCTTTGGAAAGCACAAAACACAATGTATAAAAAAAAATACTTATCTCCCCTTAAGTTATTGAAAACTCTTCTAAATATGAAATTGAATATTACCAACTCCCCCTTAGTTATGTACTTTTCTAAGGATTGTATTTGAATATTTTCCTTGATTTAGAAGTATTTGTTTAAAAAAATTATTCCCTTGATAAAACATTCTCCCCCTTTATAAAACATTTTCCCCCTTTGTGTTTTACAAAAATAATGGGGTTATCTTGAGTTGCCTGAAAGAGTTAGAGAAAAAAACTTCAAGACAATGGGAAAGGTAACATAAATCTCATTACGATAACAATGGTTTATAGAGTTCATGAGATGAGAAATAAAAACACAACACTCATTTGTTTTCTCTTTCCTTTTCATTCTTGATCAGATCATAAAGAACAACTTTCATCTTTTTGATTTCTTTCTTGTCTTCAGATATAGAATCTTCCTGGGATATGAGAAGCTCTTATTGATCGGTAAATATCTGATCCTGATTCTTGTTGGTCTCTTCTTGGACTCTGATTAATTCTTCAAGTGTATCAATTCTCTTTTGTAGATTCTTGTTGTCTTTGGAAAACTCAGAATTTTTCTTCTTCAGGAAAATTATTTCTTCTTTGAAAGATGAAACCTTAGAATACTCTGATTAAAAATCATTCAATCTCTCTTGCAGCTGTTTTATTGAAGGAATATCAGCTCCATGAGTATTTGACAAAGGATTCATCCTTTCACCAGTTTCTTTGTCAAGTATATTGAAATCAATAACAAGATCATTAAAAATCGTCCTTAGGTCCTCAATTGATATCTCATGATCATTCACTGAGCCTTCTGTTTTGTATGACCACTTGGTCATTCTATTGCAAGATTTCTTATGAGCAGTCAGACTTTCAGACAGAACTTTCACATCAGCTTCAATTGACATAACTTTCTTTCTATGTTCTCTTATAGAACCAAATTTCTCTCTTCGATTGTTAGTGATGAAATCAATTATCCCTTCAAGTATAGAGAAATAAGGTATGGTATTTTTAATCCTTCTCAAAACATGAACAATATAATCACTCCTCTTGAGAGAAATTGTCTCTTCTGAATTAGTATCCTCATCATACGAATCTAGTTCATTTGATCGACTTGAGTCTTCAACTATATGTTTTCCTTTTGCTTTTTCTTTCTCCCTTGTTTATTTTTCTACTTTGTCACTTATGAAAATTAATTTTTCATTCTGGGAAGATTGAGCAACTTTCTTTGCTTGAGAATAAATTTTATCTCTATTTTCAAAAGATTGAGCTTGATCTTGATTGTCATGAGGATTTTGTTGAATACCTTCACTTTGATTTGGAAAAGATTCCTCTATACTTTTCATTGAACTTTGAATGAATTCCAAAAGAAAATCTTATTCCTCTTCTTAATCATCCTGTATTTCTTCCAAGATTTGTTTCCCTTTCTCTTTCTCTGGAAGACTTTGTATGATAGGTTCTTGATATACTTCTTCCGTTAGTTGAGCACTATCCACCTCAACCGATTTCATGATTTTAGAGACATAAAAGTTTTGAGCTTTCCTTTTCAAAAGTGTATTATTTTTATTTTCAGCCTGAAGAGTATCCTCAACCCTTATCCTCTCAGCAAAGGATTCAGCTGGATCAAGACCGAACTTCAGATCAACTTCTTTTCTTTGCTCTCTTTATTTCATCCATTTAGCCAGAAAATACTTAATGTACTTAGGTTTCTTCTTTGGCTTATAACTGGTTTGAAGATCTGAATTTTGATGGAAAATGGTATATGGATTCTCTTTGACTAGCATAGGTGCTGATTGATTTGGTGCAGATAGATTTTGTTCCGATTCAGCTTCTATATCTCTGACAAAAACCTTTTAATTTTAATCAAAACAAATACACAACTTTTTCAAAGTACTCTTACTTATCCAAGAAGGTTTCAGATCTTTAAATTTCCCTTTCAAAGGAATATTAAAAAAATTCATGCTCTTAAGAATGAACTTCATAAGAATAGAAGGATACATAATCAAATGAGATTTTATTTCTATGGACTTGACATTCTTGACTATTTCAAAAATGTATCCCATGAGATTTACCTTTCTCATATTGAAAAGGTAGTCAAGCATGAAGATATCAGAAACTTTCAAAGTCTCACTATCCCCTTTTCATGGGATAAGAAAACCTTGCATCCATAGTGCGAAGAATCTTTTATCTGGAGAAATATGATCCACTTTCCTCTTCTCTTCATTTATAAAAAACAACAAATTTTCATCACTTTCTTTATTAAACGTACCAACCACCTCTGGTAGTTTATGAGATGGACCGAAAGAATCACCTTCTATTGGAACATTCAGAAAGTGGGCTACTTGTTTTATAGACATTGATATCTTTCTATCATACACATCAAAGATGATAGTCATGTTTTTTCAAAAGACACCATTTTTTAGAATTGACTAACTTCTTCAATTATTACCGGATCTTGAGATACTGTTTTTTTCAAAACACAAATGTTCCCATCCTTGAAACAAAATAATTATTCTGATTGTAGAATCATATGAATCAAAGAAGTCCCAAGGAATTAACCTTTATATGAGGAAGTATTTATCTGAAAACGTATTTGAAGACATTTTGGCAGGAGTGTTGGCAGAGGACTAAGACATATATGTGAAGCCGATGAAAGATCGTACGGAGTCTTAAAACGGGTAGAGTTTCACCACAAAATTTGAAAAAAATTTTGTGGGTTTGGGAAGTGGATGGGTCTATTTATAGGCGAAAAAAGACCGTTGATCTTCTACGGTAGAGATTAGAAGGAAAAAAATCAACAGATAAGATTAAAAGGGGATTTTTAATTTTTTTAAAAAAATGAGAAACAATAAAATGTAAAAAAAAATACAAAGTAAGGAAAGAATGTACCTTCCAGAGATTGTAAGGAAACTGATGGATTAAGAAAACAGAAGCATACAAAGAGAAAGAATATGAATGGCTGTCAAGCTGACGGAAAACAATGTCATTACCATAGGTTGTTAAGCCGATGGGAAACAAAGTCGTTACCATAGACTGACGTGCCTATGGAAAAAAAGTCTTTACCATAGACTAACATGCCAATGGAAATCAATGTAGTTACCATAGACTAATGTGCCGATGGAAGACAAATTCGTTACCATAGACTGACGTGCCGATGGAAAACAATCATGTTACCATGAACTGCCGTGCCGCTAGAAAACAAACTTGTTACCATGAACTGATGTGTCGATGGAAAACAATCTTGTTACCATAAACTGATGTGCCGATGGAAAACAATCATGTTACTCTAAACTGACGTGCCATTGGAAAATAAATTTGTTACCATGAACTGACGTGCCAATGGAAAACAAACTTGTTACTATGAACCGACATACTGATGGAAAATAATCATGTTATCATAAACTAACATGCCGATGGAAAAAAACATGAATACTGTAATCATAAAAACAAGAAGAAAAAATAAAAATAAAAACAATAACTAAATATTTAATATGATAGACAGAATAACAAACCAAGAAAATAAACAAATAAAGATCATAAGAAAATAAGAAACACAATAAGTAAAAAAAATGTTATCCTCCTTTCTAAGAGGAGTTATTTTAAATGTAAGGAGAAGTGTAAAACATGAAGTAGATATGAATGATTATTTTAATTTAATCATTCCTAACTTTTGTTTTATAAACACAATTATATAGGAAGGTAATGGTTTTGTAAAAATGTCAGCATGTTGTTCTTGCGTTTCAATGAATTGTAAAATAATATCTCCTTTTTGTGTGTGATCCCTAAGAAAGTGCTGCCTAACATCTATATTTTTTGCACGAGAGTGATGTGTTTGGTTCTTACTAAGATCTATAGAACTAGTATTATCACAAACAATTTGAGTTTTGGAAAAACTCAATCCATAGTCAGTGAGTGTGTGTTGTATCCACAACACTTGAGCACAACAACTTCCTGCTGCTACATATTCTCCTTCAGCAGTAGAAAGTTCTACTGAGTGTTGTTTCTTGCAGGACTAGGAAACAAGAGAATCTCCTAATAAATGACATGTTCTAGATTTACTCTTTCTATCCATTCTACAAACACCAAAGTCAACATCTGAAAAACTTTTTAAAACAAAATAATTTCTAGAAGAGTAAAAAAGAGCTAGATCCATAGTGCCTTTTAAATACTGAAAGATTCTCTTCATGGATTTTAAATGAGACTCTTTTGGATTAGATTGGTATCTTGCACATAAGCATACAAAAAAAATAATGTACGGTCGACTAGCTGTCAAGTATAACAAACTTTCTATCATACCTCTAAATGTTGTTTGATCTACAGGTTTCCCAGTTTCATCAAGATCAAGTATATTTGAGGTACCAATTAGATTGCTAATACTTTTAGTTTTGTCGTATCCATACTTTTTGAGTAAATATTTAATATACTTATGTTTAGATATATATGTTCCTTATGGTTTTTGAGAAATTTGAAAACCTAAAAAGAATGTTAACTCACCAATCACACTCATTTCAAACTCAGACTTCATTAATTTCGCAAAATAATTGGTTAAAGACTACTGAGTTGATCCAAATAAGATGTCATCAACATAAATTTGAGCAATAAAAACATTTTTATTTTCCATTTTTATAAAAAGAGTTGGATCCGCTATACCTTTTTCATAATTGTTTTGTAAAAGAAATCATGAAAGTCTATCATACCATGCTCTAGTGGCTTGTTTCAGACCATATAGAGATTTGGTAAGTTTAAAAACATGATTAGGATGTTTTGAGTCAAGAAATCCAGGGGGTTGTTCAAAAACCACTTATTCTTGAAAAAAACCATTTAGAAAACCACATTTAACATCCATTTGAAATAGCTTGAAATTAAAGAAAGCTGCAAAGTATAATAGAATATGAACAGATTCAAGCCTAGCTACTGGAGCATATGTTTCTTCGTAGTCTATTCCCTCTGTTGATTATATACCTTAGCAACAAGTCTTTCTTTATTTCTTATAATGATTCCATTTTCATCACATTTGTTTCTGAAAACCCATTTTACACCAATTACATTTGTTTCTTTAGGTCTTTCAACTAATGTCCAGAATTGATTCATTTCAAATTCATTTAGTTCATCTTGCATTGCTTTAACCCAATCTTCATCACTTAAGGCCTCACTTGGACTTTTAGGTTCGAATTGGGAAAGAAAAGAAAGATGTTCTATTTCATTTCGTAAGGAATTTTTGGCCCTTACAGGTTGATTTACAACGCCAATGATGTTATAATTGGGATGATTCCTAAGGAACAATTGATTTGGGTTTTTTTTAAAATATTCATCAACATATAGTAGAAAATATTCTAGGGTAGAAGTTTCAGAAACACTTTCTTAAACATTTTCCTTATCAGAAGAATTTTCTAATAGAGGTTGATAAACATTTTTAGAAAACACATATGAGGATGTAGGTTGGGGTTGGTTGAAAAAAAGGACTAGTTTCATTAAATTTAACATGCACTAATTCTTCAACAGTACAATTGTTTTTATTGAAAACTATATATGCCTTAGAAGTTATAGAATGGCCTAGAAGTATTCCTTCATCAGATTTTGGTGAAAATTTCTGTAGATTATCTTTAGTATTCAAAATGAATACTTTTCACCCAAAAACTTTGAAGTATCAAACTTTAGGTTTTTGGCCAGTCCACAATTCATAAGGTATTTTATTAAGAAAAGGTCTAGTTAAAACTCATTTTATTGTATAAAAATAAATACTTTCAACTTCAGCCCAAAACTTCTTAACAATTGAGTATTCAATTAACATGGTTCTTGTCATTTCCTGAAGAATACGATTTCTTCTCTCAACAACACCATTTTGCTAAGGTATTCTTGGAGCTGAGAAATTGTGAGTAATACCTTTCTTACTACAAAAAGATTCAAAATATGAATTTTGAAATTTACCACCATGATCACTATGAATAGTTATCAGTGGTAGGTTTTTCTCATTTTTAACTTGGGATCTAAATGTTTTGAAATAGAAAAAGGCTTCATATTTCATAGTTAGAAAATAAGCCCATTTAAATCTAGTAAAGTCATCAACTAAAACAAATACAAAGTATTTTCCTCTAATTCTTCCAGTTTGTGAAGGATATAAAAGATCCATATACACTAGATGTAATTCATTAGAAGTTGAAACTTCATCAATTTATTTAAAACTAGTTTTATGTTGCTTTCCAGATTGACAAGGATCACAGACTTTTGAAGAATCATATCTCAGATCTGTTAATCCCTTTACAAGTCTTTTCTTTGAATGTTTACAAAGGTTTCTTAGGTTGTAGTGTTATAGTCTTCTATTCAATATCCATGATTGGTCTTCTATTTCACTTAAGCAAGGTAAATTTTGGATCCTAAGGTCTTTTAATTTAATAATATATACATTCTCTTGCCTATGGGAAGATAGGATAAACTCATCCTTAGAATTGTGAACTAGACACTTATCATTTCTAAAATTCACAAGGTAACCTTTATCACTTAATTGAATTATGATGATTAGATTGTGCTTAAGATCTTTATCAAAAATAACATTTGAAATAAGAACTTTTCCAAGAAAAATAATATTACTTATTCCAACAATTTATCCTTAAGAATTATCTCTAAAGGTAAACTTTCCACCTTTTGTTTCGATGATCTTTTCAAAGAAATCTTTTTTTCCTATCATGTGTCGAGAATAACCACTATCCATGTACCAAATATTCTTGTTGGTACACTACTTATTTTCCTGAAAAAGAAAAAATTAGTTTTTTAGAATCCAAACTAGTTTGGATCATGAAAAGTTAAATAAAATAATTTTAGGAATCTACATTTATTTTGAAAAATGGGATTTATGAAATCCCAAAGACTGGGTTCTATTAAGAGATAATTATCTTTTCCAATGTCCACCACATTGATACTTAGTACAAAAAGTGGTACTTTGAGGAACAAAATAGTTATTACTAAACACTGGTTTAGAATGAGTATAACCAATACCATAATGATTCCTCAAAGGAATAATTTGAGAATAGATTTTATCAAAGATTTCCTTGCCAAAAGTAATGTTTGAAAAACATTTTTTCAAGGAAAAAATTTCTGATTTTAGTTTTAAATTCATGTTTTTATCTTCCAAAACATTTTATTTTGAACTAGAGTTAGGCTCAAAAATCTTTTTTATTGAAATTACATTTTTTTAATCCTTGGAATGTTTATCCTTTTCAGATTTTACTTTCTCAAGGGGTTTTAGATTACTTTCAAAATCAGAAGTTTTCATTTCAAGATCATTAGAAAGATCTAATACTTCTTTAGTTAAAACTGAAATTCTATAATTTTCTTTATCAAGATTTTTCTTGAGTATAGAATTTTCATTCTCAAGGAATTTAGAAAACCTAGATACTTCTTCAAAAGAATGTAATGTATTATCTTCTGATGATGAGAACTCATTATTTGAAGATTCATAATATTTATTATCAGTATAATTCGCATTCAAAGATACATTTGTATTAGCTTCAGCATTGTGTACCTTAGCCATGAGACAATGATCATTGGCTATAAGTCCAATATTCCTCTATTATGGGGATTCATATTCTGAAGAATTATCTGATGAATCGCTACCACTTTCACTCCAATTATCATTTGCCTTCAAAATGTTCTTTGTCTTTATCATGTAATACTTTTTCTTATTTCTATCAGAATATTTCTCCTTTCTGTCTTTTCTCTTCAGCAAAGGACAATCAATACTTATTTGTCCTACTTTCTTACATTCACAACAAGTTACCTATGAATCTTTCTTATCCTTTATATATTTCTTTTTGAATCTATATTGGAAGTCTTTATTTACCATAATCGTATTCATCCTTTGAGCAAGATTAGCTAACTCATTATCCGAAAGATCACAATCACTTGAATCAGACATAACACCTTTCTTATATTTTGATCTTGTTATGATTTCATGTGTTTTAGATTTAGATGTAGTGGTAAAAGCTACACTTACATTGCCATTTTTCTTCTTGTTGAAATCATTATCTCTCTTCATTGTTGTCTCATGCTGTAGAAGAGTTCCAAAGAGTTCATTCAGTGTAATCTGAGAAACCTTTCTGTTTTCATCAATAGATGTCCTTTTTGACTCCCATTCATTCGGCATTATATCAATAATCTTATCTACAAGAGCTTTATCATCAAGACCTCTTTCTCCCATATATTTTCAGATGTTGACTATTATTATAAATCTTTGTTACACTTTACATACCGACTCTCCATAAGGAAAAAAAATCCATGATACTCTGCTCAAAGCATTTCTCTTATTGTTTCTATAACCTTGGATGTACCAAAATGTGTGACTTCCAATTTCTTCCAAATACAGTTGGCTGCTTCAATAGATGATATCTAGCTGTATATATTCCTGGTCATAGAACATAGTAAAGTATTGAGTACCTTGTAATTCAGTTGGTACTCTTGCTTCTCTTGATTAGTGAAAGCACTGACTTCTTTATCAGGAATTTTATAACATCCAATAAGCATAATAAAATTGTCTACACGAGTATTGATAAAAAATGTCTTCATTCAATCTCTCCAATACTCATAATAGTTCCCATCAAAGATTGGTGTTCTAGTTGGATTTAGATTTTCAATTGACCCAATATTCATTCCTTCCATCTAATAAAATCTTTTCCACTCCACACGTTAGTGTAGTAAACAAAATTGAAATAGTAATATGACCGAGAAAGAGCTAGTAGTATAAATTAGTGGAAACCTCCTCTGATACCAATTTTTGGATCAAATATAATGATGTATATGTATATTAGATGGAACAATACAATAGGGGGGGGGGGTGAATTGTAGGTTTAAAAAAATTTGTGTTTAAACACTTAATAAATTATTTTAAATGATCTTAAACTAATACAATCCACAAAAAAAACAAATAACCACCATTGTATTGAATATAACGATATGATATGATGTAATACTATAAAAAAAGTAAAGCAATTGTATTCAAGATGAATACAATAATTAGATTAATATAATAGTGAAGGATTCTACCATAAAGCGTATAAAATCAATCGATACAATATGTAATAGTACAATTGTAATTGAAACAATTACAAACGAATATGGAATGATGAAAGGAAAACAATACAATTCCCTTTCATAAAACAAACAGCAGTAGAAATGTAAAATTATTACAATTCTTTTGACCCAAAGAGAAGGGTTATCCTTTCACCTAGGATAACAGGTCTATCTTACCACCACCTTGGTAAGCCCTCGATACAATGATCAGTATGTCTATCTTGCTATCCCCAAAATCCCTTGATACGATGACCGGTACGTCTGTCTTGCTATCCCCACAAGCCCTCGATTCAATGATCGGTACGTCTGTATTGTTATCCCTGCAAGCCTTCAATTTTGAAGGCAATCAGCACCTATGTCTTTCAATCAATTGAAAGCTATCGATAAGACGATCGGTAGCACCGTCTTCCTATCCCCAACATCCCTCGATCATTATCACCTGATCAGTCGCACAAAGAAAAACAAATCACTTATTGAAATACAAGAATTAAGAACAAGCCGTTCACGTTTTGTAGTTTCAAGGATTTCACACGAAGCAGGAGAGAAGTCATAATGTCTCTCTCTAGAACTTGATATAAGAAAAGTTACACAGTTGTTCTTTTTGGCTTCAAAAGACCTTTTATTTATAGGCCTCAGGTTACAACAGTCATATTTCCTCCAATGGTCATATTTCTCTGGAAAAATCGGAGGGACTTGGACACCTGACATTATAACGGTCATATTGTAACAGAAAACATGACATCATTTTGATTAGTTTATAATTAACTCCACGACATTGTTTTGGTTAAAACAAAAGATATATGAAGATGATAAACATGAGTACGATTAATTTGTAACATGTGTTTGTCATAAAGGACCCAAACAAGTAAGTAATGAATGTAAAGTATGAGTACTATAAGTATTACTTAGTGTAATGTATTGAAACGATAAAAACTGAGTATGATTCATAAAACTCAGTACTATTAACAGAGTCAATAAAATTGCTAGAGTCAGTATGAAAATTATAGTCTGTACGATAAACATGGTCAGTATGATCAACATGGTCAGTATGATAAGCATGGTCAGTACGATAAGCATGGTCAGTATGATAAGCATGGTCAGTATGATCAGTATGATCAGTATGATCAACATGTTCAGTACAGTTAGCATGGTCAGTACGATCAGCATGATCAGTACGATCAATATGGTCAATACGATCAGCATGGTTAGTACTATCAGCATGATGAGTACGATCAACATGGTTAGTACAATCAACATAGTCAGTACGATCAACATGATCAGTATGATCAATATGGTAAAAGACATTTGTGATTTCCAAAACAAGATATAAAAGTCAAAAGAGAACTTTTGACTCAACAGTAAGAAGAAAAAATACAACTCTTATTGAAATAGATTGAACTACATTAAGTGAATATAATATTCCTAGTTATTTTTTGAAATAGTATATTTTGGATGCTTGTAATATTTCAAATAGAATTTTTATTATACATTTATTAAAGAAAAATCATTATGAATTATTTAAAAATTAAAATCTTAAAGTTGAATATGTTAGAGTTTTTGGTTGTAAAGATTTTATTTTAAATTGAAAATATAATTCAGATAAATACATTGATAAAAGTGATGTAGTTGTTTTTATTGGACATTCCAATAACAGTAAATCATATATATTTTAAAATAAATGAATTACGGTTATTGATGAATCAATTTATGTTATGTTTTGGTAAAATAATTTAAAATTAAATTCTAATTCTAATGATCTTGATGATGTGTTTAGGGATTTTAATCTGGGTGAAGAAAAATCATAGGATAATGAAGAATCAATTAAGGGGGAGCATACTCATTCTAGGACTGATCTTTGATCTTAGAATATTCATAAATACCATCCTATTGAAAATTTAATTGGAAATTTTGATTAAGGTGTTAAAAATAGAAATTGTGTTTTAAATTTTTGTTTCAATTCATCATTTATTTCTTATTTTTGTCAAAATAATATTTTTGATGATTTAAATGAATTTAAATAGATTGTTTATAAGAATGAAGAGATTAATAAATTTGTTAAAAATAAATTATTATTATTAATATAATTTCCTATGGATAAGAAGGTAATTGGAACTAAGTGGATATTTAGAACCGGTCTCGATGAATTTGGGCAGATTGTCAAAAACAAAGTCAGACTTGTTTCTCGAAGATACTCTCAAGAAGAAGGCATATAATTTGAAGATTAATTTGAACATGTTTCTAGGTTAGATACTATTTGAATGTATTAATCATTTTATTATTATCATGATTTGAAATTACACAAATGAATGTAAAAAGTTGTTTCTTGAATGGTTTTATAACTGAATAATTCTATGTTTCTCAACCCCTAGTTTTGAAAATGAAAAATTTCAAAACCATGTTTTTAAATTATCTAAATAATTATATGGTCTCAGAAAAGAACCTCATTCTAGGTGTGATATACTTTATTTGTTTTTATTAAATAATATATTTAAGAAAGTAAATTTTGATCCCACAAGTTTTATTAATAAAATTTATATTGATGTTTTAATTGTAAAAATATATGATGATAATATAGATTTTATTTCATCAGGTGAAATTATTTGTAATGTTTTTTTACTTTGATGTATTTTGAGTTTGACAGGAGTATATTGGGATAATTGAAGTTCTTTCATTGAATTTAAATTTCTCAATGAAAATATGGAATTTTTTATAATCAATATATGTAAACTAATTAATTAGTTAAAATATCTGGTCTTGATTCCTCTAAATATATGAAAACTCTTAAGGGTACTAATTGTAAATTAAATGTTGATAAATCTAGTAAATCTATTGATATTAATGTTTATAGAGGTATGATAGGTAGTTCGCAATGTTTAACAACATCTATACATCATATCATGTTTAGGGTTATTTAATGTGAAAAATTTCATGTTGATCCTAAATAGATTTATATTAAAGCTGTAATATAATAATTAGATATGTTAAAGGAACAATTGAATCTGATTTATTTTATCCACAATATAATTGTTTTGATTTAATATCATATTATGGACCCAATTTTGG
This sequence comes from Viscum album, assembly GCA_963277665.1. Lineage (NCBI taxonomy): Eukaryota > Viridiplantae > Streptophyta > Magnoliopsida > Santalales > Viscaceae > Viscum > Viscum album. The sequence goes on from OY728125.1 coordinate 1,044,242,990, forward strand.
AGGCTTTAGAATTGAAAAAAAGGAATATCAGTTATGTGTCATTCTATTTGGAAAAGAACAGTTTTATGGTCATCTAAGAAGCAAATATCTATTGCTCTATCTACTCCATAAACTGAGTATATATCTGTTTGAAATAGTTCGGATAAAATATTAGGGTTTAATCAAACCTTATATAATTTTGGTATTTATATTGATAAATTTTTTATTTATTGTGATAATAATTTTAGAGTTCATTTTTCTGAAAAACCATATAGTATTCTAGAACAAAGCATATGAATTATTGATTTAATTTTATTAGAGATCATGTGAATAAGGGTGATATTGTTATAGAATTTATCCCTACTAAAAAACTATTACATATATTTACTAAGCATTTAAAATATACTAATATTGAAAGAAATTAAATTTGATATTGGAATTTAGAAAATTTAATTATTTATTTATCGTATTTGATAAGGGGGAGTTTTTTTATATCTTTTTCTTTATTCACAAAATAGGAGAGAAAATTGGTTTTAAATTTTAAATGTTTAGGTTTATAATCAAACAAAATAATGAATGATTTCTTGTGCATTTGAATGCATTCATTTATGTTTTGTTTGATTACATATTTTTCAATTTATTTAACAATAAAAATCCCTTTTATCATTTTATGTGAAAATTTTTTATAACCCCATCTATATTTTGAATACAACATGCATTGTAGGGATCATATTTTTAAAATTACATGTTTTTTGAAATATAATAAGTTTATATAAATTTTATTTAAATATGAAGTTGTATAATTCTTTCTCTATAGTGTTCACATTTAAGCCCGAACATGATACATGTTTTTTAGCCTCAAGAATTTTTTTCAATATAAATTGATATAAAGTTTTCTTTTTGATTTTATTTATAGCGTACAATTTACTGATTGAATTATTTTAAATATTTTTTCATTCCTCTAATGTCTCATTTGTCTATAACATTAATCACTCAAATATTATTCAGTAAGAATGATAACAAGTTTTTTTATTTTATTAATCTACAAAAAATACTAGAAATTTCGTTAACATACCTTAAAAATAGTATGAAATATTACAATCCATTTAGTAGTATGCAAAACATGATTTAACTTATTTCTATTCATATCTCATTCAATACTTATAGGAATGAAGATATTATAAATTCATTGTAAATAATATAAAATTCCCAAAAAATAAGTTAAGTAGACCAACTAAAAATTAGGTAATTTTAATAGCTTAAAAAGTATCTGAAGTTTCTATGTCAATGTTTGAACAAAAAATTTTGAATTACTATTCATCATCTCCTACCTCTAGACACTTTCCCCCATGGATAATCCCTCAAGATTCGTCTAATTAATTATCAATAGCTATGAAACTATCTGCTTCATCTTTACATAGTTTTTACTTGAACAACACCATAATTGGATGAGTTATGTTTACAATAGAGTCTCATTTCATTCCTTCAACAAAGAATCATTTTCCATCAGTAATTTGTCTAATATAGCTGAAATTTCTAAAAACAAATCCTGAACTGGTAACCTGAGAGAAGTAATTTCAAGTATACCATACACTATGGGATAAAGGTGTTGATGGTTTTACGTAGTTTTAAAAGGCGTATCCTTTAAAAAGTATTTGAAGAAGGCACTTAGTAGGGCAATGCCATCTTCAAATCTATTTTTGAGAAGGAATTGTTTCAAACATCACCTTCTAGTGTTTTGTTTTTATTTTTTTCTGTTTCATTTATATATATATATATATTATAACATATTTTTAATAAATAATAATCATAATTATGTATAAAACTAAAATAATATAAATAAAAAAGTAATAATGTTATTAAATTTATATAATAACAATACTAATAATAATAATATTATTATTATAAAATATAAAATCAACATTAATTTATTTTATAAAATTAATATTTTCATTTTATAGTCAAATAAATTACAATCATATTATCAATAAATATTATAATTATTAAATAATAATTATGCATATTAAATTATTTCTACTTAATGATTATTTTGAATTAAGAACAATATTAATTATAATGTTATTTAGTATTATTAAATACATAAATAAGTAGATTATATATATTATTGAAATTATTAAATTTTATTTGTTTATTATTAAAATATTAAATATATCACTACTATGGTTATTATAAATTATTATTAATTTCATTATAAATTGTTAATAAAAACATTATTTTGAAAAATTATATTTTCTATATTAAAATTTTAATTAATAATAATTTTAAATTATATTATTAACTAATTTATTAGTTACATTAAGAATTGTATTATTTACATCATTATTCAAAAATAATGATGTAATTATTTTATATGTTTTAAAATATAAATATTATTTATCAAAAGTATAAATCATAAATTTAACAATTATAACATAATTAATAATTAATAATTTTTTTGAGGTTTCTTTTATTTTCAATTATTTTTTATTTATATATTCAGAGCTTTAAATTTCATATGGTTTTTATTTAAACTATAATGTTTTGGGTTGTAAATTTAATGTTTTTAATCAATAAAGTTTGTGTCCTATAAGAAATTTTTGATTTTATATATTTTTTAAATGAAATTATTTTTAACTATTTAATTATTTTTAATCTAGGTTTTACATTTCATTTAGATTGGTCTTATTGTTTATATTCTATAGGATTCAAAATTTAGCTACTTGAAACATAATGATGTTTTATGTAGACGACTTTACAAGCATATAAAAGATAAACTACAATAGAAATCTAAATGAAACTTAAAACATAGATTAAACATATATGAAAGGGTTGAAAATAAATAAAAATCATAAAAAATGTTGATGATAAATAATTTCAAAGGAATAAAATATTATTGTTTCCAAACATAATATTTGTACTTATAAATTGGTTTTACAAGAATTTGTTATGTGTAAATTATTTTTTTTGGTTATTACTTTTTTGATGTTCCTTCTATTTTCTATTACTTTTTATTTTCATAGTTAATGTTTTTTATTTCATATAGATTTTATGTATACTATATTTTATGTGAATAATTTTTTTGATGTGTAAATGTTATGTTTTAATCAATAATGATTGTGTCCTATAAATTTTTATATTTTTTATATTTGTTAAATTATTTTTATTTTCAATAATTTGTTATGTGTTTAATCCATGATTTAATTTTCATTTTTATTGGGCTTATAATTTATATTTTATAATCTTAAAAGTTCAACTACTTGGAAACATAATAATGTTTCAAGTAGGATACTTTCAAAGCATATAAAATATAAAGTATAAAACCAATTTAAATGGAACTCAAAACATGGATTAGACTTATATAAAATAGTTGAAATAAAAAATTATTTTATTAAAAAATGTTGATTGAAAATAATTTCAATGGAACAAAATATTTTTGCCTAAAAAAATTTGTACTTACAAATTATTTTAATAGAGTTTTTTTTGTAAATTAATTTTTTTGTTTATTATGTTCTTGACATTTATTTTATTTTCAATTATTTATTATTTCCACATTCAATGTTTTAAATTCCAAAAAAATTTATAATATATTTTATGGGTTAAAATAAACATATAATTGATATTTTAATTTAATAAGTAAATATAAATGTATATAAAATATAATTAAGTTTTAAATGAAAATTAGGACATACACTCAGATGGCACATCTATATGATATGTGATATGATCGAACTAACTAAATAATGAGTTTTTTAGAGTAAGAAGTTCTTTAAAAACATGCACCATAGAGTGAGTACCAAAAAAATGAATTTGGATTGATGTGAAGTCATCCGACAACAACTCTAGATTGATTTATGAATTTTAGGAACCAATGATCCATCAAACTGAGGTTTCGTTTTCCCGAGTCGATCAAAAATGTCGTTTTAGAAATATAAAATGATAAAAAATGTTTTTGACTTTTATAAACATAGAAAAAATATCTAATTGATGTGAAATTTAATGAAAACCATCTTAGGAATTTTCATGACATGTGTGAGCAGATGAGTCATTAATCCGACATTCAATGTGATCAAATAGACAAAATAAGTCATTTTTAGAAAATGATGGCCTTTAAATACACGAACCATAGAGTGAAAGCTGATGAAATGAGCTTGGATTGATATAAAATCACCATACAAAAACCATAGATTTATTTTTGAATTTTAGTAACTGATGACATGTCAAACTGAGGTGTCGTTTTCATGAGATGACATAAAACAGAGTTTCTCTAATTTAAATTGATAAAACATGTTTTTGACTGTTAAAACCACATAAAATGGTGTCTAATTGATGTGAAATAATATGATAGGTATCATGTAATTATTTTTTACATGTGTGAGTAAACTACGCATCAATCTGACATGTGATATTCTTGAATAAACTAAAGAAGGAGTTTTTCGAAAATGACTATTTTTAAAAACACACATCAAAGAGCAGAAGAAAAAAATTATCTCATATTGTTTCTAAATCACATCCCAATAACTTTATATTTATTTTTAAATTTTATGAACTGATATCTTGTTAAACTGAGGTGTTGTTTTCCTAAAATGATTAAAAATGCAATTTTAGTAATTTAATATGCTAAAACATGAGTTTGACAGTTAAAATCATAAAGAAACATCTTAAACTGATGTGACATATTATTATAGTTTTCTTAGAATTGGTTTTGATATTTATGATTATATTTTATGTCAATTAGACATGATATGTGATCGTTTTATATGGATTCAATATTCAAACACATGTTTTAGCATTTTACATTATTGAAAATACATTTTTGATCATCTTTGGAAAACGTCACATCAATGTGATGTCTTTTTAGTTCCTAAAATTAAAAGAGCAATATACCATTGTCTTATTGTGATTTTATATCAATCTAAGATCATTTTCATAACTTGGGATATATGCGTTGTTTTTAAAATTATAATTTCCTAGAAACCTCTTGTTTAGTCTATTTGAGAACATCACTTGTCAAAATGATGAAACATCTATATTTACTCATCAAAAATAATTCTAAGCAGGTTTTCAAAAGATTTAAAATCAATTGGTCATTGTTTTATATGATTTTAACAGTCAAACAAAGGTTTTAACTTTTTAAATTACTGAAATTACATTTTCAGTTGTCTTGGGAAAACGACACATTAGTTTGACCCACCAACAGTTCCCAAAATTAAAAAATAAATCTTTGGTTGTTATTCTATGATTTCACATAAATCATAACTCATTTCTCTGGTTCACACTCTTTGATTCTCATTTTTAAAGGACATTATTTTATAATAACTCTATATTTAGTCAGTTTGAGCATATCGCATGTTGAATTGATGGGGGAATCTAAGTATATATCACAAATTTCATTTAAAATTGAATTATAATTTATATTTTATAAGATTTTAGAATTACCTACTAATTTAATTTTTTGACCAATGATCATTTTATCCCATAAAATATTTTAGGAAGAAAATGAAAATGAAATTTAAAACATCAACTTTGAAAATAATAAATAATTGAAAATAATAGGAATCTTAAAATATAATAAATAAAGAAATTTAATTTACGCAAAAAAAATATTTGCTGAAAAATAATTTATAAGTACAGATGTTTTGTTTTGAATGAATAATATTTTGTTCCGTTGAAATTATTTTTCATCAACATTTTCTACAAAATTATTTTTATTTTCAACTATTTCTTATATATTTAATCCTTCTTTTATGTTTCATTTAGATTGGTCATATACAGTATATTTTATCGGCTTTCAAAGTCGCATACATAAAGCGTTATTATGTTTCAAGTAGGCGAGTGTGGAAGCCTTTAAAATATATACAATAAGGCCAATATAAATAAATATTAAAACATTGATTAAATATTTAATAGTTTTTAAAATAAAATTAATTTCATAAATATAAAAAAGAAAAACAAATTTACAGGACACAATTTTTATTGATTAAAAATTTAACATTTACACTTAAAAAAATTTATGCATATACAATATACTATAAATTAAACTTTATTAAATTTAAAACATTGACTGTGTAAATAAAAATTAATAGAAAATAGAAGGAACACCATAAAAATAATAACTAATTTTTTTTAAATATAAATAAAAGAGTTTTTTTTGTAAAAATACTTTATAATTATAAATGTTAATTATGAAACAAATTTTTTTTACAATTGATAATATTTGCCATCAACAATTTTCTGATTTTTTGACTATTTATTATATGTTTAATCTATGTTTTATGATTCTTTTAGATTGATCTTATAGTTTATATTTTATAGGATTGTAAAGTCACATACATGAAACATTATTAAATTTAATGTATGTGACTTTGGAAGCCTATAGAATATAAACTATAATACTAATATAAATGAAACATAAAATAAGGATTAACCTAATAAGAAATAATTGAAAATATTTTTTTAACAAATATAAAAAAATCAAATATAGGTTATAGGACACACACTATATTGATTAAAAAAATTACATTCATAGTTCAAAAAGTATATGCGCATAAAATATAGTATAAATAAAATCCATATAAAACTTAAAACATTGAATGTAAAAATAAAAATTAATTTAAAACAAAAGGAAAGAAAAAAATAAAGAATAAAGAATAATTATGTTATTATTGTTAAATATTATTAATTAAATATTTGATAAATTATATTTATATTTTAAAATATTTACAACAATTTCCAAAATAATTATTAATAATGATATAAATAATATAATTCTAAATACAACTAATAAATTAGTTAATATTATAATTTAAAATAAATATTAAATAAATTTTTAACATAGAAAATATATATATTCATAATAATGTTATTATTAAAAAATTTCAATAAAATTTGTAATCATTTATAATAACCATAATATTAATATATTTAATATTCTAATAACAAACAAATAAATAAATATTAATTTTTAATAATATATAATATAATTATATATGTATTTAATAATACTTAATAATTTTACAATTAATAATTTCATAAATTTTAAATAATCATTACGTTAAAAAAATTATATGCGTATAATTATTATATAATAATTATAATATTTAATGGTAATATAATTTTAATTTATTGTACTATAAAATTAAAATGTTTATTTTTTTTAATAAATAAAAATTAATAATATATTTAATAATAATAATAATAATAATATATTTCTTAATTTAATAATAATTATTTTATTTTATTTTTATTATTTTAGTATTATACAATATTATTATTATCATTATTATTATATATAAATAATATGTTATAATATATATATATATATATATATGTATGTATATATATGAGAATATATATATAATAAAAAAACACGCAAATGAGCTGTTTGAAATGACACCTTCCCAAAAAGAGTTTTTAAGAAGGTCCTTATTTAAATTATTTTTGAAGGAGGCATATTTTCGAACTACACTCAACCATCAGCACCCCCAACCTACAGTGAACAGTATATTAGGAATTAGTTCTCCTATCTACGTATTTCATGAATTTGTTTTTATTTTTTCATTACATCGATCCAATTACGAATTTTTATCCTTCAACAGAGGCTCTTTTCCATCCTTCAATGGAGGATTTTTCTCTATTTATTTTCAACGAAGGATTCTCTGTATATTTCATTATTTACAATGGAGACTCATATATTACTAATGGTGAGTCATTTCCTTGCCTAAAATACTGGGTTGTTTTCTTATTTGTACCCAACAATGAGTCTTCTTGAAGTCCAATGGTGGCTACTGTTCCATGTATTCAAAGGGTGGTTGATTATCTTTCATGTATTATAATAGTGGGATGTATTTTTATTTCAAATGGTGGCCTGTTTTATTACTTCTAAAGATGGGTTTTATTTTTATTTCCAATGGTTTCTTGTTTTATTACTTCCAATGGTGGGTTATGTTTATTTCGAGCGGTGGGTGAAACAAAATTTCAACAACGGGTCATTTTCCAATGGTGACTCATATTTTCCATAGTGATTGATATTTCCAATAATGACTCATATTTAAACAATGATTCATATTTCCAATGGATAAACATATTTCATTTGTGAATCATATTTCTATTGGTGACTCATTTTCCAATGGTGGGTTATTTTACAATAGTGGGTCATTTTCCAATGGTGGGACATTTTTGAAATAATGGTGGGTTATTTTGAAACGGTGTGTCAGTTATTATTCTTAAATGTTTTCAATGATCTATTTTTCAAAAAACAATTAACACGTTCATTAAATATGAAAATATTATAATTATTTTAAGTGTTTCTTTAATTTATAAAATTAATATATCTTATATTTAGGAAAATAGAACTATTTTAAATATTTTTTTTAATTTTTCATAAATTTTTTATTAATATACTATTTATTAATACGTACACTTACAACATTCATCTGAAATATTTTTTTTATATTTTTGGTTAATTTCATTAGATAATTATTTTATTAATTATTATTTAATGACATTGAATATATCCAAACACATTTTATGGAATTTAAAGAAGAGTATCTATTTTTTTAAAATTACATGATACATTAAATTAAATTGTATTTAATATTTATTATAAATTTTCTTACAATTTTTTTGGGATTACATTGATGTTTTATTATAATTTAATGGGGGTATTAAAATAGGTTTGAATCGGTCTTTATATCTTAAATTCAAATAAATTTTTCCACCATTATTATGAAGGATACTTTTACCTCTCTTGAATAATTTGATAATTTTTTAATTAGAATTACTTTACATAGAGATTTTTTTGTTAGTTATATTTTACATATCTTATTTAATTGTTATATGACACATCAAAGAAAAAACCCGATCTAACATTTTCTTTGATGCTCTACTTTTATCCAAGAACAAAAATGTTTTGAACTTTCTTCCTGTTGTACATTTGTAATGTCTTTTGATACCGGTTTCATCACCTAGACATTCTCTCAAGTGCCAAATTTATTATTCATTGACTTCTACTACCTTGATGAGACTATCCTATCTAATTCTCAAGAACAAGTACTTATTCTTTCATTATTCATCTTATCCTTCTTATAGATTCTGAGTTTGTAACACTATTTCTCATATCCCACGCGCACTCCTTGTTTTCTATTTATGCCTTTTCATAAAAGACATTATTTCTTATTGTCTTATCTTCAGGTTGTGACTCATGGATTCTAAAGTCAGGACTATTTGGGTTTTTAATCCTAGTATTGAAATTGAGGTTATAATTTGTTTGTGACTTTCCATACAAACGTTAGCGTCATGGTTATCCCTCTACTTGAAAAGAATTATGTAATGAGTTATGACTACCCATTAAAAATCAGGTAGTGCACACTAATCTATTGTCAAGTAGAGATGAATAAGATTATACTAGGTACACTTTGGGACGAACTAGTATAATAATCCATAAGTTCATTGATTTATTTCTACTTTTAATAATCTGTAATAATTAACTTTATTAATTAATTCATTTAATTAATGAATGTTTTTTATTATTTTTTTAATATGATCTATTCACCCCCAATAGACTATCTCCCATTAGCCTATCTGACCTAAACATTGGTATCAAAGGGGTAAATTATTAATAATTGATTAGTTCTGTCATTATTTATCTCAATACCAAAATATTTGTATCAGATCCTAGTCCTTCTTAGATTTGATTGGCTATGTTGTTCAATTTCAAGATACATTTCAATTTTTTTCAAAGGTTGTCCCTTTTGGAATAATCCAATACCTCTATAAAGTGTGATTTTATTTTATTTGTTCTAACCAATTCAAATACCTCATAGTCTAATGAAAATTATGTTATAAGATGGTAGGATTAATCCCTAATGATGCTTGGATTCTTTAGAAGCCACGTCACTTTGTTGGTATTGATTATGGCTACTAGAGATCCTGAATGGAGGGATACTGAAAATAGCTGAGCATTGAAAACTGGTCCTTCATGAAAAAATCATACAAACTTCCTATTGTAGGCCCATATACATTTAATGTAAATGATACTACTAGATACATTTTAAATTACAAATTTGTTAATATCTTAAATTGTTTTATTAATAGAAGTGTTTTTATTCATGTATATACTTTAATACAAGTCATGAAATTTGTAATCTTCTACAAGTCACTCACCTTTTCTTGAAAAAATAATTCAAACCAAACATTGAACGCTTTGTGTTGAGTTCCAAGACTTCAAGATGGGTGAAAACGAAATTGTAAACCAAATGTTCCACTGATTCACAAGCATTGTGAATGGAATTAACACACATAGAGAAGCTCTATAAAACCCAATAATTATCGAATAATCTATACTAGCATTTACAAATAAGTGGAATGCAATGAAAATCTCTATTTAAGAATAAAATAAATCTAAAGAGTGCAATCCTGATGAATTTACAGAATCACTACATCAGTATGAACTGGAATTGAAGAACATAGATGATAGGAGACGACAAAAAGAAATGGTGTATCCTCTAAACTTATGAATTTTGTTACTATCAACTCTTTTAATTCTTATTGATTGGATGATTAAAAATAATATATGGCTCAGACTATTAATGGGGTTTACAAAAGAATTAAAGTTAAAGGATTCATACAATACTTAGGTGAAATCATCAAAAAGAAAAAGAATAGAGGAGATGAGAAAGGTAGTACAAATTTAAATTCTTCATATGTAACTTCTAATGAGTTCAATATAAAATTGAATATCAAGACCTAATTTCCTAATGTAAAGAAAAAAAATGATAAAATGGCACAAATCAGTAATTGTATTTTTACATAAGAATATGATTCTAGTGAACAATCTTGGAATAAAAAAGAAACTAAAAAATTGTGCTTCATGGTATCACTTTAAAAGAATTATGATTCTGGTTTTTATTCTATATATTCTGATTTTGATTTTGATTTTGAAAATCTAAATGATTATGAATTAAATGAATAAATTGAATGATTAAGAAAATATATTTTTAATGATTCCGATTTATATTATAATCATACGTTAAATAATGAGACTTTTTATGAAAATAAATAATTTTTACAAGGAAATGAAAAAAATAAGAAACACTGCTTCTTTTGTTCAATCACTACATATGGTAATTTTAAATCTTCTCTTGATTTGAATGAAAAATTGAAAAATGAAATTTTGAGTTTTAAAAAAGATTATCTAATTATATTCATGGTCATAAAAAATATCATTAGATGATTTCATTAAATTAAAATGAAAAAAATAAAGATAGTTTTTGATATAATAGAATATGACCTCAAATGTTTAAAAACCATTTTGTTAAAAGTAGGAATTGTGGTACATCAAATGTTAATCATTTTAAATGTGTAATGAAAGGTCACTATGAAAATGACTATTCTCGTAGATTCAAACAGTCATTGGTATTTATAAAAAATAATATTTTTATATTCATTTAATTAAGTGTATTGAACAATAATTTTTTAACTTTTGTATGGGTACCTAATAATTATATTACCAATCCTATTTGATCCAAAGTAGCTTGCATACCAAAATCGTAAAATAATTTTTTTCAGTAAAAATTACACAGATGTCTTAAGAACAAAATATGGGATATGAGATCAAGATTCATTAGGCATATAAAAGGATAATAATAAATTTTTATCACTTATAATAGATTTTATGGAGGCACTGTTATATTTGGAGACATTTTCAAAGGAAAAGTAAAAGGATTTGGTAAAGTTGGAATCACAAATTATACATTTATTTCAAATTTTATATATATTGAAGGTTTAAAACATAATTTAATTAGTACATAAAAATTATGTGATGATTTAATGGAATTAAAATTTCAAAATGATAAGTGTTTAGTTTTTATGAATGATTTGTTATTATTTTAAGCTATTATAAAGGAAAATATTTATACAATTGATTTTACTAATATTACTGTTCAACATTGTAACACCCCAAGCTTCTACGGTACGCTTCTCTTTGAATAATGTGATAGCGTGTGTTGTACGCAACACCGTGTTCTAACACACCATAACTAATCAAACTAGCCGTTATGAATAGTAATACCTACTTTTTGAAATTATATATATTTTATATTTGAAAATGGACTTCATTTTTGGATTCGGAATATCGAATTTAGCCTAAGGTGAAATTTTGGTACATATCGGATAACTTTCATATTTTGATGAATAGTGAAAATTACTAAGTTTTAATTAAAAACAACTTTTTTAATCAAAATAATTAATAGTGATAAATTATGAATTTGAGTGGTTTTAAAGTATATTTAGAATATATTTTTACCATTTAATATAATGTTGGTCATTGGACATAATTTTACAATTAAACCGAACATAAACGAGTGTCAATCTTTTGATAGTTATTATCTCTTAAAAACACGCTTTTTGTTTTGACAGCGGGAATTAATTTTAAATTTATTTCTGCCACTTCTTTTTTTTGAATTTAGGAAAATGGATTCCATATTTGGAATCAGGATGTTCAAATTGTGTAAATAGGTAACTTTTATTTTTAGACATTTTGAATAATTACTGCGGTAAATATTTTATTTACCATGGTTAAGGGTAAATCCGGTAAATAAGGGTTAACAAATAATATTATAGTAATACTAAATTACCCTAAAACGTGTCTTAACCCAATTGGTTGATACATGGTCGACCATGGGAATCTTTGGGTCTATTTTGGGACCCCATGGATCCACTTGTAAGTGATAATGACACTTTATTTTAATTAAGTTAAAATGAATACAAAAATGACACAAGCATATATCTTTTAGAACAACAATTGTTACATAGGGTTATATATGTTGGATTTTAGATTATAAATATTCCTTAGAAAGATAAAACGATTTCCTACATAATTATATTTTATTTATAATTTTTAGACATTAAATAATTTATTTTATTTATGACACAATGATGATGCAGTAATTACTATAATAGTGAAAAATTAACATAATTGATATTATAAATACCCCAATAAATATAATATGAAACTTTTAATGAATTAAACTAATTTTCTAGGATAATATGATATATTAGGATTGATTTAATTGACTTTGTTTGAAGTAATCAATCTGTTATGAGTTTCACAAAAATCAACTATTGAATAGTGTCAAAATTGACATAAAAGAGTTCTTAAAAAAATATTATATTATTAATTTATATTAAATTCCTAAAAATCTAAGGTTCGGCCAAGAGACTTATATCATGATAGGTTCATCATTTATGTAGCACTTGGGGGTCGCTTGTATGTATATAGTAAGTTTATTAACCATATTATATAAAAATACAAAGAGACATTGTAAAAGTGAAACTAATTAACATAGAGTTAATACTTAAAGATAAGGTTAATATAAGTACCCAAACCTGTCTAAATTCTATTGGTTGAGTGGTTTTTGACCTATCCCCACCTTAACCTTTGAATAATAAGCTTTGTAGCCATTATAAACCGAATATGAATTTATTATAAATTAATATTTCTAGCCTTTCCAAAGGTGCCCCTCACCCCTCTTATAAAAGGGCACTCCTCCTTCTCATTTCTTCACACCTTCAAAGCCTTTTGGTTCGGCCAAACTCTGCCCAAATACTCTCCCAACATCCCTCACTACAACCTAGAGGCCTTAGTTTGATCAGAAAGCCAACCTAAGGAGCCCTTTTGATCAAATCAAAAGGAAGAACCCGAAGAAGAGGTAATGATTTCACCACCCTTCTCCAAGTTCATTTCTTCTTCCACTTCTTCTTCCTTTGTTCTTACCATTCTAAAATAATAACTCCAGTATCTCACATATACTGTGATGTTATTATAAATATGGTACAACCATATTCAGTATTCTATCCACCCTTTGAATAACATGTCACCATACGTGCGTACGTACGGACTACCGTCTCCACGTCATGGTGTAATTGTTATTCAATATAATATTATTTGGATGGGTATAATAATGATGTGTAACTCATGTAAATAATAAATATAACATGTTAATGATTCTGTATATATATGATATACCATCCATTTATATATTATTTTAATATCAAAAGAATGATATTGTCGCTCGTGCGTACGTACGGACTACCGTCTCCACGAACGCGATGAGATTCATTTTCCATCGTATCCATTCAAGTATAATTATCATTTGATGATTTAAAAATGATGTTTAAGGACTAGATATCATTCTGGATATGAATAAGATACAACAACCATGGCTTATGTAACAAAACATATAAAAGAAAATGAGTAAGTTAACTCCCGAAACGACGATAATTCTAAGATATTATTAACAAATCAATGTTAAAAGATCATATATGATATCATATTATTATATATGATTCTTGTATAATTTAATAACAACTATTTAACCATTATATAGGAGGTTAACCTACCCCAACCAAGGAAAAGTACAAGGTAAGGGTTATTTCACAATCTCTTCATTATCCGAGCTTGTTTATATGTAATAATCTACTGGGATCTCTTTATCATCCACATACATGTTTCTTAAAAATGCATTTCAAAACATTTTTACTATTTACTAGAATATGAGTTAAAGTCATTTATACCCTTTTTGACTTTTATAAGTGGTTTATAAAGGAATCTTTCCATCGTTTTCCAAACAAGGTGCTTTTTAACCTTTTCGACAGAATTAAGATAAGAATGTTTTTTTTACTTATACGGCGGGTGCGGCTATTTTCCGCCGTTATAAAATCTTCAAAGCTTCCCTTACAAGCTTATAAGAATATTTTCAAAGAAAATGTTTTATTTTATATGGATCTTAAATTATTTCAAAATAAAAGGAGATATTTCTTTAAAAAGAATTTTTATTTCATCTATGTCAACATCCTTTGATGGATTTTAAGATTATTTGAAGTTGATTTTTTATGATACAAAACTTCTATATTGTATTGAAGGTTTTGTGATATGTTTGACTGTGGATGTGCTATTTTCATACAATTCATAGTTTATGGTGATATTATTGACATTTCGTATGCTAGTTTTAATACGAATGTTTATGTTATATTTAAACCTTTTCATATGGGAATGCATTGGACTTAATATGTGACGGGTGGAGCCCGCTATAGCTACTCGATGCATTGGTAGGTCTCATGAGACAAACTAGTGTCTTGGCACAAGGCCTTGACAAAATCTTATTTGTAGTCTTGGAACGAGGCCTTGGCTATGTGGTTATGATAGTCTGGCATTATGCATTCCAACATTATGAAAGTGGTTATTGATTTTTGCATGTGATTATTTGATTAGTAGAATATCCATGTGAATAAGTAAATGGCATTATTTCATTTTATTTATGCCATACCATGTTGAAAGTTCATATTTAAAAGGCTTTTGTTTTTGTTATACATTGCCTTAAATGTTTATTCTTATTTATGAATGTTTCCGCTATATTGTTATCCTTACTGGGCATTTGAGCTCACCCCTTTTCTATGTTTTATTTTTCCTAGGATGTGAAGAAGTAAGTTATGAATGACCTGCAGGGATTTTATGAGGGGTTAATAGTGTGGATTGTGGAAACATTATGTTGTTGTAGTAGTTTTTCATTTTATGATGTAATGTAAAACTTATGAATATATCTAGTGTTTCCAAGGCTACTAAACCAATCGGTCTTTCGAGATTTTATCTTTCTTGTGATCATGCCAATGTTATGTAATAATGCACCGACTCTGGGTAACTGGGGTCGGGGCGTTACAGTTGGTATCAGAGGAAGTTTAGTACAAACCTTGGAAGCTAGATTTAGATAAACTCTGATTAGAGCACGTAGACCTAAGATGAACTTTGAGGATTAGTATAGAAGAACTTCCTAGAATTTTGGTATTGTAGAGATTTTGTGAGTTTTCCAAGAAATACATCCCTGTCTGGATACGAGCAGGTAGAGGCGGCTCTGACAAAGATGTACCTAGGGGTAAAACCCGAAAACAGCGCTTTGAGCTAGACTCGAACGGGAACTGGTGCACGACAACGGGCCTTGCTGCACTCTTGGTTACGACACTCCCGGGGGATATGCTTAGGATAACTCTCATTTTCTTTACAAATCATTTTTAAGGGATTATGAGTATATACTTCCTCAAAGAAAACATTCTTATGATTATGGATTATATCCATAAATAGTTCAATTTATGTTAAGTGTTTTATAAGTATGGGATTATGTATTTTGATTCATAAACTGATCTAGTTTATGCCATTGTTTAGAAATGGCGCATAGTGGAAGAAATGGAAACCGTATCAATGCACGCACTCCATGTAGGGATTGCCCTCCTGCTCAAGATAATTATAGTGGGGCTGGTGATGCAACTGGTGCTGATCAGCTAATCACCATACTGGGACAACTTACTCAGGTTATGAATAATAACCTTACCCGTATGGAGCACCCTGATCCGCAGCGTGGAGGATCAATGTTAGATCGATTCATGAGGCAACAACCACCAACGTTCAATGGGAATACAAATCCCTTAGTAGCTTAGCAATGGATATTTTCCCTAGAGAAAATATTTCAGGCTTTGGGGAGCAGTGAAAGGGAAAAAGTTATCATGGCAGTTTACCGCCTCACTGGAGATGCTGATCAATGGTGGTCATTGATTCAAAATATGAAGGAAGATGATGAAGTATCAAATATGGAATGGAGGGAGTTCAAAGATCTGTTTTTAGAAAAATACTTCCCTCGCGACCATCGAGCAGATATGGAAAGGCAATTTCTGAGTCTGAGACAAAAGGAGGATGAGAATTTCACAAAGTATGAGGCTAACTTTACAAGGTTAGCGAGGTACGCTGGTGATTATATTCGTAACCCAAGAAGTAATATTGATCGTTTCTTTGATGGGTTAAAACCATTTCTCCGTCGAGCGTTAGTCTCACAATCCTTTTCATCATACGAAGACATTGTCTCATGTGCTATCAAGACCGAAAAGGAATTCTATAAGTCTTATGACTTTAAAGCAAAGCAAGAGAAGAAGAGACCTGCTGATCAATCTGGGAATGGAAATAAGGGGAAGAAGGGAAAGGTTGAATATCCATCTTGTGGTAAATGCGGGAAGAAACATCCTGGTACTTTCTTGAAGGGAATGGGAGTCTGTTACAAGTGTGGTGAAAAAGGCCACCAAGCTCATGATTGCAAGGGGAATAAGGAAGCTACCAACGTTCAGTGCTACAATTGCAGGGAGATGGGGAATTATGCAAATGCATGTCCTAAGCGTCAGGAGAACTTACCTCAGAAAAGGCCAAGGGATCAAGGCCAGGCTTATGCTATCACTACTGCTGAGGTAGAAGCTCCGAAAGACGTGGTGGCAGGTAATTTAATGGTTTCCTCAAGTTTAGCAAATGCATTATTTGATTCTGGATCATCGCATTGTTTCATATCTTCCCAGTTTTCTAAGAAAATTAGATATTTCCAATTTGATTTAATAAGGGAGTTGTCAGTTAAAACTCCTAAGGGAAGTATCGTTGCAACAAAGTTTTGTGAATCAGTCCCCATTAGAGCACATAAATTTTCTTTATCTGCTGATTTCATCGTCATACCTATGATTGAGTTTGATATAATCCTCGGTATGGACTGGCTTTTGGACTATGATGCAAAGATTTATTGTAAGAAGAAAGAGGTTACGATTCTTGATGATAATGATAAGGAGCACCTTATTTTTAGAGCAGAATCGTCACCACCTAATTCTTATTTAGATCCACCCCCAGTAGCTCAACTTAATTCAATTATTGGGGAGGAAGAGAATGAAATAACTGTCGGTGAGGAAAGGAATGTTCAAATAGAGGATGTACCTGTTGTGAAAGAATTTGTAGATGTATTTCCGGAAGATTTACCTGGACATCCTCCAGAACGAGAAGTTGAGTTTTCTATTGATTTGATTCCTGGATCAAGGCCTATATCGAAGACCCCTTATAGAATGGCCACTGTATAGTTAGTCGAACTAAAGAAACAACTAGAGGAATTGAGTAATAAGGGATTTATTCGCCCTAGTGTTTCTCCATGGGGAGCCCCTGTTCTTTTTGTTAAAAAGAAAGATGGATCTATGAGGTTATGTATCGACTACAGGGAGATCAATGCTATAACGATAAAGAACAAGTATCCCCTACCTCGTATTGATGATTTATTTGACCAACTGCATGGAGCTCAATACTTTTCAAAGATTGACCTTCGATCTGGATACCATCAGTTGTGTGTGAAGAAGGAAGACATTCCGAAAACAGCATTTCGAACCAGGTACGGGCATTACGAGTTTACTGTAATGCCGTTTGGATTGACTAATGCACCCTCTGTATTCATGGATCTAATGAATAGAGTTTTCAAGGAGTATCTCGATGAATTTGTGGTGGTATTTATTGATGATATCTTGGTATACTCCAAAACCTACTAAGATCATGAAAATCACTTGCGCATTATCTTGAAGACTCTGAGGAGGCATGAATTATATGGGAAGTTTAGCAAGTGTGAATTCTGGCTTCAGGAGATTTCTTTTCTTGGCCATATTGTCTCTAAAGATGGAATCTCTGTTGATCCTTCTAAGACCAAGGCAATCCAAGAATGGCCAGCACCTACGAGTATAACTGAGGTACGTAGTTTTATTGGTTTGGCAGGTTATTATCGACGTTTCGTCCAGAATTTTGCCCGATTGGCTAACCCATTAACGAAGCTCACACGTAAAGGGGTTAAATTTGTTTGGAAAAAAGAGTGTGAAGAATGTTTCGAAGAACTGAAGAGAAGATTAGTCAATGCTCCTATATTGACTCTACCATCGGGGAATGATGGGTTCGTTATTTATAGTGATGCATCGAAGAAAGGACTTGGCTGTGTCCTTATGCAGAATGATAGAGTTATTGCCTATGCATCACGACAGTTGAAAATTCATGAACAAAACTATCCTACTCATGATCTCGAGTTAGCAGCAGTGATCTTTGCTTTAATGATATGGAGGCACTACCTCTATGGTGAAAAATGTGAGATTTATACTGATCACAAGAGTTTGAAGTATATTTTCTCACAAAAAGAACTCAACATGAGGAAAAGGAGATGGCTTGAATTACTCAAGGATTATGATTGTACGATACACTACCACCCAGGGAAGGCAAACAAGGTGGCAGATTCTTTGAGTAGAAAAGACCATGGAGTTTTGAACAATATGAGAATTGAAAGGGATCCAATTTTCATGGATCTAGTGAGGATGGACATAGGAATAACCAGGGAAGGTGAAACATCAATGCTTTTTCAAATGGTTTCCAAACCGTCTTTACTAGAAAGGATTAAGAGTTCTCAGACCGATGATGAAGAATTCCAAAAGAAGATTAAAGCTGTGAATGATGGGAGATTGAGAGACTTTGTGTATGAAGATGGAATTTTGAAATTCGGGAAGAGACTTTGTGTTCCCAATATACCTGATCTAAAAAGGGAATTGCTGGATGATGCTCATAGTTCCAATTTCTCTATACACCCTGGGAGCACCAAAATGTATAGAGATTTGAAGGAACATTTTTGGTGGGACAACATGAAGAGGGAGATTGCTGATTTTGTGTCAAGATGTATGGTTTTTCAACAAGTGAAAGCTGGAAGGCAATAGCCTGGAGGAGTCATGCAACCTCTTCCCATACCGGAGTGGAAATGGGACAATGTTACGATAGACTTTGTCATGGGGCTACCAAAGACTCCTAGAAGGAACGATGCAATATGTGTTATTGTTGATCGTCTTACCAAGACAACACATTTTCTTGCTATAAGAGAAGATCTACCCCTGGAACGTCTAGCAAGACTATATATTAATGAAGTTGTGAGACTTCATGGAGTACCCCTATCGATTGTTTCTGATCGTGATCCCCATTTTACTTCAAGATTATGGAAAAGTCTTCAGAAATCCCTGGATACTGAACTTCATTTGAGCACTGCTTACCACCCTCAGACAGACGGACAATCAGAACGGACTATTCAAACCTTAGAAGACATGTTGAGATCTTGCTCACTTGACTTTCAGGGTATCTGGGATCAATATTTACCTTTGGTAGAATTTTCCTATAACAATAGCTCCCATTTGAGTATTCAGATGGCACCATATGAAGCGTTATACGGAAAGAGATGTCGTACACCAACCTGTTGGGATGACGTTGGTGAAAGAAAACTTGTAGGCCCAGAACTGGTGGAGGAAACGGTGGAAAAGGTGAAAGTAATCCAAAATCACATCAAAGCAGCTCAAAGTAGGCAGAAGAGCTATGCCGATAATCGAAGGAAGGATTTGGAATTTCAAGTCGGTGATCATGTTTTTCTGAAGGTATCTCCGTGGAAGGGAGTCATACGTTTTGGTAAGAAAGGTAAATTGAGTCCCAGGTACATCGGACCTTTCGAAATTCTAGAACGAATTGGGGTTGTAGCTTACCGATTGGCAATGCCGCCAAGTCTCTCCAAAGTTCACGATGTGTTCCACGTATCTCTATTGAGGAAATACATGCCTGATCCGACGCATGTACTCACCTATGAGGAATTAGAACTGGAAATCGATCTGTCTTATTGCGAAGAGCCCGTCAAGATTCTTGATACGAGAGAACAAGTGCTGAGAAACCGGACGACGCGTCTGGTAAAAGTTTTGTGGAGAAACCATAAGATGGAAGAGGAAACGTGGGAACCCGAGGAACTTATGATGAAGAACCACCCGAGTCTTTTTATGAAGTAATACCCTAGAAATTGCGAGGACGAAATTATTTGAAGGAGGGGAGAATGTAACACCCCAAGCTTCTACGGTACGCTTCTCTTTGAATAATGTGATAGCGTGTGTTGTACGCAACACCGAGCTCTAACACACCATAACTAATCAAACTAGCCGTTATGAATAGTAATACCTACTTTTTGAAATTATATATTTTTTATATTTGAAAATGGACTTCATTTTTGGATTCGTAATATCGAATTTAGCCTAAGGTGAAATTTTGGTACATTTCGGATAACTTTCATATTTTGATGAATAGTGAAAATTACTAAGTTTTAATTAAAAACAACTTTTTTAATCAAAATAATTAATAGTGATAAATTATGAATTTGAGTGGTTTTAAAGTATATTTAGAATATATTTTTACCATTTAATATAATGTTGGTCATTGGACATAATTTTACAATTAAACCGAACATAAACGAGTGTCAATCTTTTGATAGTTATTATCTCTTAAAAACACGCTTTTTGTTTTGACAACAGGAATTAATTTTAAATTAATTTCTGCCACTTCTTTGTTTTGAATTTAGGAAAATGGATTCCATATTTGGAATTAGGATGTTCAAATTGTGTAAATAGGTAACTTTTATTTTTAGACATTTTGAATAATTACTGCGGTAAATATTTTATTTACCACGGTTAAGGGTAAATCCGGTAAATAAGGGTTAAAAAATAATATTATAATAATACTAAATTACCCTAAAACGTGTCTTAACCCTATTGGTTGATACATGGTCGACCATGGGAATCTTTGGGTCTATTTTGGGACCCCATGGATCCACTTGTAAGTGATAATGACACTTTATTTTAATTAAGTTAAAATGAATACAAAAATGACACAAGCATATATCTTTTAGAAAAAAAATTGTTACATAGGGTTATATATGTTGGATTTTAGATTATAAATATTCATTAGAAATCTAAAAAGATTTACTACATAATGATATTTTATTTAAAATTTTTAGACATTAAATAATTTATTTTATTTATGACACAATGATGATGCAGTAATTACTATAATAGTGAAAAATTAAAATAATTGATATTATAAATACCCAAATAAATATAATATGAAACTTTTAATGAATTAAAATAATTTTATAGGATAATATGATATATTAGGATTGATTTAATGGACCTTTTTCGAAGTAATCAATCTGTTATGAGTTTCACAAAAATCAACTATTGAATAGTGTCAAAATTGACATAAAAGAGTTCTTAAAACAAATATTATATTATTAATTGATATTAAATTCCTAAAAATATAAGGTTCGGCCAAGAGACTTATATCATGATAGGTTCATCATTAATGTATCACTTGGGGGTCGCTTGGATGTATATAGTAAGTTTATTAACCATATTATATAAAAATACAAAGAGACATTGTAAAAGTGAAACTAATTAACTTAGAGTTAATACTTAAAGATAAGGTTAATATAAGTACCCAAACCTGTCTAAATTCTATTGGTTGAGTGGTTTTAGATCTATCCCCACCTTAAACTTTTAATAATAAGCTTTGGAGCCATTAGAAACCGAATATGAATTTATTATAAATTAATATTTCTAGCCTTTCCAAAGGTGCCCCTCACCCCTCTTATAAAAGGGCACTCCTCCTTCTCATTTCTTCACACCTTCAAAGCCTTTTGGTTCGGCCAAACTCTGCCCAAATACTCTCCCAACATCCCTCACTACAACCTAGAGGCCTTAGTTCGATCAGAAAGCCAACCTAAGGAGCCCTTTTGATCAAATCAAAAGGAAGAACCCGAAGAAGAGGTTAGGATTTCACCACCCTTCTCCAAGTTCATTTCTTCTTCCACTTCTTCTTCCTTTGTTCTTACCATTCTAAAATAATAACTCCAGTATCTCACATATACTGTGATGTTATTATAAATATGGTACAACCATATTCAGTATTCTATCCACCCTTTGAATAACATGTCACCATACGTGCGTACGTACGGACTACCGTCTCCACGTCGTGATGTAATTGTTGTTCAATATAATATTATTTGGATGGGTATAATAATGATGTGTAACTCATGTAAATAATAAATATAACATGTTAATGATTCTGTATATATGATATAACATCCATTTATATATTATTTTAATATCAAAAGAATGATATTGTCGCTCGTGCGTACGTACGGACTACCGTCTCCACGAACGCGATGAGATTCATTCTCCATCGTATCTATTCAAGTATAATTATCATTTGATGATTTAAAAATGATGTTTAAGGACTAGATATCATTATGTATATGAATAAGATACAACAACCATGGCTTATGTAACAAAACATATAAAAGAAAATGAGTAAGTTAACTCCCGAAACGACGATAATTCTAAGATATTATTAACAAATCAATGTTAAAAGATCATATATGATATCATATTATTATATATGATTCTTGTATAATTTAATAACAACTATTTCACCATTATACAGGAGGTTAACCTACCCCAACCAAGGAAAAGTACAAGGTAAGGGTTATTTCACAATCTCTTCATTATCCGAGGTTGTTTATATGTAATAATCTACTGGGATCTCTTTATCATCCACATCCATGTTTCTTAAAAATGCATTTCAAAACATTTTTACTATTTACTAGAATATGAGTTAAAGTCATTTATACCCTTTTTGACTTTTATAAGTGGTTTATAAAGGAATCTTTCCATCGTTTTCCAAACAAGGTGCTTTTTAACCTTTTCGACAGAATTAAGATAAGAATGTTTTTTTTACTTATACGGCGGGTGCAGCTATTTTCCGCCGTTATAAAATCTTCAAAGATTCCCTTACAAGCTTATAAGAATATTTTCAAAGAAAATGTTTTATTTTATATGGATCTTAAATTATTTCAAAATAAAATGAGATATTTCTTTAAAAATAATTTTGATTTCATCTATGTCAACATCCTTTGATGGATTTTAAGATTATTTGAAGTTGATTTATTATGATACAAAACTTCTATATTGTATTGAAGGTTTTGTGATATGTTTGACTGTGGATGTGCTATTTTTATACCATTCATAGTTTATAGTGATATTATTGACATTTCGTATGCTAGTTTTAATACGAATGTTTATGTTATATTTAAACCTTTTCATATGGGAATGCATTGGACTTAATATGTGACGGGTGGAGCCCGCTATAGCTCCTCGATGCATCGGTAGGTCTCATGAGACAAACTAGTGTCTTGGCACAAGGCCTTGACAAAATCTTATTTGTAGTCTTGGCACGAGGCCTTGGATATGTGGTTATGATAGTCTGGCATTATGAATTACAACATTATGAAAGTGGTTATTGATTTTTGAATGTGATTATTCGATTAGTAGAATATCCATGTGAATAAGTAAATGGAATTATTTCATTTTATTTATGCCATACCATGTTGAAAGTTCATATTTAAAAGGCTTTTGTTTTAGTTATACATTGCCTTAAATGTTTATTCTTATTTATGAAAGTTTCCGCTATATTGTTATCCTTACTGGGCATTTGAGCTCACCCCTTTTCTATGTTTTATTTTTCCCAGGATGTGAAGAAGTAAGTTATGAATGACCTGCAGGGATTTTATGAGGGGTTAATAGTGTGGATTGTGGAAACATTATGTTGTTGTAGTAGTTTTTCATTTTATGATGTAATGTAAAACTTATGAATATATCTAGTGTTTCCAAGGCTACTAAACCAATCGGTCTTTCGAGATTTTATCTTTCTTGTGATCATGCCAATGTTATGTAATAATGCACCGACTCTGGGTAACTGGGGTCGGGGCGTTACAAACATGTTAAGTGTTTGAATGTTTTCTAGAGTGATTATATCATTTGAATCAAGTTTTATGTGTTTTTAATTTCATAATGTTACTTAAACTCTAAAATTTTTAGAATGTGTTACAATTACCTTCCTTGAAGAAATAAAATCATCATGTTTCATACACTTTCATATAAGGGAAGCAATATAGAATTTACTTTAGACATATCAAGAAAATAATTACTAATAAAACTATATAGTTAATACATGTTTATTTATTTGGTCATACAAAAATATACAGTATTGGTAGAAGGAAATATACTTTAGTTACTGTTGAAGATTATAGTATATTTACAAGGGTAAAATTTCTTACTCATAAAAATGATACTTTATCAAGATTTATTGAATTTTGTAATTTATTTTAAAATTAAAACGGTTATATGATTATTTATATTCATAATGATAAATTATTTGAATTTATTAATTTAGATTTTGAAAAATTATATGAAAAATGGATAATTTCATAATTTTTCTGCTCCTAGAACACCGCAACCACATGGTGTTGGAGAAAGAAAAAATAGAACTCATATTAAAATGGATTGAACTATATTATGTGAATATAATATTCCCAATTATTTTTGGGTTGATTCTATTTTTTCTTCTTATTATATTTCAAATATAATTAATATTATACCTTTTCATAAGAAAACAATTTATGAATTATTTAAAAATAAGAAGACTTAAGTTGGTTAAATTAGAGTTTTTGGTTGTAATGTTTTTTTTAAATTTTAATGTTAATTTAGATAAATTTTATGCTAAATGCAAGGAATGTGTTTTTAATGACTATTATAATAATAATAAATCATTATGAGTTTATAAAAAAATAACTATGGTTGTTGTAGAATATATTCATGTTATGATTAATGAAAATAATGTTAAATTAAATTCTGATTCTAATGTTTTATTGATGAGATTAGATATTTTAATAACGGTGATGAAAATCCTCAGGATAAGGATGAGTCCATTGAGGTGTATCATACTTCTTCTTGACCTAATCCAGTACTATGGAAGATTAATAAATATCATCCCTTTGAAAATTTAATTGGAAATGTTGATTCT
The DNA here is from genome assembly GCA_963277665.1 of Viscum album. Lineage (NCBI taxonomy): Eukaryota > Viridiplantae > Streptophyta > Magnoliopsida > Santalales > Viscaceae > Viscum > Viscum album. Next base: position 1,044,268,551 of record OY728125.1, read on the forward strand.
AGTGTTAAAACTAGAAATTTTGTTTCAAATTTTTGTGTCAATTGTGATTTTGTTTATAATTTGGTTATTAATAATATTAATGATGCTTTAAATGATTTTGACTATATTGTTTCAATGATAAAAGATCTTCACTAGTTTGTGAGATATAATATTTGGCCATTAATAGAATTTCCTGAGTATAAGAAGGTAATTATAACCAAGTGAATATTTTGAAACAAGCTGGATGAATATGAACATATTGTAAAAAACAATGCCTGAAGAATTTATAGACTTTTAAGATTCATTTACACATATATTTTTTAGATGCTATTAGAATCTTGTTATCTTTTAATGTTTTTAAATTTCATCAAATGGATGTTAAAATTACTTTTATAAAAGTTTTTATAACTGAAAAAGTTGATATTTCCCAGCCCCATAGTTTCGAAAGTTAAAATTTCCCAACTAGTTTTTTTAAAATAAATAAATTTATATATAGACTCTAATTAGAACCTAATACTTGTTATAAAATACATTATTTTTACTAAATAATGGTTTTAGGAAAGGAATTGTTGATCCAACACGTTTTATTAAAGTAATTTCTAATGACTTGATTATTATACAAATTTATGATAATGATATAGTTTTTTGGTTCATCAAATGATATGATTTGTATCAATTTTTCTACTATTATGTCTTTTATTTTTTATATGAGTTTACTAGGATAATTATAGTTCATTCTTAGACATTAATGTTTTCAAACAAAAATGGAAATTTTTTATCATTCAATGTATTCAAAAGAGTTTGTTAGAAGACCTCATATAAATTACTATAAATCTATGAAAAATACTATTGTTACTAATTTTATATTAGGTGTTTATGTATTTGGTAAATCTTTTGATATTAAATTTTATAGAGGCATGATATATAGATTTCTATATTTAACTACATTTAGTCATGATATCATGCTTAGTGTTTGTTTATGTGCAAGATTTCAAGATGATCCTAAATAGAATAATAATAAAGATGTCAAAATAATAATTAGATATGTTAATGGAACTATTGATACTACTTTTTCTTATGAAAAATATAATAGTTTTGATTTAATGTCTTATTCTGACTAATATTTTAGAGGCTGTTTAATTGATTGAAAAATCACATCTAGTATGTGTCATTTTATAGGGAAAAGTTTAGTTTCTTGGTTATCTAAGAAGAAGACATTTTTTGCTCTATCTACTATAAAAGGTGAGTATATCTTTGTTGAAATTATTTGTTCCTAAATATTATGGATTATAAAAAACTTATGGGATTTTTTTATTTATGTTAATAATTTTTCTATTTATTATGATAATAATTTTGTGATTACAATTTTTAAAAATCCCTTACAACATTCTTGAAAAAAACATATCGATAATAGATTTTATTTTTTAGAGATCATGTGAATAATGGTTATATTATTTTATCATTTATACTTACTTAAAATAAACTTGTAGAAATATTTATTATGTATTTATACTCTTCTTAGTTAAAAAAAATAAATTGGAGCTCCGAATGTTGTAAATGTAATTATTTAATTATTTAAATTGTTTAGTGGGAGTTTTTGTTTTATATTTTTGTTTATTGAAAAAGAGTGGTAGAAAATTGGTTTTAAAATTTAAATGTTCCCGTTTTATAATCAAATAAAAAGGGGGATATTTTTGTGCATGTGCATGTATGAATTTCTATTTTGTTTAATTACACAATATTCGATTTTTTTAAATGTCAACAACCCTTTTATCTTTTTATGCGAATAAGTGTATTTATAACATCTATGTATTTTAATTTAAATATCAGTTGTCATGATCATATTTTTAAAATTCTAGTTTCATTAGAAATATAATAACATTATCTCTGTTTTATTTAACTATGATTTTTTCCAACTTTTTCTCAAGAATGTTCTTAGTTAAATCAAATAGTGAAGCATGTATTTGTTCAGTAATAATTTTTTCTATATAAACTGATTCAATGTTTTCTTCTATATTTCATTTATAACATAAACTATACTAATCATATATTTTTTTAAAATTTATCCATTTTAAATAAAATTTGTTTTATATATTTCATTAGAATAAATTATAGTCTAATTGTATTTTTAATGGGCACACCATTTTTCCGAATATCTTGCTACAGATATTCAATATTAATTTTTTAGAATTTAAAATATTTTTCATTTATTTGTTATCTCATTATTTTGAAATCAGAATCACTCTGAGTTTGTTTATTTAGAATGATAAAATGTTTTTATTCACTAATGTAAAGTACATAAAATTCTAAAAATTTCATTTGAATACTTTAAAAAGTTTATGAGTTACTACAGTCCATTCTTCAGTATTCAGAACAAGTTTTCAATATTTTTTGATCATATATCATTTAATACAAATTAAAATTTATATATTCTTGATTTTTTTGGAAATATCTTGGAATTATTTTCAAACTAGTACATGTTTAGTAATTTATTAGGGTTAAAAATTCATTGAAGTTTCTGTGTCAATGTTTGAAGATAAAATAATAAATCAATATTCATTATCTCCTTACTATAGCCTCTTTCCTCCATGGATGATCCATCAAGATTATTTTAATTCATCATACGTGTATATTAAACCATCCACATCCTCCTTGAAACATTTATACTTCAACAATACCACACTTATATGAGGTCTCCTTACAATAGAATCTCATTCCATCCTTCAATAGATGCTGATTTTAAAATTTAAGCATATATTATTTTTCTATTTATTTTCAATAATGGATTCTCCATATATTTCATAATTTAAAATGGGGACTCATATATAAATAATGGAGATTCATTTACACGCCTCTAATCGTGTCTATTTTTTTATTGTTCCCAACCACGAGTCTTCTTTTATTCCAATAGTGGTTGTTACTCCTTCTTGTATTCTAAAGGTATGTAATATTTTCATTTTCAATGGTGGCCTGTTTTATTACTTCTAACAGTGGGTTTTATTCTTATTTCCAATAGTGGATAATTTTATTACTTCTAATAGTGAGTTACTTTTATTTCCATTAGTGGGTTATTTTCATTTCCAATGGTGGGTGAAATAAAATTTCAACAGTGGACCATTTTACAAAATTGATATATATTTTCAATGGAGACTAATATTTCCAATAAAGGCTCATATTTCAATGGTAAATCATATTTATAATGGTGAAACATTTTCCAAAGGTGGTTAATTTTCAAATGGTGGTCCATTTTCCAATGGTGGATTATTTTTGAACTAACGGTGGGTCATTTTCCAATGGTGGTTTGATTATTGTTCTTGAATTTTTTCAATGGTTTCGTTTTGAGCATTTTTAATAATTTCATTAAATACAAACATATTATCCTTATCATAAGTTTTTTTTATTAATTTATAAAATAACTATATATTATATTTAATCTAAATGAAGTGATTTAAATATTTTTTTAAAATTTTTAAGAAATTTTATTAATTTACTCTTCATTAATGTGTAAACATACAATATTCATATGAAATATTTATGTTTGTATATTTTATGTTAATTTAATTTAGTGATTATTTTTAAAATTATTATTAAATGAAATTGAATATATTAAAACTCATTTTATAGAATTTTATGTAACATAATACCTTCTTGATTTAGATGATGATTTAAATTAAATACCAATTAATACTTTTTTTAAAAATTATTAAATTTTTATTTGATTTAATTGAATTATTATTATCAATTAATGAGTTCTTTATAGAAATTTGAATAAGAATTTATACATTAATTTAAAATTAATTTTTTTACTATTATTATGAAGGATAATTTTATCTCTCTTTAATAATTCAGTAATTTGTGATTTAGAATTTCTTTACTGAGAAATTATTTTGTTAGGTCTATTTTATAGATCTTATTTAATGGTTCCATGAAACTTCAAGGAGTAATATCCAGCTAACAGAATCTTTGATAAATTTTTTTTCTTCAAGAAAGATAAATAAATGAACTTTCATCATGCAATAAATTTTTAAAGTCTTTTGATACACTGTTTCGTCACCTAGACATTTATCAGGTGCCGAATTTCATTTCAATTGACTTATAAATCCTTGAAAAAAATGTGACGATCTAATCCTCAAGAACTAGTACCTACGATTTCATTATTTATATTTTACTTCATATCGTTTATGAGTCTGTAACACTATATCCAATCTCTCACATTCACTCACTATTTTTTTGTTATGATATTTTATACAAAAGATTTGTTTATTATTATATTATCTTGGTGTTATGAATTATATATTCTGAAGTTAGGATTATTTGGGTTGTGACTCCCAGTGTAAAATGTTAGGATGTAATTGTTTTGTGACTCCCCATACAAAAGTCTATGTCATGGTTATCCCTCCACTATAAAAACATTATTTAACAGGTTATGAATATCAATTAAAAATCAGTTAGTAAACATAGATCTCTCACTAAGTAGAGAGGTATATGAGTGGACTAGGTTCACTTTGAACTAAACCAATATATAAATCCTTGTGCTCATTTCATTATTTCTAATGCTAACTAACTCTAATAATTACCCTTATTAAATAATTTAATTAATCAATTTATTTTACTAATTTTTCTAATATGGTGTATTTAGCCCCTATAGATAGTCTTCCACTAGTCTATCCGACCTAAAAATTGGTATCAAAGGGGAAATATTTTTAAGAATAGTTTACCATTATCATTCTCAGTCTCGATACAATAAAATTGGTATTTGAGCCTAATACATTTTAGAATTGATTATCTCTATTATACTATTTCTATATACATTTCTATTGGTATCAAAGGTTCTTCCTTTATGAATTACCAAATCCCAATTAAGAGTATTATTTTATTTTATTAGTGATAATATTTTCCAAGACACCACATTCTATGAAAATAGATTTTTTAAGAAAACAGGATTGAATCCAAATGATGCTTGGATTCTTCAGAACCCACCTCATATTTATGGAAATGATTATGGCTAGTGGAGATCCTAAATGAAGGAATATTTCAAATAATTGGGCATTGATAACTTTTCTATCAAGGAATAATCATACAAAGAATCTGAATATGACCCAAATACACTTACTTGAAACTAATCTAATAGATATTTTTAAAATTAAAAATGTGTTAATATTTTATAATGTTCTATTAATATAAGTTTTTATATTCATGTGTCTTCTTGTAAGGCAACTCATGAAATTCCGATGATTCTACAAGTCACTCAACTAGGATCAAAAAAATTAATTTGAAAAAAACATGGAATGATTCTTGCTAAGTACCAAGACATCAAGAAGAGTGAAGACGAACTATTAAACCAAATGTTCCATCGATTCACAAGATTTTTGAATGGAATAATGTCACATAGAGAAGTTCTATAAAATCCATATCTTATTGAATTAGTCATATGAGAATTAACAAAGAATTAGAATAAAAGTAATGTCACTATTGATGAAATAAATAAAATTAAAGAGTAAAATTTCAATGAAATTATTGGATAAATACTTTAGAATGAATTGCTACTTAAGAACATAGCTGTAGAAGAGACAATAAAAATAAAAGGCGTTGAATCTAAATCTATGAATATTTTTACAACTGACTCATATCATTCTGATCTAAAAGATATTGAAAAATAATATATGGATCAGATTCCGATGGGATTTACAAAATAATGAAAAATAAAGCATTGAAGAACCATTTTAGAAGAAATATTCAAAAATAAAAACACAGGGGATATAAGAAAGGTGATGAAAATTATAATTATTCAGATGCAACATGTTATGAGTACAAGAAGAAATGTAATATCAAGTATAGATATCCTAATCTAAAGAACAAATATATATATAAAAATAAGGATAAAAAGAACTAAACAAAGTTGGGGCTGTATAGAAGAATCTGATTCTAGTGAAAAATCATGAAATGAAAATGAAAATGCGAACTGGTGCTTCATGGCATCATGAGAAATGGGTAGTGATTCTGCATGTTTTGATTCTTATTATTATTTTGCAAACCAGAATATTTCTGAATTAAATAAATAAATTTAAATAATAATAAAATATATTTTCAAAGAAGTAGATTTTTAAAACAATATTATTGAATATAATGAGAAACCTGATTATGAAAATAAAATAATTTTAAAATAAAATGAAAAATTATGAAACAATTCTTCTACATTTTTGTCAACAGTCTATTACAATTTAAAATATACTCAAGATTTAAATGAAATATTGAAAAATAAAATTGAGAGTCTTAAACAATGTTTATATTCATTAATTCATGGTCATGAAAAATATCAAAATATGAGTCTTAAAATAAAACTAATAAGAATAAATATGGTTTTTTTTATGATAGAACATTACCTCAGATGTTTAAATCCTATTTTGTTAAAGGTAAAAATGGTTGAATATCAACTATTACTTATTTTAAATGTGAAATAAAAGTTCATTATGAAAATAATTGTTCTATTAGATTCAAAAAATATTTGGGGTTTACAAGAAATAATATTTTTAAATATTATTTATCAAGAGTACCATAATATAGTTGTTTAAATTCTGTATGGGTACCCAAAAAATGTATTACTAATTCTATTGGAAGCATAGTATATTGGGAACCAAAATTTTCAAGTAATTTTTGTTTGTAGTAGAAATTCCTTTTATGTATCAAGAATGAAATATGGTACATGGAAAGTGGATGCTTCAGGCATATGACTGGAGATCCGTTAAATTTTTCCTCTTATACCACATGTGATGGAGGCACTATTACAAAATAAGATAATTCCAAATAAAAAGTAAAAGGTTTTCATAAAGATGGCATAAAAATTATACTTTTATTTATAATGTTTTTTATATTGAAGGTTTCAAATATAATTTAATTAGAATATCTCAATTAAGTGGCGATGGAATGGAATTAATACTTCAAAATGATATATTTTCAGTTTTTACGAATGATTCTCTATAATTTTTTACCAATCGAAAGAAAAAAATTGATACTATTGATTTTATTGAACTAAATTTTCAACATTTTATGTGTTTGAATGATGTTCTGAGTGGTATCATCATTTATAATAAATTCTTTGGTCATGTTAGTTTTGGAAATTTACATAAACTCTTAAAATACGAGCATGTGTTACAACTACCTTCCTTAAAGAAAGAACATATTCTTGTTTGTGACGCTTCCATGAAAGGGAAAGAATGTAAAATTTCCATTATACCAATTAATTAAAAATTACTAATAAAATTTTATTGTTAATAAATATTAATTTATTTGGTCCTATAAAAATTTACAGTCTTAGTGGAAAAAAATATAAATGAAATTTTATTTATGATTACAGTTTTTAATAAAAATGAGACATGGGTCATTCACTGTAACGCCCCGACCCTAGTTACCCAGAGTCGGTGAATTATTACATAACATTGGCATGATCATGAGAAAGATCAAGTCTCGAAAGACTGATTAGTTTAGTAGCTTTGGAATAACTAGATACATCCATAAATTTTTACATTACATCATAAATTTTTTTTTTGTCTTCATATCCCCTCATACTATCCCTGCAGGTCATTCATAAATTACTTCTTCATAATCCTGGAAAAAAAATAAAACATTGAAAGGGGTGAGCTCGGATGCTCAGTAAGGATAACATTATAGCAGAAGCTTTCATAAATAATCATAAACACTTAAGGCAATTTATAACTAAAACAAAAGCCTTTGAAACTTGAACTTTCAACATGGTATGGCATAAATAAAATGAAATAATGCCATTTACTTACTCACATGGATATTCTACTAGTAGAATGATCACATGCAATATCAATAACCACTTTCATAATGATGGAATGCATAATGCCAGACTATCATAACCACATAGCCAAGGCCTCGTGCCAAGACTACAAATAAGATTTTGCCAAGGCCTTGTGCCAAGACACTAGTTTGTCTCATGAGACCTACCGATGCATCGAGGAGCTATAGCGGGCTCCACCCGTCACTTATTAAGTCCAATGCATTCCTCATATTAATAGGTTTAATCATAAAATAAACATTCGTATTAAAACTAGCATACGAAATGTTAATACTTTAACCACAAACCATGAATGGTATAAAAATAGAACATCCACAGTCAAATATAACTCATTTGATACAATATGGAAGATTGTATTGTATCACATTAACCTCAATCATGAATAATGAAGGATGTTGACATAGATGAAAATAATCATCAAAACTATTTGAGAGAAATATCCCCCTTTTCTTGAAAACATTTAAAAGTCACACTATTTGTCAAGAAGCCATTTAAAAATAGATTTTTGAATCAAAGTGTCCCATACCACTTTGAAACCTTTTAAAAGGATTTTTAATTTCTAAACTTTAATGTCCATATAAATAAATCCTTAAAACCATTTTTAAAACATGGACATTAATGAGAAAGATTTAGATGAATAAGTCTTTAAAACATTTAAAAATGGTATTTCAGTTAGAGATTCTAACCAAAAGAGAGACACTTGAATGAAAATAATTGAGGTAATCAAAACATTGTAATATCATGAGAATAAAGGGAATTCATGATATACTATGTCAAAGTACATTATATACACCACATAAAAGTGATTTGGTGTATATCAACAAAGAAGTCTCAATGGATTGTAAGTTGAGATGAAATCTCTCATAAAGGCCATATCCTTAGGTTAAGGATAAATCAACAACATAATTATGTGTGAAAAATATAAATACACTAAATATGATTGGATATTCAGTGTAAAACAATCAAAGTATATTCACACATATTCCTGTAAAAACAACACCAACGAATTGGATGTTTAACTCAACAAATGGTGAAAGAGTTAAAATTACTCTTATCAAATTCATATCAATGACTTGAGAATTTTCAATGGAGTGATTATGTGTATCAAAAGTATATCCACAGGAAGGGGAGTGGAAATTATGACATAATCAAATGAATAGTGATTCCACACATAATCTTGGGGTAATATAATCAATGAAATATGCGTAAAGCCAAATGAGTGGAAATTGAAATCTCAAATTCCCTTATTGATTAGGTAACTTAAGAAACAAACACCCATGAAAGAAAGATCATACCATGATGATTTAAATACCCATAAAATAAAGTATATTACAAAATGAATACAATCATGGGTAGTACACATACACCACATGCAATAATTAAGTGGTGATCAATGGAATTCTCACGGAATTAAAAGTGAGAAAAGAAACCCCTTACCACGTTAATCAACTGAGTCGCATGGCCAAAAGTTAATAACCACCAAATGATTTACAGAATAACATGAATATAAAGTGAATAATGATAATATATATCAAATGGAAGTACACAATACACCACTTTAAATAATTTAGTAGCGAACAATGGAAATCTCACGGAATTGAAAGTGAGATAAGAGAATCCCTTACTTTGTACTTTTTCCTTGGTCGATGGTAGGTTTACCTCCTGTATAATGGTGAAATAATTTTTATTGAATAATACAAGAATCAGTTACTTTAATATGATATCATATATGATCTTTTAACATTGATTTGTTAATAATATCTTAGAATTATCGTCATTTCAGGTGTTAACAGGTTCATTTTACTTTATATTCTTTGTTATGTGAGCCATATTCGTTATTAATGGGATGTATATTATTCATATCCAGAATGGTATCAAGTCCTTAAACATAATTTTTAAATCATCAAATGATAATTATACTTGAATGGATACGATGGAGAATGAATCACATCGCGTTCGTGGAGACGGTAGTCCGTACGTACGCACGAATGCTACTTCCATTTAATTTTTATTTTAAAAGAATCGAATCCAAATGATACATAGGTATATTACTATTCCAGTAAAATATAATATTCTATATATGTTACTTAAGTTCATTAACACCATCCTTTATACGTTCCATGTGTGGTATGAACGAGTCATATCATTTTAAGGGGGCGGTAGTCCGCACTTCCTCAAATGAAATTATCGTATGTATATACAACATGAAACGAATAATTGTATGAAATAAAATGGAATTACAGAATCTTATATATAAAATATATATCATTAATATCATATTTAATTACAATTCCATCCTAATGGCCACCATGAGAGGCGGTAAGATGTATTTGAACAATCATCGTTTCGTGAGGCGTTAGTTTGCCATCCACAGAAACATTATGTTCATCATCCATTAGATGGAGTTGTGTGAATGTGTAGTTTGAATCCTTCTTATAAAAACATCATAGTATATTGTGGATACTGGTTTTGTTACAAAATAAAGGAAATAAAAAGAGTTTGGGGGTTGGAGAAGCAAAATAATTTAAAATAAGAAAATGTTACCTTTAATTTAGGTAGCTCACTTTGGTTGGAACCAAAGGACTTCTTGAAATGATTTCTGCCTAAGGGGAAGCTTCAAGGATGAGGAGAGGGATGTGGGGAGCTTAGTTGGTCAGAGTTTGGACGAGCCAAGTGGCTTGAGAGGTGTGAGGAATGAGTAGAAGTGGTCTCCTTTTATAAGGGAGAGGAGGGGCTCTTTAGGAAAGAGTTAAAGTATTACTTTATAATATAATTATATTCGGTTTATAATGGTCCAAAAATCATTGAGGTCGAATATAAGATGACTCATATTCTAAATAACATCAACCAATAAGAATTGGACATGTTTTAGATAATATTTTAATCATTATAATCTTATTTATTTAAATGATTTATTAATGAGGTAAACATTTCATCATTATTGTGTCATTAATAATTTAAATTATTTGATGTCTAAAAATTATAAATAAAATATAATTATGTAGGAAATCGTTTTATCTTTCTAATGAATATTTATAATCGAAAATCCAACATGTATAACCCTATGTAAAAATTGTTCTTTTAAAAGATGTAAGCTTATGCCATTTTTGTATTCATTTTAACTTAATTAAAATAAAGTGTCATTATCACTTAAAAGTGGATCAATGGGGTCCCAAAATTGACCCAAAGATGACCATGGTCGACCATGTATCAACCAATAGGGTTAAGACATGTTTTAGGGTAATTTAGTATTATTATAATATTATTTGTTAACCCTTATTTACCGGATTTACCCTTAACCATGGTAAATAAAATATTTACCGCAGTAATTATTCAAAATGTCTAAAAATAAAAGTTACCTATTTACACAATTTGAAAATCCTGATTCCAAATATGGAATCCATTTTTCTAAATTCAAAACACAGAAGTGGCAAAAATTAATTTAAAATTAATTCCCGCTGTCAAAACAAAAAGCGTGTTTTTAAGAGATAATAACTATCAAAAGATTGACACTTGTTTATGTTCGGTTTAATTGTAAAATTATGTCCAATGACCAAAATTATATTAAATGGTAAAAATATATTCTAAATATACTTTAAAACCACTCAAATTCATAATTTATCACTATTAATTATTTTTATTAAAAAAGTTGTTTTTAATTAAAATTTAGTAATTTTTACTATTCATCAAAATATGAAAGTTATCCGAAAAGTACCAAAATTTCACCTTAGGCTAAATTTGATATTCCGAATCCAAAAATGAAGTCCATTTTGAAGTTTAAAATATATATAATTTCAAAAAATTAAGTATTACTATTCATAACGGCTAGTTTGATCGGTTGTGGTGTGTGTTAAAACTCGAAGTTGCGTACAACACACGCTACTGTTTTATTCAAAGGAAAGCGTATCGTGGAAGCTTGGGATGTTTTATTTTAAATTTTTTGATGTCCCCATTTAGTCAAAAAGTTTAAAATATTTTATTTAAAAAGGGTTCACTATTAAAAGTTGGTAAAACTACAATACTGAAGATGAATTTGTTCTTACATTATGTCTAAGAAACTCATAATATGGATTCTAAAATTATAAGGATTATATAAAGTTTAAAATTTAGTTAATACTATTCCTAACCTTTTTTGAACGGCTTGTTTGGTAAGTCATGGTGCTCTTGAACTCGGTGTTGCGTGTAGTGCAAGTTATTGAATAATTTTGAAGAAATAACACACTATGAAATCTTGGGGTGTTACATTCTCCCCTCCTTCAATAAATTGCGTCCTCGCAATTTGAAATTGTTCTTCAAAAATAAAAGGTTGAAAATAGAAAATATATTTGTGGGAAAACCCACATCGGAAATTGGTTTACTAAAATTTAGTCTTAATATGAGGAAAAGAGAAATGAAAGGGTCACCACCAAATTATGATCTCGATTAGGAGAACATTGGTGGCAATTAGAGACATATAATTGGAGGAAAAACGTAAATATTTATAGGTAGTGGTTGAGGTCATCAATCACAAACAAGTATAAAATTGAGGTCCTTAAACTCATCAATCTATGATGATTTGAAGTACCATCGGTTCAACAAAATATAGGGTATTGGGATCACACATTTTTGACATTTCAAAATATCTTAGTTGAAATCCCACATCGAAAAATGAATTAATGAGGCCTCTATTTAAAATAAAGAGTGGAAAGTATGAAGATTACCGAAAATAACACATACTAGGGTTCCATGTAGGAAAATATGGATATGGAAGAGAAATCTAACCATCAATTATCTGATGGAGAGTGGTAGAGAACATGGCTATGAAAAGGCCAACAATCCCAAAGCCATAAATTAGTGATGATTTAAGGAACCATCTAGGACAACATTTTTTTTAAAGTTACATTACATAAGGAAGAGGAATTCATTTATGATATTGACTAAGAACATTATGAGATATACTTAAATTTTAAGTAGATTTTCATTCTTTAATAAATTTCCACCACTAACTCAATTTTTTTAAACGATGAGTATTCAAGAAGACTTGGTCACACTGGAAGAGCTAGAATAAACTTCTATAGAATCACATGATCCATGCAGGATAAACCATATATTTACATTGTCTTTGAAGATTAATCAAAACCAAAATGGTTAGTGAATGATCTAATGATCCCCCAAAAGGATATTCATTGAGATAAATATGCACTAATCTTAATTTCTAAAATTAAACCAACAATACCCCAAAGTTAAATAGATACCATTCAATAACCAATTGTCCTTAAAATCCTTTAATATAATCCAAACTAATATTGAAACCCAAAACATAGAAGAATTTGATTATGTAGTCTCCCATGTTACATTGTATCTCCAAATGACATCAAATACTCTTAAAGTCACATACTTAAAAGTAATTAACATCATCACATATTCTCTGTTATAGGTTAATAATTTCCATAAATAACCCAAATCACTATAAATCAACAATAAAAATGTAGATAAAAATCCACCATTACTCTACAAATGAAACCTCATTGTATTCTATTTTCCTTGGGCATATAGTGTTCCTAACAAAACGAACATCTTCCAAAATAACATTTATCACTTAATCACCAAATCATTTTCCTATACCAAGGGTATTCATTTGATAAGACATAAGAACCCAAATCATCTTATTATTGATCAATAAAATCATTTAACAAAAAAATAGTCATACTAACCAGGGACTTCACGTAGTCCAGTGGTAGGCGATAAATCCCAATCGCACTTTGGTTGTGGGTTCGATTCCCATAGCTTTGTCCGACGCGACGAGTTGTCACACGGTCTACGTGTTGTCCTTTTTCAAAAACTATATTCTATAATATTACCAAAATGAGATAAATTTTTCAAAATAACATAATTTAACCACAAATGTTATATCATACTTTGCATTTTCATCCCAAATTATAATAACTTATCATTTTCTCAAACCCCAATGATCATATAAAACCAAATGGTTATTTATACCTATATCCACAAGAGAAGAGACAATTATTCCTCAAATATCATTCTCACATGGCAAACTGAGGGGTTACAAATACAAGAGAAAATTATTCCAAAGTAAACCCATCAACAAGGAGTGCTAATACTTTTTAAATTTTTCTCCAACCATTTATTTCCGCATAGCTTCTTCTTTGAGCAAGAAAATATCCTATAAAATAGGACATTCACTCGGGTAATGGCCAGGTCCCCTACATTTACGGAAAATGACTGTAAATGGACTCTTGGGACCATTTTTATCTTCTTCCATAGTACTCTTCATTTTTCTTCGGCAATTCTTTACTTTATGTCCTTCCTTCCCACACGTAAAACATTTCGTTGTCCCATTGAGACACTTTCCTGGGTGTCTCTTTCCACAATTCCTGCATGATGAAAATTGAGGTTTCTTTTCTCCATGGTCTCCATTGCTGGAGATCTTATCATTTATCACCTTTCTCTTCCTTGTTGAGTCTGGGAGTTGGTTAATATATATGTTGTTGATCATATTTTTAGAAAACTAATTTGGCATAAAGACGATATCTTTTACGCCTATCAACATTCCATTTTATTGCTCATTTCCACCACCGTTCCCACCTTGTACATCATTCTCAAAGTCACTATGACTTCCTTGGAATCTAGCCATTGACTAAAACCAGAAAGCATTGTGTGAGTAATAGTAGTCGTAAAATCATTTAGAGATTAAAATGTCACCATATTCTCAATTTGAAACATATTAGGATTAACCAAGGTCATTTACTCTCATCTTATGTATATATTACTTAAATCGGTTTGTAAAGAAAATGTAAATTATCCTAAGAATATCCCCCGGGAGTGTCGTAACCAAGAGTGCAGCAAGGCCCGTTGTCGTGCACCAGTTCCCGTTCGAGTCTAGCTCAAAGCGGTGTTTTCGGGTTTTACCCCTAGGTACATCTGTGCCAGAGCCGCCTCTACCTGCTCGTATCCAGACAGGGATGTATTGCTCGGAAAACTCACAAAATCTCTACAATACCAAAATTCTAGGAAGTTATTTTATACTAAACCTCAAAGTTCATCTTAGGTCTACGTGCTCTAATTAGAGTATATCTAAATCTAGTTACCAAGGTGTTTACTAAACCTCCCTCTGATACCAACTGTAACGCCCCGACCCTAGTTACCCAGAGTCGGTGCATTATTACAGAACATTGGCATGATCATGATAAAGATCAAGTCTCGAAAGACCGATTAGTTTAGTAGCCTTGGAATAACTAGATACATCCATAAATTTTTACATTACATCATAAAAAAAAACATTTTGTCTTTATATCCCCTCATACTATCCCTGCAGGTCATTCATAAATTACTTCTTCATAATCCTGGAAAAAAAAAACATTGAAAGGGGTGAGCTCGGATGCTCAGTAAGGATAACATTATAGCAGAAGCTTTCATAAATAATCATAAACACTTAAGGCAATTTATAACTAAAACAAAAGCCTTTGAAACTTGAACTTTCAACATGGTATGGCATAAATAAAATGAAATAATGCCATTTACTTACTCACATGGATATTCTACTAGTCGAATGATCACATGCAATATCAATAACCACTTTCATAATGATGGAATGCATAATTCCAGACTATCATAACCACATAGCCAAGGCCTCGTGCCAAGACTACAAATAAGATTTTTCCAAGGCCTTGTGCCAAGACACTAGTTTGTCTCATGAGACCTACCGATGCATCG
Organism: Viscum album; assembly: GCA_963277665.1. Taxonomy (NCBI): domain Eukaryota; kingdom Viridiplantae; phylum Streptophyta; class Magnoliopsida; order Santalales; family Viscaceae; genus Viscum; species Viscum album. Next base: position 1,044,284,062 of record OY728125.1, read on the forward strand.
AGGAGCTATAGCGGGCTCCACCCGTCACTTATTAAGTCCAATGCATTCCTCATATGAATAGGTTTAAGCATAAAATAAACATTCGTATTAAAACTAGCATACGAAATGTCAATACTTTAACCACAAACCATGAATGGTATAAAAATAGAACATCCACAGTCAAATATAACTCATTTGATACAATATGGAAGATTTTATTGTATCACTTTAACCTCAATCATGAATAATGAAGGATGTTGACATAGATGAAAATAATCATCAAAACTATTTGAGAGAAATATCCCCCTTTTCTTGAAAACATTTAAAAGTCACACTATTTGTAAAGAAGCCATTTAAAAATAGATTTCTGAGTCAAAGTGTCCCATACCACTTTGAAACCTTTTAAAAGGATTTTTAATTTCTAAACTTTAATGTCCATATAAATAAATCCTTAAAACCATTTTTAAAACATGTACATTAATGAGAAATATTTAGATGAATAAGTCTTTAAAACATTTAAAAATGGTATTTCAGTTAGAGATTCTAACCAAAAGAGAGACACTTGAATGAAAATAATTGACGTAATCAAAACATTGTAATATCATGAGAATAAAGGGAATTCATGATATACTATGTCAAAGTACATTATATACACCACATAAAAGTGATTTGGTGTATATCAACAAAGAAGTCTCAATGGATTGTAAGTTGAGATGAAATCTCTCATAAAGGCCATATCCTTAGGTTAAGGATAAATCAACAACATAATTATGTGTGAAAAATATAAATACACTAAATATGATTGGATATTCAGTGTAAAACAATCAAAGTATATTCACACATATTCCTGTAAAAACAACACCAACGAATTGGATGTTTAACTCAACAAATGGTGAAAGAGTTAAAATTACTCTTATCAAATTCATATCAATGACTTGAGAATTTTCAATGGAGTGATTATGTGTATCAAAAGTATATCCACAGGAAGGGGAGTGGAAATTATGACATAATCAAATGAATAGTGATTCCACACATAATCTTGGGGTAATATAATCAATGAAATATGCGTAAAGCCAAATGAGTGGAAATTGAAATCTCAAATTCCCTTATTGATTAGGTAACTTAAGAAACAAACACCCATGAAAGAAAGATCATACCATGATGATGTAAATACCCATAAAATAAAGTATATTACACAATTAATACAATCATGGGTAGTACACATACACCACATGCAATAATTAAGTGGTGATCAATGGAATTCTCACGGAATTAAAAGTGAGACAAGAAACCACTTACCACGTTAATCAACTGAGTTGCATGGCCAAAAGTTAATAACCACCAAATGATTTACAGAATAACATGAATATAAAGTGAATCATGATAATATATATCAAATGGAAGTACACAATACACCACTTTCAATAATTTAGTAGCGAACAATGGAAATCTCAGGGAATTGAAAGTGAGATAAGAGAATCCCTTACTTTGTACTTTTTCCTTGGTCGATGGTAGGTTTACCTCATGTATAATGGTGAAATAATTGTTATTGAATAATACAAGAATCAGTTACTTTAATATGATATCATATATGATCTTTTAACATTGATTTGTTAATAATATCTTAGAATTATCGTCATTTCAGGTGTTAACGGGTTCATTTTACTTTATATTCTTTGTTATGTGAGCCATATTCGTTATTAATGGGATGTATATTATTCATATCCATAATGGTATCAAGTCCTTAAAAATCATTTTTAAATCATCAAATGATAATTATACTTGAATGGATACGATGGAGAATGAATCACATCGCGTTCGTGGAGACGGTAGTCCGTACGTACGCACGAATGCTACTTCCATTTAATTTTTATTTTAAAAGAATCGAATCCAAATGATACATAGGTATATTACTATTCCAGTAAAATATAATATTCTATATATGTTACCTAAGTTCATTAACACCATCCTTTATACGTTCCATGTGTGGTATGAACGAGTCATATCATTTTAAGGGGGCGGTAGTCCGCACTTCCTCAAATGAAATTATCGTATGTATATACAACATGAAACGCATAATTGTATGAAATAAAATGGAATTACAGAAGCTTATATATAAAATATATATCATTAATATCATATTTAATTACAGTGCCATCCTAATGGCCACCATGAGAGGCGGTAAGATGTATTTGAACAATCATCGTTTCGTGTGGCGTTAGTTTTCCATCCACAGAAACATTATGTTCATCATCCATTAGATGGAGTTGTGTGAATGTGTAGTTTGAATCCTTATTATAAAAACATCCTAGTATATTGTGGATACTGGTGTTGTTACAAAAGAAAGGAAATAAAAAGAGTTTGGGGGTTGGAGAAGCAAAATAATTGAAAATAATTTAAGAGAAAATGTTACCTTTAATTTAGGTAACTCACTTTGGTTGGAACCAAAGGACTTCTTGAAATTCTTTCTGCCTAAGGGGAAGCTTCAAGGAGGAGTAGAGGGATGTGGTGAGCTTAGTTGGGTAGAGTTTGGACGAGCCAAGTGGCTTGAGAGGTGTGAGGAATGAGTAGAAGTGGTCTCCTTTTATAAGGGAGAGGAGGGGCTCTTTAGGAAAGAGTGAAAGTATTACTTTATAATATAATTATATTCGGTTTATAATGGTCCAAAAATCATTGAGGTAGAAGATAAGATGACTCATATTCTAAATAACATCAACCAATAAGAATTGTACAGGTTTTAGATAATATTTTAATCATTATAATCTTATTTATTTAAATGATTTATTAATGAGGTAAACATTGCATCATTATTGTGTCATTAATAATTTAAATTATTTGATGTCTAAAAATTATAAATAAAATATCATTATGTAGGAAATCTTTTTATCTTTCTAATTAATATTTATAATAGAAAATCCAACATGTATAACCCTATGTAAAAATTGTTCTTTTAAAAGATGTAAGCTTATGCCATTTTTGTATTCATTTTAACTTAATTAAAATAAAGTGTCATTATCACTTACAAGTGGATCAATGGGGTCCCAAAATTGACCCAAAGATGCTCATGGTCGACCATGTATCAACCAATAGGGTTAAGACACGTTTTAGTGTAATTTAGTTTTATTATAATATTATTTTTTAACCCTTATTTACCGGATTTACCCTTAACCATGGTAAATAAAATATTTACCGCAGTAATTATTCAAAATGTCTAAAAATAAAAGTTACCTATTTACACAATTTGAACATCCTTATTCCAAATATGGAATCCATTTTTCTAAATTCAAAACACAGAAGTGGCAGAAATTAATTTAAAATTAATTCCCGCTGTCAAAACAAAAAGCGTGTTTTTAAGAGATAATAACTATCAAAAGATTGACACTTGTTTATGTTCGGTTTAATTGTAAAATTATGTCCAATGACCAAAATTATATTAAATGGTAAAAATATATTCTAAATATACTTTAAAACCACTCAAATTCATAATTTATCACTATTAATTATTTTGATTAAAAAAGTTGTTTTTAATTAAAATTTAGTAATTTTTACTATTTATCAAAATATGAAAGTTATCCGAAAAGTACCAAAATTTCACCTTAGGCTAAATTTGATATTCCGAATCCAAAAATGAAGTCCATTTTGAAGTATAAAATATATATAATTTCAAAAAATTAAGTATTACTATTCATAACGGCTAGTTTGATCGGTTGTGGTGTGTGTTAAAACTCGAAGTTGCGTACAACACACGCTACTGTTTTATTCAAAGGAAAGCGTACCGTGGAAGCTTGGGATGTTTTATTTTAAATTTTTTGATGTCCCCATTTAGTCAAAAAGTTTAAAATATTTTATTTAAAAAGGGTTCACTATTAAAAGTTGGTAAAACTACAATACTGAAGATGAATTTGTTCTTACATTATGTCTAAGAAACTCATAATATGGATTCTAAAATTATAAGGATTATATAAAGTTTAAAATTTAGTTAATACTATTCACAACCTTTTTTGAACGGCTTGTTTGGTAAGTCATGGTGCGCTTGAACTCGGTGTTGCGTGTAGTGCAAGTTATTGAATTATTTTGAAGAAATAACACACTATGAAATCTTGGGGTGTTACATTCACCTAGCCCAAAACTCCAAAAATTTATTAGATAAACGAAAATATACAATTTATACATGAGGTGTAATGAGCTTACACTGGTAGAAGAATAATAAAAAAGTGAAAATTCTTTTCACCTGGAATAAATAGTGAGTGATGCACCTAAAGACCGAGTATAGTCTTCCTTCTCTCCAATTCGATCCCTATAATAATGGATGAAAATGAAGAAAGATCCATCAATACTAATATATTTACTTTTACTCCTAATATATGAATATAAATATTATGGGATGATGAGAACTCACCAAATCTGCCAAAAATAAATGAACTAGCTTTTTAATCATACAAGTGGGTTTTTTTGCAACATGTGGAAAAAGATGAGTGGAGTCATTTTCAAAATCCATAACAACTGCTAAGTTTGGGTAACTTTCCTTTAATTCCTTCACATCAAACATTGAGAAACTATAAAAAAATTCATAAAAAATATGTTCCATATTAAACAATGCGAGATTAAAGACTCCTTCCATATAGTTCAACATTGGAACTCCTAAAAATCATCCCACATGACAACTAATTTCTTTTCCAAGAAAGAAAATGAAAGTCATCCATTTGAACCAGAGAGGAAAAAAGAGAGAATATTTGAATCGCAAAATCTAAGAGTACAACATTTAATGGTGAGTTTTTGATCACGAAAATCAACTGTAAACTGGACCACGAAGCAATCTCAAGTTGTAGAATGAAATAGACATCTAGAGTGTGTAAAGTATCCACGAAAAACCTAGAAAAAGATCCAAAAGAATACCAACAGGTCTATATGGAAGAACTGAAAGAAAAACATGGTCCTTTTATCCAATAAGCCCACATCTTTCAAGAATATCCCCATGAATTCCATCAATTTCCAAGATAGTGCTACTTTTTCATGAAAAGTAAGCCCAAAAACACTATATATCATAGGAAACAAGTTACTGAGTAGAAATAAAACCATCACATAAATCTAATTGGACTTATTATAATGTAAAAGGTTATTCACATTGTATGTATTTGAAGTAAAGAGCATTATTTCTTTTATATTCTTATAACATCCCAATGAAAATTTGTTTTTTATATTCATGGTATTTCTCAATAGAAATTTCACCATAATGGAACTTCTGAATAATAATCTTATCTTGTTCATCCATCCATGCATAAATTTCATCCCCCACTGCCTCCTTATTCAAATGAGATTATATCTTCACATGGTTGTTTCCCTTTATATTTTTCCTTATCTGAACTAGAGGTAACAATGGGGTGATCATCCATAGTTTTAATGGTAGAAGACTTAGGGTTTTTCGTCCTAGGGGCATCCACAAATCTCGTAACAATTGCGTTTTTAAGTGAGGTAAGTCCTTACGCTTACTCATTTTTCTAGGATTTGGGGTATTGTAACTGTCAACATCCTCCATTAGTTTTTTCCTTGTACTTAATTTTAAATAGGATTATTCAATTTGATTAGGTTAGTCATCAACCTCATGTAGATATACACTAGAATTAGAGATATCACCCTGGTCTTTGTCTCATGTATCATGTGATACAAAGTTCTCCTCTTGTTCCTCAACTAAGGATGGAGAGTCTGTATTGGAACTTGTTGGAGTATGCTCCACATCTACAAAGACTAACATTCCATTATTTTCAATACAATGGAATTCATGTTGAGAAGTTGGATCATTTTTTACAATATGATTTCTTTCACATCAGTCTTAATACTTATTATAAGAACCCCAACATTAGAGGTTCTAGCCTCAATAATGTGATTCACATCCTATCCATGACCCTTCTTTCTTTTTTCAACCTATATAACTTCAACGGTATCAGGGTGTGAGGTATTTTACTTACAATCCTTCATAGTATATCAAATATTCAGGAAAGGGTGAAAATAATTAGGTAGTTTTTCATAAACAACATCTTGAAAGAATCCAAAATCACCATTCTAAATCCAATTTGAGAAGGAAGCGCCTGAGAAACAACAATTTTAATGAAAATTCTAGCAACTAATGGAATTTATAGGTTCTTTGTCTCAAAATATAGTTTCAATTTATTTCCAATAATCAATTAGATTGGGAACATTAAATATTTTTAAAATAAAAAGAGCATAAGACTAGGGAAGCCGATCCAAATCAGAACAATGAGAGACTCAAAATAGGGGTCAAAATCAGTGGTTCATTTAAGAACTTTTATAAAAAAACCCCGAAAGAACAAAGATCATTTTCCCCAAAGTCTATAATAATCATCCTCAAAATAAAGGTGAAAAACAACATTGGATGAGTTTAGTAGGATAATATGAAACCCCAAAAATCCAATGGGTTCTAGGGAATGTATTAAGAAATTCAATGGAGGTATGTGTTTCAAAAACATCCCAAAAATCATAAAGTTGTAAATCCAATGTAATAATGTTTACCTAATTTTTGAGAAATAAATATTGGGTTATCAACAGTGATGAAAATACTTTAGTTTAATGCATAGGCTATTGACCTCAAAATCATTTGTGTGTGGCTCGGTATAGTTTATTTCTCATTAAAATGATATTTTTTTTGGATTTATTGATTTTCTTAATTTAATTCAAAATTAAAAGGATTGTATGATTATTTATATTAATAGTGATAAAGGATATGAATTTTTCAATTTATATTTTGAAAACTTTTGTGAAATGCTTGGTTATTTTCAAAAAATTTCTACTCCTAGAACACCACGAAAAAATGGTGTTATAGAAGGAAAAAATAAAAATCTTATTGAAATGGCTAAAATCATGTTAAGTGAATATAATATGCCTTTATATTTATGGGAAGTGGATATTTTTTATTCTTATTAAATTTCAAATATAATTCATATTATAGATCTGTTAAAGAAAACTCCTTATGAATTATGTAAAAAAGCCCAAAGTTGGTAATTTAAGAGTTTCTAGTTGTAATGTTATTGTACTAAATCAAATAGACAATTTAGATAAATTTTATTATAAAAGTGATGAAGGTATTTTTACTTCCTATTATAATAATAGTAAATCATATATATTTTTTAATAAAATAATGATGTTTTTTTAATAATCTATTCCTGATTTGTTTTATTAAAATATTGTTAAAATAGTTTCCAAGTCTAATGTTTTTGATGATGTGTTTAGAGATTTTAATTTGTGTGAATAAAAAATGAATATAAGGATGGATCAATTGAGTATTATCATACTATTTCTCAACTTGATCTAAGATTTTTGATGATTTATAAGGATCATCCTATTGAAAATGTAATTTGCAATGTGGATTTTTTTTTGTTAAAACTAGAAATTCAGTTCTAATTTTTTTCCAACCCCATCTATATTATTGATTTTGTTCCTAATAATATTAATTATTCATTAAATGATTCCAACTGGATTGTTTCTATGAAATATGAGAATAATCATATTATTATAAATAATGTTTTATGATTAGTATAATTTCCTAGGATAATAATGTAATTGGAGCCAAGTGGATATTTAGAAACATACTGGATGAATCTAGATAGATTATCAAAAACAATATAGGCTTGTTTCTCAAGGATATTATCATGAAGAAAGTAAATACATTAAAAATTAATTTTCATGCGTTTTCAGGTTAGTGGTGATTGATTTTTTTTATTTTCTTGTTTTCAAGGTTTGAAATTATATTATATGAATCTAAAAATTAAACTATTAAATGGTTTTATAACTATATAATATTATGTTTTGTGACCATCTAGTTTTGAAAATGAAAAATTTCACAACCCTTTTTTAAATCATCTAAAGATTTATATGGTCTCAAATAAGAACCACACGCTTGGTATAGAAGATTAATTTTTTATTAAATAATATTTTTAATAAAGGAAATGTTGATCCAACACTTTTTATTATAATAATATATAAATAAATTATAATTGTAAACATTTATGTTGATGATACAGTTTTTGGTTAATTAAGTGAAATTATTTGTCATGATCTATCTAGTTTGATGTCCTCTGAGTTTGAAATGAGTTTAATGGGGGAATTAATTTACTTTATTAGACATCAAATTTCACAAATAGAAGTAGGAAAATTTATTAATCAATCTATGTATAGTAAAATGTTAGTGAAAATATATTTTTTTGATTCCTCTAACACTATGAAAACTATTATGGGTTCTAATTTTAATATTGGTGTTATTGTACCTGGTGAATCTATGGATATTAATTTTTAAAGAGTAAGGATAGCTATCTTGATATATTAAACTGCATCTAGACCCGATATCATGTTTAGTGTTTGTTTATGTGCTAGATTTCATGATGATCCTAAAGAGAGTCATATTAAAGCTGAAAAAAGAATAATTAGATATGTTAAAGGAAATATTGATTTGGGTTTATTTTATCCAAAATATAAGTGTTTTAATTTTATATATTTTGCTAACTCTAATTTTGGAGGATGTATAATTGGAATAAAAACCACATCAGGTATGTTTCTTTTTTTGGGAAATTTTTTTAGTGTATTGGACATCTAAGAAGAAAATATCTATTGCTCTATCCACTGTAGAAGATGAGTATATCTCTAATGTATGTAGTTCTGCTAAAATATTATATATTAAGAAAATATTTCCTGATTTTTATATTTATCTTGATAAATTTCCAAATTATTGTGATAATACTTATGAATTTTCTATTTCTAAATATCCTATACATCATTCTAGAACAAATCATATAGATCATGGAATTCATTTTCATAGAGATCATGTGAATAAGGTTGATATTTCATGATAATTTATCTCTATTGAAAATATTCTATAAAATATATTTTTTAAGCCTTTAGAGTATGCTCAACTCAAAAAAAATTGATCTAGGAATATTGGAAATGTAATTATTTTATTATTTCATTTGATTAGGTGGACTTTTTTAATCATTTTGTTTATTTAAAAAAAGGGGGAGAGAATTGGTTTTAAAATATAAATTATCCGGTTTTGTAATAAAAAATGGAGAGATATTTTGTGCATGTTTTGGCATACATTTTTTTTGATCAGATATTATTCTATATTTTTAATTATCAAAAATCCATTTATCATTTTTTGTGTAAAAATGTTTTTATAACCTCAATATATTTTAATTATTACATTAGTTATAGAGACTAATTTTTTAAAATTATAGGTTAAATTTAAATGTAATGTGTTTATCTAACATGCATGTAACTATGACATTGTCTAATTCATTCTATAGCATTCTCACATTTGAGCGTGAACATGATACATGTTTTTGGTCTCAAGTAATTTTTTTTGTATAAATTGATTTAATATTTTATTCTACATTTCATTTAAAACATACACTATATTAATTAGATTATATTAAAATAAGTTCCATTGGAAAGATAAATCACATTTTTATATTTAACTAGAATAAATGAAAGTATGATTTTATATTTAGGGATTATTTATTTATCTGAAGATCATACAACATATTTGGTTATATAAATTTTATAGAATTGAACATCTATTTTGTTGCATTGATACACCATTTTTTTATAATCATAATCACTATAAATTTGTTAGGTTATAATGATAAAAGTTTTTCTTCATTTATTTCAACTCAATAAAATTAGAATTTTTTTAATATACATACCTTAAAAATTTACTGAATTACTGCAATCTATTCTACAGTATTTAAAACATGTTTATGATACTTTTAATCACATCTCATTCAATAATTATTGTATTTAAGAGATTACACATCCATTGAAAATATAATTAAATTAAATTCAAATAAGTATTTTGAAAAAAAATCAATGTCATTTGTTTATTTAGATTAAAAATTAAATAAAGATTCCCTGTAAAATTTTGAACATTAATTGATAAATAATTTTTCATCGTCTCCTACCTATAGCTTCTTTCCTCCATGGATGAACCATAAATATTATTCTACTTCGACATCAGAAACAATTAATCCATATTATTCCACTTTTAATGGTTCCTGCTTTATAAACATCAAACATGGATGAGTTATCTTTGAAATATTGGCTCATTTACATCCTTCAACAAAGGCTCATTTCCATCCTTCAATGTAAGATCTTTTTCTATTTATTTATAATAGAGGATTCTCTATATTGTTCATTATTTCCATTGCTGAATCATATATAACTAATGAAGAGTCATTTCATTTCCTCTAATGGTGGTTTTTCTTCTTCTTTATATTCAATAGTGAGTCATCTTATATTCCAAAAGTTGGTGATGCTCCTTTTATTCCAATGATGGTTGAAGCTCCATGTATTATAATGATGGTTTGCATTTTTATTTCTAATGGTGGGATGTTTTATGAATTCTAACTTTGGTTTTTATATTTTCATTTCCAATGGTGGATTGTTTTATTACTTCTAATAGTGGGATGTTTTAATTTCCAAATGTAGGTTATTAAATTTTCCAATGGTGGGTGACATAAAATTTTAAAAGTTGATTTTTTTCGAATGGTGAATCATATTTTCAATGGTGACTCATATTTTCAATAGTTAATCAATTTTCAAAGGTGAATCATAATTCCAATGGTGACTAATTTCCCAATAATGGTTCATGTTCTAATAGTGGTTCATTTTCCAATAATGGGTTATTTCCCAATAATGGATCATTCTTTAACAAATGGTGGGTAATTTACTAATGGTGGGTCATTTTCTAATGGTGGGTCTGTTGTTGTTATGAATATTATTCAATGATATATTTTTCAACAAATTTAATTTTTTATTAGATACATAATTATTATAATTCTTTTTAGTGGTTATCAATTTATAAAATAAATTTATATTGTATTTAAGGTAAGTGATGTGTTTTAAATTTTTTTTGAAATGTTTTAATTTTTTTTTATTATTTTACTCTTTATTAATGTGTATTCTTACAAAATTCTTCTAAAATATTTATGTTTTTATATTTAATGTTTCTAAATTATTATTTAATAACATTTAATATATTTATCCACACTTTATGGAATTTAAAAAGGTATGATTATTTTTAGATTACCTTTTGGTTTAAATTAAATTACATTTAATATTTTTTCAAAGAGTATTATGATATTTATGGTATTTTTTTGAATAATTATTATCATTTAATAGGTTATTCAAACTAGTTATACTTGGTCATTATATTTTAATTTCAAATTAATTTTGTTACTATTATTATAAAGGATAATTTTATCACTCATGAATATTTCAATCATTTTTGAATTATAATTTCATTACCCAAAGATCGTTTTATCAATTCTATTTTAAAAGTCTTAGTTAAAGGTTTGAGGGAAATTAAAGGAATAAATCGCATATAAATTTATCTAAGATGCTCTATTCTTCCTCAAAAAATGAAAAAACTATGAACTTCTAGCTTTTTTCACATTTGTAAAGTTTTATGATACTCTATTTCATCACTTGTATATTCTATCAAGTGAAAAATTCTCTTTTCCTTCAACTAATCCTATCTTAAAGAGATGACCTGATCAAATAATTAAGAACCAATACTTGTTATTTCATTATTTATCTTCTAGTTCATCTGATTTATGAGTCTGTTACACTATTTCCCATATCTCACATGCACTCTCTATTTTCTATTTATAATTTTTCATAAAAAATAATTAATTATACTTCTCTTATATTCAGGTTGTGACTCAAGGATTATAAATTCAATACTGTTCAGGTTGTGACTTGTAGTATCTATGTCAGGTTGTAATTTGGTAGTGAAACCTCATTATTGAAACTCCTTATGAAAGAAAAATGATTATGATGAAGTCCATTGGATATTTCAAAGTATCAAAAAGAATATAAAGGAAGAAAAAGACATATAATGAAATGGACCTACGTGGGACACCTATGCCAGGAACCTACACAACATACCTCCACATCCCGAAAACCAGTGCACGTTCCGCTCATACAACCAAGTGAGAGACCTCTATGTGGAAAACCTATGTTTTAGACCTATGAAACATAACTACATGGAAATATAATTTGTGCACCCCTAGGCAGAGGAGCTACGCTGAATAGCTATGCATCCAAACTACGAAGAAAAACTCCTTTCAACCATCCCCCTTCCATTCATATAAATAAGACCCTTGGGATCCCCATGTGAGGACTGAAAAGAGTTGGAAGAAATATCAAATCTCCTTTTTCATATATATTTCCCCCAAATCCCCAAAAACATTGTTATTTATCTCTATAAAACACTAGAGAATATAAAATGAGATGGGATAAAAAAGTTTGGAATCCCTTCGGATTTTGAAACACAAAAATATGATTAAGGAACATTCTTATATAAAGAAAAATCTTCCTATGAAAGGATTATTCTTTAAGGACTTATGAGAGGCTCTTCCAAAGACACCAAAATAGTCCCTGGGTGTTTAGATTTATTATAACCCAAGTTTTATCTTATTGGTAGTCCTTTTTAAAGTCTGCATAGTATTAGTTCTCTTGTGTTAAGCACTTTTCTGTCATCGCTAAGACATGCACGACACACCTACGAGACATACCCATATGGTAGAGCTACACTGCATAACTGTGCCTAGTACCTATGCATTTACATTGTAAACCATCTTAAAAGACACCCATGAAAGGGTATATCCTTCCTATGATCTCTTATCTGAATGGGAGTTAAAGCCTCCACCAAAACCTCCAGAATTATTAATCATTTTAGAAAGGCACATCAACGTGTCTCCTATTTGGGTTTGTATATCTATAGTCAGAGGTTTACCAGATTCATATTCTAAGGGAGACAAGATCTCTGGGTTGTTTGTAGGTTTGTATATCTACAGTCACATAGATCCTTACCCTAGAGATAGTGTTGTGAAGTTTCAGTCTTGGATTCTGAGGATGGGACTCTATCCTCCCATTTTTATCTCTATGATACGGATCCTCCAGTTCCCAATAGGGAGAGTGATGGTTCAAAAGAAAAGTTTACATCCTCTCTTTATATCCACCATGTGAATTCTTCCTAGAGTAATCCCCCTAGTCTTTCAAGCCAAAACCAATGACCATAACTTTCATTTCACATTGAATGGTTCATTTCTCCTCTCCCTCGTCCACTTTCACCTCATATTCATTCATCGTTGTCCTGACCTCTTCTATATGTGGAAGAGGAAGAAGGTGGTTTTTTGAATCTATCACATCCTATTATTTCTCACACCGACTATTACTCCTATGAGCTTAGATATTTGGGATTATCAAAACATCCACATAATCCACCTCATATCTTGAACTACGGGAACATTGATTCCCAACACAATTGGGATATATAAGAAGCCTTCACCCATGGCCAGAGCTCACTGGATATCCTTTTAAGGAATCCAATCCTAATTCCCTTAATCTGGGAATCCTTTGTAAGAGTAATCCCATAATTAATCCCGACTAAATATCTATTATATTATACCTCTCTCATGGACCTTGTTACAATGGCATCATTTTTTGGAGTAATCCCCAATGTATTTCGTTTGATGGATGATATACACCTATTAGAGGCACTAAACTATGTGGGATTTAATTCACATCTGAGTGGGATACGTTGGAAGGCTCCCTAAGGTTCAAACCCAACATTCCAAATCAACAATGTTCTTCCCGGGACATATTCCAAATAGGCTCTAATCTAACTTGGAAACTCATATCATTTCCAGGTTCCTTGGAATTATTAGGCATAAGTTCCACACCAATATTTGATTAATCACTTTCCTCTTATATTTCCTTAGCACATAACATTAAGTTGTATGGTTAGGTCCTTATCACACAAACATAAAAGGTAAGATATTTAAAATTAAGAGGCATAGAACTATGAGGTTTATGATTCTTTTCACAAGGGTATGTAGGTAGCCCATTTATGGGTACAATCCCCACATTAAAACAAACTTCATTAACCCTGGATGTAAATTAATTAAATAGTTCATCACTGAGTGACTTAAAGATCAAAATTATCATAACAACGACTAAAAGAATATCTAAATAGTATACTAGAGGATAAAACTGATAGGAAAACTTGAATACATATAGATGATTCCAAATTTCACACATTATAATAATTGATTGAAAATTTCATGGGAAACTTATGTTATACTTGTTAAATTAATAAGGATTTATGACCATATCATAAATATATAAGAGAGTCCTTGAGTAGGAAATAATCCTCTCTAAAAGGGTGTTATGAGCCCGATCACCCATAATCTCTCCAATGTTAGTTCTTAAGTATCGTAGGTCCTAGCCTAATGAACACCTACCTTTGGATAGTAGGTCCCTTTGGATAAAAACCCATTGGATATTTTTAGTTCCGCTAACAAATCCAATGGAAACCATCTGGAAGTTGTGATTCTTAATAAGGACATAGGTTCTGTAACACCATAAGAATTTATAAGATATATTCTTTATAATTTCATTGATGTCTTGTGTTGTACGCTACACTAAGATTATATTTATCTATACGCACCACCGTATTATCTTTGAGTATATGCAACGCTATAATTGGATTCTATTACACACAATTTTATGTTTGTTTGATATAATTTATTTCACAAAACAATAAGTATATATCTTATTCAATGTAGAAAAGAACTATGTTTGGATTATGTCATAGGCAACACCAAAGTAATCTTTCACTAAATTCAACACTAACTTGTCTTTCATTACATGCAAGAGCGACCTTCCTCGATATCTTGCATTGTATGCAATACAGAGTTTCACTAAACAATGATATATAATTGAAATATTATATAAACCAGATTTTATGAATAGTATTAACCGCAGTATAAATTTTATATAACATTAACATTAATCTTATGTATTTTAAAGAACCAGATATAAGAAAAAATTCATTTTTTGGATAAAAGAAGTATTTTTAAAAAATTGTAGTTTTGCCGCCTTTTTATGGTGCACCAAATTTAGATCTAGTTTCTAACACTTTTATATATTATATTTCACAAAATAAACATCTTCTTTGGAAGTGGAACATCAAAATTTAACTTGGTAGAAGTTTTAGTATTTTTCTGATGAAATTAATATTTTGACGAATAGTGAAAAATACTACATTTTAATTCAAAAATGCACTTTCGTCTAATTTATTTATATAGTTAAATTATCTTTTTAGTTAGTTTTAAAGTGTAAATGGATTTTTTTTATCATTTAATTCCAATTATTCTCATTCTATGTAATTTCACATTTATGTTGGACATAAACACATGACAAACATTGGATAAGTTTTTATTTCTTAAAAACCCGCCATTTGGTATTTACAACGGGAATTAATTTTAAATTAATTTTTCCAATTCTATGTTTGGAATTATGAAGAATGGAATTTTGTTTTGGAATCTATGTGTCTAAATTATGTTAATAGATTAATTTTTTTATATTATTAATAGTAACTACAGTAATTTTTATTTACCATAGTTAATGGTAAATTTTGTAAATTAGGCTAACAAACAATATGATAATGATAATAAAATTACCCTAACACCTACCAAAATCCTATTAGATGAATTAAAGTCGACCAATATCACCTATATATCATAATGAATTCATTTAAATCACCTTTTCCTTGAGATATATGTTGTTATTATTAAAACAAAATAAGGTGACAACATGTCACACTCATATATCTTATAAGTATAATTATTTTTATATAGTGATAAAAATGATAAAACATACAAAATAAATATAATACATAAATTTAATGAAATAATATACATCATGTGAAATCATTTATAATTTTTATATATTATATAATTACTATTAACGATGACATAATAGTGATGTAGAAATTATTTTATTGATAGAAATATCAAATAAATGGTTTTAAAAATATTAAAATAAATTTACCATAAACTAATTAATGTGATAAAATAATTTTATAAGTAAATATGATATTCTAGGAGTGTATTAAATATTTTCTTTCATATTTATCTTCTTTTTGGATTTTATTTCATGTCAAATAAATGAATAGTGTCAAAATTGCCATTATTGATATTTTATAAAAATAACCTATTATTA
The DNA here is from genome assembly GCA_963277665.1 of Viscum album. Taxonomy (NCBI): domain Eukaryota; kingdom Viridiplantae; phylum Streptophyta; class Magnoliopsida; order Santalales; family Viscaceae; genus Viscum; species Viscum album. The sequence goes on from OY728125.1 coordinate 1,044,300,115, forward strand.
AATTATTTAAAAACTAAAAAATTATTTAAAAATTAAAAATTAAAATTTATATGGTCAAATATTTAATAAATTATCCAATTATGGAAAATTTAAAACACATAATTAAATATTCATAACCATTTATTATTTAGAATATTATTATCATAAATAAAATTAAATATATTAAATAAGGATAAATCAAACTAATAAGGTTTATAATAAAATCAAAACATTTCTAAATTTTATTCACTAATGTTATTTAGACCCTTACCAATATTATCTTAGAAGTAAATGAGTTTGGTATCATTATATACCAAAAATGAATTTATAATAAATTAATATTTCAAGACCTTCCAAAGGTGCCCAACCCCTCTCTCATAAAAGGAAACCTCTCATTCTCTTTTAATCACATCTCCAAATACATCTGGATCCTACAAAACCTACCTCAATCTCCTCCCAACATCTTAAAATTTATTCTAGAGGCCACCCTTTTTGAAGAAGGCCATATTAAAGAGTCTTTCTGTCCATATTAAAATGTGTTACCTGAAAAAGAGGTAATTATTTTCTCACCTCATTCAAAATTATTTTCTTCTTCTACTTCCTCTTATTATTTTGATTCTATACTAAAGTAATAACTAAATTTTATTTTAAATGTATATATTGTATTATAATTATTTTAAAAACTTATACCTCCCTTTATTCATCCTATGAGTAATAATATCACCATACATGCGTACATATGACTTACCGTCTCCACACTATGTTGTAATTGTTTTTAAACAATAATTAATGGGTATATTGATGAGTATAAAAGATTTAAATAATGAATATTACATAATAATTATTCTATAAAATTCATATACCATTCAATTTCATACTATTTAAACATCAAGGTAATGATATCGTCACTGGTTCATACGTACGACTTACCGTCTCCACGACACCAAGAGATTCATTCCCCACATTAACCATTCAAAAATGATTATAAAGTATATATAATAAATAAGAATGAAATATATGAAATAATAATGAAACTAGATTTATTTATATAAATATATATATATATGTCATTTACTTTCTTCCATTCAATTCAATAATGAAATAGAAACAACGTTCATGCGTACATACGCCCTACCGTCTCCATGAACTGTGTATTCAATTTCATTTATCTAGACATTATATATATTTATATACAAAATATATATGATATATAAATCATTTTTTATATTCTAGAAGTAATTAAATCATGATATATGTAATAATATCTTGAATAAAAACTCAAAACACGTATGATAAATAAAATTATTGTTACCCAAAACATTGATTAAACATGGAATTGATAAATGAGCAGATAATATAAAGTCATAAGTGAATAATATATGATGTAATAAATATTATTACGGTTCTGTTACAAATTAATAGTATATTTAAACCCACTATTAATGAGTTTCATACACATATATAAGAAATTGGACCTAAGGTAAGGGATAATTTTCCAATCTAATTGTTATCTATGATTATTTATATGTATGTATTTATTGGGGATATATTTACCATCCATGTTCATGTTTTATTAAAATGATTCCATAAAATGTATACTATTATTATAGGAATGTTTAAAGTAATTTTTACTCTTTTTTTACTTTTACTACATTTTATGGAATGAATCTTTCTTTTGTTTACCATACGCGGTATTTTTTTACTTTTCTGGAAAATGAACGAGGAGAATGTTTTTTTAACTAATACGGTATGAATTTATTTTATACTATTTCATGACACCTTATTTCAAGGAAACATCCTTTTCACTATTTCAATTTTATAATTAATTAAATTAATTGTTTCTTTATATTTCCTGGCATTTTGAGAAAATAAAACGTTTATGAAAAAGAAAGGATATTTTCCTAAAGAATTAAGGTCAAGTGTTTTATCAAAATTATTTTCCATATAAGATAATGCTCTTAAATATGGTTATGTTTTTATAGATAATATTAATATGATTTGATTGTGTTCATGATGGAATGATATTTTATGTAGATTATGTTATGATGGAATGATGTTTAAGAAAACTATTTTATTTCATGGGTTACGTACTAATGAATGATTTATACATATGTGGCACATATAAAAATGATTTCATTATGAGATGGGTTGGACTTGTATCTCCCTCCAATGCATTAGGTAAATTTTATATCTCATGATATAGAAATTAATGTAATGGTATGTAAATCTGGTTCAACAATAAAGAGTTGGAACTATAAGTAAATCCGGTTCAGTAATGCATGGATTCAATGACAAGTAAACTTGGTTTAGAAATGGCCTTTTTTCAACTATAATGGTATTGGAAGAAATTCCTTGGCAACTATAGAAATCATATTATGTAGTTATTTGTTTTCCACAATTCCGTGTTTTATGCCAATGCTATTTTATCATGGTTAATGTTCTTTTATGATCTATGCCTTACGTACTTACATGATTTATTTCATGACTCAAGATTTTGACATTCAAAATTTATGTTCATGTTTTCACATTATTATGTTTGTGTTTTGTTTGATTTTCTTCATGTTTACCATTACTGGGAATTTGAGCTCACCCATTTTATGTTTTCATTTCCCTAGGTTATAAATAATGGTTTTAGGTAGGAAAACTAAAGGGGATGATATTTATGGGAGATTTTGAAGATCATTCACCTAGTTAGAAGATTATGTTCCAATTTTCTAAAGACACTAAAATAATGCGTTCTTTGGGCATCTTTTTGTATCACATATTAAGTATTCTGAAAAATAAATTTAATTTCTATGTATTTCAAGATTTTTTCATTATAGTTGGTATCAGGGCGAAGGTTTAGTTAATATTTGGAAACTAGGATGTGAATGTTTTAGTGGGATACCTATAGATATTTTTAAGGTATGTATAGTGATGTCCCTAGGGGTAAGTATAACTATAGGTTATTGTCCAAGAATTATGCAATCCATCATAAATAACCAAGTATTAATCCTATGATAGTAGATGTGGAATGTAATCCCCCTTGATTAAATTATTTTCTAAGTAATATTTTTTCATCTCACACTATTCTTTTTGGGTTTTAGAAAATCTCAAGAAAGAGGAGGATTCATGTTACTAAAGAATATGATGGACAATAGAATGATTTTATTCATAAGAAAACATGTGAAATGGGAGTTGGAATGAGAAACATCATTATTATGCCTAATCAACAATCTCATAATATGATCTATAATATCAACTTTGGTAGGTTTCCTGACCCAACTAATAAGGGAAACATGGAGTTTCATAGTGATCATAGTGGAAGTAATGTTCAATTTTCCTCATGTAAATAATGTGGGAAGAGGAATAATGGATAATGTTTCAAAAGAACTGAATGATGATTTGGATGTGGAAAAGAAGGACACAAAGTCATTAATTTCAATGGAAAAGGTCCAATTAACACAATGGACACAGATAATGGCATTCCCAAGACATATACGATGGTTAAATGTTTTAAATGTGGAAAGTATGAGCATTATGCAAATCGATTACCTAAGGGAAAATATCATAAAGAGTATCAGAATTGTCAAATGGGTAGTATTTATGTTGTTTAAAATTAAGAGACTACAAATTATGTATGAGATGAAAGCTATGTTAAGGAATAAAATGATAAAGCTTGGTCAAATGTTTAAGAATATAGTGGAATGACTTTTTTGTTTATCAAGAATAATGTAGTATAAGTTTTTTATGGTACTATGGAATAAAGAAACATCTAAGGATTGCTACACTATTGTTTTCCTTAATTATTTGGATGTATATGTTGAATGGTACTAGAAACCATGAAATGTTATTCAGATATTTTTGGAAAACACATGATATGTGAATAATAATAGGAAAAAGAGATAATGAGTTATTTGATAGTATTAATGACCTCAAGAATGATATAAGGACAAAGTGATATAATGGTTTGATTATACATATTTTTTTGGTATTTTTAGTGTGTGTAAAGAGTTAATTTTTACATAATTTATGTTTTCAATACGGTTCTATAGTAATTCATATTATTACAATGTTTAAATAGAATACATGATTAAGGTATTCACATATTTGAAATGTGAAAACCATGAACTACATTATTAGATATGGGAGATAAATGTTATGTCTATTTAGTTTAACTCTTTCTAAAGTTTTATATTTTGTGTTTTTGGAAGGATTTTACTATTATCCATTTATTGAAAGTATAAGTTATTTTACAGTTGATGTTTATTTAGATTAATTTATTATCTCAGTATATGTGGACTTATAAATTTTTTACTACCTGTTCTAACCTTTTTTGAGACAGATGGAATTACTTATTATTCTATCGCATGATCTTCTAAAATTTTAAGAATTAAAAATAAAACATCATTTTTTTAAATAAGAGGTGTAGTGAAAAATGGTCAAGGAATGACCAATGGTGAGGTACTAAAATCAAGTAAGTATTTATTCACATGTTCTTCAACTTTAAAGAAAGGATCTTGAAAACATAAAATGTTATCTTAGTACAATATTATATGATGAATCATATGGTTCCCTAAATCATAACATATTTATGGATTTCGGGTTATTAACTTTATCCAACCTTGTTCTCTATCACGATCCATCAGAATTAAATAGTTAGATTTCTCTTAAATATCCATGTTATCACTTTCCACCTATGTTCTCCTATATAAAAATCCAGTGATGAGTTACTTTGGGTAACCATTATGTTTCTAAATTTCCTTTTTAAAAGGAAGTTTTAGTGTACCTTTTTATGATGTGGGTTTCTATGAAAGAAACATTCAACTAGTAAATATTTTATAACCCTAACGAATATTGTGGGAAAAAATAAATTTTAATGGGGGTATAATATTACACCCCTAGATTTTATGAGTTATATTCCTTTTAATTTCGTTTATTTTTTGTGTTGTATGCTACACCAATATTATCTTGTGCTCTAAATAAGAATGCATTATCTTGCAGTATATACAACACTATACTTGGCCTCTTTTATTCACAATTTCAAGTTTGTTTGACATAATTAATTTCACGAAACACTGAGTATTTATTTTGATCAATGCTTAAATGAACTATTTTTTGATTTTGTTATAAAAAACACTAATTTAATCTTTCACTAAATTCCGCACTAACTTGTGTTTCATTACACGCAAGCGCAACATTCCTCAATAGCTTGCATTGTACGCAATACTGAGTTTCACTAAAAATGATATATTATTAAATTTTTTATAAACTAGTCTTAATAAATAGTATTAACAAAAATTTTAATTTAATTTAACAATAACATTCATCTTATTTATTTTATAGAACATGATATAAGAACAAATTTAATTTTTTGGATAAAAGAAATATTTTTCAAAAATTACAGTTTTCCGCATTTTGATGGAACAATAATTTTAAATCTATTTTTTACACTTTTATATACTATATTTTACAAATAAATATCTTATTTGGAAGGGGGAATAAAAATTTAAATTGGTTGAAATTTTTGTATTTTTCAAATGAAATTCATAATTTGATTAATTGTGAAAAATGTTGCATTTTAATTAAAAATTTTCATTTCATCAATTTTATTAATATAGTTAAATAATATTTTTAGCTGGTTTTAAAGTGTAATTAGATTACGTTTTTATAATTTAATTCAATTTTGGTCATTTAAATTAATTTTAAATTTGAATTACACATAAACAGATGACAATATTTTGATATGTTTTTACTTCTTAAAAACCTGTTTTTTGGTTTTGTCAATGGAAATTAATTTTAAATTAATTTTATCAAGTTTTTTTCTTTGAATTATTAAAAATATATTCCATATTTTCAATCAGTGGGTCCATGTTATGTTAATAGGTTACTTTTATTTTTTTTGGATATTATGAATAGTAACTATGGTAACTTTTATTTACAACAGTTAAAGATAAATCAGGAAAATTTGGTTAACTAACAATATGATAAAGATAATAAATTACCCCAACACCATAAAAAATCTTATTAGATGAATTAAAGTTGAACAATATCACCTATGAGTTGGAATTTATTCAATTAATGTACTTTTTCCCTGAAAGTGATGTAATTATAATTAAAACAAAACAAGGTGACAACATGTCACCCTCATATATCTTATAAGTATAATAATTTTAATATAGTGATAAACATGATAATATTTTAAACATAAATAGTATATATTAAGATAATGAAATTATATACATCATGCCAATTTATTTATAATTTTTAGAGATTAAATAATATGAATAATGATGACACAATAGTGATGTGAAATTATTTTATTGATAGATATATCAAATAAATGGCTTTAAGAATATTAAAATAAATATCAAATGAACTAGTTAATGTGATAAAAAAATTTATTGGTTACTATGACATGATAGGATTGTATTAATTTGTTTTCTATTTATCTTCTATGTGGGTTTTATTTAAAGTCAAATAAATGAATAGTTTCAAAATTGACACTATTGATACTTTATAAAAACAACATATTATTAAATTATTTAAAAATTACTATAATATATAAAAACTACAAAGTGAAAATTATTTGGTCATAAATTTCTCAAATTATCCAATTATGGAAAATTTCCATCATATAAGTAAATATTTATAACCACTTAATATTTAGAATATTATTACCACAAATAAAATTAATTAGACTAAATGAAGATAAATCAAACTGATAAGGTTTAAAATAAAATCATAACATGTCTAAATTTTATGTTTTGATATTATTTATACCCATACTCATCTTAGATTTTTAATAAATGGGTTTGGAAGCATTATAAACCAAAAATTAGTTTATAATAAATTAATATATCAAGAATTTCCAAAGGTGTCCCTGACCTCTCTTATAAAAGGGAACCTCTCCTTCTCTTTTAGTCACACCTCCAAAGCCATTTGTTTCAGCAAAACCCTACCCAAATATCCTCCCAAATTCCTTCACTTCATCCTAGAGGCCACCATTTTTATAGAAATACATTTTAAAAAGGCCATTTGTGCATTCCAAAAAGGGATAAGTGAAAAAGAGGTAACAGGTTTATCACCTCTTCCAAAATTATTTTCTTCTTCCACATCCTATTCTTATATTATTTCTATAATAAAGTTATAAATATATTATCATATACATTCTGAGATGTTATTATAATTATGGGACAACCTTATACCTCATTTTATCCATCATACGAATAATAATATCACCATGCATGCGTACGTACGACTTACTCTCTCCACACAGTGTTTTAAATATTATTAAACAATACATAATGGATATATTGAAAAATATAATAGACATAAATAATGAATATAAAATAAGAATTATTATTTAAAATTTATATACCATAAAATTAAATACTATTTAACAATCAAGGGAATGATATCACCGCTTGTGCGTACGTACCGCCAACCGTCTTCACAATGCGATGAGATTCATTCCCCACATTAAGCATTCAAGAATGACTATAAATTATATATAATAAATATGCATAAAATATATGACATAATAATGAAACTGAATTTATGTTTGTATATATATATATATGTCTTATACTTTCTTCCATTCAATTAAAGAAGGAAACAACAATAGCATTCAAGCGTACGTACGACCTACCGTCTCCATGAATGGTGTATTAAATTTTATTTATTTATCTATTATATATATTTTTATAATGAATATATATGGTATATATATATATTTTATATTTTTGAAGTAATTAAATAATGATCTAAGTAATAATATCAAGAATATAAAATCAAAACACGTACGATAAATAAAATGATAAATACCCAAAACGTTTCTTTAATATTGAAATGATAAATGAACTGGTAATATAAAGTCATACGTGATTCATAAATGATGTCATAAATATTACTATGTTTCTATTGAAAGTTAATAATACATTTAAACCCACTATATAGGAGTTTCATATTCCTATGGAAGAAATCGGACCTATGGTAAGGGATAAATTTGCAATCTCATTTTTATCCGAGATTGTTTATACGTAAATATTTAATAAGGATATATTTATCATTAATGTCCATGTTTTCTAAAAAAGATTTCATGAAATGATTAATATTATTCTATGTATGATTAAATTAATTTTACTTATTTTTGTGTTTTACTACATTGTATGGAAGGAATATATCTTTGGTTTACCATATGAGGTACTTTTTGACTTTTCCAGCAATAGTACACGGATAATGTTTTTTAACTTATACGGCATGAATGGATTTTTTAACATTGAATGAAAATTTATTTAAAAGAATAATACTATAAAGTATTTCTTGTTTATTTTCAATTAAATCCTTTTATTTTAAAATTTAATTTCACTTTGTGAAAAGAAAAAAAATTTCAAGAAGAAATGATATTTTCTTCCAGAATTATGTTCAAGTGTTTTATCAAAATTATTTTCCATCTAAGATGATTATATTAAAAAGGGTTATGTTTATGTTCCTATTATTACTATTATTTGTTTTTTTTAATTAAGGAATGATATTTTATATGGATTATGTTATTATGGAGTGATGTTTAAGTTGCCCATTTTATTTCATGGGCTATTCTATGATGAATGATTTATATTTTTGAGGAAATTTTAAGAATGATTTCATTATGAGATGGGTGGGACCTATATCTCCCTACAATTCATTATGTAATGTTTTATATCTCATGATATATAAATTACTCTAACGACATATAAATTTGGTTTAGTAATACAGGGCTAGAACGACATGTAAATCTGATTCAGTAATTCATTGATGGAACAACAAGTAAACTCGGTTCAGTAATGGACTTTGTCCACTATGATGGTATTAGAAGAAATACCATGGATACTATGGAAATCCTGTTATGTGATTATTTGTTTTCCACAATTCCATTTTTTATTCCAATGCTATTTTATCATGGTTAATGTTACTTTATGATCTATGCCTTACGTAAAGCCAAGATTTATTTCATGACTCACAATTTTCATATTCCAAGTTTATGTTCATGTTTTCACATTCTTATTTTTATGTTTCTTTGATTTTTTTAATGTTTAACCTTATTGATAATTTAAGCTCACCCTTTTTATGTTTTATTTTCCCTAGGATATAAGAAATATTTTAGGTTGGAAAACTAAAGGTGATGATCTTTGTGAGAGATATTGAAGATCTTTCACCAAGTTAGAAGATTATTTTCCAATTATCCAAAGACACTAAATTAATATAGTATTTGGGTGTCTTTTTATGTCATGTATTAAGTATTACATAGAAGAAATTTAATTTCTATATACATCAAGATGGATTCATTTCACGTTCTGGGAAAAGTAAAAAATAGTGAATCCGACGTGAATCCATAACCATGTTGATAGTGTTACCAATTTGTTAGACCCCAATCAACTGATAAAGGAGGGACATACAAGGGAATTGATCATGCATGTGTACATCTAAAATATGATTCTTTAATGGAGTTAATTGTTTGTATTTGTCAAATTTTCACTAAACTTCCTTCAGTCCAAATGGCTTTCTTTAATTTTTCACCCTTGAATATCCCAGATACAACTTAAACATGATCATCATCTACTCGAAGGATGACATCATAAACTCAATGTCATCTATACTGGGTCTCCAACGCATTGGTGCTAGAGTACCATCAACATGGTACTATCTTGACATTTGAGTCTACCTGAAAATCCCTCTAATTCTTCAATAACACTCATTCGTTAGGTAAATAGTGACTAGTGGTTCAGAAGTAGATGGTGACAACCACTATCTTCAACCATTTTAGGAGTTTATCTCTGAAACAAAATCACTAATACCTCCCCTATTCTAGGGTGGTCAACCAAGAGGCCACCCACAGACTCATCTCAAAGACGCATGGGTTTATCCAGAGGACTCCTCCCAACAATCACTGCCTCCAACACTGTGTAGTAGCAAAATTTTAACATGATGAGGGTGTTATATTTTTATATTCAGACCAGGTCCCTCAGACTAGGGAAAACAAGATGAACCAACAAGGAAAATGGACAGTTGAAAGAGCATAGGTTTCTACCTTTTCCCCCTCGGGATAATTTCATCAACCCAACTTGGAGAAAAATGAAGAACACAGAAAAACACTCATCCTCCATAATTCCATCAGCCAAAATACTCTTCTAGAAATGGACAACCAATCTCACCATTCAAATCTAGTGGAGTGCCTTGAGAAAGAATATACACCTGCTTACAAACTATCAACTAGTCAACAGAATCATCTAGCTGCATTCAAGGAATCCCTCCAATCAAATATTGTGTAAACATATGAGCTGGAACATAAACCTACCTACACTCACCAATTATTCCAGTAGTCTCATCTTTCAGCATTGAATTAATTTTGTAGACTATGTTTGGTGGAAAAAATCCAGCAGGCACGTACACATGCCAACATCCATCAAGCCTTCCAACAGTCTCATTTGGTAGCCCCCGAAGAAGTCCGTCGGAAATCTCCGATGACAAACTTAGGGAAGAATCAATTATCTCTCCACACAAAGGAGTACTTTCAATATCCACTAATAATTAAGGGAGTATAATAGTAGGTACATACAACTACTTCAAATTTGGAATGGACATATATTCTCATTCCATCCGTTGAAGTCACCAAGAACATTTTAGCAATGGTGAAAGGGAAAACACAAATTCTTACCCATATTTTGGAAACTTTCCCAAATATCATAATGGAAACTTCAGTAGTACCAGAGGGACATACCCATTATTTTATCCCCATACATGGAATGACTCATCAGCATGCCATCTCTGAGCAGATACATACCTCTCTGCCATTCCAGGAGGGTTACAGGGAATACTCCCCCATATCATACAAACATCCAGATCAGGAATATACACCCTTTATAATTAGAGATAATCAGTATATTATAATGATTACTCCAAGGCAAGCACATGAACCTTCCCATGATAACAATTTCACTAAGAAAGTATCCCCAATTATATGTAAGGGAGAATCTATGAATAATTATCTCCAAGTATAGTTGGAAAATCAAGAGTCAATATGTGATCTGACTCCTCTTAATGCTGGAGTTCCTAAAGGCCTCTGGCATTTATTGATTGAAACTCAAGATCCTACCCTCCCATTATCAAACTATGGGAGTTGTAGAAGTAATACTGAATTTCCTCATTAGATACTTCATCATGAAGGCTTTCTTCATGACAATTCAGACAATTTATCGAACCTATATCTAGATGAGATCCATGGAAACCCTCCATGTGGCTAGAAGATGAAGGAGAAATGGGATTAATCCCTTGCTGTAATACACCATGGTGGTCATCCCCATATTGGAATTCACTTCCAAAGTTCTCTCCACAATAGTGTTTCGCGTTGTTAAGATAATCTTCCAATTAACAATGTAGTGATGAATAATCCCTCTTATCTCATGGTATTTTCCAACATAAGGTCAATCATATCTGATGCCTTGTTACTAATATGTGAAATATGTTCTCAACCAGAATACAACTATAAGAGATGGTCACTCTCCAATCCTCCCATGGGCCATCATCCATATAATATGGCAGAGGAAATAACAAGTGATCCTATTGATTTTGATTAAATAGTAGAGAATAATCCACTCTAGTTGGATAAATTTGACAAACCTACAGAAAAGTATGAGGATGATATGTTGAATATGAGAAAATAGTCTGACAAGGGTGAAATAATAATCATGTTTTAGCCTTTGGAAACAGTTCAATACAATATTCTAGAATTTATGGCAGAAGATTTCATTCATGATATCCAACTCAATATATGGAAGACTCTTTGTCATCTGAAATCCCAAGTATTGGAATATGATGAATATCAAAGTCATTTCAAAGTAATATAAGGGTTACTGAGCCAAATTGACATGGCATATATTCAGGTGTCCCAACATAAAAAGGTTGAGAAAGAACAAGTAGTTCCTCAATGTGCATGACTCAATGCATTGAGGAAGTAACGATAATTGATTAAGGAAACCCCATTTGGATTTTATATCAGAGTATGGGGTGCACACATAGCATTGCATTTCACTGCACTTCAAAATTAGAAAAGCCCACAGAAATTGATCTCATGAAATGTCATTGCCCTAGGCCTTCTAGAACAATGAAATTATGATCATAACCAAAGAAATGCTTAGCATGAACATGCCTCAATCAGTTTTCACCAATGTCAGGCCCAGAAAGATCAAGTTGTCAAGATAATTTTTCATCAAGCATCTGAGAACATTAACCAGGCCTTCTTCTTAGAGGATGTTATCCATTAAATTTCCCAAATGTATGAAATAACACAATGGTCTTCAAGAACAAGAGATTTAAGTGGTTTTCGGATAATGCACCCAGATAATGGTCAGACCAGAATTCAAAAAACAGAAGAGCAGCTGCACTAATATGAGCAATAGAAGTTCAGGATCCACCCCATCTTGTTGGTCTGGGGGCTTTTAACCCAACCTTCAAAATCAATAAACAGTGTTTGAATGTTTCAAGAATAAGAACATGAACTTCCACAGCTTGTAGGGATGGGGGGTTTTCACATCCACAATATTCTCTTCAAGGAATGTTAGTTTCCTTTTGATTAGGTAAGAATCCACAATGTAGACACACAACTGAATTATCCAAGGATTCCCTTCAGGTTACTATCTGTCAAACAGTTCCTGGGAAATCAACATATAGGTGAACAAAGTCTAATGGATGTAACAAAAGGAGACAATCATACAAAGATACTGACCGAATGTTGTTAATACATTATGCATCAATTAATTTCATTAATAACAGTATGGAAGATCCTATTGAAAAAGTACAGTTCTTGGGAGTTGGAGGATGAAGTTCTTATTCATAATACGGTACACAATGAAGAAAATGAAGGAGGTGTGCGTACCTGAAATAAAAGGCTTTCCCAAAATATAGGTATTAGATCAAGTAACCATCTCCCACCTTTTTGAAAGAAATATAACAAGGGGAATGTAAAGGTCTTATTATGTATCACTTTTCCACTAAATAAAGTCAATATATTTCAATTGAAGAAAGATTTTCCCTGCTAGAGGTGGGGATGAAGATGATGAAAAGATTCAATGTAGGGATTCTTTGAAGAATCAAAAAAATATATTGAACTTGTACAGACGGTAGTAGATCCTCATCAAAGAGGGTTTATTTCAACTAAACATGTGAATAATGATTTCCCTATATTAGCTATATAGATAGACTAGGATCAACCATATTCTTATAGGCATGTCCCCATGGGCTATCCAAGAAAAATACCAGCAGTGTCACCTGTAGTGGTTTTACCAATACTCACATCAGTTTAAGCTCTAGAAGTTGTACCTATATAGGTCTTGGATCATCCAGATATTCCCCAAATGCTTATGAATACAATTGATGAATTAAAAACTCGATGGGAAGGTATGGATGAATAAAACAAACCGGTAAAACTAGAAAATAGAACTTACCATGGATGGGTAGATCTGATAACTCTCCCACCAAACATTTTGAATACCACATCTTCAATCATTAATGGTTTGGGAGATATGGAGAAGCACTTAACACATTTTGTTTCTATCTCTGATCCCATTATGGGGACCCCCCAACAACAAGAAGCAGTAAAACTCAGATGTTTTGTGAAATCATTACCAGGTCCAGCCTTTGTTTGGTATACAATTTTGCAGTCTCTATCAATTATTGGATGAGAAGACCTCCATCAAAAATTCCATTTCCAATTTCACTCAACACTATAGAAGATAATAGTTTTTAATCTTACAAACTGCAAACAAAGGGAGAATGAAATAGTTTTAGATTTCATTGCTCAATGAAAATGATTAACTTATTCTGTAAAATCTACCACTCTCTCAAGAAGAGTTTCTACCAATCTATGTGGGAAATATTTGTGATGAGTTACGCACAACACTAATCCCTATGAAATAAACAGGATTGTTTTAGGACCATGCATCAATTGACCAAAAAGTAGAGAATTACATTGAGAAAACAAAAGCTATGTCTCAGGTAATCCCATCATCTCTGGGAAGGAGAATAGAGAAAGAAAAGGTTTCTATAGTTACACTCAAACAAGAACCTATGCCTACTTGTACTTCAAAACCTTAATCATACCGTAAGGCTCCACCTGTGAAGTGTTACTAATAATGACCACCATGTCAATATGATAAAAAATATCAAAGACAGATACAATCTGGCGAATTAATGAAAAAATTTTATTCCTTTTGGGTGAAATAGGTTCCCAAGTGCTTCATTTAATATTTGAAAAAAAAAATTATTTTAGTTTCCATGGCCAATGAAACCAAATAAAGAAGGAGACAAAGATATCCAAAATTATTTCCCCTTTCATCAAATTTTGGGGTATCCTATTCATGAGAGTTTTTTTTAAATATATCCTATAAAAAATGGTAGAATATGGAAAAGTAAAACTCAAAAGTTCATCATCCCAAGTATCATGTGTTACTGCTACCAATATTGAGGAAGAAGTCATATATAAGGAAGTGAAAAGAAAAAAATGCACAGAATAATGATGGTTGGATGGTTATGAAAACGATCAATCAAACTCATGCCATTCTACTAATATAGTTGAAATAAACAACTGTGATTCCAACAACATTCTCTATAGAAAATTCATCTTCATCAAAGGATCAGTACTCCAAAGTCCATCTCTCAATGAAGAAATATTGTCAGAAGTATGTAGAGTAGTTAGAAGAAGATGAACTCATTTTTGGCCAAAGTTGTCCTTGACTTTTGTAGATTTCATGACAACTGTCTCAAAATCACAGGCACTACTCTGTTAAATGGAACAACAAGAACTGAACATCCAAGAAGAGTCTTAATCAGATGAGGAGTTGATCTTTGGTTTCATTAACATTATCCACTTAATGGATGCATATGCAAATGATGATTCTGGTTATAAACCTAAATTCCCTATACCTGATTGGGGACCTAGGGGAATACATCGAAGTTGAGGATATAAGAGAATTTATGGATATGTTATAAGCCACTATTTTAACTACACCCCTTCTCAAACTCTTTATGTAGAATAAAATCATGGGAGATCCCTTCGATAAGCTTAGGAAGAACAAGGGAACTCTCCAACACATGACATGTTCATCCCCCACATGATCAACTTGGAAGACCAATTAGAGGTTATACCACCACTATCTTGGTAGGTAGATAGACCCAGTCAGTCTAATCTATCAAGATCAGAAGTATTTCTAACATCTACCCAGACATATGGTACATCTAAATAAGGAGCATCATCTTTAAAGGAACCAACAAAACCACATCTCCATGCTAGAAAACACAAGCCTTTATCCCAAATGTATGATGTGTTGAAATAACTATCCCATGTACCAACCAAGTTATCAATCCTGAATGCTCTGAATCTATCAAAAGATCTTCAAGAAGCCCTTACTGAGGATTTTTCATGTACTCATGAGTTTTAAAATGTGGTTTCTACTGCTGAGGTTTAATTTATAGAGAATGATTCTGTATAGTTTCATGCAGTTATATATTTCTTGGATCAAGATGAGGATGATGTTGTACATGGACACATCATAACCATGTATTTATCTAGAAAGGTTAATGATACAAACACCCAATGAGCCTTTATTGATAATGGATTGAGATTCAACCTCATTCCCATTCGTAAACTTTGTCGATTAGCTCTAATTGAATCTAACTTATCTCCTTCCACTAAAATTTTCCAAGGTTATGAAATGAATGAACAAGAACCTCTAGTTGAGATTACACTCAAAACTCAGTTTGTGGATCTTATACCTAATTCAGATTTAATGGTTATCTGATGGGACACAACATTCAACATTCTATTTAGAAGGACTTAGCTACATCCAAATACAAACATTCCTTTATCTTACCACTAATGTCTCAATTATTTTTAACTACCCAAAATTTTATTAATGACAATTCTACTTGATCTAATTAAATGTATTATTATGTAAAATGGTTATATAAGACATATGCACTTCCTTTGTTTTATGTTTTTGGATTTTAAAATACCATTAATAATTGTTACCATTTATAATATAGTTGTTAAATATTGATCACATTATTATTATTAATATAGGGATTTAAAAAATCCAATTTACTCAGATAAAGGAAGTGATGGCCTCATCCAGTAGAATTGATCCATACAAATACCATTTATCAGAGCTCAAAAAGGAGGTAGCATCACTGAGATTTTCTTTTGACTAATACCAATTTGAGATTCAATACGTGAAGCTTGAACTGAACCACCTATAGGAGAAGTGGAGGTTAATAAATATTACCACCCGAGCGATGTTATTCGAGATTCCCCAAGAGTCTATCAACATCACATGACTTACCCTTAGTTCTTATGCAATTTTTATAAGGGGTTAGGTAAGAATACCCTAGAACTCTAATTATGTGATTTTTTTGTATAAATAATATACATTCATTTTAATATTGTTACTTTATAAATGGTTTTTGAAACACAAAATGTATTTTTAGTTAATATTTAAATTCAATAAGGAAATAACTTTTGATGAATTATAGGATTTTTGAATTAAATAACATTGTAATAAAAGATTATTAAAAGATTATTTTTTATTTAAAATAAATGATCATATTATTTTTTTTGAATACAATGTTAAACTTTTTAAGGGTTGAAAGCTCTTTTTTTTTCAAAACTAATGAATTTTTGTTAAATGTCAATTTTTATTTTAAAATTAAAAATTCACATATATAGAAACTTATTTAGAGAAAAATATTTTAGATAAAATTAATATCATTTTTGGATTTAGGACATCAAAATTATCTAATAGTGAATTATTCATAATTTTCTGAGACAGTCGAATTTTTGGGTAAAAATTAAATACTGTTTAAATATATAATGTGTTTTATAATATCATAGCGAAACAATAGTGATGTAATAAAATACCATAAAAGCTACATTCAGAAAATATATTTTTTACCTTTAACATAAATTTATTTTTTATTTTTTTGATTAATTCTATGGTTCCCTCGTGGACCCCCCAAGACTTATAAAATACTTTAACTTTTTAAATAGATTTCCTTGAGAGTGTGACTCACCTCCACATAAAAAAGACAAATATTTTTATAAGCTCGACCATTGGAGTTATAAAATAATTTTTTTCCAATCCACTTTTTCAAAAATATTGGGCAAAAACCATGGTATGGTTTGTGGTTTTTATTAGTTTAATTTGAAGTGTCTAAAGCCTAAATAATAAAGAATTTCCTATCCTTTCCTAAATAAACCCACTGAATATCCCATCCCACTTCACACAAACCATTTGGAGCATGACAAAACTCTTCCTTACTCTCTCTAAAATCCTCCCAAGTCTCCCAAACCTCTTAAGAATCCTCTTTGAAGCCTCTCTGAATCCTTTGGGTTCACACTTCCACGTAAGGGATCCTCACATTCCCTTATTCTTTATTTATGTCCCAGTTTCCATATATTGTTACTCACTTCGATTATTAAATAAAAATGTTGGGTTATCATTTAAAACCTCCTCTATACATCCCTCATTATATTTTAATGATGTGATACCCCTTTCTCTCTCATTAATGCCTCTTATATACACTCGTTACCATACTGAAATTCCATAAGGAATTTCTCTCTCCTAAATTACATTCAAGAAATTATTTATATTATGCATCTAAATTACATTAAATATATTGGAATATTAAGTTAACTGACCCCATTACTATCCATTTCATGTATAAATGATGAGAGACCCATTTCTCTCTCATCAACCCGTTTTACGATTTCTATTTGATGTCATTATGGTGCCGAAGTTATACCAAAATTTCCCATTCCAAAGTCATCATGTAAGGGAATTCCATAACCATTTCTATATCAAGTGTATTTGCCTTTATTCACATGTACTTGTTTATTGAGGACTTAAATTTATATATTCCACATATTTTATTCATGGAAAAAATTATGATGATTGATGAATACATGTTGTATGATATATGTGGGACACTTACGCATGAAATTAAATGATTAAAAAGGGTGTGCCCTGATAGTGCTTCAATGAATTGGTTAAATATTAGTATCACAATATGTCAAGTTCAATTAGGGCTTACTCATATTAATTCATGTTCAATGAGGGTTTACTCATGCTCCATGTGCAATGATCCTTGGATCATGATAATATCATGTTAAATGTTGTTTTCATATCTCTATGTTATGATAATCATGCTATATCACACCCTTATGTTAATATTTCTCTTATGCTCCATTGATATTCCTATTGACTAATGTGTATTGTATTATTCATGTTATGCCTTTTTTACTCCCTTATCGGCCTTTATAGCTCACCCTTTTCCTATGTATGTCATCAGGTTATCCCATTCAATGCAAAGTATGAAAGAATGTTGTTTTCATGTAAATGATGTTTTCAATAAATATGTTGTACTTTATGTCTTAAGTTGTCTTGTAATATTCCTAATTTCCCAAGACAATAAACCTCTCGATCCTCAAAGTTGTCTTAAGTTAAATTTTATATAATAAATCATGTTTAAATATGTAATAAATAGTGGGGTTTTATAGTTTGTATCAGAGGGTATATTTAGTTATTTTTGGAATTAGGATTATAAAACCCTAGTGAATGCCTTTGGAATAATACTAGGTAAAATAAAACCATCCCTAAATTTTGATGAGTATAGAGTAAGTGGTTTATCAATAAAATAAATCCCTTTCTGGATATGAACAAGTAGAGGTGGATCTGACATAGATGTATTTAGGGGTAAAACACAAAAAAAACACCGATTTGTGCTAGACTTGAACGAGAACATGTGCATGACAATGTGGCTTGCTAAAATCATGGTTATGAAACTCCTGGGTGATATGATTTGGTAAATTTTTAGTCTTAGTATGAACCATTATTATGGGAATAAAAAAAATTCCCCTAAGAATGTATGTTGGGATATAGATCATGGATAACATAGATTGAAGCCTATAAATTCATAAGTTATGGAAATAAATTTGATTTATTAGTTATCATTTTTTATCATCGGATTATCCTTTATGTTTTACCCCTAATTTTCCTTTTATTTGAGATGATGGTCAGTAATAGGAGGACTCAGGATAACAACCGATCTGAAGATCAATGTGAGGACTATTCTAATGAGATGCCCAATCTGATGGGAGAGTGAATCGTAACCTCTGTCATGATACTCTCTCAGTTAAATCATGTTTTGAATAGAAACATGGGTAAATAGAATCATCCACCCCCAAGAAAGAACAATCTATAATCAAGAGCTTCATGAGACAAAAGCCTCCAACTTCTAATGGATCATCTGATCCCTCAATCAACAAAAAATGGATTAACTCTATTGAGTAGATATTCTCCATCATTCAATATATTGAACAAGATAAGGTTTTTATAGTGCTAATAAATTCTTTCACCCCACTTTCCAATGGATATATCCAATAGTGCTAATAAATTCTTGCACCCCACTTTCCAATGCTGCGGAAAAAAGAACCCTGGAAATTGCCTGAAGGGGACGAGGAAATGCTTTTGGTGTTGAAGATAAGGGAACTTGACCATTAACTATCAGCATGAAACACCCGCTGCTTCAAAAGTAAATAGGAACACCCCGTTTGAACCTCAAATAAATGTTAATTTATTAAAATGGAAGGACCCATGGAACTTTGCAAACCATTTCCCTAAACCAAGGGTTTTCAGAGGCAACCAATAACCTCCAAGGAAGCAAGGGTGAGATTTTTTCTGTCACTA
Organism: Viscum album; assembly: GCA_963277665.1. Taxonomy (NCBI): domain Eukaryota; kingdom Viridiplantae; phylum Streptophyta; class Magnoliopsida; order Santalales; family Viscaceae; genus Viscum; species Viscum album. Next base: position 1,044,319,848 of record OY728125.1, read on the forward strand.
AAGCCGAAGAAAACCCAGAAAAGTACGTGGTGACAGCTATAATAGTTATTCATTCAATAATATAGAACAAACTTTTTGAGTCTATTTCTATGCATTCTTTTATATCCCAAAATTTTAGTAGAACAATCCCAACACCACCATAAATCATGGAAGTAGAGATGTCAGTGAGAATGGAAAATGGGGAAATCATTACATACCATGAATATAACTCAATCCATGTCACAATTTGTGGTTTAAACTTACTGGAGAACCTCTTTATACTCCATATGGTGTAAGTTGATGCAATTCTTGGCATATATTGGCTTTCCCTATATAGAGCCATCATAAATTACCGTGAGAGGGAAATGACTCTCCCTATGGAGAATCGACCCTTGATTCTATACAAGTAACATGATGAGGATGAATCTTCTATAGCACCATCATATCAACTGTGGATATCAATACCCTATAAGCACATGTATCTTTCTCTAATGATTTATTCTATGGAAGCAACAATCCTTTAAGACATGCCTATTGTGGGGGAATTTGATGAAGTGTTTCCCGTGGAATTGCCTAGTCCTTCCCCTAGAAGAGATATTGAATTCTCGATTGATCATATACATAGGCCGTTTCCAATATACAAGACTCTATATAGAATGGTTGTTGCGGAGCTTGAATAGCTAAAGAAACAACTACACGAGAATTTGGATAATGTGTTTATACTCCCAAGTGCTTCACTATGGGGTGGAACAGTCATATTTTCCAAGAAGAAGGATGGGTCAAGGCACCTTTTCATTGATTATCAGGATCTCAACAAAATCACAATAAATAAAATCATCCTCTACCATGAATTTATGAATTGTTCTATTAACTATGTGAATCACAATACTTCTCCATGGTTGATTTGTGGTCAGAATATTACCACGTATGGGTGAGGAAGGAGGATATCCCCAAGACTGCTTTTTGTACAACATACGAGCACTATCAATTCCTAGTAATTCGTTTCATACTCACCAATTATCCTACAATATTCATGGACTTGATGAATAGAGTCTATATAGATTACCTCGGAAAATTTTTGGTAGTCTTTGTAGATGATATTCTAATATACTACAAAACCATAGAGGAGCATGAGGAGTATCTAAGAACTGTACAAGAGACATTGCGAAAGGAGAAGATCTATGAAAACTAAAAAACATGTGAGTTCTTGTTGAAGGATGTCTCATTCATGGGTCATATCATCACAAGTTATGAGATATTAGTGGATCCCTCAAAGACAACTCAAATTGGGGGATGAATGAGGCCAACATCGACGATGGATATTCGTAGCTTCCTGAGGTTAGCTGGATATTATTTCTGATTTGTGAGAAATTTATCATGATTTTCCAACCCTCTTACTAGTCTAACTCAGATGGGAGTCAGGTTTTTTGGAGTGATGAATGTGAAGATAACTTTAAGGAGTTGAAAGTGAGTCGTATCACTATGCCCATTCCCACACTATGTACAAGTGGAGAAATTTTCTTGGTATTAATTGATTATTAGAAGAAGGTATTGGGCTCTGTGTTGATCCAAATTACAAATCCATTTACTATGATTCAAGTAAGTTGAAATTTCAGGAGCAAAACTATCAAACACATGATCTGGAGCGGGGTATAATAATCTTCGCTTTGAAAATTTGGCAGCATTACCTCTTTGTAGAGAAGTGTGAAATATATACGGATAATGACATGTTTCTATCATGGGTTGTGGAAAAAACAATTATTTACTAAATTAAAATTTATTATAGAGGTTAAACTTGGTTTTATCCTGATGATGAGTGCACACAAAATAGTTTTTCACTTTTTAATTAGAGAAATAGTTATGTGTTTTTGAAATTGTTTGAATTTGAAATAAAATAGAAAACACAATAAAAGAATAAATTAAGGAAGAGATTAAAGAAAAATATGGAATGAAATTGGTTTTAAAAACTATTTTATGATATGGGTGATCGAGTGGTGGTCGGTTTTTTAATTGCAAAACTATCCTTATTCCATTTAATTGAATCCTCTTCTGCTAAGTTTATTTAAGTGAGATTCTATAATTTTGTCAACTCACTTATTTGGATAAATGGTTATGATAAGAATAGAACTTAACAGAATTTTAGTTTGGTCTACACTTCTTCCAGTGTGTGATAGATTCTTAGTGAATACCCCAAATTATCTTAGCCAATTCCTAATCGGGTATTGTTTATCCTAAATAATCATGAATATTCACCACCCCTCCCAGATGTACTAGTGATCGCCAAGTACTTCACCTCTAAGCCATGTTATTATTCTATAGAATATAGACCATAACCTAATTAAGGGAGATACATGATCATTTATCAAAGAAAAAATAACATCAGAATATAAAATCGAATATGATTGCATAAGATAATATATACTGTTTTTAGAATTTGAAAACAACTTCACATAAGAGAGGGAGTTTTTATTCAATAGAATGTAAAAACTCAAAGCATTGAAAATATAAAACCTACCCTCCCCAATCACCTCATATGTTTACCCCACCATGTTAAGGGTAATTGATAATAATTAGGAAGATGAAGGCTTTACAAAAATAAGAAGAAAAAGAAGTGACAATAAAGAACAAAATTTTATCTTCTAGATTTTTATCCTCCAGAAGTTGAGCATCTGTTCTACAACCCTATACTAGAATTAGGCCAAGGTACCTTCTTATAGGAGGTGATTAATGAAGTTATGCATATACCTATGAATTTTCAATGCATTTGGAGTCTTGTGGAATGAGTTATGGCCGAATTAGTAGACCTGACTTTTTATGGCCACCAATTACTATTCCACCAACCATACTTTGACTGGATTAAGGGTGGCCTAAGTCAACTCATTTCTCCATGAAATATTATTTAAATATTCCTAATAGATGTTTATTTTGAACCCAGATGGACATATCCAATTTTATGGTCTGTAGTCTGAGATATGGATCATTTAATGAGTCATGGTCTATTCTGCCAGCCAGAATAGGTGTTCACATTGACCGATTTTGTTTGGCCAGTTGGAGTTCAAATTGGAACGTGGTCCAGACGAACATTTTGTTTAAATCAATCCATTTCATCCTAAAAAAATAAATCAATTTAATTGGATTAATATTGTGGGAGTTATGCTAAAAATACAAATGCAATATAAAACTGTTAAGTGGCCAGAATTAGCCAAATTTTACATTTAAGCTCAAAACTCACCAAAAGTCATAAAATAAAGCAAATAATATAAAATTTATTAATGGGAAGGGTTTAAATAATTTAAAAACATATGTAGAAATATTAAAATATGAGATCTATCAATTACACCATAATTAGCACTTGGACTCCTGGACAAGTAAACATCAATAACAAATCATTGAAAATTTAAAACACATATCCATGAGATCGAATAATTTAACACCAAAAAATAAAAGATATCAAGAATAATCAAAAACCATTAATACCAGTTCTAAATTCAGTTCATTAAATATATTTACTCTTCATTTATTCTCCCATGCAGTCAAAACACTTACCTAACATGCATTTTCTCTCATCACACAAATATCAATTTTCAATAATGTCTTTCTCATCCAACACTCATGCAAGCGTCACCATAGGCTTGATAAATCCCTACATCTCCACTCGATGTGAGTCAAGGAAAAATTTTTATTATGAGGAATTTATAGGGTTGTTCTGTGGCTTTAGGTTGGTAGGATTTAGATGTGAAAATGTTTGAGGCTGAATGAGGAGTGCTTGGCTTTTTTGAAGAAAAATTGCATTATTATAATTTTTACTCAAATATGGTATCCTCCTCACACAACTTAGCAGTAAATCAGCTCCATCAGCATGAAAAATCATTGAAATTACACACCATTCATCATTTAAAAAAAAAAATTATCAGTCACCTCAAACATTATTTTTCTTGAAAGCTCCATAATGGCACCACTTTCTTTTCATTAGAAGCTCTAGAAAAGGCACAAATTCTCATATATGAAAGCTCCAGAAAAGGCATAACTTTCAACAAAATGATATTTTCTCAAAAACAAGAACATATCTTCAAAATTTTATTTTTCACCCAATGTATCACCAAATCAGGTAGCATAATACAAGAATGTTTCCCCCACACTTAAGTTCAACTAGATTATGAAATTTTGATTCAAGAGCAGGTTGGATAGGGAAAATTGGATTATTATGTGGCTAACCTAACGAGCTATTCATGGATTATATGGGATATAAGGATTAAATGTTCTAGGTGGAAAATTATAAAAAGTATTCTTATGAAATAGGGGCTTTAATACCAAAGAAAATCCCTAATAATTTAAAACACATGTACCTCAAACTCTTACGTTTTGGAAGGAATAAATAAAATTCTGGTTAAATCAAGCATGGTATGGTTCGATCAAGAAGTGAGGTGAATGAAAAGAATATGAAAAATAGGTTTTTAAGACTCATGATAAAGTGATTTCAAATATAAAGACACTGATATATGGCATGGGATTAAAATATCAGAGTACATTTGATGAAATTTCCAAAAATTTGAACTTGAAACAAAGTTATTTTCAACATTCATTTAAGATCAATTTCTTGGGATAAATTGTTTAACTCATGGAAATGGTTTTAATTTTTTTGATGATAATCATTTCAGATCAAAAGATTCGAAACACAAAACAATTTGAAAAACAAAAATACGCAATTTTGTTTAAAAAACAAAAAAAAATAAACAATTAAAAATATTAAACTATAATGGTTCCCTCTCCCATACTTAAATGATGTAGTGTCCTCAATTTTTTTAATTAGATTTAATATGTAATTATATTTTAAATGGAATCATATAAATCATGAAAGTGGTAAGGAGAGTAATGACTTGATTGATTTATTGATAAATGGGTTTGAGAGGTGTGATCTCCTCAACTGGATCTGATGGTATGGTCCCAAGGAATTTCTTCAACCGATGACTATTAATAGTGAATAGATTCCTCTCTCCATCACTCAAAATCAGCACAATACCAAATGGATATACATGAGTAACTATAAATGGACCTTCCCATATAGAATTAAGTTTACCTGGCATCAGCTTGAGTCTTGAGTTAAATAACAACACCATCCCTCCTGGATGGACGTTTTTTTGGATAAAATTTTCACAAGCCACTCTTGTCCTATGTTTATAAATCATGGAGTTTTCAAAAGCTTCCATTATAATTTCTTCCACCTCCTAAAAATGTAATATTCTCTCATTCCCAGCACTTTCAAGATCCAAATTTATCTTCCTCACAACCCAGTATGCTTTATGTTCCAATCCCACAATTATGTGATAAATTTTCTGACAAATCAACCTATATGGACTCATTATAATTGGGGTTTTGTAGGATGTACTCTAAGCCCAGAATGTGTCTTTCAACCTTTGGATCCAATCCTTCCTATTCATATTAATAGTCTTTTCTAAAATTATTTTGATTTCCCTATCGGACACTTCTTCTTGACCATTAGTCTGTGGATGATAGGGAGTTGATGTTTTATGATGCACCCCATATTTTTTTCAGCAATGCCTCCATTATACTATTGAAAAAATGAGTCCCTTTATCACTAATGATTTCTCTAGGCACTCAAAACCTAAAAAATATGTTAGTTCTAAAAAATCATAAACAACTTTAGTATCTTCAGTCCTAATAGATTTTTCTTCCACTCATTTTTAAACATAATAAATGGAAAATGAGATATAATAATTTCAAAATTACTTTGGTAAAGGGCCCATAAAATATATTCCCCAAGCTTCACAAATTTTATTTAATTTAAGTGGTTGTTGGAGCATTTCTTTTCTCTTTGAAATATTTCTAGAAAACTGACATTTTTCACACCTTTTACAAAATTCATGAGCATTGTTAAAAAGGATGGGCCAATAAAGTCCAAATTCTAAAACCTTCCTTGTGGTCCTTTGAGTTCCAAAGTGGCCTCCACAATCTAATGTGTGACAAAACTCAAAGAGAGAATTAATTTAACTATTAGGCAATCATCTTTTTATTACTTAGTCATTAAAATCGTCAAAAGAAATGGATCATCCCAAATGTAATATCTAGATTTAGATTTCATCTTTTGAATTTAGTGGGAATTTAAATGAGATGGGACTTGAGATGTTACCAGATAATTTCCCATATTGTCATACCATTGAACATCACTATTGATGATGTCGAATTGTTCTCCAGGAATTTCAGCAATAAGTGGGTTCTGGTTTGGAATTTCTCCATCAGCGGTGTGGGGTAGTCGACTTAGATGATCAGCCACCTGATTTTTAGTTCCCTTTTTATCTATAAATTCCAAATTGAACTCTTGTAAGAGTAGAATCCATATCACTATCCTTGGATTTGAATTTCCCTTTTTAATGAAATTCTTAAGTGCTGCATGATCATAAAAAACCAAAAATTTAGTTCCAAGAAGATATAATTGGAATTTATGTAGTTCAAAGAAAACTGCAAGGAACTCCTTCTTGATGGTTGTGTAATTTATTTGTATGGAATCTAAGGTCATTGATGCATATGATATGACTTGAGGATTTTTATTTCAATTAATTTGGATAGAGAAACTCCCACTTCTTGGTTGGATGCATCACAAAGCAACTCAAAAGGGTAGTCCCAGTTTCATGGTTGCATTATTGGAGGTGTGAAAAAACTTTGTTTTAGTTCATCAATTGAATTTATGTTTTCATAATAAATATAAAATTCAACTTCTTTTATATGTAATCTTGAGAGAGGGAGAGAAATCTTACTTAAATCATCGATGAACCTTCTGTAGAATCCCGCACATCATAAATAGGATTTGACATGTTTTAATCAAGTTGGATATGGAAAAAAATTTATTACTTCAACATTCTATTTATCAACCTCTATCCTTTTTTTGTGGAATTATGTGCCCCAACACTATTCCCTTTTCAACAGTGAAATGATATTTTTCAAAATTTAAGACAGGATTGTTTTAAATGCATGTTTTTCAAAGCTTTTTCAAAATTTCCTAATAAATAATCAAATTAATTACCAAAAACTATGAAATCATCAATAAATACCTCCATATAGTCCTAAATATGATCTAAGAAAATACTCAGCACACATCGTTGAAATGTACCTGGGGAATTGCATAGCCCAAAAGGCATCCTTTTGTAGGTGAATCTACCAAATGGACAGGTGAATGTAATATTCTCGTAGTCTTCTGGTGTGATTGGTACCAGATAGTATCATGAGAATCCATCTAAAAAAGAATAAATGGTTTTTCGAGCTAACCATTCTAGAATTTGATTGATGAATGGAATGGGGAAGTGGTCTTTTCGGGTAACTTGAGTTAGCTTCCTATAATCTATACACACTCTCCAGCTATTTTGAACACTCATGGGGATCAATTCAATTCATTAATTTTTGACAGTTGTTTGGCCAGTTTTATATGGGACTACATGAATGGTGATAACCTATTCAGAATCAGATGTTGGGAAAATGATGTCAGCTGCTAGAAATTTCTCTATCTCTTTCTTAAAAACTTCCATAATTGTGGGATTAAGTATTCTTTGAGGTTTTTTACGCATTCCTGTCATTGATTGTGGAAAAAAAATTATTTCATAAGTTAAAATTCAGTAATGTGGCTGACCTAGGATGTCTTCTAAAAAGGAGTGCACACAAAATATTTTGTCACTTTAAAACGAGGGTAAAAATGTTGTGCTTTTGAAAGGAAATTTGAGATTTAAATGATTGAATAACTATGATATTAAAAGGGTTATTAGGTCATGGTTGGTTTTCTAAATGTAATTATATCCTTGTTAAATTTATTTCAAACCTCTTCTTCTTAGTTGATTAAAGTGAGTTTCCACAATCTTTTCACCTCACTTCCTTGGTGAAATTATGATGGTGAGCCTTACCAATATCTTGGTTTAGTCAACTCTCCTTCCTTGTGTAAAATAGTTGTATTGAATATATTTAATTGATATGGGCAATACTCGATCGGGTCTTGTTTATCCCATTCAATTAAGAACATTCACTACACCTTTTACATGTACTGGCGATCATCGAGTACTTCAACACTAATACCTAGTTTATTCCATCATATATAAACCAGAAATTAGTGGAGGGAGATAATGATTATTTTACCAAGTAAAAAATCAACAACGGAATTAAAATTCAAGAATGATCTCTCTTGATAATAAAATCAGCTATTTGAAATTGAAAACAACATTTAAGAAGAAAGAAATTTCATTCAATTACGTTCAAGAACTCAAGAATTACATCAGAGGAAACCAACCCTTCCCCAATCACTCCAAAAGTTTACCCCACCATAGTAAGTGTAATCGAGATGAATGGGGAAGAAGAAGGTATTAAAAAAAATATTAAAAAACAAATAAATAAAAGTGAAAGCCAAAAAGTTCTCCTTAGTGTCCTGGAAGGAATGTGAGGGAGAATGGGATGCTTTGAGGGGGAGGAGCTATCCTCCTCTTATATCCAGAATTTGTCCCCTGAATGTTGACACGTTGGATCCCCATTAAAGGAAATATTCACATAGTTATACCTTATTTAATTTTGTTCATAATTCTCTTGGGCATTTCCCCTCAAACTCTCAGTGGATTTGGACATGTATTCCGAGTGTTATGCCCGATTTACTCTAAGCATTTATTCTATCCAGTCAGACTCTCCAAATCGCAAACCTCCAGATTAGGATGCTCTAATTACCCTTAAAACGGCCAATTCCTGTGGCCTTAACTTCATGAAAGATGTTCTAAAACTCCGTTCACGTCCACCCACTGAATATCACAACAATCGGGCCCACCAAGATTTTTTATGGACCCCACACCAAAAATCGGCAGAACTATAAACAGTTTTCATGAGACAACTTGTGATCTTCTTTTGAGATTCCATATGGTCAATTCAGATTTTGGTCCAAAAATAGTAAATGATTCCATGGATGTGTAGAATCTGTAAAAGAATTAATTTTTCAATTTGTATTATTGTAATTAATGTTATGTCCAAACTACAGAAATAATTTAAAACTGTTAAAAATCAGAAATGGCCCATTTTTACTGTTCAGCTCAAAATAACACCAATATCATAAAAATGAAGTAATTCATCTTAGAGTAACACTTTTTTGGGTTTAAAACAATTAAATTAAATTTAAATTTAATTTAGAATATTTTCTCTAACAATTTCCCCAAACTTAGCACTTGGACTCCTGGACAATTAAAAATCAAAACAAATCAAATCCAAAACACATACCAATGAGATCTACCAAATCCATACTAAGAAACAAAAAGATATCATAACTCATCAAAAAAAATTATTTCATGTTCTCAATTTTATATTTTAATATATTTACACTTAATTTCTTATCCCATGCACACAAAACACCATCCTCACATGAATATTCTCTCATCTCACAAATGTAAATGCTGAACAAGGATTTTCTCATCCAAACTCACACAAGAGTCAACATAGGATTGATAAATTCCTAATTCTCCAACCGATGTGAGTAAAAGACATGTGGTTCTCATGAGAACTTTTTTGGGTTGTTCTGTGGCTTCCGGTTGGTAGGATTTAGATGTTAAAAATCCTGAGTCCGAAAAAGGAGGGCTTGGCTCTTTTTGAAGTAAAATTGAAAGATTATAATTTTCACTCAAATATGGTCTCCTTCTCTTTCCCTTTTTAGAAAATAGGCTCCATCATCATTTAAACAGTTCAGGATTTCAGTAGCAAAAATTTCAATCTTTTAAAACATGATTTTTTTGAATGCTCCAGATAGGCACAACTTTCTATTTTACATCGGAAGCTCCAGAAAGTCATAACTTCTCTTATCATGAAAGCTCCAGAAAAGGAAATGCTTTTAACAAAATAAAATATTTAGTAGAAACTCCGGCTCTTAAACATTTTATATTCCACCAAAATTATCACCAAATGAGGTAGTACACCACAATACATCTTCCCCCACAATTAAGTTCAACTAGATAATGAAATTTCACTTCAAGAGCAGGTTGGATAGTGGAAATTGGATTGTAATGTGGCTTAAACCTATAAGTCAATTCATGGCATATAAGTGATTATGAAGGATAAATGTAAAGGTGGGCCATAATGAAAAATATTATTTTGAAAAGGGGGATTAAAACCAAATAAATTCCTCAATAATTTAAAACACATATACCCCAAACCCTCATGTTTTTAAAGGAATAAATCAAATTATGGTTAAAGAAATAATGGTCTGGTTCTCTCAAGAAATGAGGGAAATGAAAAGAATATGAAAAAACATGGTTTATAATCCTCACAGAAAAGTGATTTCAAAGATATAGACAGTGAAATATGGCATGAGATTCAAAAATAAGTGTAATTTTCATGAAATTACAAAAGATTTGAACTTGAAACAAATTAATTTCAGAATTCATTTAAGCTTAGTTTCATGGAATATATTGGTTCAATCATTGACATGGGTTTCAGAAATGGAAATTATAATCATTTCAGTTCAATAGTTTCAAAAACACAAAAAATATTATTAATAAACACACAGAAATTCAAAAAACACATAATAATTTTTTTTGGAAACCATTAAAAAAATATAAATGAATATTTTTATCTACAAAAGTTTCCTCACCCACACTTAAATGATGTAGTGTCCCCAATGCATTCAGGTGGATCTAACATGTAAGAATTTTTTTTATTGATTCACAACAATCAAGTAAGTATAAAGGAGAGGTACAACCTGACTTATTCAAAGTGAAACATTGCATTAAGATCATAAGTGTTGCTCTTTGAAAATCTAAAAAAGGAAAAAATTTAACATAAAAATTTTATTAAAAGAAATGAAAATAGAATTTGAATGATAAAAGAAGGATAAATATTGGTTTAATCCCCCCATGTGGGCCCTGGGTTTTGACTGCCTCTAGAGGGGTAGTTCTAATTAGTTATCCCCAATCTGATGGTGGGTGAAGCTTCTTACTCATGAACGAACAAAAATTTTCTTTCCAGGATGAACTTATTCCTTTTTCTTGAGGAATCCATTGATAAAAGACACCAATTCCACTCCCATTGTAATGAGATACAACATGCATGGTGGGGTTAGAACAATGAATGAGTCCTCCTCTTTCTTGGTTTTTTCTTGAAAACCATATTCTTTATTCTCCAGTGGTTGCTAATGGTATGATACATCAGTGGAAAAATAAAAGAGAATGTCATAGTTATTTATATTTGAAATAAATTTTAGCATGAAGAATCAATATAAAATTATTCCCTTTCAGAGTAAGTATCTTTTGTGTTATTTTCCTCCAGAAAACCCACTTAGATCTTCTTAGGTACTCCCTCCAATAAATGTTCTATAGGTTTGGGGAGCTCCAGATGTTCCTCTTAATATGCATATTCTCCCTCCAAGGAAATACAAGTGTTGGATGAATCTAAAAAATTAAAACAAGGGAAGGTAATACTCAATTTAGTTTCAACAAAATCAAAAGATAATGAGTCAATGAAAAGATTATCTCCCTAAGTTTGTTTTCCTATAATTTCTTCTTAAATGGGAGGTTCAACTTTTATTTGAATTTCCATAAATATAGGCAGGTAGACAGACTCCTCTATCTTCTCTTCAAATTCCACTACTAGGGGTGTTTCATCCATCAATGTTTCTGAATCTTCTACATTATGAGGAATAGTTGGATCCAGATGTTCCTCACACTCATTCTAGAATTTATCTAGATCTCTTTGATCTCCCATATTTATTTCAATTGATAAATCTTATTCATCAATCTCCTCCAACATTGATTGAGTATAGCTATATAGATCTTCTTTTAATTTCATCAAGGTCTTCATGGGTTCTTCAACTTAAAGGATTTGTGGGGATACTTCTTCCATCAATTTTTCTGGTTCTGGTTCTTGTTCTGGATCCATTTATTGATATTGGGATGAATGTACTGGTTCCTCTATCCACTATGTCGAGGTCTCTAGGTTTTGAACTGTTTGACTAATTCTTTCGAATTGGGATTCAATATCCTTGTTAACTTCTTCTTCTCGGTGTTTTACTTTGATCATTTCTTGATAAAATTCCAAAAAAATACTCCTAAAGTTCAATTAATTATCATTCCAAACCCTCCAACACTGGGTATTTGAGGTTCTCTTTAATGTTTTTAATGAGATCCTTGAATTCATCCTCCGTGATGATTTGGATTCGAGCTCCTCAAATTTGTTTAGACAAAAAAAGAAAATCTATACCCTATAGCCCAAAGTGATTCAATAATTGGTTATTTCACTTTTGGGTAATTATTCCATGAATTAAATAAATAATCATTTGAAAACAACATGGTAAAAGATTTTTTTTTAAATTTTAAAAAGTCAAATATTTACAAATAAATTGCGGCAATACCTCCCCGACAACAATTCCAAGTTTTACACAAGCCTGTCATTGAAAAAAAAACAATCATTTCCTAAGTTAAAATTCAGTAATTTGGTTGACCTAGGATGTATCCTAAAGAGGAGTGCACACAAAATATTTTGTCACATTAAAAAGAGGGTAAAAGGTTGTTATTTTGAAAGAAAATTTGAAATTCAAATGAATGAAAAACTATGATATTAAAATGATGATTAGGTTGGGGTCGGTTTCATAATTTTAATGATATCCTTGTTCACTTTAATTCAAACCTCTTATTCTTGGTTTATTAAGGTTAGTTTCCACAATTGTTTCCTCTCATTTCCTTGGTGAAATTATGATGGTGAGAGAAAACCGTACCAATATCTCGGTTTGGTCAAATCTCCTTCCACGTGTAAAATAGTCGTATTTAATATACTTAATTGATATGGGTAATACTCGATCAGGCCTTGTTTATCCCATACAATTAAGAACATTCACTACACCGTTTACACGTACTAAGTATTGTCGAGTACTTCACCACTAATCCCTGGTTTATTCCATCGTATATAAACCATAAATTAGTAGAGGGAGATAATGATTATTTTACCAAGGAAAAAATCAATAATGAAATTAAAATTCAAGAATGATTGCACTTGATAATAAGATCCTCTATATGAAATTGAAAACAACATTGAATAAGAAATAAATTTAATTAAATTATGTTCAAGAACTCAAGCATTACAACACAGAAAACCAACCCTTCCCCAATCAGTCCAAATGTTTACCCCACAATGGTAAGGGTAATCGAGATGAATGGGGAAGAAAAAGGCATTACAAAACTATGAAAAATAAAATAAATAAAAGGGAAAGCCGAAAATATATCCTTCTTGGTGTCCTGGAAGGAATGGGATGGAGAATGGGATGCTTTGAGTGGGAGGAGCTCTCCTCCTTTTATAGCCAGAAATTTTCCCCTAAATTTTGATGCATTGTTGCACTATTAAATTACATATTCACGTGTTGAGACCTTCTTGAATGTTGTTCATAATTCTCTTGGGTATTTCCCCTAAAACTCTCACTGGAGTTGGACATGTATTCCGAGAGTTATGACCATTTTACTCTATGAATTTATTATGTCCAGTCAGACTCTCCAAATCGCAAACCTCCGGATTAAGATGCTTTAATCACCATTAGAAAGGACAATTAACGTGATATTCCCTTCATGAAAGATGTTCTAAAACTCATCTCACGTCCACCCATAGAATATAACAATAATAGGTCCCACCAAGAATTATTTATGGATCCTAATCCAAAAATTGACAGAACTATAAACAATTTCCATCAGACAAATTGTGAGCTTCTTTTTAGCTTCCATATGGTCGATTCAGATTTTGGTCTAAAAATAGTAAATTAACCCCTGGATGTTTTGAATCTGAAAAAGAATGAATTTTTCAATTTGAATTAGTTTAATTAATATTAATTCCAAACTACAAAAATAATTTAAAACTGTAAAAATCCGAAATGGCCCATTTTTACTCATTAGCTCAAAATAACACCAATATCATAAAAATGAATCAATTCATCTTAGATTAACACTTTTATTGGGTTTCAAAAAATTTAATTCAATGTAAATTTAGTTTAAAATATTTTCTCTATCAGTTTTCTAACTGGCCAGGAATTGCTTTCTAAAAATATTATATAAGAACAAACCTTGGGATTGATTCTGGGTATATTACCTAAACTTCATCCTACAGCTTGGACATTTCGTTTGAGTAGGTCAATTAGAGTTTCCTGTTGTGAATGGGATAGGTTATTGGAAATTATTACTGGAAATTTCTCTCCTTCCATTAGGTAAGCATAGTTCAAATCACTTGGCAATGACTTAAGTTATAGACCTGGGGGTTGTTCAAGGGATGTCATTGAATTATGATATCCTATTCCTAAGAATGGAATCTCTTGTATCATCTCATTTTATTTTAATAAATCATCATAAATGTAATATTTTACCTCATTCTCTAACATATGTTTAAGATTTTTAGGTTCATGGGAATTGGAATTTTCAAATGAAAAATGTTCTCGTAATGATAAGAAGTCAAGAAGCATACCTGAATCATCAATTTGTTCTATACCTTCTTCATGGGAGATTGCATAAAGTGAGTGATTACTGGAAGGATGTTTCAATGCATCAGAAATGTTGATGTGCACTATACTATCTCGAAGTTCCATTGTGAGTGTTCCTTCATGGACATTGATGACAGTCCTTTCAGTTTTTAGGAAGGGTCTCCCTAGGATGATAGGAGAGTGGCCTAAAGCTCTATATTCTTACATGGTAAGGAAATAAAAGTTTAATGGAAATATCAAATAACTTACTCCAACAAGTACATATTCTACAACTCCAACTGGGAAAATGGAGGATTTGTTTTCTAATTGGACCACCAATTGAGTTGGTTTGAGTTCTCCGATCAGCAAGGATGAAAATGCTGAGTGAGGCATAACATTTATTGAAGCTCCTAGATCACATAATGCATCCGTAAAATTTAAAGAAGCAATAGTGTAGGGAATAGATAATTTCCTTGGATCTTGACATTTTTTTTATCATTGGTTTGATCAGTACTGAGACACTTTTTCTTAGGATGATTATTTCATTTCCATCCAACCGCTTTCTTTTTGTGTACAACTCCTTCAAAAAAATTTCATTCTCAGGAATTTTTTTTATTGCATCTGGAAGTGTAAAATTGATATCAGCTTTCTGAAATGTTTCCTGAATTTCTTTTTGAATTATCCCTTTATGAACCTTCATCGACTCAACTAATACAGATAGGAATGGTGCTTGGATATCCTTTCTCTCCCTTTGTTGTTTTTGAAATGGTGTTTCGGGCCTTTCCTTTCTAAACATGATTCTTTATCCTTTGTTGTTCTGGTATACTTATTTTGGATTGATGTGTTGTGCTTCAGTAGGTTTCTTTGAATCATCATCCTCCCTTTGTTCAGGTTACATTATCACTTTTCCACTTCGTGTTGTAATGATGCTCATGCTTTTCTTAGGATTTGGAACTGTTTGTGATGGGAGTTTTCCTTGATTTTTGGTTATATTATCCATAAGTCTAACAAATTTATTGTCTAAATTTTTCATTTTCCTCTTTAGATCTTCAATATATATTTCTTGGTGGTTCCTATGATAAATTTTTGAAGGTTGTTCATATGGTTTCTATTGGTATGGTTGTTTATAGGGTTGTTGAAATAATGAAGGATTCTGGTATTGCTGTTGCTGGAATGGAGGTTGATTTTTGTATTGATTTTAAAATAGATGCCTATCCACGTTATATCAGAATCTATATCCTTGTTGGGGTTGACATGGTTTATTTGACTAGATTTTCCTTTCTTGATTGGCAACTGCACAATATTCAGTCCCCTGCACTTCTGGACATTGATCAGTGTAATGATAACTAGAAGATCATAATCCACATACCTGATTTGGGCCTTGTTGTTCCTTCACTTTGTTCACAACAAGTTTTCTCATCACACTAGTTATTTAATTAAGTGTTTCTTCAAGAAAGGGTGAGGTTGAATCCAAAGTTCTTACCTCATGGATTCCTCTATTGCTCATACCTCTATTTCCAAATTACTGTGAGTTTTACACAATCTTCTCAATCAGGCTTCTGACATCTGCTGGTGACTTGTTGATAAAGGCTCCTATGGATAAGGCATCTATTAAATTGTGATCCTTGTCGAGTAATCCTTAGTATAAGAGAAAAAGAAACTATTCTCTTCCATTTTTTAGTGTGGGCAACTTGCACAGAGTTTCTTGAAACATTCCCAGTATTCGTAGAGAGTCTCTCCAGTCTATTGATGTATGACATAAATCTCATTTTTAATTGTTGTGCTCCGAGATGTAGGGAATAATCATTACAATAATATTCTTTTGATATCTTCCCAATAATTTATGTCCCATGGTTGGAGATTGTACATCCATTCTTTTGTTGCTCCCCCATGTGAGAAGGAAAATTCCCTCTAGTTTACTTGATCTTCTGTGACTCCTCAAGGACTGAAGTTGGAGCAGACAATGGTAAACTCTGGGATGTGTCGATTTGGGTCTTCAACTACAAGACCATGAAATTTTGGTATCGCTTGAATCGTATTAATTCATAGATAATAAATAAGTTTCTATGTTAGGGATAGTGAGTTTGTAATTTTTATTGGCTAATTGAGGTGTGCAGAGATCACATAGAGTTTTGTTGGGATTATTTGCCATTATTTTAGGTTCAGAGTGATCACTAAAAGTATCCCTTGAATTAGTGAGGTGTATTTATTCAAAGTCTATTTGAAAATTTTGTTTTCTAAATTGGGTTATTATATGATCAATTTTAGGATCAAATTCAATTAAGGGGTTATTAGAACTACGGATCATTCAATTTTTTTTAGTTTTTTTTGTATTTAGGCACTTCCTCCCTGGAAACGATGCCAAGTTTTCAAAAATTACTTTCATGGGGTTTGGAAAAAAGAAATTATTTACTATTTTAAATTTTTTTATAGTGGTTAACCTAGGTTGTCTCTCAATTAGGAGTGCACAGAAAATAGTGTGTCACTTTTTAACTAGAGAAAATGGTAGGTATTTTTGAAATTGATTGATTTTGAAATCAAAGAGAGAAACAAAACAAAATAACAAATTAAGGAAGAGATTCAAGACAAATATGGAATGTAATTGATTTTAAAAACTATATTATGAGATGGGTGATTGATTTGGTGTTAGTTTAATAATTTCAATACTATCCTTGTTCCATTTTATTCAATCCTCTTCTGCTATGTTTGTTTAAGTGAGATTCCATAATTACATCAACTCACTTCTCTGGTTAAATAGTTATGATAAGAATTGAACTTAAAAAAATCTAGTTTGGTTTAAACTTCTTCCAGTGTGTGATATATTTGTATTAAATACCCCCAATTATCTTAGGCAATTCCCAATCGGGTATTGTTTATCCTAAATAATCATGAATATTTACCACCCCTCCCACACGTACTAGTGATCACCAAGTACTTAAACATTATGACCTGATCATAATCTATCGAATATAGACCATAAACTAATGGATAAGGATAAATGATCATTTATGAAATCAATAATAACAATATAATATAAAATTGAATACGATCACATAAGATAATATATACTATTTTTATAATTTGAAAACAACTTTGCAGAAGAGAGAGAGTTTTATTCAATCAAATGTAAGAACTAAAAGCATTAAAAATTTAAAACCTTCCATCCCAAATCATCTCATATGTTTACCCCACCATGGTAAGGGTAATTGAGAATAATTAGGAAGATGAAGGTATTACAAAAATAAGATGAAAAAGAAGTGAAAACAAAGAACATATTTCTCTCATACAGATTCATTCCTCTAGAAGTTCATCTTCGATTCTACTACCCTATACTAAAATCAGGCCATGTTACCTTCTGTTAAGATCTTATAAATAGAGTTTACCATCTATCCATGATGTTTTATGTAATTTGGAGTTGTGTGGAATGAGTTATGTTCGAATTAGTAGACCTGACTTTTTATGGCTAGCAATCACTATTCCACAAACCAAACTTTGACCGGATTAAGGGAAACATAAATCAACCAATTTCTCCATGAAATTTAAATTGAATATTACTCGTCAGGGTTTCTTTCAAACCCAGCTAGAATCATCCATTTTTATGGTCGGTAGTCTGAGATATGGATCATTGAATGAGTCATGGTCTATTATGCTGGCCAGAATAAGTGTTCACATTGACCGATTATGTTTGGCCTGTTAGAGTTCCAATTGGAACTTGGTCTAGGAGAAATTTTGTACAAAACGAACCATGTAATCCTAAAAAAAGTAATCACATTAATGGGATGAATATTCATGGAGTTATTCAAAAAATACAGAAGAAATATAAAACTGTTAAATGTCCAGAATTAGACAATTTTTACACTTAAGATCAAAGCTCACCAAAAGTCATAAAATAATGAAAATAAGATGAAATTTATTAATGAAAGGGGATTAAATTATTTAAAAACATATGTAGAAATATTAAAATATTATCTCTATCAGATTAGAAAAGCCTCAAGTATATATTCAGAAAGAAAGAGTTTAACATGAACCAACGAAGATTGTTGGAGCTGATTAAAGACTATGACTTCTCAACACATTACCACCCAAGAAAGATAACATGGTGGAGAGATGATCTATGAAGAAAGGACCCAACTACTATTTAGTTGATGATAATTTAAAATGATCCAATCTTCTTAGATTTTATGATGATGGAAAAGGGAATTATAAATAGGGGAACTTCATCAATCCTTTCACAAATTATTTCTCAACCATCTATTTTGGAAACTTTAATGGATTATGCAAAGGATGATTTGAGAATTCTGAAGAAAGTGGAAACTATCATAAAAGGGAAATACTTAGATTTCAATGTTAATGAAGAACAAATTGTTATATTTGGGTCAATACTATCTATTTTATCAAATCCAGAGTTAAAGAATGAACTTTTTGATGATGCACATCGTTCAATTTTCTCAATTGACCCAGGAAACACAAAGATGTATCGAGATCTCTCAGAGCTTGATTTTGGAGATAAAATGAAGGAGGATATCACTGATTATACATCAAACTTCCTGGTAGGTCATCAATTGAAGGATGGGAGGCATAATTCTAAGGGGATGATGCAACCATTACCCATAAAAACATAGAAATGAGAGAACATCACCATGGACTTTGTCACTAGATTTCTAAAGGCATCCAATGAAAAAAATGATATCTAGGTTTTTGTGGATCATCTTACAAAGACTGCACACTTCATTGAAATTTGATAGGATTTATCATTGGATCAACAAGCACAAATATACATCAATGAAATGGTAAGACATCATGGAGTTCCACTGTCAATTATATCCGATCCAGATCCAAGATTCACCTACATGTTCTAGAGCAGTCACCAACATGCTCTGAATACTTAGCTGAACTTTAGTATGACTTATCATCCTCAACATTAAGGCCAATCTGAGCAGACTATGAAAATACTTTAGGACATATTGAGATATTGATCAATGTACTTCAAAGGAGGATGTGATCAACATATTCCTCTTCTTGAGTTCTCTTACAACAACAATTTCACTCAAGCATCCAAATGGATCCTTATGAAGCCCTTTATAGGGAGAGGTGTAGAACAACATCATGTTGGGATGAAGTTGGGTGGGGATAACTCCTAGGTCTATAAATGGTTAAATAAATATTGGAGAAGGTTAAGACCATCCAAAAACACATTAAAGCAACTTAGAGTCGATAAAAGAGCTATGATGATAATCATCGAGAAGACCTAGAGTTTGATGTTGGAGACATTGTATTCCTCCACATATCACCATGGAAGAGAGTTATGATATTTGGGAATAAGGTAATGGTTAGTCCAAGGTACAATAGCCCTTTTTAGATCCTTGATCACAATGGAGGAGTGTCCTATCTACTAGCACACGCACCAAAACTATCTCAAGACATGATGATTTCCATGTATCACTATTGAGGAAATAAATTCCTAACCCATCACATGAACTCAATGCAGTGGTGGTACCATTGGAGAATTACCTTTCCTTTTAAGAGAGGTCGATGAAGATCTTATATCGTAGGGAAAAAGTTCTTCTAAATAAGACAATATCCCTCATCAAGGTGTTGTGGAGAAATTTTTTTTTTTGAAGAATAAATGTGGGAATCAGAGGAAATAATGAAGCAGAGTTACCCTCTTCTGTTTTAGTGCGGGAAAAGGAAATTTCAAGGGTGAAATTTCTTAAGATGGGAAGATTGTAACGACCCAAAATTTCATTAAATAAAGTTTATCTTGAACTAAATATATATATTATTATGTAAAATGGTTATATAAGACATATCAACTTCCTGGGTTTTATGTTTTTGGATCTTAAAATACCATTAATAACTGTTACCATTGGTAATATAGCCATTGAACAGTGATCACATGATTAGTATAAATATATGCCTTTATCAAATCCAATTTACTTAGACAGAGGAAGTGATGGCCTCATCCAGTAGAATTTCTCCATACGATGCCCAATTTTTGGATCTCGGAATGGAGTTAGAGTCACTGGGATTCACTCTTGACAAATCCCATCCATGGTTCAATATGTTAAGTTTGAATGGAACTTCCTACAGGAGAAGTGGAAGTCAATAGGGATTACCACTCGAGCGATGTTATCCACGATGCACCAAGATTCATTCACCATCAGACACCTTAACCTTAGTTATTAGGTGGGTTTTATAAGGGGTTAGATAACAAGACCCTATAACTATGATTATGTGCATTTGTTTTCTATAAAGAATATACAATCATTTTATTATTGTTACTTTGTAAATGGTTTTTAAAACACAAATAGTATTTTTAGTTAATATTTAAATTCAATTAAGAAATATATTTTGATGAATTAATGGATTGTTGAATTAAATATTATTTTAATAAAATAATATTACTAAATTAATTTTTATTAAATATAAATTATTGTACTATTTTTATGAATACAATGGTAATTTTTATTATGGTTTGAAAGCTGTTTTTATATTCAAAACCCATGAATTTTCGATAAATGTTAGTTTTTATTTTAAAAGTAAAAAAGTTCACATATTTAAAAAAATTATTGAGATAAAATGAATATTATTTTCGGATTCTGGATGTTGAAATTATCTAACAGTAAATTTTTCGTAATTTTATGTGACAGTTGAATTTTTTGGTAAAAATTAAATACAGTTTTAATATATAATGTGTTTATGACATCATATTTACACAATAGCTATGTAATAAAATAAAATAAAAGGTATATTCTTAGAATATATTATTTAACATTAAAATAATGTTATTATATAGTTTTTTGATTAATTTTATGGTGCCTTAGTGGACCCTCTAAGACTTATAAAATACTTTTTCATTTTAAATTGATTTCCTTGAGAGTGTGACTCACCTACACATAAGTAAGCCTAATATTTTAATAATCTCATCCATTAGACATATAAAATAATTTTTTCCACTCCAAATTGGAAAAACTAATGGGTAAAAACCATGTGAAGGTTTGTGGTTTTGATTAGTTTAACATGTAGTGTCCAAAATCGAAATAATAAAGAAGTCCCTCTCCTTTGATATATAAACCCACTCAATATCCCATTCCTCTTCACTAAAACCATTTAGATCTCTAACAACTTCCAAAATCCTCTTTCTATAATCCTCCCAAGGATCCCCAATCTCCAAATAAGACTATATCAAGCCTCTCCCACGCCTTTGGGATCACACTTCCATGTAAGGAATCCTCACATTCCATCCTTCTTTATTTATGTCCATGTTTTCATATATTGTTATTCCTTTCTATTTTCAAATAAAAATGTTGGGGGTATGATTTAAAGCCTCCCCTATACTTCCCTCTTTTTTTTGAATGATGATATTTCACTTTCACTCTCATTAATGCCTCCCATGTACACCAATTACCATGCCGAAATTCCAAAAGAGATTTCTCTATCCTCATTTACATTCAAGCAATTCGTTTATATTATGAATCTAAATTCCATTACATATATTGGGATATTATGTTCCAGGACCACCCTTATCGTCTATTTAATGAATAAATAATGATATACCCTTTTCTCTCTCATCATCCCATTTTACGATTTCTATTTTACGTCGTTATGCTGTCGATGTTACACCAAAATTTCCCGTGCCAAAATCATCATGTAAGTGAATACCATACCCATTTCTCTATAAGGGTTATTAATATTTATGCACATGAAAAAGTTTAGTGAGGAGTTAAATTTATGTATTCCACATCTCTTATTCGTGGAATAAATTATGATTTTTAATGAATCCATTTATATGATCTATGTGGCACACTTATGCATGAAATGAAATGATTAAAAAGGGTGCACCCTGATAGTGCTCCAATGAATTGGGTAAATAATAGTATCATGATACATCAAGTGCAATGAGTATTTACACATTCTAATTCAATTTAAATGAGGTTTTACTCGTGCTCTATGTGAAATGATCCTTGGATCATGCTAATATCATGTTAAATGTTGTTGACACATTTCCACGTTAAGAAAATCATGTTATATCATGACTTTGTGCTCATGTTTCTATTATTCTCCATTGATATGCCTATTGACTAATGTATATTTTATAATTCATGTTATGCCTTGTTTAATCCATTACAGGGCTTTATATCTCAGCCTTTTCTTATGTATGTCCTTAGGTTATCCCATGAAAGGCTATGTACAAAGGACTATTGTGGTCATGTAAAAGAAGTTTTAAATAATGATATTGTATTTATGTATTAAGTCGTCTTCAAATGTTCCTAATTTCCCATGACACTAGACATATCAATCCTCAGAGTTGTCTTAAGTGTAATTTTATGTAATAAATAATGTTTAAATATGTAATAAAGAGTAGGGTTTTTATAATATTTATTCAATAGTCAAATTGGGGCATTGCATGGTGACATGGCTGTATAAAAAATTTATGAATATCAGTATGTTATGACATAATTCTATAACAAAAAGGGAACAAGGTCCATGGAAAAATATATATCAGGAATCAATGCTCCGAATCGTTTGAAAAAATCCCAATAAACCCATTCCAACATCTAAGTGTAGATTACATGTTTCCTATCAATCAAATTGAAAGGATAGAACCAAATCCAAGAACACATCTAGTGACATCCATATTGTCTGTTTTGTCAATTGAGCCTGAGAACATAGTAGAAATTGTTGATCTACTAATAAATGGTGAAATATTAAATGGATAAGTCTTAATTTCACCAACCAAACATCATTAGGTCTTTGATTCATTATTCTAGAAAGAAGAAGTTATCACATTAGTATATGAAGACATGGATTTTGATTCCCAAACCATCATTTTCTCTTCAATTATCTAGGAAGACACTTCATCATTAGTAGGGTCAAAATGGTTGCCTTTTCATCAGGGTGTCCAAATACGGAATCCTACCCTCGCTCTAAAAGACTTGATTCAACACTTACCCTTCAAGAATAAATTTATTGGGTAACACACGTGGAAGAAGACAAAGAAGATCTCAAGGACACCACTCTAGCATTTGAGGAAGGCATCTCAACCACTACGGATGAGCTCAGAGAAATAAAGCGGGGTAAAAAAGAAGATCCACATCCCACTTTAATTAGAGATACCTTGACTTATGAAGATAAATAGGTGTATACTTCATTTATAAAGAAACATGTAGGGGTATTTTCTTGTAACTATACATAAATTCTAGGTCCTGACCCCAATATAACTACCCATTGTTTTGTTTTTCCAAAATATCATCGAGGATTTTAGAAGGCAGCAATAAGAACACACGCAACTCATGCCTCTAAAATTGATGCTGAAGTCAAAACCATTATCAAATATGACTTCATCAGAGAGCTGGAATATCCCAAATGGATTGACAACATTGTCATTGGGAAAAATAATAATGTAAAAAATAAATGCTTTCATCGATTTCATAGATCTTAACCGTCATTATCCCATGGATGACTTTTTAGTTCCAATCATAGAACTTTTGATTGAAGAAATAGCTGGATACGAAGGTCTCTCTTCCATGGATGTATACTTTGGGTATAATTTTTTTTAATTTCCCTAGAAGATAAAGAATCTACATTTTTTATAGTTCCTCAAGGTATATTTTTCTATCAAGAAATTCCCTTTGGCTTGAAGAATGTTGGTGCAACATATCAACATGAAATGAATAATATTTTTAAAACCTTATCAGGGGTATTTATTTAATTCTATGTAGATTATATATTTTTTAAGTCTAGAAAACATTCTGATAACATGGCTGATCTAGAGACCATATTCATAAAGATTTGGAAACATAATTTGAAGATGAACCCCTTGAAATGCACTTTCTGTGTAACCTTGGAAAAAATTATTAGTTTTGTTGTACTCCATCATCGTATCTCTGTTCATCCTGAGAAGACTAAGGCCATACTTGGTATGTCACATCATCGAAACTTGACCAAATTTATAGTACTTCAAGGAAACGTTTCATATATCTGGTGCATCATAGAAAATTTGGAAGGCAAGTGTTTCCCCTACCCCAGATTAATGAATAAGGGAGTCACTTATCAATGGAACAATGACTTCCAAGAGGCATTTGATACCATAAAAATATATATATTGAGACCACCAATATTAATAACACGTATTTAAGGAAAAACACTCATTTTCTATGTGACATATTTTGAATGTTCACTGGGTTCTTTATTTTTACATAAGAATGATGTTGAGAATGAAAACAACCTTTATTATCTTAGTTGAACAATTTTTGATGTAGAGACTTGATATTCAATTATCAAGAAGTTCTAAATTGCATTAATATTTGAATTTCAAAAGAAGAGGAAATACCTATAGAAACATGAGGTCCACTTGGTATCTCATAATAACCAGCTTAAATTAATCCTTAGTCATCCTATGCTAAAATGGACATTTGGCATAGTGGGAAGTTATTCTGCAATAGTTTGATATACAGTTTATATCTCAAAAAGTAGTAAAAGGCCAAGATTTACCAGATTTACTTACCGAGTACCCATCTATGGATGAGATAGTTTTGAATACTGAATTTCAAGATGCATAAATATTCTCTATTTAAGAATGTCCCTAAATTTAGGAAATGTACTTTAATGGTGATTCTGGAAGTCCAATAGGGAAGCGAACGAAAGACCCTAAAATCATCAAATTTGGATTATGAATTGTTCTTATATCTCCAGAGAAGGCAATATTTCCATATTAATTTCTATTAATGGAAGGTGATACCAGAATAATTTCAAGCTCACATTGCAGGCCTGGAATTAGCACTCCAAGTACTAGTGGACTACCTAGAGGTATAGGGTGATTCATAATTGATAATAAAACAAATAAATGGGGATTAACACATTAGAAAATAAAAATTATAACCTATGTTTGATTATATGTTAGATTTAATGGATGAATTTCCCTAAGATCAAACATTGTATTATATCTCAGGTCACAAAATTCCTAAGATGACGTGTTGGAAAATGCAGCCACATCCCCAGAAATCCAAATAAGGATGAAACGGTCATTATAATTTATCATCGTCAAGTAGAGTACCTTTTGTTTAAATAAGAATTGAGGAAATGAATTAAATCATTCCCATTTCTTGTCCATATGGTCATTCCATAGGCTCGATGACACCCACTAAATAATATCTCTAAAATGGGGTACTTCTACTAGACAAAATTAAAAGGGAATAGATTCAGTGATGAGAAGTTAATTTCACACTACATGATGGTCTATATCATCAGAAGATCCTTTATATTGGATGATTCGATGGAATTATTTTTATATACATTTATGGGGATGAAACCACAGATGTCATGAAAGAAGTACATGCAAGAGGTTATGGTGCTTACTAGTCTAGGTATAAGCATTTTGTTCAAATCTGATGGCTTGGATAATTTTGGGATTTAATGACACAAGATTGAAAAAATTTCACTAAGATGTGTCATCCTTTCCAGGTACATGCCAACTTCATTCATTAACCCCCAGAGTTTCTACATACAACTAAATACTCCTATTAATTTTCTACATGTATAATGGATGTAGTATGACCTCATCGTCTAGATACAACTAATAAGTTCAAGTATTTTCTTACTACTACTGATTTCATCTCTAAATGGGATGAGGAAATACCTCTTAAAGAAGTTCGGGCCAAAATTAGTGTTATTTTTTTCAAAACTTAAATCATTACCAAATTTGGTGTCCCTCAAACCATATTGACAGGAAACAACACGAATTTCTATTTTGGTGAGGTAAATAAGTTATATCATGAGAACAATATCAAATCCAAACATTCATCTCACTATCATGAAGCAGCCAATGGAGAGATATAGGATTAAAATAAGAACCTATCAAATATACTCCAGAAAATGGTAGATAAAGATAAGAAATATTGTCATGATAACCTTTTTCAAGATTTATGGGAATATCATACTAATACCTATACTTCCACGTGGGAAAATCCATTCTTTTTGGTGTACAGAACATAAGGATTTTTTCGTATTGAAATTAAATTTCCTTCACTTCGAGTTTCCATATGTGATCAGTTATCTATAGAAGAGAAGTCTCAGAAGAAATTTTATGATCTGGAATGATTAGATGAATTGAGAGTGCATACCATGCATCACATGGAAGTATATTAGAACAAAAAAACTAGGTATTTTAAGAATAAAGTTTACCTCCACTCATTTGTTCAAGGAGATTTGGTATTAGTCCTCATGACTTTGATGATACCAAGAAAGAAGAATCTAAGTATTGAGCCATTGTGGGAAGTATCTTTTTCCATATATAAGTTCTAATCAAATAGATCTTATTCCCTAATATCAATGGATGGAAAACTTATTACAACTCCATACAATGAAATATTCATGAATAAATACAATTTGTGAACACATGGAGTAACATATTAGTTGCAAGACACTATACAACATAATAACCTAATCTGTCCATGTTGCGTGATGTTAAAATGCATAGCATATTTTTCCTTATCGCATGACATTAAAACACAAAGAAATCATTTTTCATCATAGTGACAAATTAAACTATATAGTTAATGTTTTTTTAATTTATTGTCAATAAATCCCCCAAGATACCACAAATTAGCATTCCTTGAGGTTCATTAAAAAAGTTATTACCTTTCATGAGAAATACTTACTCACATTATTGATAATCCATAGTGGCACATGAGTCCCATTTCTACCAATGTTTTAATAAGATCTACGTAGAGAACCCTTTTTATGAACTATGTATAACATGATTCTCGTTTTTAATGAGATATGTAGAGATGCCTAGATCTCCAATATTGGGACCAACCAGAACCAGAATAAATTTATTTCCCATTTTCCTCATGTATATGAACCAAATATATAGATAGAACTCTTTTAGAATACTGGGATAAATCTTCATACCATATTGTCTCTTAAGATTAACCATTATTCAAGAATGTATTAAAACCCCACATCTCTCACATCAAAGTCAATTGTTGTGGGGAATGATTTAATCATGAACAATGATTGTCTTGATTTACATTTCAATGAGATATGTAGAGGCGCCTAGATCTCCAATATTGGGCCCATCCATGACCATAAAAAATCCCTCTTTCCTACGTCATAATGTGGTTGATATGGGGAACAATATCAAGAACTATGTGTGGCTTGATTATTGATTTAGCATGATACATAGTGACACCTGGGTCATATTCTCTGGTCTAGCCACAATATTTATTTTCATTTCTGAATCACTTAATATCCTCACTACATGACTCTAAACTGCACAACTTCATGTCATAGCTGCCTGAAATTAACTTGCAAAGTACCCAAAACAACTACATATGGATTGATGCTAATCCCATTGAGATACAAAGTGAACACTAAGCCTTAGCTCTAAGTCCCAACCACAAAAAATAGTTTTTACCACTCTTAGACATACATTAACAATCTATATGTGAGTCTTCATTTTGGGTCCTCTCCTTAGAGATCCCAGTAAAGAAACAAAATGTATTCCCATTATATATATGATTCGTATATATACGAAACTCCAAAGTCATGGCCAATTTTGATTAAAATAGTTTTCATGTGCATTGAACATTGCACCTTTCATATTTCACACCCTTAATCTTGAATACTTTCAGATCATCATAATATTTATTCAGTTTATAGAGGCATAATTTCTGATACTTGAGAACTCTTTTGCCTAACTATGTAGTATATGAACCTAGGTGGCCTTGCATAAGTTTCCTACACAACAGGCATGCAAAAAAAAAAGG
The DNA here is from genome assembly GCA_963277665.1 of Viscum album. Classification (NCBI taxonomy): domain Eukaryota; kingdom Viridiplantae; phylum Streptophyta; class Magnoliopsida; order Santalales; family Viscaceae; genus Viscum; species Viscum album. The sequence continues at coordinate 1,044,348,048 of OY728125.1, forward strand.
ATTCCATAGTTTGGATATGAAACACATGCCCCATTTGTCCAACATAATACAACCCTTGTAACAGGTTTTGTCAAAAAGCGGTAACATCATTCTTGGTAAAATTATCCCCTGTCCCCTTCAAACCTTGATGAAAATATACCTGAATCCTTATTTTTAATCCATTATCCATTTTATATTTTTCTCATATCCCTTCTCTCGACCTGAAAGCCTCTATGCTTAGGGTTTACACATTCTATGATTCCATATGTTCAAATCATATTGAAATAACCTTGTATCATTTGATCACATATCCTTCATTGTTCCAATTACATTTCAATCCTAGTCATATAACCTAAAACTACATACACCGTACTTCCTAGGTTTGTGTCAAAGCTTCATAGAAATCCTATTCCCCAGATTCATTGGAAATCATGACTGGAAATACTATTTCGGTATTCATGTACTTTTATCAATAAAACTATATGCTTGGGAAAATCTGAATCTCCCTAAACTTTCATCAAATTTTAACAATAAAATGTCAAATTATTAAGAGCTCCTTTACCTTACTATGTAGTATGTTCCCCTAGTGGTCTGCCATAAAATTTGCCTACATAATGGGCCTGTCAGTAAATAGATGCCATTGTTTTCCTATACAGTAAATTTCCTAGTCCAACCTGCATATTACATACCCCATAGTAGGGTTTTCAATTAGTGGTAACTTCATTAATAGATGAGACATCTTTTTTAGAACATTGTCCCCTTTTTTCCCATGTCATTTTTTTATCTGGAAATTCCAAAATCACAGTTTACATTTTTTTCCTTTTCTATACCTGAATATGGTAGCATGTCTCTAGAAAAATTACCCAGAAATTGAAGATTCAAAATTTTTTAGTGATAAAGACCCTAAATTAAGGCCCCATAACGTCCTTAGTGTATGGATTTAGACTACAAAATATACTATTTAAAATAAAATCCATTAATTTACTGACTACGTGACTTTAAACTACATAGTATAATGTCCTTGTTGCATGAGTCTAAACATCACAACCCCTCTAATGTCCTTGTTGCATGACATTAAACTGCACAAAACAATTACAGAAAGTCCCATTTATGAACAATTTTAACCATTATTCACATATATCATCTTTGTGTAGGAATGGTTTTCCCAATTCATAGCCTATGATGGAAATAATTCCCCCTTCATTATCATGTATCTTTCCTTAGCTAAGCCATCCACTATGGCCTTGAGGCATCCAAATCTTAAATCCATTTTTCAATCAGCAATAAAATGTCACAATTATGAAGAGCTCCTTTAACTAACTATGCATCACATGCACCAATTGAACTTGCATAAAATTCACCTATATAATGGGCTTTTTATTCAAAGGATACAATTATTTGGATATATAGAACATGCCCTAGTTGGACCTACATAATATAGATCCCAAAATGGGTTTTTCAAGAAATGGTAACTTTTTTCTGGGAAGAGACCTCCTCTATTTCTATAATTCAAATTTTAGATTTGGTGAACATAAAAATTATGACTCAAGATTACACTTGGAAGTATACAAAAAATATCGAGACATTCCAAACCATCAAAGCCTTTTTAGGGTTCAAATATGAAAATTAATTGGCAATGTTTTTTGACCTAAAACACTAGAATTATTATTCCAACATGCCAGACTTTAAAATTCCAATAAAAAGATACATAGTACTCACCAGGTTGATAACCTCAAAGGGAACCCGGGTCAAAAGTTGAGTCTCATCTCACTAGAACGACATTTTTATAGTTTAGGAAATATTAAGAAATAAAAATTCAAAAGTTACCATGTTTTTGGGGTTGTCTATATAACCCTTGTATGAAAATAGAACTATTCTCCCTAGGCCCATTAGATTAAGTAAATATTTGATCACCCTCGTTCCTTTTATAGTAATTATGATTATCTCACATAAATGTTTCATGTTATAAGAAAATAACATTTAATATTAAACTATAAAAAGAAATAAAGAATTAAAATGATTGGAGATATAATTATTTTCATTCATATGGTAAAATTAGAGGAAGGTCCAAAGAATCAAGACTCTCTATCTTGTATTAAAAGAAACTCTTGTTTTGACTCTACATATGTTGAACAACTTCATGAGCTTTATTAGATGCAGGCTAAAGCTGAGACAATTCAGAAAATTCAGCATCTTTATCTTCACAAAGTGATTATTTGGAAGTTGCAATTCCACTTTTCTCTTCCAAATGGGTTTCTACCAATGTTGGGTTCAATTTATCAGTCTTGTTGCGAACAAAATCCATTTCCTATTAAAGATGTATCATCTCCTTCATTGCCTCTTTATGTTTTTGGCCTAATTATATCAACCTACTACTATGGTTGGCCTCTGCCTCAACTACTGCGGCTTGGAAACTCTCAAGATTAATAATTATTTTATCCATTTCAATATTTTTTCACTGCTTATATTCTTTCTCCTATCAGTGAGTGGTTTCATTCAAGGCATTTTAAACTGGGAGATAATTAAATCCACCAAATCCTAATATGAAAAATAGTGCTGGGGGTTTTCTAAAATGGGAGGGAAGCACATCTAATGGATTCTCAAAAATTATCTTCCAAGTATGTTGCATTATATCTTTACAGACCATGCCAAGAGAAACTTGCACCTATAAATCTGAATCTGAGTCACTACTATCGGGAAGAATGTACTCTAGAATCAAATCACAAAGAGAGGTGACTTGAAATGCTTCTTTCAAAATAGTAGGTGCTTCATCTTCCATTATTTGTTTATCCAATGCATGAGATTCACATTCAGACTCAATCATGGGAGCCGATAACCATAAATGGTTGATTGGAATGATTTTTAGCTTCAAGATTATAGCAATTGAAAATAATTATTAAGATATTAGATGAAAGTTACCCAGTAATAAGTTCAATACTTGAGTAGATTCCTCCTCAGTATTCCTGATTTTAGTAGTTCGAGTAAGTATTTGTTGGGGAGGAACATTCTATTGTGCTTTCATAGTCTCTATAACCATAGAATCTGGACCATCTCCAAATGTTGAATTTTTATTTGGTTTCTCTTCAACATTAACAAAAAAACAGTTGAGTGGGATTACTTATTCTTGATGTAATTCACAATGTTGTAAGCAGATAAAGCTATATGATTTGAGTTTTAGTGTGAATTATCAAATAAAAGAATGATTACGCATGAAAAATGAAATAATGAGAACTTACATCATTTCAATTCCTTATGTAAGTTTCCAAACTCCTTGTTGGAAGTTGGAATATCAATGTTTGGATTAAGGGTATCCATTATTTTAGTGTATACAACTTTTTATGTTATACTATCCTCACCATTTCAGGTATAAAAAAAATGTTGTTCAATTCCCAAATTGACTCTAATGACATTTTCTTTTATCAATTCTTCAACTAGTGTAATGTCATAAGGTCTTTCCATGTCCTGATTAGTACTGGTATCTTCTTTATATTACTTAAGATCCTCATTCCATCCATCTGGAGAAATTAGAATATCTGCATTTATTATCGCAAGATCAATTTTCATGGGAAATTGATCTAAGATATCATGTAGAAAATAATGTTAGAAACAATATATAATACTTATAAGAAATTCATTTGATATTACCATGAACCTTTTTTCTCCCTATAGATATAGAAGAAGATGTATCCAAATTCCTTGGTACTTCATCTGTTAATGTAATAAATTGATTAGCCGAAATTTTTGCTCATCCTGGAGTTTCCTTCTCTTTCCTTGAAGGACCGGGTTTTAATCCCTTAGGAGAAGAAAGAGTTATAGATCCTATGATAAGATTAACATGGTCACCATGGTGTATCAAGGGTGTCAAAATACTAGAGGATAACATGAATAATATATTTTTTGATGTACACTTTGGATTAATCTCAATGATTTCATACGATTATTTATATAAGACAATGGAGAGATTGAAATACTTCTCTTAGCAGTAGAAACCCATAGTAGGAGTAGAGTATTTTCTATTTCCATCACATCCATCATAGTTTTCCCACCTAGATAAAGTCTTCGAGACCTGGGGGTTTCATCCAAGGTATCAATAGGGGTGGTCGTGGGTCTGTATTTCAGTGACTTGAGAACCTTTACTGATCTTCCTTCTCTAATTTCAAGATGAAAAATGAAATCTCATTATTATTAATAATGGTGAATGATGAAGTATAATTGAAACCAAATAAAAGAGAAATACATTCTCAGAATTATCATAAATGTCCCATTCCTCTTCAAGGTGAAAAGTTACCCCTTTACGTATCCCTTGATCCATCATATCAGATTCTCATTTTGAGGAGGGTACTTGGTTATTAGTTGCATATATAAAGGTATCTAGATCCACAATATGCTCTCTACTTTATCTAAATTAATATTCAGATGAAAATCAGAAGGTTCTTTAATATCACCCACATATGGTATTCGAAGGCCATATTGGAGGATTTCCCATGCATCTCTGAGTTCACAAGTTAATCTTTTTGAGTTTTTAATAGCTAAAGGTCATACATAATTATATTTTAATGAGGTTGGGTGTGTAGAAAATTCAACACCCTCTGATTAGAAGGCCTATCCCAACCTCTATTCTTCTTTAGAAGAATCAGAAAATAAGAGACCAATATCTTTTTGATGATGGATAGTAGACTGCCTCAGTTCTGGAGGTATTTTTTCTTAGCCTTAGTATTCTTGGTTCATCTTATGTAGTGTTTTTTTGAAGGTTCTGAATCTTATAATGCCTATGAATCATATTTTGATTTAGATCTTTTACCACGTTTTCTACACACAACAGTTGTCGTGGATGCAACTTGATATATTCCATTTGTTAAAGCCCCGTGAGGGTATGAAGTAGGCAAAGATTTGGAATATCCATCCTATAGTCCAATTGATTCATCTAATAGATTAAACAAAATTGATAATTTGGATGTATCTAAATCCATAATAATACACAATTTTCAGGATACCATTGGATGTTTCTCCCGTCTAACGTATGTGGGAGGAAAAATGATTGAATGTTGAAGTCATTTTAACATGAGGGGGAACCGATAAGGGGCATAAGAATCATAGATTATTTCACCATCAATCAAGGTTGATAACATGCTGTCCCTGAATTCCATCGTATAGGCCCTCAACTTGTAATTTTCTTCATTACCATCATCAAAAAATGTTACAGTGGGTGGGATACCAAAAGGAAACAAGGTGAATTCCTCTAACGCATTCAGTGCCATTAACACTACATCAGGTTTCAGATTCAAAGCTTGAATCTTAGATACTTCTATAATAATGGGGTAAATCGACCATTGGGGACTTTGACTAAATTCAACCCCAAATATTAACAAAGGTGTGCTGCAATGGATCCCCAAAATACTTGAAATGGTCCTTCAAGTCTAAATAGAGCCTTCCCAATGTAAAAACATAGTAGGGATTGATAGATTCATTATAATACAAGGGTTTCTTGACCCCATATATTTCCCTTCTACAAATTTAGCTGTAATAACAAATTTCCATGGACTTACACCATCGCTGGACTCATGGATTAGAAGAAATTAAATGCTTAGATACATGTCATGGAAGCCGACTAAGTGTAAATTTGCATCAATATTGAATTGAATTTATAACCCCAATACTTTTAGTGACCTCTTTGTAATGTGGGATTGTATGTACCTAAAATACCCTTATTATCTATAGTTGGAAAATATGGTAGGACATCCATAGGTGGTACCTTTATCATTCCGTGGTTCTAAAAAATATTCCATTCACACTCTTGCAACAATATCATCTCAATAGTGAAGACACTTCCTTTTATTTTCAAAAATACTTTTTCTATATTGAGTACTTTGTGAGACAATTGTGGCGTCTTGGTAATGTCACCCCATGTTTTTACTGGTGGAATGAATTCATCATTCATCTTCCGAAGTACATGAATCCCTAATATTTGATAGACATCGCGTATGCTAATGCCTGCCTCACTTTACATCAAGTGGAAAGAATTTTTTTTTATACTACCTCAGCTCAACAATTTAGGAATGACGTTATCTTTGTATACATATGTATTTCTTATCCATACAGCTTCATATATCTAGACATCATTTAGTTACCTCCTAAATTATGCACAAGTCCAACGTACCCAAAACTCCCACATCCATTCAAGTTTAACTCCACCAGAACAAGGGTCATAGTATTCCTTCCAACCATTATACTGATTTGTTTTTGAAGCATTAATGGTTTAATCATAATAATGAAAATTTGGATCTACAACATGAACTTTCATATCAGCGGTACAACCAAAATGGTTTAGGATGCATCCAATAGGGACTATTCCCTCATGAAACGACATACCCTTTGCAGTGATATTCATAAAATGATAGTTACAGTATTGGACTAACCAAGTATTTGTAATGTTTCTCTTATAAGCCATAATGTGGTAATTTTCAAAAACTGGTGACCATATAGAGGTAGATAGTGGAATCATGGATATTAACATTAATATGGAATCAATCCTTTCACCAACCCAGGTATGGTACTCTCAAAACTTTCATAATACTCTTGTCCAACAATTTTCATCATCTCATTTTGACAAGATTTAGCTTCCTACATTGAAGTCATCAAGTGATCCATTTCCTAAATAATAATGACCAAATTTTCCCCATTATGTTTTAATTTTGACTTATGAAAGTTCACATTTAATCTTAATGGAATTTAAGAACTTGGAAAAGGAAAATCTTCGCATAGCTCCTTCGATGAGGCCATCCATGTAGGTCCTTCGACAAAAATCCTAGTGCATATCCTTCGACAAAGTCCATCCATATAGCTCCATCGCTCAAATGATTTTAGCTTGAGATATTTTCATAGGACCCAATAGAGAGAACAACATGGTAAAGTTGGACAAACAAGCTACGCAATGAGAGAAAAAAATTTTAGATTCCAGGTGAATAAAATCACAGTGGAACGAGGATATTTATAGACACCATCGGCCTATGCGGCAAAACTGCATGACATTGCAAGTCCACAAACCTGCATGGAATAGCTGTGCCACATACCTTCACACCATAGCTATGTTGAAGACCTACATTACGTAGATACACGATAGATGTGCCTAGTTTAGAATTAACTCTCCATACTTGACCCTATTTTTAATCAAATCCAATCCTGAGTGGGGGATGTGGTTGACAATAATTATAAAGGAAAAAATATTAGGAATAATTTTTTTGGATATTTCAAGTAAAAGGCATAAAGTGAAAGGGACCTACAAGGGACACCTATGCCAGGGACTTATGCAGCATACCTCTGCATCTAGAAAACCATCACATGTTCTACTCATATAGCCCAGTGTGAAGCACCTACATGGAAGACCTATGCTTTAGAGCTATGAAACATAACTATGCGACAACATAATTTCTGTACCCCTATGTGGAGGAGCTATGCTGAACAACTATGCAGCGATCCTATGCCAAGAAACACATTTTGACTAGCCCCCTTCCTTGCCTATAAATAAGACCCTTGGGCTCCCCATTTGAGGACTGAGAAAAGTTTAATGAAATATAGAAGCTCCCATTGCATAACTCTTTCTCATAGATCCCCCACAACTTTTAGTTAGCTTTGTAAATCATGAGACATGAGAGAATGAGATGGGATAAGAAAGTTTTAAATCCATTCAGTGTTTGAAAAAAAACATCTCATTAAGGATAATTCTTCCATAAAAAGAAGTTTCCTATGTATGTACTATTAATTAAGGACCTACAAGGGGCTCTTCCATAGACACTAAAAGAGACCTTGGGTGTTTAGATTTAAATCTCACCCAAGTGTTGTCTTCTTGGTAGTCCTTTTTTAATCTTGAATAGGCTTATTTATCCTCAGTTAAGTAATTTTCTGTCATTTGTAGGACCTACGCAGCACACCTACATGACATACCTATGCGGTAGACCAATGCTGCAAAGCTGTGCCCATGACCAATGAATATCACCTTGTAAACCCTCTTAAAATCAATTCAACGAAGGGTATCTCCTTCCTTGGTTCCCTTATCTAAAAGGGACTTAGTTGAATCATCCACCAAAATCTATTGACTTATCAATCCTTTGGGAAGGTCACATCAGCGTGTCTCCTAATTGGGTTTGTATATCTAAGTCATAGGTTTCCCACATTCATATTCTAATGGAGTTAGGATCCTTGGGATATTTTTAGGTTTGTAAATCAATAGTCACATGCATCTTTACCGAAGAGATAGTGTTGGGAAGTTCCCAGACTTTGCTTATGGAGATGTGAATTTTTCCTCTCCTTTTCATCTCTATGATCCAGAGCCCCCAATTCCCAATAGGGACAGTGAGGGTCCAAAAGAAAAGTCTCCCTCCCCAAATGGGATCCACCAAGGGAATCACTCCTGGAGTAAGCCCTTAGTCTTTTAGGCCGAACCTGATCAAATTTAAATTATTTTCAAATTGAATGGTTCATTTCTCTGCACCCTTGTCTACCGTCACCTATTCTGCTTTCACCATAGGCCCAACCTCTTCCATCAATGGAAGAGAAAGATGGTGGTTTGTTGAATCTCAAACATACTCTTGTTTCTCACACTGACTATGAATCATGTGATCTTAGATATTCATGATGATCACAATATCCACAAAATCCACCTCATATCTTGAACTACGAGAACTCTAATTCACACCATAATTGGGATACATAGGAAGCCTTCACCTAGTGCCCTAGCTCACTCGATATCTTTTTAAAGAATTCAACCCTAATTCCCTTAATTTGGGAATCCTCTTTAAGAGTATGCCCCAAATTAATACCCCCAAAATATCCATGTGTTAAGTCATCTCTCATGGACCGTGTTACAAGAGAATTCTCTTTAAGAGTAATCCCTAACCTATTTCTCTCAAATGATCATAAAACCTTTTGAAATGCACAGAATTAAGTGGGATTGGATTCCCATCCATGTGGGATACTTAGGAAGCGTCCTTGAGGTTAAAACCCAACATTCCAAGTCAATGCTGTAATTCTTGGGCCATACTCCAAGTAGTGTCTAATACAATTTAGAAACACATATCCTTTCTAGGTTCCTCAGGCGTATTAGGCATATGTCCCACAATAATCATTGACAAAGAACCTTATGCTTAGATTTCATTACCAAATGAAATTAAAATGTATGGTTAGGTCCTTATCACATGACCTTAAATGGTATAATGTGTCCCATTAAGCGGAACTGAACTATGAGGGTTATGATTCCCCTCACAAGGATATGTAGGTAGCCTATTTATGGGTATTATCCCAACATAGAAACAAACTTTTTTCTCCCTGTATGATAATACATTATAGAGTTCCCCACTAAGTGGCTTAAAAACTAGCATTATCATAACAAATCGATAAAAGAATCTCTAAATAGTATATGTGAGGATACCATTGATGGAGATCCTATAATATATATAGATGATTCTAAATTTCACACATGATAATAATTTAATTCAAATTTTATAGGAAACGTGTGTTATAATTTGAAAATTAATAAAGATTCAAGAACATATCTTAAATCTATAAGAGATTCCCAGAGTAGGCAATAATTCCCCAAAAAAGGGTGTAAGGAGTCCTACATCCCATCCTCTAAACTAATGCGAGTTCTTATGTATCATAGTTCCAAACCTAACAAACTCATGCCTTTAGAAAGATACTACCTTTTTATAAAGAACCGCCATATTTTTATGGTTCTATAAATAAATTTGATGGAAACCGTTCAAAAGTAGTGATTCTTTTTAGGGACACATGTTCCAAGAGAAACACTCATTTAGAAGTCAGTTTTGTGGTTATCCATCCACTAAAAAAGGATTATATAATAGGGTATGATTAACCATTATAAATCCCATAGTTCACATGAATATAACCCTAAGTAGAGAGGTAAAAAATAGATTATGACCACTTTGTACCAAAACAGTATAAAAATACTAATGTTAATTTCTTTATTTCCACTGCTAATTAACTCTAATAATTAACATTATTAATTAATTTTATTACTCAATTTATTTAACTAATTATTTTTAATATGGTGCATTCACCCTTTCTAGGCCATATTCCATTAGTGTATCTGACCTAACAAATTAGTGGGAATAAGACTACATACCTATACAAACTGTTATATGGGATAATTTTTTGGTTAATTAACATTCTCTTTATAAACCATTATGAAGAATGAAAGTATATAAACTACAAAACCTATAACAATCCATTATAATATGAAAAAACCTAAAGTTTCATGGGTTGATATATCTAAGGATGATACTCATTTTAATTTCAAAAATATTACTTATGAGGTCTTATGTGATAGTAATACTTTGGTAAATATTATTGAATTTTTATAGATGTTTGAGGTACATGTAACCCATATGTTTAATATGTGAAAATTTTATTTGAAAAAAAGTATTTAAATTTTTTGGACATAAGTATAATGGAATTGATAAAGATTAGTGTTTATATGATCATTGATGTGGAGATAATTATGAGTTATAAAAAATTTGGAACAAATAACCTATCATATAGTCACCTGTAGAAATCTGGTCTTTAACAGTGCTAATAAAAGGGCTTTATCAATGATATAAAAGCACTAATAATGCGAGCGATGTTAAATGGTTTGATATATCATTGTTTTAAAGAAGTGATGAAAAATTACCTATTTATAAGTTCTAAAAAAAACTGATAAAAGGTGCCTTTATCAATCATTTTTAGTGCTGTCAAATGCCCCCCGTATTCGTATTTTTAGTGATGTTAAAGGCCTTATTTATTAGTGCTAAAACAATCTTTGATAAAGGTCCCCTTTATCAACACTTGTATTTAAGAACTCATAAAGGGTGAAAATTATTTTTGTTTGGCCCTCTCCCTACCTCTCCTTTTATTAGTGCTTCCCACCCCCTTTATCAACGCTTTTCACCTACTCACATGGGTGCTTCCCTACCCCCTTATCTGCTCCTTATGTAATTCTAGCCTCTTGTGTGCACCAATATTTGATCCATGTACCACTCCTTTGTAGCTCTTACGCCTTTAACCCTGCACCCTATTATTTAATTGTCTATTTTAAAATATTTTAGTTAATTAATATATATATGTACATATATATTTTTAATTCTTATATTTAAATAATTATTTTTAAATACATCTATAAAATACATGTTTGTGTGTGTGGGACATATATAATCATATATATCCAAATATATTATATTATTATATTCATTTACATATTCTAGAATATAATATAAACATATATACCTTTATTAATACACACATATATGTATATATAAAAAATATATATATTTATAATTATATATATATATATATATTCATATATTTTTATAATGTAAAGAAGGGTTATATATTGTTTGAACTACATTTTTGTAATTTGTCTATATATGTTTTATATTTAGATATAAATTTTAAATATTAATACATATATATTTATATCTAAATATATTTACATAGTCACATATAATTGCATATTTACATATCAATTGTATATTATGTATTTATAAATATTTACTAGAAAATACATTTATAAATTATATTTAATGACAATGAAAACGTTTTGTTGATAAAAATACATTTATGTATGATATATATATATATAATACACACAAACACACAAACACATTAACACACACAAGTATCCATTTATATTTCCCACACACACATAAAAATATTTATATAATATGTATTTATTTACATATACTAGAATATACATAAAAATATATATTTATTTGTTGACAAACACATGCTTATATATAATCTTTACTTATATAGTTATGTATATACATATTAATACATTTTTATAATGTAAATAAAATGGATAATTTTTTATTTTATGTAAAATGAATAATAAATATTTATTTATATATTTAAAAATACATTTTTATACAAATATGTTGAGATAAGTATTTTTAAAACCGATTTATTATGAGTAAATATAATAAAAAATGAATATATTTAATTATAAATAAAACTAAAATAAAAAAATAATATTACATAAAAACCATAATATCAATATGGATGTAATCCATGGGAATAAATTCGGTCTCCATCGAAAAAAGACAATAGGACCCCCTTGAATGACGCTGAAATTCTATCGAATGTTAAAAAAAATTAAATAACATGACTAAAAACTCAGTTTTGGAGGCCTTCTAGGCCTTTTTTGGCCATAAAAAAGTTATCAGGGGTTCCTCCATCCCCATGGAATAAAGATAATTGCAATGTTAAATTTTATATATGGTAGAGCCCAAAAGGACACCCAGATCAATTGTTTTGGCAATTTGAATTTTAAAGTTAATTTTCTACTTATCATAGACCATTCATGAATTCATACTATTTTTAACTCATCCAATTATTTTTAATTTACTATTACATGAATATAATTATCAAATTATTATTTAATAATATTTTTAATAATTTTATAAGTCATTTTGACTTAATATATTATATATTAAGTTTAAATGAAAATTTAGCCATATGTAAAGGACATTTTAAAAATTATATTATATTTATATTAATATAAATATAGTTATAAATTAATTTATTATTTTAAATGAAATAAATTTTTAGGAAATGTACCCTTAATCAGTGCTTGAAAAATAGTGTCTATAAAGGGGGCCTTTATCAGTGATTGTAAAAAAACACTCATAAAGGCCCCCTTTTATTACAGTTTATTTACTAGAATTGATAAATGCCCCCTTTATAATAGATCCTTTAGTAGAACTGATAAGGGACCACTTTATTAGAGATCATAAAGACCCACCCTTATCAATACCCAAAGAAGCGCTGATAAAGGGGGCCTTTATCAATACTTTTAGGTTGCACTGATAAAGCATAGCACTGGATAAACCCAGTTTTTTATTAGTGAGTTAACCATGAGATTGAAAAACTGATTTGTTTACTATGTGTTTTATGTAATTTTTGAATAATTTATGTATTTTGGGAACATTTTATTATTATGGTAAACAAAATATTGTTGGATAACATGCGATTTCATTTAAGGAATAAATTTTGATTCTTCATTTAGAGGAATATGTGATTTTAATGTATATTTTTGGTTATTTAGGTTATTTATGGAAATTATCAGCACATTTTGAAGATTATATGATTAGGGAATATACATTTTTTTCATATGAAATTTTGAGTGATTAATGTTGTATGGAGATAAATGTTAAATTAATCTTAGAATAAATTTTGATTAAGCCCCTCTTATTTTGGGTTTTCGAAGTAGATTTAATTTGAATATATATATATATATATATATATTTGGAATGTTCAATGTTTTACTCTGGGTGTTTTTGTTAATAATTTTATGATTAATGTAAAATTGATTCATTTTTAATATTATTTTTCCATATAATAACCAATTTTATTTTTGTTAATTTTTAAATATTGAACTAATAACTTTTCATCCATTTTAGGATTATGGGGTCTATTATAAGTTTATTTTATTACTTTAGGAATGAAAAAATGACCTTGAATACATATTGTTAAGAGTAAAAGAAGCAACTGTGGGTGAAATTGATTGAAGGATGGAAATATTCTTTTCAATTAAGTATATTTCCTTATGTTCTTAGTCTATAGAGTGAAGGAATTACTCAATTCTTGGAAAAGGATTTTGAAATAAAATATTTACCATATTACATTCATTTTTAATGAATCAATGCTCTTTTTCATTCCGTAATAATTTATGGTTTTTTGTTCACTGACATTCTCATGACCATTAACTTTGTTAAAAAATATATTCTTCTTCACTCTCCATCCCTATTTGGACATTTCATTTTTCCTCCATGTCCAAATTTTCACTTCACAGTTCTGTTATCCTATTTGGAAACCATGTTATGTTTTATTTTAGATAACCATAATATTTCTTATTCCCTCTTTAAAAGATAGACTTTTTATTAACTCTTTTTATGATAAGAGATTTCAGAAAAGGTATTTGCAAATGTCAAAACATTGATTAAAAAGATATAGTTTATAATTTGAGGATATAATTTCTTAAATTAAAAGAATATAACACTCTAATATTTTAAAAGAACCGTATTATGTTAGATAGTGTTTATGACACACAATACCATGTTTAAACGAACCACAAAATATTATTAATTAAATATGATCATTATAACCTAGACATAGGGTATGAAGAAGGAACAAATATTATCAAAATATATAAATTCACACTCTATACATATATATTGATTAATTATTAGGAAATAAGGACACGATTTTTAATAAACTTATTTTATGCTTCAAACAGACGTTTTCTTCAAAAAATATTTTTTTGGTTTTTGGTGAGAAAATAGTGTAATGAATTTATTATAATTTATAAAATTTAATATGATAAAAAGTTTATATTTTTTAAAAGTCAAATGTGAAAATTATATTATGATTATGTTTTTTGAATTTTCTGAGATATTTTATTTTTCAATGAAAAATGAAAATACAGTTTTTTATTGAAAGTTGTATATTATTTTCAAGTATTTAAAAATTAACATTAAAATTTGGAATAATTTTAACATGACATTTGTTCTTATGATTATTAATAATAAGTTAAATTTTATTGTAATAAACATTACACATGAATTTGGTATCAAAATATTTTCTAATTAAGAAGGTATTTAGGAAAAAAATTATTTTTCATTATGTTTTACAGGTTTAATTTTAAATTAAATTCATAAAATTTGGTGAATTGAATTTGATAAAATTAATTAAAAATTTTGAATAAGAATAATTCATACAATTTAATAGGTTCAACATAATTTATGTTCATAATGAAAAGAAAAAATAGTAAAAAATATGTTACCACATTTAAAGGTAAAAATGGTTTACTCGGGTTAAAATAAAGAGATAAGGATTAAAATTACCTAAAAATTTTATTTTATTCCCTTAAAATAGTTTTTTTGATCTAAATATATATTTTAATGGTTAAATAGTATATTTTAAAACATTATTTTTTATTTGTGAACCCACTAATGACTTTATAGAAGAGTGGTTATATTTTATTCAAATTTAAAACAATTTTTGGGTATTTATATTTAGTGGAATGGTTGGATGACTCAATTTGATTTTTTATTGATTAAATATTATAAAAAACCTAATTTTTTATAATTAATCTAAAAAATTCATGGGATCTAAAATATTTTTTTAAAATTTATCATTTTTAGGCTATAATCTGGTATTTTCCTAAAAATATTTTTCATACATTTTATGTTATTATTATAAATTAGTTATTAAAACCTCAAAAATTGAACCTAATAAAATATATTGTTATTTTAAAATTATAATATTCAAATATTTTTAGAATTACCCTTTTATTTTTGGTCAAATAATTAAGTTATCATCATAAAATAAAGTTATCAAGGTTAGTCTTAAAATGAGTTTAAAGGTGTTTAACTAGGAGAAAATGCTTTAAGTTTATCCAAAATGTGTCTAAACATTTCTGTTAAGGTTTATATTGAACCAATGAAATATTATATTCTAATTTGTGGTACCTTTATTCCACTTGACATGATTTTGATATATAAAATATATATTTATTATGTAACTCCAAGTATGTCCTTCCCCTCACTTTTAAAAGGGAACCACTTCTCTTCTGTTCCTCACACATTTTCAGAACTCTATCTAGGAAAATCACCGCCCAATTCCATTCCTAAAATTAATTTCCACATCTTAGAGGTCTTAGTTTTAGAATAATACCATCCATATAGAGATTTACTTTTAAGGAGTAGTAGGTTGTTTGAAGAAGATGTATCAATTTTCACCAAATGTTTTTGTTTTATTTCTTTTTCTACCACCTTGAAATATTAAACATGATAAAATAATTATACCACTATATTTCATATAATGAGACGTATTTTTATTATTTATACAACCTTAATCTATCTTCTCTTCCATTAATTGGGAAATGAAACCATATTTCGTGTGAACGATGAACTAGCTCCTGAAAAACGATATAGTTCGATTTCCATCACCACCTGCTAATAGTGGTTATAGTTAAGAATTTAATCTTTATATAAGATATTAATGAAATATTTATCAATATTGAAAGATAATATATCATTTATTGTTTTTACCTTTCCATCCATCAAAAAATGATAATGTTTTTAATGCGTATGATTGGATTACCTCCTCAACGAAGTGACAAGATTTATTTTTTTGTAAGCACATCACATGGATAATATATATAAGTTCATTTAAAAAAATAATATGATATATAATATTTATTAACAATTCAATAAATATAAAATAATACTTATCTTATTTTCACCACTCTCTATGAAAAATTAAAATTTTACTCATGTGTACGTACTACCTCTAATCTCCATGATTATAACATAATTCATTTTTTATAATAATATTTCATGGTATGTTTTAAAATTATAATTAATATATAAAAATCATTATTATATCATTATTATTATTCTTGATATCGTGGATTAATGGCCACTTTCACAATATTCAATGTACTCAATTCATTTTGGATATATGAGTCGAATATCATCAAAACACACATTGAAAACGTAAAAAATTTAGTAATTAAATATTTATTTTAAAAAAAATGAAAAAATTGATTAATTATATGGAATTAACCCTTTAAAAGGTTTCTATGTAAGTATATACTTGACAACATTTTATTATACAATATATAAAGATCATACGTGATGAGTTATACATGAGGTAAAGGATGCATTACTTTAAAATATTCATTTTAAAGTCTATAGAAATTTATTTTAACAATATTTTAATTATATGAATATATTCATAAATATAGTTTTTATGTATTTATATGGATATAAATGAATTATAAATAAAATTTTATGTTACTCTTATATTTCTATCAATTTTTTTCAAAATGAAAATTTTATCTATTTTATATGGAACCCTTTATCAAAATTCCAAAGGAATGTTTTATATAAAAGTATATAGTGACAATGAAATTTTACCACCACCATAAAATTTATTTTATTTTTGGATTTCATTAAAATATTTCATGTTTTTCAAAAGATAATCTCTTCATTCCAATGTTCTAGGTATTATTTGAAATTGTTTTAAAAGGAATGAATATTTCAATATACCAAAATGTATTTCTTATGAGTGGAAAAATATTTTTATGAGTTTGATAATGGAAGTAAAATATTTCAAATTTTATGATAATGTATTTTCAGTACCCAACCATGGATTTTAATTTTTAGTGCCCCAAGATGGTGTTCATAAGATCTCAAGCGTTCCTCCAAGAATGAAAAAGGTTTCTGACTAGAAGAAAGGGTCAAGACTGTGTTAGTGGGGAGACTATGACCTTATTAACCCAAGTAGAGTGTATTAAAATATATGTAATAAATAAAATGAAGTAGACAATATATGACTGGACCAATAATCTTCCATATCAAAAGTATGAATAAATAATAGACAGTTATAGAAATAATAGATATAAAACAAGAAATCTAAGAAGACAAGAAGAAACTAAATAAATATTAGATGGAAATGATGATGATTCTAAACAAAAGTGAATATGAAAGGGCATGTGGCTACATACATATACCACATTCTATAAAAATACCAAAAATGACAAAAAAAATATACAACTAGCATCCTAATCATAGGTCGATCCTCTACCCCCATACTCTATCTTGAAATTGAAAATAAAGCATCTATAGGTGGATAATTCCCTTTATCAATACCTACAATCATAATTTATGCTTCAAAAATAAAAGAGGCCAATGAAGGGTGTGATATATAATCACAGTTGGCCACAACAAACAATGTCTAGATCAACCATCTCATTCAATATTAAATCAAATGTGTTTCATATTTAATAAATTCAAGATAGATATAAATAAATAAAATAATATACCAGACTGGGTTCCAATAGGACACTTGTCAAATTCTACCTACTTCAACCTAAGATGGTATGTCTAAACCAGGGGGTCATGAAAAGGAAAATTGAGTGATAGAATGTGTAATAAGATGTACTATCCTTAAGCTTGGGATTGGTCTTGGAAGACACAACCCTATGTTTCCAATTCCAAATTTTCATTTCATTTTTAAAATCATTAAATTACCTTTTAATTCTATTTAAAACACTTCATAAAATATAGAGAGTCACCTTGATCCCATCCATTTAAATTATGAGATAATTCCAAGTATCACACTAGGGGCTCTGTATATGTCCAAATAATATGGAGTCTATCCAAGGTGATCCGAGAATAAGATCCCAAGTGTCACTCCAACAATGGTGTGATAACAACATGAACTAACCTTGGACTCCATCCCTAGTATAGAACGTAGGGGCCATAGTCTCTCTAATGTCCTGGTAAAACCATCACTTCATTGATCCCATTCACAGGGTATCCTTAAGGGAATCAATGTTAATCATTTAGAGTTAAAAAGAAAATTCTATGATGAGCCCATCCCAGAAATCGCTACTATCGACCCTGACATGTTTTCAAATCATTTAAAAATGCTTAATATGGTATGAAGAGCCAATACAATGGGACCTTCATTTAGAACCCATTATATTTCCCACAAAATAAGATAAATGTATGATTTTGTTAGAAATAATATACCACTATAAAAGAAATAATTTAACAATTTGGACGCATCAATTAGTCAATAAAACTATTTACAGAACTAGGGGTAATTAATAATAACTTATAAAATTCAATTAGTCCTACAATTTAATTTATGTCTTGATATGTAGGGGCCTAACTAATGACTCATCACCCTATCCAATTAAAATAATTAACTCAAATAATTAATTATATGGAAAAACACCTCAAGGGGTGCATTACCATTTTATAAAAAAGGGGAACGGGTCCTCTATGGTAGAAAATACCCAATGGGGTGGTATAAGTGAATGATATCAACCCAAGTGGTTGATTTTCCATTATCTAGGGTTGTATTTGTAAAGGTAATACTTTCAAATTAATTTTAATAGGAAAATTATATGCATTTTTGTAAGAGTCTGGGTCACCAAAAAAAGAAACATGTTATAAAAAGAAACAAAACATATAGAAATAACCTAAAACACATACCTTTTCTTCATATTTCTTCCGGCATCCAACTTCAGACTTTGAAATGTTCTTGAATGAGAGTTATAAAATAAATTGTAAAATTCGATGAAAATAAGTAAAATTATCTTCCACCTAAATAGAACAACCAATCTAATGTGGAATTTTAAATAGAAGTATGTAGTTTTAATAGAATTCCTCTAGATTTCCAATGGATATGATTGAAATATATTTCGAAATTAGATGGAGGAGATATTAGAAAACCTACCTTTGAGTAGGAGCAAGGCTTCATGCATGAGGAAGGAGGAAGAGTCTGCTATAAAAGAGAGGGAGAAAGAAGAATAGGGTAAAAATATTAATGAGGGGAAAATTGGAAATTCAACCACACATACAGGGGTTCATGGTTTGGCCAAACTGTACACCAACTATGCACGAACCATTTCCAAAGAGGACCCTCGCATGAGCTAGGCACATGGCTTGGTTAACCATGTACAACCCATGAAAAACGATTCTCCTAAATAATATAGGTTCCCCATAAGGGTGTGTTCCTTGTGTCACATGGTTGTAGAAATACCATGAGGCCCCCAAAAACCCAATGTCTAATGCTACACAACATATGGAAACCATGCAGGCTGGGTTGTACAGTTTCTCATAACAATGTGGCATGTCCTGCCTCTTCTAACTTTGGCGATTTGGTCTTGAAAAGAGCGCTAGAGACCCCCAAGACCTACTTTAATCCCTTAGGAATAATTAAAATGGAAAAATAATGGAATTTAAACAAAAAAAAGGTCCATAAATTTTAGAAATTTCAGGATATTACAACCCCCCATCCTTAAGACAACTCATCCCCAAGTTTCCATTCTGTGGGTGATAAAACATCATATGAGAAATGTTCTGTTCACTATGCATGTACATCAGTCTCCTACTACTAGGTATCATCCTATATTTTTATTTGATGCCATATATATTAGACTAGTGGAATTGACCTACCAATAGATCCTTCATACTCCAATCAATGATATGTATTGGATGCTCCTCGAAGGATGCATCCACCTCTAAATCAATATCCTCTGGATTAGACGAATGAGATGGATCAACATGATAACGATGATGCTACAATACACAGAATACTTTGTTCATGTCACGTTACCTATGAGGTAACATCAACAGATAATCTATCATCCCAAATCTCTCCACTAGCTTGAAAGGTCCGGAATAACGTGGCAATGACATTCCCTATCTCAAGATCTGTCTATGAGCTGGCTTTGGGGATACATGCAGAAAGACCTGATGTCCCACATAAAAAACTTGAGGTTGATGAAGGAAATTAGTATAATAATTATATCTAAAATGAACTATATCAATATGCTTCTGAATAATATTGACTTTCTCTAATGTCTCCTAAATGAGATAAGGACCCAGTAGCACTGGATCAACTTCCTATAGCCAGTAGAGAGATGAATATAAGTAATTACCATAAAGGGAATTGTAAGGAGCCATCTGAATCATTTCCTAAAAAATTTATAGAGGTAAAATTCAACAAGGGGGATATGATTTTTCATTTATCCTCTTAAATCAAGGATAAAGGCCCTAATCATATCCTATAACATTGTATTATAAACTTTTACTAACCATCAGTCTGAGGGTGATATGTTGTACTCAAGAGAACCTGGGAACTTAGTGCTTTTTTCAACCATTGCTAGAACCATGAACAAATCTAGTGTCCCGATCCAAAATGATAGAATAGGGAACAATGTGGTGGTGCACTATCATCTAGATATGAATACTCCCAAGATCATCAACTGAGATGGTCTATTGGATTAGTTGAAACTTCGTTCTTGGTTATATTGTCGAAGATCACCAATACCTCATCACTATTTCGATGAGATCTCTCCAAGACAATCATGAAATCCATGGAGACATTATTCATTTTCCACTCTGGAATGGATAGAGGCTATAGTAGTATGGAATTTCTCTGGTTGTCTTCCTTCACCTAATAATTACTAGAGCATTGTTTGATAAAAAACTCCATCTACCTCTTCATGGAAAGCCACAAATAGTGAATATGTACATCAAAATACATCTTGAAAATCCCAGGATGAACTTCCCAAATAGAGGCTTGAGATTCCCGCCTCAAATAAATTCATATATCATATTTCCCCCAATAACTCCCACAAAAGAGAAAGGTATCCTAGCCATAAATATCCCAACAATGAGGTGATTTATCTTCTACGATGCTATCCCAAAAGCATGGCCCTCAGAATCAGATAGATACATCATCTAGGTCTACTCCAAAAGGAAGTATGTCTGTAACAACCCAAGATTTTATGAATTTTTTTTTAATTTCATTAATGTCTTGTGTTGTACGCTACACCAATAGGATCTTGCACAACACGCATCCTTGACTTGCCTTTTATTACACGCAATCACGACCTTTATCGATAGCGTGTGTAGTACGCAATACCGAGTTTCACTAAACAACGACATGCTATTAAAATATTATTAAAACTAGACGTTATGAATAGTAATAACAACTTTTTAAAATTTTAGAAATTTTATCTCTCAAAATTGACTTCATTTTTGGATTCGGAGTATCGAATTTATCCTAAGGTGAAATTTTGGTACTTTTCGGATAACTTTCATTTTCTGATGAATAGTGAAAATTACTAAATTTTAATTAAAAACAACTTTTTTTTAATTGAAATAATTAATAGTGATAAATTATTAATTTGAGTGGTTTTAAAGTATATTTAGAATATATTTTTACAATTCAATACAATGTTGGTCATTGGATGTAATTTCACATTTACACCAGACATAAACAAGTGTTAATCTTTTGGTAGTTATTATCTCTTAAAAACACGCTATTTGTTGTGACAGTAGAAATTAATTATAAAATTAATTAATTCAACTTATATTTTGGGAATTTTGTAAAAAAAGAAATCATTTTTGAATTCGGAATATCAATTATAGCTTAGGGTGAAATTTTGGCATTTTTCTGAAAAACATCAATTTTTGATGAATAGTGAAACTACTAAGTGGTAGTTAAAAAAATTAATTTCTTCATAAATCTTAATTTTACCGCTTCTGTGAATGAAATTTCAAAAATCCGAGAGACATGGTTGATGTCAATAAGTAAAATGTGGTTCAATGAGATGAAAATAATTTTTGGTGAATATTAACTTTTTACTTTTATTTACCACGGTTAAAAGTAAATAGGGTAATTAAGGGTACAAATGATATTAATATTACCATAACACATGTCCTAATACTATTGTACAAGTGTATCTCGACCAAAAACAACCTTAAGTGTTACATATTATCATTTAGGCCCACTTGGATTGGATTAGGACATTTATTATTATTTAATTCAAAGAAGAGTTAAAAGAGTTAAAATCCAAGTTTATTTACTAAAACATTTTTAATATAGGGTTATACATAATATAATTTCGACTATAAATATTAATTAGAAAGCTAAAACGATTTCCTACATAATGGTATTTTACTTTTAATTTTTATACTTTAAATAATTTAATTTATTTATGACACAACAATGATGCAGTAATTACCTTTTTAAGAAAATATTAACATGATTGATGTTATAAATGCCCAAATTAATGTAATTTGAGACTTTTTATGACTTAAACTAATTTTATAGGTTAATATGACATGTTATTATTTATTTAATTAACTTTTTTCGAACTTATCATTCTGTTATGAGTTTCACAAAAATCAATTACTAAATAGTGTCAAAATTGACATAAAATAGTTTTTAAAACAAATATTATATTATTAATTGTTATTTAATTCCTAAAAATCTAATTTTCTGAAAAATGACTTAGATAAGGATATATATATTAATAATAAACAACTTCGGGTTCGTTTGGCTTGATATAGTAAGTTTATTAACCATATAGTGTAAGAAAACAAAAAGACACGGTAAAAGTTAAATTATTTAACTTAGAGTTAAATCTAATTGATATGGTTAAAATAATAACCTAAACTTGTCTAAATGCTATTGGATGAGATTATTTCTACCCATCCCCACTTTATCTTCGAAATAAGACCATTTGGAACAATTATAAACCGAATTTGACCTTAATATAAAATAATATTTTTGAGATTTTCCTAAGATACCCCTCTCCTCCCTTATAAAAGGGCACCTCCTCCCTCTCCTCCTCACACCAATTTGAGCATTCATGCTCGGGAAAACCCTATAAAAATCTCTTCTACACTTCCCTAGTATCATCCTAGAGGTCCTGGTATCTTAAAAGACCAATTTTAGTGCCCTAAAAGGAGGTCTCAAAGAAGCACATCAAAGAAGAGGTAATATCCATTACCGATCCTTTCCAATTTATTTCTTCTTCAACTTCTTCTTCTTTAGTTGTTTCATTTTGAAGTAATAACATCAGTATCATTAATATACTTATATGTTATTATAAGTATGAAACAACCCTATTTAACCATCTATCCATCCTATGGAAAATGAAATCACTGCGGGTGCGTACGTACGGAATACCGTCTCCACGCCGTGGTGTAAGCTATTTTCCGCCACCACCTTAATAGGATGGGTATAATGGTGTAATGAGTAACTATATATGATTATTATAAAGTGATATTGATACTGAAATATTATACATACACTTCAACCCAATTCCACGACCATGGGAACGATATCATCTCTCGTGCGTACGTACGGACTACCATCTCCACGACGCGATGAGATTCATTCTCAGTGATTAACCATTCATGAATGTTTATAAAGTATATATAATGAATAATAATGGAATATATGACATGGTAAATCTACTGGATTTATGTATATATATATATGTCATCTACTTACTTCCATTGAAGACAATAAGGAAAGGAAAGCAGCGTTCATGCGTACGTACGGACTACCGTCTCCTTGAACGGTGTGTTTCCTTTCATTTATCTATCTATTATATTTATATATATACTGAATATATATGTTATATAAATCATAATTTATATTCTGGAAGTAGGTAAATCATGATATAAGTAATAATAATGTCATGAACAACAAGTCCAAACACCTACGATAATTGAGACGATTTTACCCAAAACGCTACTTTAACATGAATTTACAAAAGAACGGGTAATATAAAGTCATAAGTGGACCATATATGATATAATAAAAATGAATATGATTCTGGAATAAGTCAATAATATGATTTAAATCATTATACAGGAGGTTCGGACACGTACAAAGCAAGTCGGACCTAAGGTAGAGGAAATATCACAATCTCATTTCTATCCGAGATTGTTTATACTTTGTAATTTACTAGGGTGTATTTTATCATCCACATCCATCTTTCCTCAATATGTAATATTATTTTCATCCACCTACAATTGTTTAAATCCAATTTTACCCTTCGGTGAGGTTTTAGTAAAAGATATGATAGGAATCTTTTGTCGTTTTTCGTATGAGGTACTTTTTGACTTTTCCGAAAAAAGTATGAAGAATGTTTTTTAACATATACGGAATGAATGGATTTTTAAAACATTATTTCCAATAAGCTTCTTTTACAAGTTTTCAAGTTTATTTTTAATCAACTTCTTTTATTTTAAAGTCGTATGACATGTTATGAAAGGAAAAATGTTTTTGAAGAAGAAAGGATATTTTCCTCAAGAATGGAGTTCAAGTGTTTTATCAAAATTATTTTCCATCTACGATAATAAAGGGTTCTGTTTTTATCCCTATTATTACATTGATTTGATCATGTTGTGATGGAATTATGTTTATGAATTCCTTTATCTTATATGAATTGTTTTTATGATGTCATTATTTTTAAGTTTCCCATTTGTATTACATGGGTTATGCAATGATGTATGATTTATGATTTTGTGGCACACATATGAATGGTATCATTATGAGATGGGTGGGACCTATATCTCCCTCCAATTCATTGGGTAAAGATTTTATATCTCATGAGATAGACATGGATGGAATGGAAGGTTATACCGGTTCAGTGAAACAGGACTGAAACAAGGGTGACTCGGTTCAGAAAGGGACTTTGTCCACTAAGATAGTCTTGGAAATGAGTCTTGACTAAAAAGAAATGATTCTCTATGATTATGTGTGTATTCCACAAAGTTTCATGTTCTATGTTATGATTATTGGGATTACATTTCACTTCTATGATTTATCCCATGTTATGGTATTATAAGCTCTTTTGTAGGTTAAGATTTCCAAAAGCTATGTTCTTATGTATATGATGTGATTGATATTTCTTTTGTTTACCCTTACTGAGCATTTTATCTCACCATTTTATGTTTTCATTTCCCCAGGATATAAATAAAGGTTTTAGGTATAAAAAAAGGAAGATCTTTATGGGAGATATTCATGATCTTTCACCACGATTAGAAGCTCATATTCCGAGTTTCCAAAGACACTAAACTATTACGGTCCTTGTGTGTGTGTGTTTCTGTTATGTACTAAGTATTCCACAAATGTAATGTAATGTCCATGTACGTCAGGCTTCGGGTCTCTACAGTTGGTATCAGAGGAAAGGTTTAGTCAACCTTTGGAAACTAGGATGCGAGAACTTTAGTGAGATCCATAGAGATATTAATAAGGTATGACTAGGGATGTATTTAAGCATAAGTATATGTATAGGATATAGTCCTAGAACTATGGTAACAATCATAGGATTTAACCTAAGATGTTAGATATTAAGGGTACTCCCCCTTTACTATGTTGTTTTCCCTAGAATGATTTTTGCCTCTCACAAGATTCTTTCTGTGTTTTAGTTAGTGGAGGGAACCAGAAGGAATTCGGTTAACATTGAATCCAATGGACAAATTGGTGACTATGAGCAAAAAAAGTGTGTAATTCCTAGAGAGAAAGATCTTGTGATTATTCCAAATTAGTCATCACGATATATGATTAACAATGTGAAATTTTGTGGTATGCCTAATTCATCAAAGAAGAGGAAGATAAAATATTATGCATGTTCGCATGTTGAGGAGCATAAAGAAAGGAAGATTGAGATTTCTAAATAAGGGAAGAAGAACCTTGAGGAATACCTCAAATAGAGGGACCGATGTTATCTGTGTGGAGAAAAGGGTCATAGAGTGACAGGCTGTTATGGAGTTCAATGTATTATTTGTGGAGAACATGGGCATTACCCAACTCAATGCCCTTACCTAAAAAGTTACTTCTAAATCAAGGAAGGACTTCTTCCAGGAAAATCATTGATGTGGATGGACTGAAGTGTTTATGTATTGGAATTCAGGAATAATGTTGTTGAGGTACTTTTATGGTGTATTGAAATATTTATGTATTGGTCTATTGTGGTTTTCAATAATTTTAAGGTACTGGTAACCATGAAAAGTGATTCAAATATTTTGGAAAGTAGATAATTTGCCCATAATGAAGGGATAAGGAGAAAATGAAATGTTTGACAGTATTCATGAGCTCATGATTGATATAAGGACTAAGTGATATCATGGTTTGAGTATATAGAATTTTGAGAATTTTGGTATGTGGAAAGTGTTAACTTTTAACTGCATTCATGTTTTCACTAAGGTTCAATGGATATTCATTCTTCAAGATAATACATGATTAAGGTATTCAAATGTTTGTAATTTGACCAACAAGATATATCTTATGATATATGGGGGATAAATGATGGTATTCACATGCTTGGTTGATGACATTTCAAGTAATCATTTTCTTTATACTATGAGCTTGGACCGAAGTATTTTAGATAAGCCTAAATATTGGAATGGATTATGTTGGACATATGCTAAGTATTGTTTAAAGATCGAACTTTTTTCGATATTATTGATGGGATGTTATAGTAATATAGCTTTAGAAAAAGGAAAACCTGTAGGACGGGCGACAACCCATCGCGTCGGACAAGGCTGTGGGAATCGAACCCACAACCGAAGTGCGACTGGCCTTTATCTCCTACCACTGGCCTACAGGAAGTCCCTGTTTAGTAGAAACTAGTTTTATTATATTAAGTAGTATGATATATGAAGTATAAGTCCATTTTATGAACCATATATGATTAATCTCACTATAGACCGACTTATGTATATAATTTTTGCTAACCTTTTGTTTGAGACAGATGGAATGACCCGTCATTCTATCACATGATCTGCTAACACTTCACGAATAACAAATTCAACTTCATTTATTTAAGAGGTGAAGTGGAAATGTTTCAAGGCACGAACAACAGTGAGATTGTACCAAAATAAAGTAAGTATTTATTCTAATTCAAATTTTCAACTTTAGGGAAATTATCTTGAAAACCAAAAATGTTGTACTAGTGCTCTTATATCTGATTAATCAGATGGTACCCTAGATCGTCACAAATTTATGGCTTTGTGATTTTTGGCTTTTCCATAGCCATGTTCTCTACCACTCTCCATCAGAACATGATGGTTAGATTTCTCTACTATATCCATATTTTCACCTATGTGGAAACCCAGTGATTAGTTTATTTGGGTAACCGTTACGTTTCATAATTTTGTTTTTAAAGTTTGGTTTTGGTATTCCTTTTTACGATGTGGGTTTCTATTAAAGAAACTTTCGAATAGTAATCCATTTATAACCCTGACGAATTTTGAGGGCGAAATTCATTTTAAGAAGGGTAGAATGTAATAGCCCAAGATTTTATGAAAAATATTCTTTTTAATTTCATTAATGT
Organism: Viscum album; assembly: GCA_963277665.1. Taxonomy (NCBI): domain Eukaryota; kingdom Viridiplantae; phylum Streptophyta; class Magnoliopsida; order Santalales; family Viscaceae; genus Viscum; species Viscum album. The sequence continues at coordinate 1,044,375,745 of OY728125.1, forward strand.
CTTGTGTTGTATGCTACACCAAAAGGAGCTTGCACAACATGCATCCTTGACTTTCCTTGTATTACACGCAATCGTGACCTTCCTCGATAGCGTGTGTAGTACGCAATACCGAGTTTCACTAAACAACGATATGCTATTAAAATATTATTAAAACTAGCTATTATGAATAGTAATAACCACATTTTAAAATTTTAGAAATTTTATCTCTCAAAATGGACTTCATTTTTGGATTCGGAGTATCGAATTTAGCCTAAGGTGAAATTTTGGTACTTTTCAGATAACTTTCATTTTCTGATGAATAGTGAAAATTACTAAATTTTAATTAAAAACAACTTTTTTAATCGAAATAATTAATAGTGATAAATTATTAATTTGAGTGATTTTAAAGTATATTTATAATATATTTTTACAATTCAATACAATGTTGGTCATTGGATGTAATTTCACATTTACACCAGACATAAACAAGTGTTAATCTTTTGATAGTTATTATCTCTTAAAAACACGCTATTTGTTGTGACACCAGAAATTAATTATGAAATTAATTAATGCAACTTATATGTTAGGAATTTTGTAAAATAGAAATAAATTTTGAATTCGGAATATCAATTATATCTTAGGGTGAAATTTTGGCATTTTTATGAAAAACTTTAATTTTTGATGAATAGTTAAACTACTAAGTGGTAGTTAAAAAAATTAATTTCTTCATAAATATTAATTTTACCGCTTCTGTGAATGTAATTTCAAAAATCCTAGAGACACGGTTGATGTCAGTAAGTAATATATGGTTCAATGAGATGAAAATAATTTTTGGTGAATAGTAACTTTTTACTTTTATTTACCACAGTTAAAAGTAAATAGGGTAATTAAGGGTAAAAATGAAATTAATATTACCCTAACACATGTCCTAATACTATTGGACAAGTGTATCTCGACCAAAAACAACCTTAAGTGTAAAATATTATCATTTAGTACCACTTGGATTAGATTAGGACATTTATTATTATTTAATTCAAAGAAGAGTTAAAATAGTTAAAATCAATGTTTATTTACTACATCATTTTTAATATAGGGTTATACATAATATAATTTCTACTATAAATATTCATTAGAAAGCTAAAACGATTTCCTGCATAATGGTATTTTATTTTTAATTTTTATACTTTAAATAATTTAATTTATTTATGAGACAACGATGATGCAGTAATTACCGTTTTAAGAAAATATTAACATAATTGATGTTAGAAATGCCCAAATAAATGTAATTTGATACTTTTTATGACGTACAATAATTTTATAGGTTAATATGACATGTTATTATTGATTTAATTACCTTTTTTCGAACTTATCATTCTGTTATGAGTTTCACAAAAATCAATTACTAAATAGTGTCAAAATTGACATAAAATAGTTTTTAAAACAAATATTATATTATTAATTGTTATTTAATTCCTAAAAATCTAAGGTTGGGCCAAATGACTTAGATAAGGATAGATATATTAATAATAAACAACTTGGGGTTCGTTTAGCTTGATATAGTAAGTTTATTAACCATATAGTGTAAGAAAACAAAAAGACACGGTAAAAGTTAAATTATTTAACTTAGAGTTAAATCTAATTGATAAGGCTAAAATAATAACCTAAACTTGTCTAAATCCTATTGGATGAGAGGCTTTCGACCCATCCCCACATAATCTTCGAAATAAGACCATTTTGAACCATTATAAACCGAATTTGACTTTAATATAAAATAATATTTTGAGATTTTCATAAGATGCCCCTCTCCTCCCTTATAAAAGGGCTCCTCCTCCCTCTCCTCCTCACACCAATTTGAGAAATCAAGCTCGGCCAACACCGGCCAAAATCTCTTCTCCACTTCCCTAGTATCATCCTAGAGGTCCTGGTCCTCTTGAAAGACCAATTTTAGTTCCCTAAAAGGAGGTCTCAAAGAAGCACTTCAAAGAAGAGGAAATATCCATTACCGATCCTTTCCAATTTCTTTCTTCTTCAACTTCTTCTTCTTTAGTTGTTTCATTATGAAGTAATAACATCAGTATCATTAATATACTGATATGTTATTATAATTATTAGACAACACTATTTAACCATCTATCCATCCTACGGAAAATGAAATCACCGCGCGTGCGTACGTACGGAATACTGTCTCCACGCCGTGGTGTAAGCTATTTTCTGCCACCACCTTAATAGGATGGGTATAATGGTGTAATGAGTAACTATATATGATTATTATAAATTGATATTGATACTGAAATATTATACATACACTTAAACACAATTCCACGACCATGGGAACGATATCATCGCTCGTGCGTATGTACGGACTACCGTCTCCACGACGCGATGAGATTCATTCTCAATGATTAACCATTCATGAATGATTATAAAGTATATATAATGAATAATAATGGAATATATGACATGGTAAATCTACTGTATTTATGTATATATATATATATGTCATCTACTTACTTCCATTCAAGACAATAAGGAAAGGAAAACAGCGTTCATGCGTACGTACGGACTACCGTCTCCATGAACGGTGTGTTTACTTTCATTTATCTATCTATTATATATATATATATACTGAATATATATGATATATAAATCATACTTTATATTCTGGAAGTTAGTAAATCATGATATATGTAATAATAATGTCAAGAACAACAAGTCCAAACACCTACGATAAATGAGATGATTTTACCAAAAACGCTACTTTAACATGAATTTACAATTGAACGGGTAATATAAAGTCATAATTGGACCATATATGATATAATAACAATGAATATGATTCTGGAATAAGTCAATAACATTATTTAAATCATTATATAGGAGGTTCAGACACGTACAAAGAAAGTCGGACCTAAGGTAAAGGAAATATCACAATCTCATTTTTATCCGAGATTGTTTATACTTTGTAATTTACTGGGGTGTATTTTATCATCCACATCCATGTTTCCTCAATATGTAATATTATTTTCATCCACCTACAATTGTTTAAATCCAATTTTACCCTTTGGTGAGTTTTTAGTAAAATATATGAAAGGATTCTTTTGTCGTTTTTCGTACGAGGTACTTTTTGACTTTTCCGACAAAAGTACGAAGAATGTTTTTTTAACTTATACGGAATCGATGGATTTTCAAAACATTATTTCCAAGAAGATTCCTTTACAAGTTTTCAAGTTTATTTTTAATCAACATATTTTATTTTAAATTCGTATGGCATGTTATGAAAGGAAAAATGTTTTTGAAGAAGAAAGGATATTTTCCTCAAGAATGGAGTTCAAGTGTTTTATCAAAATTATTTTCCATCTAAGATAATAAAGGGTTATGTTTTTATCCCTATTATTACATTTTTTTGATCATTTTGTGATGGAATTATTTTTATGAATTCCTTTATCTTATATTAATTGTTTTATGATGTCATGATGTTTAAGATTCCCATTTGTATTACATGGGTTATGCAATGATGTATGATTTATGATTTTGTGGCACACATAAGAATGGTATCATTATGAGATGGGTGGGACCTATATCTCCCTCCAATGCATTGGGTAAAGATTTTATATCTCATGAGATAGACATGGCTGGAATGGTAGGTTATACCGATTTAGTGAAACAGGACTGAAACGAGGGTGACTCGGTTCAGAAAGGGACTTTGTCCACTAAGATAGTCTTGGCAATGAGTCTTGACTAACAAGAAATGATTCTCTATGATTATGTGTGTATGCCACAAAGTTTCATGTTTTATGTTATGATTATTGGGATTACATTTCACTTCTATGATTTATCCCATGTTATGGTATTATAAGCTCTTTTGCAGGTTAAGATTTCCAAAAGCTATGTTCTTATGTATATGATGTGATTGATATTTCTTTTTTTACCCTTACTGAGCATTTGAGCTCACCCTTTTATGTTTTCTTTTCCCCAGGATATAAAGAAAGGTTTTAGGTATAAAAAAAGGAAGATCTTTAAGGGAGATATTGAAGATCTTTCACCACGATTAGAAGATTATATTCCGAGTTTCCAAAGACACTAAACTATTACAGTCCTTGTGTGTGTGTTTTTTTGTTATGTACTAAGTATTCAGAAAATGTAATGTAATTTCCATGTACGTCAGGCTTCGGGTCTCTACAATGTCACTACCATAGCTACAAAGACTAGTTTCCAATGCTAATCTAGAACCTCCAGATGTGTCCTATCGAATGAATCAGACAACATCCACTCACTACTGGCCTCCATGATAGATTTCATTGGTGCCTTCTGGATCAGGGTATCACCCACAACATTTACCTTTCCTAGCGTGTATGCAAGATAAAAATCAAAGGAATTCATGTATTCTACCCCCTACACTACCTCAGATTAAAGTCTCCATACATGGAGATATATGTGATAATTTTTTGAGATTCGTAAAAAACAGACCCCTCACCTAATAAACAATACATACAATAGTTTAAGGAATGAACCAAGGATTATAGCTTAGTGTCATTCCTAGGGTAATTTCACTCCTAAGGTTCTAGCTGGTAGGACCCATATGGCACGAATCAATCAACCAAAATTAGAACTGCACCATGCATGATTCACAAAACATCACAGTAGAGTTCATAAATTATGGAAAACTCTATAAAAACTAAGATCAGTGCTAAAGTCAACATTTCCTTTAGTTTATGGAAAACTGTCTAAAAACATCAGACCATGTGGACTTCACACCTATCTTTTTCAATCTTATAAAAGGAACTTCCTAGAATGATAAATACAAAATTAATTGTCTATAATTGACACTTTCCCTATGAAACTCTGTATTTATATCAGCATAGTGAGCTACTCCTAGGAAACCATGATACCAATCTTCTCTAGGTCAACAAATAATCTGGACTCTGTAATGGTACGGCAAAATGAGTGATCCTTGCAGATCCAAAAGTGTCATATGTTGAGATTCACATATAGATGGTGATCTCTTACATTATTCAGCATGATATCATGATGTTTTTTATGGTCAAATACTGTGAGATAATACACTAATATGTCATCTATAAAGGCCACCTCAAAAGAAATATAAGTATAGGTGAAAAAATTGATTCATCATAGAAATAAAGACTGCTAGTATGTTCATCATACCAAACAACATTACCATATACTCATACAAGTCATACCTACTGCAAAATGTATTATTTGGTATTTCTAATGTCCTCCCATTTAATATATGGTAGCCCGAACTCAAATCGATCATGGAGAAAATTGTTTCACCTCGGAGTTGGTTGATGAGACCACCTATACGAGGAATTGGATAACAATTCTTCACCATGAGATCATTAAATTACGCTATAATGAATGCACTATCTAAGGGTAACATATTCCTTATTTTAGAAAAGACAAGCGAAGCCCATGGTGATGTGCAAGGTTGGATAAAACCATTAACCTCTAGATCATCCAGCTTCTTCTTGAGTTCTTATATATTTATAGGTGTCATCCTATACGGAGGAGTTGACATAGGTTCTACATCTTGCACTAGATCAATAGTGAACTCAAAATCTCTCTCAAGTGGTAAGAGATTTATATTATTAGGGTAGACATCCCAGAAATGATATACCATAGGAAGAAATTCTATAAACTATATCCCCTAATTTCCCATAAAGACACTCTCTATCTGAGATGTAACTCCACTTAGCCTAGTACGCATCGATCAATATAAAATTTACTATAGATCCCATTCACCCTTATGGATATACATGTTTCCCTAAGGTGATGTGAATGACACTCGATGGTGATAAAAATCCACCTAGGATAAAAAAGCCACAATTTAGTCCAGACCAAAAAATGACATCGAATCCAGTCATCTTGAGGATGAAGAAACTCCATAGAATATGGTATCCAACTATTTCAATGGGTAACTACTTTCACTAGAGTATAACCTCTTCACAAAGTCTTAACTGTGTTTCAATATTTATAACAACATAGGAGTTGTATATCACTAAGCCCAGACATCCCATAGTTGCAGAAGATAATAAAGAGTGCAATTCAATTGTATCAAACAAGGAAGCTAGTAATATAGAGGCTTCTACAATAGTTCCTCATATAGTAGAAGGCCCTATACAATTCTCCTTAAGCCTATGCTACACATCATAGATGTTTCCTAAATAGTACCACTAAGATTATACTAGAGTATCTTGTGTGGGAGCACCCTAATGAAATTTAAACTCTGAGGCTTGAGTACCTCAACCATGACCACACCATTGGCATGATCATCCAGTAGAGGACCAAATCCCTTCCTAATTAGGAGTCACTCATCATGAATCTAAAGGCGGTGCTAGCACGGAACCCCGTTCTCTTAACACTAAAAGAAAGGATCAAAAGAAATTCTAGAGGTGGCCCATTATTCCTCAAGCCCAACACTGGACCGAGTTCCTTGTACACTGGGGATTTTATATCTTCTCCTGCCATATTGGTGGTACACCACATAGATATTGATTCATTCCACATGGCTGGTACATCCCTTTCATGTAACATCACAACGTCTCATCCTTTCACTTTATAAACCAAAAATCTACCTAGAAGCTAAACTTATATCTTTTTCATTGGTTGATTCCCTCAAGATTCATTAATTGATGAGTGTATGGTTCACTATCTATGATATGTTGTTTAGCTAAAAGACATTCACCTATGAGTGGAATGGAGTATCTAATCCCATCATAGAATTTACTCACAATAGTAAACTAGTCAGCAAACAAGGTCAGTGAAATATATTGTAATTTAGTGAAGAGAGTTGAGTATTCTATAACCGACATGTAACTTAGATGAAGGTAAATATACTCCCAAGCAGGATCTATTCCCATTGTTTGTGAAAATAAGTCGTTGTAGGTGGTTTTCCTGAATTCTAACTAGACCATACTATGATGTCGACCAGCCTGAGGGAGAATTTCCCATTAATTCTTGGCGGATTCATGTATCTCGAAGGTCATGAGCTTGACCATCCACTTTGGATTCATGTCAATATGGTCGAAGATAAACAAAAAGTCCTTGATCCATGACTCAGTAGCCAGAGGTCCACCATCACCCAAGGTGGGAGGATAATGCTGGATGAACTCCCAGGGTCAGATCTTCAATTGAATATATGGTCAAAAGAGAACCCTACAAAGAATAAAACATCTAAATGAAACTATTCTAGAACTATGTATTGGTTCCCAATGGAAGATTTGTAGGAGGTGACAGATATGGAAATCTAGGAGGTACTATTTGTGGCATAGGGAATAGAAACTCCAGAGTATGATCATCACCAATCTCTTTTCATATCATAAAAGATTGTAATGATGGCATAGATATACAATTTCCAAGCACACACCTCAGATAGGATTTAAAATATATAGGAAAAGAAATAAGGAAAGGATAAATGTAAGGCGTTCCTATAAGCTTGTTACAACCCTTAGACTATACCTAGATCCAGGTCTAGGTGATCAGATAAGGTCATAGACAAATCATTGAACGAAAAACATACATTCCACTACTAAGGTTGTTTTAAGGTAAATGTCTCATAGAACACATTAAAAATGACCATTCTTTTGAATTACTATTAATTTAAATTAATAATTAATTTTTTTATTTAAATTTTTATTTAAATGGTTGAATTTGCTAGATCACCATTTACAATGTATAAGGTCCCATAAACATATAAATTGAAACGTTGAATCCACCTAATCCTAACCAAAACATGTTCTAGACCATGAAACCAATGGTCCATGGATCAACACACCATAAATGGATTCTTAAGGTGCCTTCATTAATGTATGCTAGAAAAAACAGTTATGTTAACATAGACACTTTATGTGTCAATTATTCTTTTTCCAAACCTCTCAAAGAATAATAAATAAGACCTTTCAATAAGAACATTAAATACATGAAATTCATGGAGAAAATTAGATATGGCGTGGAATAATGAATGGAATTTTAATCCTATAGTCTAGTATGATGCATGGTTTCTCATATTCCCCCACATCATCAGGGTATGATAAAGAAACAGATTATATAAACAATTATTTTAATCAACAAAAATAGAGAAAATAAAGCATGTTAGCCAATTGTGATATCTCTGAAACTATAGAATCGTAATGAATAAAAATATATACACATCCTATTTAATTTGTGTCTCCCCAATATGTTGGTTAGATACTCCCAGGAAAAGGATCATTAAAAAATTACTATATCTTAGTCTCATGTATAATTCCAAAATAGTTAGAAAAAAGGGAATAAAACTTATAATTCCACTTTTTAGTGTCCCAAACTGAATTCCTCTTAGCGGTGCCTCGAGAGAGTGGCCCCAAGACCTAAATCATGCCGCCCCAAATGCCAGAGGTCGCCAAATAAAAGGGAGTGCCCAGGGTGTGTCTATGGTGGGACTATTCCATAATTGATCAGAGTGAATTGTAGTAATATATATGGAATAATAAATAGTATGATTAGATTCTATATGAATATACCAATAACCAACCATAGTGGAAGAAGAAATAAATAATAGACAATAACATGAAGATTATAAATAATCCAAGTAATCTAAGTAGATAAGAGGTATAAAAATAAACAACCTATATAAATGGTGACAATTCGATAAAAAAGGATAATATTCAAGGGTTTGGGGATATAAAAATATACCACATGTTATAAAAAACAATGAAAAGACCCAAAAAAATAATACTACAATTAGCATCATGAACATTGGATTAGTCCACTTATCCATACTCCATCCTAGAACTGAAAATCAAGAATACGAAGTTTGGGGCTTCCCTTTATCAAAACCTATAGTCGTGAATTATTCATGGGTACCCAAGAAGGACCTAGTAGGGTGTGACATATAATCCTCATGGGACACTTCAAATAGTTTCTAAATAAAACCATCTCATGAATATAATGTGAAAAACCTTCCAGAATTAATAAATTAAAGATAAAAATAAATAAATTAATTAATAAACTAGACTAGTTTTCATTAGGATACCCGTACAATTCTATATAATTTGGTTTAAGCTGGTGAGTTTGAACCAAGGGATTATACAAAGTTAATGTGAGTGATATAATGTGTAAAAATATGTATCATCGCTAAGTTTGTTATTGGGTTTGGTAGACACATCTCTATGTTTCCAATTACAAAGGTTCATTTCTTATATAAAATCATTAACATATTTTTATTTCTATTTTAACCACTTTATAAAATATATAGAGTCACCCTGATCCCATCCATGGAAATTATAAGATAATTCCAAGTATCACTCTAGGGGATCAATATAAGTTAAATACCTAGGGATTCCATCCAAGGTGATCCAAGAATAAGACCCCAAGTGTCACTCTAGGCATAGTGTGATGAAACAATGAACTAGAATCAATGTCCTACCCCGGTATCACATGTAGGGGACCAATTCTCACTCATGTAATGGTATAACCATCATTCCACCAAGACCGTCCACGGGGTCTCCCCTAGGGAGTCATTGTCACTAGTTTGGAGGAAAAAATCAAAACCATTACAATCCAATCATAGACATAGCTAATTCCACCCCTGGCATGTTTACAAACCACTAACAAATACTAAAGAATAATGAGCCCATCTCGGGGGGTCCTTATTTTGGAACCCATTATATCGCCCATGGTAGGACATAATGGAATGATTTGGTCAGAAAAACCATACCACTTGCAAATAAATTATTTATATCATAATTTAACATGTTATCCAAGATTTTTAGCCAAGAAAACCATTTATAGAACAAGGGATTGTGCCTAATATCTTTTCTAATTCCCTTAGTCTAACCATTTCATTTATGACATGAGATGTAGGGGCCTAAATCTTTATTCATCACCCTATACAATTCAATTCCTTAACTCAAATATTTAGTTATATGGAAACACACACTAATGGGTTCTTAGCTATTTTATAATAAAGGTAAATATCAACATTAAGGTAGAACACACCCAATGCGGTGGTATAAGTCAAGGGGATCAAAAAAATGGGTTGATTCTCCAAAATATAGGGTTTCATTTGGCCAGGTATGTATTGCAAGATAATTTTATCTAAAACATTAGAGGCATTACTATAAGATTCTAGATTGTAACACAATTATGCATGTTATAAAAAGTAGTAAAACATAGGTAATGAAACTACACAACCTACCTTATTCCTGTAGTGATTCCCTTATCCAACAATGACATGTGATTCAAGCTAGAATGAGGGTTATCCAAGAAATCATCAAATTCTATAAAAATGGGGAAAATGAGATTACACCAAAATAGAATAATAGATCCAAAGATTAACGAGAAATCGAGGTAAGATGATTGAAGTGTCCACCTCTAGTTTTCTAATCAACCTAACCATGAGAGATATAGTGATCAGATGAAGGAGATATCAAGAAACCTACCTTAGAGGAGTTAGAGGGATTCATGTGTGAGGAAGGAGGAAGAGTACACAAGAAAAGATAGAGATAAATAAGAAAATGGTTAAAAGATTAATAAGGGTAAAATTGTAAATTCACCCACATAGGTTGGGGAAAATAATTTGGATTCATGATTGTTCAAAACACTCACCAACTATGCACTATGACCCTTCACAATAGGACCCTCACACTGGCTAGACACAAGGATTGGTTAAAATTAAAAAACCTATCAAAAATGACTTAGCTAAAAACTGTTGGTGGCCCGCATGGGCATACACTTGGGTATTTAAGGTTGTAGACAGACAGTACGGCCCCTAGTACCCCACAATTGAAGCCACATGGTTTAGGTAAACCATGTGGGCTGGGATACACAGCTTCTCCAAACATTGTGTCCTAGTCATTTCCTTCAAACATCCAGAACCCATGCTAGGAATGAGCCCCAAACACCCAAAATTCCTCTTTAAGTCCCTTAAGAAACAATATAACGTCCAAACAGATGAATTTAAAAAAATATAAAATGGGTTGTACCTTTTTGAAAATTATAGAAGTTATAGTTATGGTCATTGTGATTTTTATTATGATATGGGAGCTTGATATAATTTATGTTGAAAGGTGGGCCCAATAATGATGTCCAATTCATTGGGTAAAGTGATAGAGTTGACCAATTATATGTTTCTCCAGTGATATTATTGCAATTTACGAGGTAAGTTATTCCATTTTCATGAGTTATTACAAGAGAGATATGAAGATGATTTCCCAGGTTACATATATTACATTTCTATGAATTCTAATGAATATTTCATGGACAAATTTTTATTTCACATGATAAGCTAATGATATTTGTTTTTAAAGGAATGATTAATCTATTTTGGGGTAAAAACGTTTTTATAAGATTTTTTTTGTTTGGTTCTGATTTTTTAAGAAAATAATCATGATTATGATTCTTCCTTTATGTTTTCTTATAAATTATATTATAAAAAACGTTATGTAAAAATTTTTATTTCATATAAATGTAAATTAATACAGGAGATTATGTTTTATTAATTTAAAGTTAAAATATATTTTATGCACTCATGGTTTTTAAATGAACTACTAGGTTTATTATTTTTTTATTATATGTAACATAAAAATATTTTTGTGCTCCTCTAATGTTTTTAAATATTTTTCATAGTTTTTAAGTATTCGTAAGAATAATGATGAAGTAAATTTGAAATTCACAATGTTTTTTCATTAAAATAAAACATGTTTCATTATAAAAGTTTATATTGTGAAAAAATTCATATTAATTAGATGTTTTCACATTGTAATATATGATATTTCGATGTAAGAATTATGAAAATACTCTCCAAAAATTTAAATTGAAAAGTTCTTATAAATGAATTACTGTTATTTTTTTTTCAAAATATGTAATTTAATTATTGTTTAAGGGAAAGTCATTATAATTACATTATAATATCTTCGGTAGGACATGGTTCCCCATGAGTCTTCATATTATAAAAAGGTTCCATGGAAGGAAATAGTTCCCACTTGGTGGTGATGTATTATGTCCAAAGGAATTCAAAAAATCCCGAAGCAGATATGGTTGATACGATGTTCCACCATAAAATATAAGGATCAATAGTGATTTATTTATTTTTCATAGTTTTTCATTTAATATCTAGATAATATATTGTCATCCATGATCTTTATTTATTGGTTTTGTTGGGGAAATTATTAGTAGAGGCCTAATTAGCTTTACTTTCACAGTAAATGGGAAGACATATCACTCTGGAACTCGATCATACCTATTGTTCATATGCTTCGGTATGGTAGAGGCCCAATGATGTATGATCAAGATGGATAGCTTGGGTGGGTCACATGATGAGGATTAGAGATGGTATTAGATATTACTCATATATTTTTTATTTTGTTTATTTTTTTGTGTGATCATACCAGTGGGTGATTAATTGTAATGTATGATTGTATGGTTTCTCATTAACTTATTATATCATGGATATGTTTATTTGATTCCATATAGTCTAAATATTATTAGTTATATATGATGTTGGGTTTCTTCTTATAGTTATTTCATTTTCATGTGAGGGTATTATCACCTAACGGTAACACGTTAGAACATTTATAAAAGTTGATAAACTTGGGAATACTGGGAGGTAAACCTGAGGTCACATAACACTCCAAATAGGTCTCTGGTGAGTGGTATATGCCTTGGGATATTACGAAATAGTATCCGAGCATCGTTCTTATATATTGCTATTTAGGATATGGTATAAAAGGACTAATTATTTTTCTAATCTTGTTATATACCTTATATTGGTACATTATGAACAATTTTCTAAAGATATTTATTGGTTACAATGTCATGGGATTTTTGTTCATGGTTTTTGACATTATAGTTAAGATATTTATTCTATTAGGCCATGTATATTTGATATTATTATTATATATTTAGATCATGGTTGAAAGAGGTGTATGTACATGCATCATGTTCATAACATAGGATTAAAAATACATTTATGACCTCATATCTGTTTGATTTCACTAACAAGAGGGTTTAAATATTTTAAGTGTATACAAAAAATATATATAGTGTTTTTCTATATAACATTTGGTGGAATTATACTTAACTGAACCACAATATTTCCATATAATGATAGGCCATGTGGATATCATGAAAAGATGCATTCCCATGATAATGACTATATAAACCCTACCCCTTATCTAGTAGATGCATAGTGAAACATAAAGGATCCGTTCAGTTATTATATTCCTTGGTGATGGACCCCTTGGGGGTGATTATGATGCTGGTTTGGTTACTTAAAATGTCAACAACAGCCTATATGTTGTTCTAACATATGGATTCTTTGATTCTTTATATCAAACCATACCATTTGACTATGGTTCACTCAATATAGTTCATTATAAGATGATGTCATTGTATTCTTGAAGAGATGACACTAATCCTGGGGGGGGGGGTAGTCTAGAATGTAGATTTATGGCGATTATTGGTTCCATGGAGTGGGAGGTTGACTTTTTATGTGATTCCTTACACACACACACACACACACACAGATATATATATATATATATATGATATTTCCATAGTGTGTGTGATGGAATGTGAGATTCCTCGAAAAAAAAATCAAATTTCTATTATTATGTAGAAATAAAAGAGGAGGGGGTAATGGGGTATTATAACTATGGGGGACTAGAGTGATAAAGACTATGAGAATCCCCTTGGATGCTATTAATTTAATTGTTAGGTAAAGAACCTAATATAATATAAATGTAACCCTAATTCTTGAACACATTTTGAGGCTAGATATTCTGCTACTTTATCCCCTTCTCACCTAGTGTGACGAATTCCAGCTTCCTTAGATATCTTAATTCATCATTCCTTCATAGTATATGAGGTTATATGATGAATGCAATCGATTATATAGATAGAATAAATAATCCATGGATGAGTTATAATAAATAGTTAAAAGAAAAATGTTGTTAAACTAATAAATTCTTCATAACCATGAATTATGGTTTCTCTTGGAGAGAAGAACACTCTTCAAAGAAGGCTAGAAAGTCAATGAAAATACATAAAATTCTATCCCAAACTAGGAAACCTCCACACATACACCCGTACCTCCATGATCTATTGGTGTAATCTTTGAGTCCCTAGTTGGGAGGTTTCCAAGGAACCCATGTTCCACTATTTGTTGGTCCCTTTAGCATTTTTTCTTCAGCAACACAGGGAATATGAAATTGAACTACACCTGGAAGACCAACATCATAGAAAATGTTACTCTAGGGGAGGACCTGGTCAAGAATCCTGAATTTGAGGTACCCAATAGTGGGACATATTCTTTGTTGGTGAGTAGTATTTCATCCATCTCGGAGCACTGAGAAAACATTATGCAAAGAGGATATTGCATGATCATTAATAATATACCCTACATAGTCAATGATGTTGGAAAAATAGAAATTATTTTAAAATTAAATGCCAACATAATTCCCCCCCAAGAGTGATCTAAATGTAATGGTACCAATGCCATTCCACAAGAAAAATATAACTATGATTAAGATCTAAAACCTGAGAAACGTAAGAATTTCAATGTATGGGGAATTACTTTCCTTTATGAATTTTGGTTCATAGGGAGTTCTGAATTTATAATACACCAAAGTAGAAAAAAGTTGATTAATGTTTTTTAAAACTAAATTTTACTTTCCAAGTGTTTATGGATTTGTAGAGGATGAATCAGATCCTAGAATTAAAAAAATGTGAAAGCATCCAAAGTTGTTTTCTTGAAGATGTGGTGTTCAGGTTCATTTTATAGAATAATGATACTGTAGAGGTATTTTTGATCCACATTGAGTAACAATTCAAGGAATACAAGAATGTTAGATGCTTGAAAAAAATTAATGTTTGAAACAGGGAATCTGTGTAAGAAGATAGAGAGACTGGACCTATTTTCCTTATATAAGGATATTTCACCTCTTTCTATTGGGTAAATCTTTATAAAGGATGAGGATACTTGGTGAAATATGGTTTATAAATACCCCAACCCAATATCACAGAGTTGGTGGTTAATTTATTACATTTTCACTAGATACAAGGAGTGTCATCCCAATGTGCTGAGTAGTTTATTAGTCTTGGAAAACTAGATATATACCAAAACATACCATTAAAATGGAAAACTTTAAATACAATATAGTATTTTATTTGAAAAACCCTCCCCTCAATTTAGTATATCGCTCTATATCTATAATAAAAAACTTCTTTGAATTTAGGGGAATAAAAAAATAAGAAACAGGTAAGATTAAATGTTCAGTAAGGGTATGCATACAATAGAATCTATCATGAAAAAATTTAGGAATAACCAATACAAAATGGTAAATATATGAAAACAAATTCCATTTAATCAATAACTTGAGCAAGAAGAACAATATGGATAGACTAAATGATGATCAAATAATTCCATATAAAAACTCAAAAGAGATTAAAACATATCAAAAAATATCAAAACTATTAAATAATCACATGGAAATCAATAATAAATCTCATAATGAGGGAATTAATAATGTAGGGAATCATAAACACATAATCTAGCTCACATTCAAAGACATATTACATAAATGGGTATGGCCTCATCCCAATACATAGGATGTTTGTCTCATGAGACCTTTCGATGCATCAAGGGGAAATAAGGGGCCACATCCATCAAATAATAAATCCAATTCATTAATCATATGAAATGGTTGAAGCATAATCATTATAAACATAAATATTGAAAAACAATCATATTAATTGTTATAATTTACGTAATCGATAAGCATAATCATAAACCGTCCCGAATATTAGGATGAATGGTATAAAAATAGTACGTCCACATTAATATTGATCATAGGCCATCTTCATAAATAATAAGAACATTATTATTAGAACATATCCCTAGTCTATCATAAGTAAAATAAGGTTTGTTGATGTTTATGAATAGAAATACCATAAAAATGTAACTAAAAATATTTTTGAGGAAAACACCCATTTAAAATTGAAAGTATCTTTGAAAATATAAAAATTAATAGAATATTTAAACAATGTTTTGGTTGAAATGAATCATGGGAAATTGTAACAGAAGATTCAAATCAATTAGTGGTTATGATGTCATGAAATTTTGTTCCGACCTAGTTCGTTAAGACAAATATTCCTTTCTCAATTTTCAAATTTTTTTTCCAAAGTACCTTATTCAGAAAATGACAGGAAGAATCACTTTATCCCATTTTGTAAAAAAATGGTCACAAATTTCATTAATGAATAATTGGATAATATTAAATTTTTTTAATTTTTTAATATAGCACGTCCATGAAAGAGAACGATTCCCAACCTTGTAAGAAACAATGACATGTTTCCATAGAAAACGTATTTAGGCAGCATGAGGACTTAAAGAAAAAAATTAAAAGGAAAACCTATTATTTAAAGTAATAAATATATCAGTGAAAAATTTATTGATTATTATATATAAATATAAAATAATTACCCTTACAAGTTCTTAAACATAAACAATCCCAAATAATGACAAGATTGTGAAATAAACACTTACCTTAAGATCAGTACCCTTCATATGTGTCTGACCCAAGTTTATAATAAATTTATTTTTATTATAAACATATTACAAAATAATAATCATATATATCATACCATATATTATTTAACTATGATCTTTTATCACCTCTTTATTAACAATTCTTTGTTAAAAATCATTATTTGGTGTGATAACTCCTCTGTTCTTCATGTATGTTTTGTTTGAATAATAGTGGTACTTTTACGTTGATTTTGGTTCCATAATCATCATAATGGTAAATATTATATGAATAATATATATATATATATATTATTTATTTTATCAATTCAAAATATATATACATATACATATATATATATATATATACATTTGTGAATTACACTATTCATAGAGATGGTAGGATGTACATACATGTGAACACAATGTTCATTTTTTAAAGGATGGAATGAAAGAAATGTAAATCATAATTCACAATTACAACATCATAATTATATCATATAAATAATATATATTCATAAAAAACATTATCTTCATCCATTTTAGAAATAAATATAAAATAATCACAACACTTCGTGGAGGTGGTAGTCTACACATATGCACGAGTGACGTAATTATTTTCCAATAAATTGGAAGGTAAGAAGTTAGATACGATATTACTGTCAAATAAGCATAATTATTTCATAAATATCATATATAAACATCAAAACCCCCATTATAACCATCCATAAAATATAGTGATGAAAAATGAATTGTATCACTATGTGGAGATGGTAAGCCATAAGTTTTCACGAGCGATACCTTCACTTCTCATTTGATGGGAAAGAGTGTGTATAATGATGTTTTCATAATCATAATAAAATTTCAGTAATTTCATGAATATAATTTTTTTTATGATAAATACCAAAAATTTATAGGAGGTATAATAAGAAATAAATGGAAACTGGTTTGGGAAGATAATTACCTCTTCTTTGGGAGACAACCCTTAGATCATTTCTTAAGGAACTTCGGGTTGGTCTTTAGTGGTTAGTAACACATTAATAACCATAAAAGGATTATTTTATGATGAATTAGAAGGGTTTGGTTGATTTATGTTTCTTTAATTGGTGAAAATAAGTGAATAATGTTCTGTAATTTTATAAGGGAGGGAAATGCAATGCCTAGAATTAATAAAAAGATTAAAATTTAACCAATCCATTTTCAACGAAAAAAGATTCCAAATGGACATATATTTTGTTATAATATAATATATATTTGAAATCCCATAAACTGAAAAAATAGATATCACAAATTTTTATTTTGAAAATTTTATTTTGGTTTTACCCTTTTCCCCTCTTTAAATATTTTAATGACTTTTCAATAATTTAATAAAACATTACTATGATAAAATATCATTAATGTCAATTTTTAAACTATTCATTATATATGAAATTAATATATAAAGTAAAATTTATTATTAAAATTCAATCCTTTAACAAGATAATAATATGTCATACAAATCTATAAAATTCACGGAACACTATAACTCCTTTATATTGTAATATTTTTAAGGTCATTAAAATCATTTATTTTATTTTTTCAATAATTAAATAAATATTTTATTAGTGTTGTGTAAGTATTTAATGTAATTATATATTTTCTAAAAATTATAAATAAATTTATTTCATGAAAAATATTATCATTAAGATTAATATTGACATTTAAATCTATTCATATATTTCTTTTATCCATATGTGGAAGCATAAGTGATTTCTAAAAATAATATAGCGACACTTTGAAACTTTAATTTCTTTAAATATTTCATAAGTAATTTTCATATGAAGGTGTCCATTAAGCTAATATATTTCAAGCCTAACTTAATAAGTGTATAATTCCATGCATCCAATAATAATTATGATTAAAAATTATAGTCTTATCCATTTTTTAAATAAATATTAACCCGATTTACCTTTTATCAAGTTGGTAAATTTCCCCATGGTTACTATTACTAATTCCAAAAAAATAAAAAGGACCCATTTATCATATTTTTACCTCCTAATTCAAAATATGGAATTATTTTTATAAAACACAATACCTATATTGTGGAAGAAAATGATCTTAAAATAGTTCACAGAACAGGAGGAAAATCATATTTAGAAAATATATATTTTATGCATAAAAAAAGATTTATTAATATCTCATGAATTATAAAAAAAATTGGATGAATTTTAAAATATTATTCTGAATATGAAAATTTTAAATTTCATTAAAATCTTTTAAAAATTGTGATCAATTTAATTTATAAATGTTAAAAAATGTTGTACATATAAAAAAATTTCTTGGAAGACATGTATTTTACTTTCAAATAATTTTTAATTTTATTTCTTGTAAATTGATTACCAATATTTTTATTTAAACATGTGTAAACCAAATAATTTTCATAATTTATTTATTTCTATTCAAACTCTAAAATTTACTATCAATGTTATAATGGGATACTATTTTATGGTTCTTTTATACTTGGGGTTGTGTGTATCACAAGATATCCAAGAGATTAAATTTAAAATGAAATATAATGTAAAATATCTCGGTGTTAAATTCTAATCTAAAAAAACTCATCCTTGAAATTTCACGAATGAAACCTCCTGAAATGCTTTATGTATTTATTTATCAAACTTTATTCAACTTCCCACATCACCTCTTCTATGTTATGATTTCTCTAATGTACCAAGTCCAGTCAATTCATCTGATTCCTCAAAGCTTGTTCTCTAGTTCCCAGAATCTAGGTATAATATTCGAAATAAGATAGATCATGTTCTAATTCTATTTATTTAGAGGTGAGAACATGTGTTGGGTCAGGAATGTAATTCCGTAATAATAATATATTGACCACATCTTTTACTTTAGAGATACATGGTGTCCTTTTTAAATTTCAATACATAACTCAATTTATTTCCCGGATTTATAATGGTACAATGTACATGGTGATCAATTTCTCTTACCTTTTGAACCTTATGATACCCTTCCATAGAGGTACAATCAAGAAAATGTTATCTTGTACAAGAAATTCCAAATTAATCCTTATATTATTAGTATACCTTAATTTATTGATTTGAGATGATTTGATATGGGTTTGAATATACCTCATCTTTTTCGATGCCTCCTCCATAATTTCTAGTCCTATATTAGTCCTTTCAATAAATTTATCCCAAAAACTTAGAGTATGAAATATCTATCCAAATAATGCTTCATACGAAACCATTTGAATACTTTAGTTGAATTAATTATTATTTTTGAATTAAACCAAAGGTAATTACTAATCCCTTATACCATGAATGTGAAGTGAGAACAAACTCAATATTTCTTCTAATATTTGAATATTCATTTCAGACTCTCCATTAGATTGATGATGATATGTGTTACTCTAATGAAGCTCATTATTGAGATCATTCAAGTGATGTATCCATTTTTTGTAAATAATAGATCATGATCAACCATAATTAAAATTGGTAAATGATGATTTATTTCAACTTAATTAATGTTATGTTATGTAGGGAGATCACAGGGTAAATCATATATTGTAGCAAGGAAATGTGAATATTTTGTTAGGTAATCAGTAATAAACCATATTTATTCATTCTTTTTTGGAGTCTTTCTTAAACTAATGAAAAAGAAAATAGTAATTTAATAATATTTTCATAATAGAATATGTATAAGTTACATGAATTTTATAGGACAATTTCTCTCAATATTAACCTATTAATGTACCAAATATCCTATCACATAATCAAAAATTTCTTGCATCATATTTTCCTACTAAAAATGTTCCTTAAAATCTATATTCATCTTGGTGCTACCATGGTGTATAGAAAGATTTGAGCTTTTAGCATCATCCAATAATTCCAACCTTGGATAAATTAAAGATTTAATAGATATTCTATTTCTAATTTTTGGAACAAAATATTCATATATGCAGTCTTCCAAATTCCAATCATTTATTGCTTTGATCTTATTTGTAAAATTATTATCATTAGGTTGATTTTTTATATCTTTTTTACTAATTATGTTTTGATAGTCATTTGAAAAATTAGTGATGTTTATCCTTCCATAATAATTAACAAATCTAACAGTACTAAATTAATTAGAATATAATCCCTGTCAATCCTCAGTTTTGTGAAGAATTTATTATCTTTCTAGATGAATGCATCTACCACCCTGTTTTTCTTCCTTTCATTTTAGTGTATTGAGAAATAATATTCCTTGTGTATCTCAAGCCATATTCATTGAATTATGCCGATATATTTCTATGAAAAGATATATTTTATACTCTTGTGATACACATATATATCACAATGTTTCACCATTTAAATAATTTATCCACATCATTAAATAAATGATGTTGGACCACAACTGAATATTGGGGTTTGGATAGTTTTCTTCATGAATATTTAACTTCAATGATTCATTTGAAATAACATTATAATTATGCAGAATGAAATAATAAATTCCCTAAATCAATGTGTCACTATATATCATAAATACGTCATTTCCTAATGGTAGATTCAAAATCAGAGTATTCAAGAATCTTCTCTTCAATTCCTGAAACATCTATTAACATTACTTTTTCCATTAAAACGTAACCCATTTATGAGTAATCTTGGTTAACGATTTATCCAATTGGGAAATCTTTTGTACAAATAACTAATAGTAACCTTCTAAAATAATTAAACGGCGTACCTCAGTTATGTTTTTTGATGTATTACATTCTTGGATTGCATTTATTATCACATGATCATCTAAGATTCTATCCTTGGTGATAATATGAATATGAAAAGAAAACTTTTGAATCAATAATTCACAATCTCTAAATTTACCATAAAACAATTTTCTTCTAAAAGTCTTAAAAACAATCTGAAAGTGATTCTCATGATCCTCATAGCTATTATAGTTCATAAATATGTCATCAATAGATACTAAAATAAAATTATCAACTAATTACTTCAATAAACTATTCATCAAATCCATGAATATATAAGGAGAATTAGTAAATACAAATGGAATTATAGTGAACTCATAATGTTCATACCTCATTCAAAATATTCTACATATAATATATTCCTTCTTTACTCAGAATTGATGATACATAGAATGAAGGTAGATATTTGAAAAATATTGAGAACCGTGGAGTAGATCTAATAATTCATTAATGTGAGGATAATGGTAATTCATCTTTCTTATAATACCATTGATTTTAATATAATAAACATACATCCTCATAGTTCCATATATCTTCTAAAAAAATAATAGGGTATCCCCATGGTGAAACCATAGGGCTTTTAAATCCCTTACCACACAACTCCTCTAGTTTTTTCTTTAGCTCCAATAATTTTTTAGTTTATATTATTTAGTTATTCTTTGATATTGGTCTTGAATTATGTATTAGATCAACGTATATATCATACTAAGTCTCTTGTGGATGTCTAGGTAATTCATTAAAGAAATCAATCAATTTATTCCTGTACAATAGTTGCATACTCAATTAGAATATTACCTTTTCCATCTGTATATTGTGTGTACTATTCTTCCCTAAGAATATCATTTAGATGTGATAATAGGATTGGATCTAGAAATTAATAAGATAATAAAGTATCCCCTCTAAATATAAAGAATTATACATCATTATCTCATATCATAATTTGATACTCTTTTTATTAAATTTAAGCGTCATTTTTGGAAATATATTGCATACCAAGTATTATGTGAAAATAAAAATATTTATAACAATTATTTTTGAAAATAATGTATATCTATTTTTCATAATGGTAATATATTGACACATCCTTGTGGTAGTGAGACTTCCACATAGAGTCTTGAGTAATAACTCCATTCATAAGGTTCTAGGGAAATATCTAAATTTCTTGGAAAACATGGAAGATATAAACGAGTGAAAAGTTACAGAATCAAATAAATAAAATAAATCATTGGATAATTTTTAGAATATTATTGATATACCAACCATTGTAACATTATGAACTTCATACTCAAAAATTGTGATTACATACTCTTATCCTTTATCCCTTGGGTTTTTTGGAAAAAATTACCTCGATTCCTAGGAAAATTATTTTCATATTTACCTATATCCTTATAGTTAAATATTTATCACTGGAAACTTCCATTGTTACCTTGATATCATGTTCATGGTGTCCTTTCTCTCTACAGTTGTTGAAAACTTCCATTCCCAGTAAGCATGTTAAAGAATGTTTCTTTCAACATGTATTAAAAATTAAAAAGTAAACCATTGTAATATTCCTGTTTTCCACAATTCCTTTTTATAAAGGCTCATCCTCCATATTCTAATCATTATTTACTTAAAAGACATAAGAATTTAATAATTAATTCTCTATCTTGATTTCACATGATACTATATCCTCTTATGATGAGAATGTTTGGGCCACTAGTTAATTTTAGAGTATTGTATTAATCCCATAAAATAAATGGTCAATATTACTCTTTAGATTACATATGTAGTCCACATAATTCCATTAAGACATTGTAAATAAGGATTCATACATAGAAATATATTCATTTTCAATTTATTATAAACTCTATAATTATCTCTCCACATATACTCATTGATCATAATTACAATATTTTTCCAAAAAAGAAACTTAAAATACTTTTATTCCATGTTTTATATTTCCTCGACATCCTTA
This sequence comes from Viscum album, assembly GCA_963277665.1. NCBI lineage: Eukaryota > Viridiplantae > Streptophyta > Magnoliopsida > Santalales > Viscaceae > Viscum > Viscum album. The sequence goes on from OY728125.1 coordinate 1,044,398,935, forward strand.
GTGTTTTGAATAAATACCATCCATCGATATATATCCCCTAATAGAAGAAAAAATGCAATGAAAAATTTCTCTTTTTCATTACATCCCAAAACAATACATATCACCTGTAAGAAACTTATACATTACTCAGTTACGAATTATTTTTTAGTCCCATTAAAAAACGGATGTTACTAATGAATGAATACGTATAAAATTATTACAACACAATTTAGATTAGTATGCTTATCAATACAGGTAAGGTTATTAGAAAAAACCTTAGTCAGCTTCCACAATATAGTTATAATCTTTTCAGAACTAGTTGCTCCTCAAACTCAAGCTTCATTATATTTCCTAGGAGGGAAATCCTAAAATGGATTATGTGCATTGATATGGTTTCCATTCCTTCTAGTAAGATTAATTTCTAAATAATGGAATTCACTATATTAGATCATAACATTATGAACACAATGTATAATCCAAAAACTACTGAACACATAAAATAAAAAGAAAAATGTCTGTATTGATAATCTTGTAATCATGAACATCATTTCATTAAGAAATTTTAAAATAATAAAAATATTTTCAAATATTCCAAAATATTTTATGAATAAAATTTTAATTATACCCAGAATACCTCATAAGAGTGTCAAACCAGGTATGTAGTAAGGCCCATGGTTTTACACATGGTGATGATTGAGTCGAAGCCTAATGAACCCTTTTTGGAGTTATTACTTGTAAGTATAACTATTCCATTCCCACTTCCACTTTTTTGTATATTAATAGGTTTTTATTTATAGGAAATAAAAATAATCTATAACTAACTAAAAGGTTAGTATTTTATAAAATACATAGACTTATCCTCCAATTCAGTCATAGAGCTATGTTTTCTAATCTATGTTTTCCTAAATCTGGTCCCCATATTTCCTATTAAACTGCATATAAAAAAACTATAAAGAACCAAAACCTAGTAGCCAAGAGTTTGTGGTAAAAATATTACCTTGGAACTAGATATACGAGTTATCATCCTAAAAAACTGAATAGTTTAGTATTCTTGTAAAAATAGATACATACATGAATATCACATTACAATTGAAAACACAAAATATACATAATATTTTCTCTATAAACACAATTATCCCCTTTATAATATCCCATTATATCAATCAAAATTCACTTCCTGGAATCCTGGGGAAATGATGCATAACAAAGCGGTGATCTTAGATGATTCGTAAGGGTATGAGTAAAATAGACGCTATCATGAATAAATAAGGCATAACCAATATGGAAAGTAAAATATCTGAATACAAATTTAGTTTAATTAATAACTCGAGCATGAAGAATAATCTGGTAAGACAAAATGATGATAAAATAATTCCATATAAACTATAACATGAGCTTGAAACTTATCTATGGATATAGTTACTAATAAATTAATCAAATGGACTTTAATAAATTATCCCATAATGAGTGAATTCATAATTTTATACATCATAAATATATAGTCAAGGAATAATTCCTACAAATATTACATGAATGAGTAAGAACATATCCAAATACCCAAACATGTTTGTCTCATGAGACCCATTGAAGTATCGAGAGGCTATATCGGGCCCTACCTACCACACACTAAGTCCTAGGAATTCATTATATGAAAGATTCAAACCACAATCAATGTAAAAAATTTGTATTTTGAAACATGAAGATGAAATGTAACTATTTTCCCCAATCAATAAACATAATATTAAATAATCCAATGTAATATAGAGAATGGTATAAAAATCATACATCTCCAATAAAATTAATCCTAAAACATCTAGGTAAATAATAAGGATGGTGTCGTTACAACATATCCTCATTAGAGAATATGTAAATAATGTTTTTTAACGTTGATAAATACAAATACCAAAAAAATATCATTAAAAACAGCATTGATGAAAATTCCCTTTTCACTTGGAAAATCACTTTAAAAAACTAAAAATTTTGAAAATATAAGAAAAAAGTTATCTTTGTAAATAATAATGGACAATTATAATGTTATATTAAAAGTAATGAGTTGTCATGATAGTATGTAATTATGTTCATGTTGAGTACTTTAAAATAAATATTCCTTTCTCATTTTCAATAAAAATTCAAAAAATCCCCCGGTCAAATAACAATTGGAATATTTATTTGAAACAATTTGTTAAAAAAATTCCTAGAAATTTATTAAATAAAAATTTATATAATATTAAAAATATTTCAAAAATAATTTTAATAAAAAAAATGGATATTGAAGACATAGAGTCAAGACAAAGTAGAAAATAATTATAGTTTTCCATAAAAACATTATTTCAGTATATTTAGTACTTAAAGAGGGGAGATTGAAAAGAAAAAAATTATATTTATAGGAATAACTAGAGGAAAATAAAATGTAATCAGTTTAAGATAAAAATGTAAAATAATTCCCCCAACTGAGGCTTAAGAATAAAAAATCCAAAATAAATATTATATTATAATATAATCCCTTACCTCAGGTTCGACATCCTTCAAATATTTTTGAACCTCCTGTATAAAAAATATAGATTTTTGGAAATATATTCTATAATCATACACATATATATCATACCACATGTGATTTTTTTATAAAATTTTGTCACCATTTAATTAATAATTTTTTTTAAGAATCATAGTTCTGGGTGACACCTCCTTCATTTTTTCAGGTATGTTTTTGTTCGATAATTGTGATATTTATAACTTGAATATGGTTAAATAATATCCATAATGATAATATTGATATACATTTCTTATATATTCATTATATATGTATTTAGAATAATTCGTAAATTATTGGGATAGAAAAATGAATCACTCCTATATGGAGACGGTTGGTCGGACATAGGCATGAATAGCCTTTTCACATTCTGAAGGATAGAAAAAAAGAAAGGAAAATAATACCTCACATTTTCATAAAAATAATTATATTATATAAATCATATATATTTAACTAAATCACCCTTATTAAAATATATGTTAAAATGAATTGAATAATGAATATGATCACTTTGTTGAGGTGGTATTCCACACATACGCATGTGCAATATTACCATTTTCCAAATAATTAGAAAGTAAGAACGTAAATATTATATTATTTTAAAAAAAAACCATAAATATGAAATAAATATAATATATAAACATTAGTCCGATAATAATACCCATCCATAAAATATGGTGATGAAAATTGAATTTTATCGCTATGTGGAGATGGTAAGCCGTATATACGCACGTGCGATACATTCACTTCTCATTTGATGGAAAATAGGGTGGATAATGGTAGTATCATAACCATAATAAAATTTAAGTAATTTTTTTATATTTATGTTATTATTATATGGTAAATAACATATATTTAATGGATATAAAAGAATACATAAATTTAAAATTTCAGGTAAGAAAATTAGTTTTTCTTTGGGAGACCTCATTTAGATCAATTTTTAAGGAACCAAAATTTGGTCTTTCGGGGATACTAGAACCTAAAAAACATGGATAAGGATGTTTATTAGAGTAATGGAAAATTATTGGGTTATCTACATTTCTAAAATTAGAGTAAATAAGTGAAGGAAGGGGTGTCCTTTTATAAGGGAGGGAAATGACACACTTGGAATTATTAAAATGATTAAAATGCATTATAAAAAAGTAATTTTCAAAAACAATTCTTATAAATGGACACATATTCGAAGCTAAGGTCATATATGAAATAAATATCATTAATAATTAAAAATTTTATAGGTTTTCGGGGAATTTTAAACCATATATTTTGGATTAACCCATTGTAAATATATTTTAACCTTAACAGTGGTAACATTTTTTTCACACATAAGGGGTTATAATTTTATATATAAGGTAAAAATTGGATCATAAATAGAAAATGGATGAATGTTTTGACCATATATTATCCCAATTATTCTATTTCAAGATTTTAATGTTTTTTAAATAATTTAATAAAATATTAGTCTGATGAAATGTCACTGATGTCAATTTTTGAAACTATTCATTTAATCTGAAACAAAAGAACTAAATATAAAGTTTTAATTCTAATATAATACTTATAAACAACACTAATATTTTATAATCATTTACAAAATTATTTTATCACAAGAAAATCATTCAAATTATATCACTTTTAATATTTTTAAAATCATTTATTTTATTTTTTAAATGATGGAATAAATAACCTGTGAGTGAAAATATGAATTTATGGTAATTTTATAATTAATAAAAATTATAAATAAATTTCCACCATGAAAATAATTTTATTATACTAAAAATAGACATTTAGAATCATTCAAAACTTTCGTTTGTCCGTATTTGGATAAATAATATATTTTTAAAACTAAGAGAGTGACAATTTTTAATTATTTTATTTAAATAATATATATGTGATTTTCATGGTAGAATTTCAATTAAAATATAAATTTAGAGCCTAATTTTAATAGGGAATAATTAAATTCACCCAATAATAATTATGATGAATAATTATGTCTATATCAATTAGTTTTAACCGATATTAAACCTATTTACCATTTAATTAGGTGATAAATTTTAGCACTTATACTATTCCTAATGCCTTATAATAAAAGGGAACTATTTATCATATTTTAACCTTTGAATTCAAAATATTGAATCCCTTTTCTCAAATTTAATACCTATATGTGATAGAATTTAATTTTAAATAAATTATGTAAAATTTTACGAATAACACTTTTAGAAAAAAAAATATTTTTTAAGAATGAAATTGGATTTATTCTAATCCTATGAAGAGTAAAAATATTAGATTAATGTGAAAATAAGTTAATGAATATATAATATAAAAATTTAATTAAAATAATTCATAAATAGGGATAAATTTAATTTATTAATATAGAAATATATTGGACACATATAAACAGTTTTTCAGGAAAACATTTCTTTTACCTTAAAATAGTTTTTATTTTTATTTTTAATCATATAATAACGAATGAATTTATTTATATATGTGTAACCCACGTAAGTTTCATAATTTTGTTATTCCTATTCATACTAACTAATTTAATGGCTATGTAAAAATGTTATACTATTATACGGTTCTTCTGGACTCAGGTTTGCGTGTACCACAAGCTATCAAAGGGGTAAAATTTAAAAAGAAATATATTGTAATGTCTTGGGGTGTTAAAAGGATTCATTTCTAGATGCCCCTAACAGACATTAATAAACTGAAGAACCATCCTATTATAGAGATATTAAACCTTAGATATGTAAATAATGATAAAAAAGGTCACAGACCTTCTTAAAGAAAGAGAAATTAATAAGGTCATTGATAATGAATCATTATTAAATAAGGATGTTTGCATTAACCATGTCTATTTTATATAATGAAGTTGTAACCAATCATCCACATATCAAGATCAAATATTATTTCCTGATCCATTCCAATTCCCCTTATATATTCCTACTTTTAATGAAACCATTTTCAACCTCAAAAAAATTTGGTCCCATGTTCCCTATGAGCCTTTTTTGAGAGTGGAAGTGCGTATGTTATATGATATGTTTCATAAAATTATAATATGAAAGTGAGAAAAACCATTCAGATTTCTCACCAAGGAATATGGAAAATGACTATGGAGAAGATAAATATAGGAAGTTCCCATCTTTTTAACAAATCATGGAAACACTAATAAAATCATATTTCATCATATCAAAGGATGTTATGTATAAATATAGAAAAATTAAATTTGTACATAAGAAAATATAAAGATTTGGAGTCCTGATAGCTTCCAAAATCTCATTATCATCTTGTATATTTTTTAAATTGCAGTTATCTAGGATTTTGATAGATCTCAATAAGTATCTGGAAATAGATTCATATAGATCTAATTGATTGGTCTCTACTCTAGAGCCTGGTCCTGGACATATAATAAAGTTAGTAAAATAAGAAATTGTAGGCTATCTTGTGATGTTATCCTCAAATTAGTGAGAACCATCCTCCTGAGTAATATTGATTTTACTAAAACAAAATTTCTCGCTTTTGTAACCATGAAAATATGCCTTGATAATAACCCCCCACCGAAACTGTTTTCCCCTAGACCATTATATTGCCTTAAATTATTCCTTTAACAAGGTCTCGTTTAAGAATCTATGTTTTTTTGAATGTATATCAAAAGTTTCATTGTCCCATTGATTTTTCTAATTACTATTCACATAGCCAGTCTTCCCCTGCATCCCTTGAAAATAGAATTCACGAGATGTAATGTTATTAGAGCACCTTAAGATTTCACATTTAGTCCTTCAATTTTATTAAAGGATATCTAAAGGAGTCCCATAAGTGGTAAATAACAAGGAGGGAAGAATCATGTATTTAATGTAATTAAAATCCATGCCTTTATTATAATAAAATAATAATTTATCCACATCTATCAATGGAATAAATTAGATAATCATAAAAGATTATTCTAAGAGGGATACGAAATAATGATTGATAATGGAATTAAATAATGTTTGGATAACATTTAATATTACCAATAATCTATCTTGTATACTCCAAATCCTATAACTTATGAATTTGTTGTTACACAATGTGAATTTGGACATAGTAAATCCTACAAAAAATCATTATTAAAAATTATTGTATATTCCATATAAAATTGTTAGAATAAATACCATTACTCTTATTTTATTACTTATTCATGATATAGTTGAAATTTCCCATATAAAAGAAGTTGTAGGGATTAGATTTTATAAAGACAACGTATTCCGAAGGTATTACCTTTCCCCAGCCTAAAATATAACATAAACAAACAAGAATGAATAAAAAAAATTGTGGTTTAATATATTCATGGTAATATTTTGTGACGAATCATAATTGAAATTAACTTCAATATGATCCTTCTAGAAGATCCAAATGTGAGAATTTATCATGTTATCAAGAATTATATTGGACATATGACGTTTTAGAGCACAATATTTTATGTTTATAGGCTCTTTGTTTTGGTTATAGAGTTTGTATAAACTTGATGTCTCTACTTCAAATTATTTTTCAAGAGTTGTTCAATCATTATTTAGAATCTAATACCACAAAATTCAATTTTAATGTATATTTCATGAGAATCAGAGGTGTTGGTCCATAAGGTATGAGTCACCTTTGAGAGGGGCTATAGATGTTGGGTTAATCTAATTATGAATAGATTTAGTGAAAATACTTCTCTGAGAGTAGGGAAATTATTTAGACTTGTTTTCCTTGTTTGAGGAGGGGTTAGGGGAGGTATTAAAAAATTTATTCTAGAGAACTAAAGGATTTGGAATACACTTTTAGATTAAAAACTACAATGGCTGATGGAATACCTAGAGAATTAGGAAAATCCAAATTGGCTAGATCAAAATTTTCTAGGGGATTCCATAGATATAAAATAGGTTAAAATATAGTTTTTGGGAAGACAAAAAGTAGGAGGGAGATAATATTTTGGGAGATAAGGTATATTAGCCTCTAGAATTTATCTACTGGTGGTCATTAATTCCACAAAGTGGCCCTGATTCAAGTTTCTTAAGGTTGAATCCTATAAACCATAAGAATACATATTGGACTACATATCTAGAGAAGAAGGTTAAGAGAAGCACCTGACTCAATATTAAAATGATCCTCCTCTAATTTATAGTTCTAAATTGAGGCCTAAGAGACTATGGTTGTGACATCTATTATATGAGTCCATCAATCTTAGAATCCTAGTTCGATATCCTCTTGATCAAGTGTAAATTTTTTTATTATACCCACTATCCAAGAGAGGTATAGTGTATATAATCCCTCTAATGATGTTCTGAAGATGAAAATAGACCTGTAATTGCGTAGGGGATTTTTCCACCATGTTTAATTCTCATAGACAACGAGTTTATTTTTTGTGGAGAAAAAAGAGAAGAAAAATAAATAACATTAATGTTAAATATTTTAATAAAAAAATCACTTAATGAACATAGTAGAATTGTCTGAGGTTGGGGAAAAGGAAGATCTGAATCCACAAAAATATGAGCTACCATATTGTTCTCCATGTACATGGTAGCCGCATTAGTAAATAAGAAATATCCAAGGGAATTCCCAATTGATTTGAAGACGATCATGTTTTGGAATGGAAGGGTGAGGCTTGGAAGAAAATACCAAATAATTACATGGGGGAATATTTTCCTCTACTAAAATCCAATGACTGCTAACGGAAGAGAGATATCCACTAGTATCAAGTCCCCCCCTTTTCAAAGACCTAATGAATTCGAGATCTGAAAAGATGTAGATGAAAGCATACATTATTATAAGAATAAAAATCTCTTTTACAATTTTTATTCCCTATGAGTTGAAAAAATGGGAGAATAAATCCATAGGTGGATGATTTTACACAAATTTCATGATAAAAACCAATTGATGATAGCTCAATGTAGCCACATGTTATACATAAGAAAGAGAGAAAATTAGGTATCCTTCTATTGATTTGTAGGCCTTAGTCACCATGGGGATTTAAAGGACTATGTGTAGAAAACATTGAGAATATGGAATTATTACCAAGGATATCCAACTTGGAGGGAAAAAGAAGAGTGTCAGATTATACTAGGGGTAGCAGGTTTTTAGGGAGAATTAAAAATGGCTCTCTAAACCCTTTAGATACTGTATAATCCTCCATAAGGGGCCAAGATGAAGCTGGGAATTCTGAAGGGAAGTTTATGGATTCAATATTTGGTGGACCTGCCACTAGGGGATGACAGATGAAACTCATCACACCGATCTACAGGGTTCCATCACTACCAATTGATTGTTTTTATAAGTAGGACGGGGGAATGAAATTCACATTTTTTCCAAATTCTATATTAGAAAATGTATAAGATTTAGTGAACATGTTTAATACACGTGTGGTTTTCATTGTAGATATGGTATGGATCCAGAATGAACCAAAATGAGATGTTTCGTAACCATGAAAGGGATCAAGTGAGGCTTATTGGATGCCTTACACTTTTGTAATTTAGTATAGGTTTTTGAGGGTTATATGCATTGTATTCCTCTAACAATTTATTCATTTTGAAATTCTGGATGAGATAGTGTATCATTATCCTATAAGGTAGAATATTGGTTGGGTAAATCATGTTTAGATGATTTGGTTTGGGAACAACAGATGTGTTTCAAGTGATCATGTTTTTATCCTTGGAATGAGTGAGATAAATATTCTATACTAGATAGAAAGCATTGAGGAGTGATTTTATTTATAAAATATTCAAACGTTAGAGGAGAAAGGTCATTTTTTACACTTGTAAGACTAGTTTTGATGATGTGTTCACTAAATAATGATTCAGGTTGTGTGAATGTGTAGTACAAGACTATACACACATTATGTTTGAAACATATATGGATACATATTGTACTATGAACCATTAGAGGGTTCATAGTATTTCCCTATAGTTGAAATAAATAATGAGTTTTATTATATATTTTTATTAAAATCCTTATTTTGTGAAGGAGACGTTTCACTGTATACATGAGAAGCTTGTTAGTTTTGGATCAGTGAGAAGTCCTGGGTGGGATGAGGGCCAACATATTTGATTAGATTAATAAATGAATGAAGGCCCAATATTTAATCAAAATTTAATGTGTCACCTATGAGTTAGATGGTGTAATCATGGATGGATTGGAGTACCATGGTACAACCGATACAAGCTTGTTACTTATCCAATGTAATCAGTATGGGTAAGAGTGGCTTAGGAGGAGTGACACACATGTGACAACTGAACCTGTGGAGGTTTTTCTTGAGGAACGGTGTAAGGGAATCCCTATAGATGGGAGTTTACTATTATCTGTTAGAGGTGTGACCTTCATTTCCCATTTATTTGTGGTGGATGTTGGGGATAATGTTCCTCATAAGTCGAGAAATAATAGAGATTAGTGTTTTCCATCGCTTCATAGCTATATCTAGATTGAAAAAATTTAATGATTAAATATATTAATGGATGGAGTGCGGGATATAGAGAATCTTTTTTTGGTTTTGGTTCAATGGGTTGAAAATTTCAATATAGATATGGTATAGAGAATACGATTATTTATTGAAGCACAACCCTCATGTAGGAAGGGTTAAGGATGCATTGATAATGGTTGGTATAAACATGGGATGACATCAGGATGTAAATGGGTAAGTGCATCCAAATCATCTGGTATCTTTAAAAATTATTTAATTTGGATTAAAATGCAGTGAAAGATAGAATTTAGGTCTCGGTATCTAGTTTAGGATGCATTTTATATTATTATAGAGTGATGTAGATTAGGTGTATCAGTTACCAGGGTGAGAATATGATGAATGTTGTGGTTGATGATCCCACCATATAATTATAGTGGGGTTCAGGTTCAGACATCAGTGATTGAATTTAGACAATACTGTATTTCCTCATAGAGTTAAATAATTGTGAACATGATATAAGATGGTGAATCATCGAGAGTAGAAGATAATTTTAGGAGAGGTTTTTCCTAGGAAGAGAAAATAATTTTTCCCATCATTAAATCATGTGTGGTGATGTGAAAATAAAATTTATCATTCCAATAGACAATTGGAAGAGTGTTCTCAATAATATATTCCTATAGTGGGAGCACTGTGACATAAAATGATACTTTATGAGTGTAGTATTATGGTTTGGTGTACCATAATACAATATAAAAATTAGTTGATGATGCTATAGTTTCTTGGGAAATACATGTGCATTTGAGAACCTTCGACGTTATAGAGATGGAGATGAAAAGATAGATCAACTTCTAGTGTATAGTACAATCTGGTATTTGGAGTTTTGCAGTGAAAACATGTTTAGTGTTTGAACATAGAAAATAGAAATATGGTATCAAATCAATGACTGAGGTGTGTCAAGATTAATTAATTAGGACCACTAAGACTTATTGATTATGGGAAGGATTATATTGGGGAGTTTAGAAGGATCTTCCTCATTGTATGTGGTGGAATTCCAAGGAAATTTGAAATTTTATTCATGGAATAAGTGATGATTTGGAATTTAAGATCATATTAGAATCCATAGTGTTTGGATATTTCTATGATATGTTTTAGTATATGTTTGGGGGCTCATTAAACATTCATTAAGGGTAATTTTTTTTGTGGGATTTTTGGTGTTGAACATTAGATTTTTGTAATTTTTCCCCTGGGGTAAGGTTTAGTACATGCATTTTATGATAAATAGGGTAGTAAACATCGTGTTCTAAGATTTTATTTCATTTTTTATGTGTATATTTAGTGAAAATGGGTATTTCACAATTAAAGGTAAACTATTATTTAAAATTATTGTTTTAGAGTAAACAGTGTGAGTGGCTTCAACTATGTGGTGTCTTGTATATGGATTTCACATGGTTTGGTAAAACATGTGGGGGAACTGTGTATAGTGTTGTAATTTATTTTAGTGGTTTGTATTTAGTTGAGTCATAGTATAGTAAACCATGTAACCAAACCATGTAATGTGTCCATCTTGGATCAGTGACGGATGCACTATTGTCAAATTATTTAGTAAATCATGCAAAAAAACTGTATGAGATTCAAAAATTCTTTCAAAATGTGAATTTATTTTTTCCCCTTGATGATTTTCACCACTCCCACCTCTTTTTTTCTTACCTCTCATGTGACTGATTGGGAACTACTCAAGGGATATATATTCTCTTCTTTGTCACATAATTCTCTTTTCATGGGTGTGTTCTTAAGGGTGATTACATAGATTTCTAAGAGAAATATTCTATCTTCATTTATTTATTATTCTTCTCACTTGTAGTCTTGGTATTTGGTTATCTTAATGTTATCTTTTTGGAGTATATTACACAATATAATGGTGTAATAAGGTGGGGATAATGGTTATTACAATCAACTTGTATAGATAAAATTCATTACGGATAAATACACATTTAATGTTACAATTTCATGGATTTATATCACCCTAATAATATTTCATGGTATTTTATTAAATTGCAGGGAATATCTGATTGATTGAGTGTTGAGTGATAAGGTTTTGGTTGTTTATTGTCTCATGAGTTTTCTATAGTGGTTTTCACCCCATTGTTTGAGGTTTTAGTTACCTCACACTGTAAAATGTGTTTTATGTGTTTATTTTTTATTTTATTAATTTGAACAATTAATTATAATTTATAATAATTAATTATTTTTAATGTGATGGGTGAATATAGGTTCCAGAGTGTTGATACGAACCTGTATGAGGCTTGGATGATCATGGGAAATGGTGTTTGAGCTTCAATTAAAGGGAATGACTCTATATATGGTAGGTGGTCCATGAAAATCACCCAAAGGATAATTCTTTTTTCTCTTAGAATGTGATAAGTAGTCTCAACACTTAACTGAGATTGAACGTAAATATAAATATAAAATGTTATATAAAACTACCATGAATCGAAAAAGGTCAAAGGCCATGATGGACCCTTGATCACTGGTAGGATACACTAATTAATAGCGGTTGATGAATTGATTATAAATTCATTTTATGTGGTACATTGGCCTTGAGTGTTAAAAATATAATTAAATGAATGTTCTTTTGGATTAATAGATAGCATGTTGTTGATCCTCATTGGATTGTATCAGGTTCTCCTATTATAAGTTTAGAAAAAACAGTCTCCCAATGACCAGGGAAAAATAGGGAATGGATTCCGTTTGAATTCACAAGAGATCTAAGATGGGTCCTTGGGATTAAAATGAGATATTATTATCCAAGATAATATTCGTAATTCTAGTCAGGTACATGTGTGAGGATTAGGCATGGCAAAATGTGTGGGATGATCACATGTCTCATGTATGATGAGGAACACTCTCTTAAGGGTTTATGGGGGCCTTCGTGATTGTGAAGTGCAGTAGAACCCCTCCAAGAATAGACATGGAGTGATAATAAACATACTCTAATTTATGTTCTCTATGGATCTACTAAGGGATATGTGAGATAATACTAGGTGAGGATTGTGAGATTAATTGATAACTAGGAAAATGATTTCCAAGATCTGTAGTATGATATATCTTGAGACAGTTTCTTGATAGTGATATTGAGTAGTGGAATAAGATTATGATGAGTATTTAGACCATAAACATAAGGATAGGTTCAAGAAAGGGTCTACGAGAAAAAAGAACGTTGGGGGGAGGGGGTATTTGTTCATTCTTAATATTAGTTAGTGGGGATTGAGATGGTCTAATAAACCTATGAGGATGTCTATGTGAGAAAAAAAATTAGGCTTATATATTCATTTTGATAATATGACAAGACCATGATCGTAATGAGGGGACCATCATATAAGAATGAGTGGGTAAGTGGATATGCCACAATGGGTTGAAGTAGGCCTTAATTAGTATATGTCAAATAAGGGTACTAAGTGGGTTTAAATTTCTATGATATAAAAAATATATTTTATGAAATAATCTAATTATTTATCTAGTTTCAAAATACATTAATCCTTTATAGTTTTGGGGAATGTATTATTATGAGTTGTATTGAATATTAATCTAAAATGACGTAATATTTATGTATATAATGCTTGGGTTACCTCACATACTTTTTTATTGTATTTCTAATTATCAGTCACATTTTATAATATAGGGATATTTTTGGGTTAGACATCACTCCTAATTCTCCTTCTCTTCATCTCTTCATCTTTGAAATTATCAAATAATATAATGGAATATCATTAAGTGTTACTTCTATTTATTTCATTCTCTTATTCTACTTCTTCGAAGAACTGATTATTCTTTTTATAATATCATTATATTATCTCTATTATATAATTTTTTTATTTATATACAATGTATTATTTGATAAAATTTTATATTTCTTTAATACTTATGATATATAACTGCAAAATTTAGTTTCAAGTTCTTCTTCTTAACTCATAAATTTTCATTCCCTTCTTATTTACATTTTTATATTCGAAAAAATTTATGTATATTGTCTCTAAATTATAATATGGAATCCCAATTCAATTACAAAAACATAATCTCTATGAATTTAAGTATTAAAATTTCTTCTAATTATTCCACAGAATCATGTGGGATTTCTCAACACTTTCCCAAACTCTTCCTATTAATTTTATCAAATTGTTAAAAAATATACAAATTTTCTTATTTAAGATTTCTAAATAAATTTCTCATTGAATCCTCCATGATTTATCAACATAATTTGTCTTATATATATATATTTGAAACCTCACAATAATATAGAATTAATATTCTAAATATTTTCTCAGCCACTTATTTTATATGAAACCCATAGGAATTCAATCCCCAAGTCTTCATCATAGCTGTAAAGAAATTTATTGCGAAACACATCCTTCATGACATGTGAGAAGATTACTTTTTATAATGGTTGTGAAGTAAAATCACATAAAACAACGTTCTTATATTTCATTTCATAAAATCATCATTGGAAAGTACTTTATCCTTTAATAATAACAAAACCAGGTTTTATTTTTCTTGGAATAAGGTCCATCTAATCCATTCTTCTTTATAAAAAAATTTCAAGAATCATGAATATATAAATTAATTTTGTTTAAATCACCGATAAATTGATCAGGAATAATTTAATTAAACATTTGATGTTATCTTATGGAATTTATTTTCCTTATACATTTTTTATAACTGATTGAACTTTATATGCCATCTAATTAACCTTTATGTAAGAAATATCTAATCTCTCATATGATAGTGGGGCTCCAGATACATTTCAAAAATTTATTTTCTACAACACTTAAATAAGAAATTTACTCATATCTAAATATTTTGTTACCTTTACATATTATGGGTGATATTTCCCTTTGTTTTATTCTAGTTTCCCCCTCTTTAGAAAAATATTTCCACCACCCAAAAAAACAATTCATCTTTAAAAAAAATAAGCATAAAAAAGCATTACATCAAGCTTTTCTTGGAACAAAAATCAAGCATCATAAAATTTTTTCATATTATATATATATATATATATATATTCATTTGTAATATTTATTTGGGAATCATTTGATGACTCTCACATATTTATTTTTTACCATTACATAAGACTTTTCCTTTATTTGTTCTATGGAGAAATATATTATATATTCCGATAAGATTTTTTAATTTCCCATTTTTTTCAATATGATTCTTCCTTAGGGAATATATTCCAACAAAAATTATGTTTTGGATAATAAAATTTCTAATCATTTATAGAGATTATATAAATTATCAATCTTATTAATTCATTAGGTTCTAAAATTCAAATTATATATATAAAAATAATTGTATCCACGACTCAATATATAACTCGTGGGATGACTTTTGGATAATATTCAATGTATAAATATTATATAAATAGTTATTTTGGACATGTACTTTAGATTTGGATAATTTTTTTACATTTTAAAAATCCACTTATAGAATTTATATATATTCATTATGTGTTCTATAAGTGTAACTTCCAGATAATTTTAATTATAGATGTATCTTTTTCAAACATAAATCCTTCAACATCATCAAAGTTCAGTTCATCAATAAACATTTGTTTTTGTACTTTATGAAAATAGGGACGGATCATTACATTATTTATAATTTAACAAGTTAAATATAGTACTACTAGTAAACATGACACCTTTTATTTATTCATATGACAACCAACTCAACAATCATCAGAGGTATAATATGATTTAACAATAGTAAACAATATCCTATCAAAATTCTATTATTTATTCTTTTTGAATGCTTATGCATAGATCTAACTGATATTTTATGACAAAAATCAATTATTACATGACCCAGCCTCTAAAAACACTAATAATGACCAATAAATTTTGTTCTCTTAATTTGGGTTGTAATCAGTCAATATTTGACACATTGTTTTTTTTACAAAACAAACATTAATTTAAGATTATTTTTTAGAACAATATTTCTTTTCTCATATACACCCATTATGATGGTGGGCTTAATATAACTTTTCTTAACATATTTTTTTGTTATAATTTTATTTAAAAAAAGACTATAGTTTGAAATAATATTTTTATATGAGATATTTTCTTAGATATGAGTTAACTTTTTCTATGAGTATATAGTGGAAATATCATTAGATGATTTCTAAATATTAATTCCATAATTAAGAGTCTAAATATATTAAATACCATCATTATAATCTTTTATGGAGTCACATCTTCTATCACTATTTTGGGATAACTCAATATAGGCCCCCAAAAAATTTCTCATTTTGAAATCTATTTCAGGACACACAACTTTACGATGCTTATATCATCCTAAAATGATCTCAGAATATATTATCAATATTTATTTAACTTCTCAATATAGCCTCAATGATTTATTCACCTTCCTTGTAAATATTTATCAATCTCTTTAATCTAGTTTTCACTGATTTAAAACTAGACATCCATGACCCCAATAATATAATTTTGAGTTTTATCAAAATAATGAATCACCCCTTAATAATATTTTCATATATATACGTTATCATTGATTTATTTTTTTCAATTCATCTTCATCTAGGGGATATTTTCCTTGAAAGTACAATACAAGTTCATCTGTTGGTTTTAGATTTTTGATGAGTGTGTTTCACTCCTTCAAATTTTTTAGCCAATTATTTTTTCATAGATGTTCAATATGTTATCATATATGTTTTTTCATCACATAGTTCTTGGATAAACTAATATATATATATGTTACAACTTCTAATTGAATTTTCTTTATATAATCTATAACCTAAAAAGAGAGTTATTTACCTAATTTAATATACCCGCCTCTTTAGTGCCTAAAATTAATTCTTTTATAAGATGATTCTGAGTATATTTATTAGTTGAACAACCTCTTTTACAACCATTAATTAGTTGTTTTTCAGCTTTCTTATTTCAAATATTTTATTTACTTCTTTTCCATATTCTTCAACTTATTCTTCATGTATTTAAAATAAACCTCCATATTCATACTAATGGGAACTATATTTTCCATATGAGGCGGATCTAAATATTTTTCAAATATTAACTTCAAATATTTTTAATAAGAACAATGAATAAATAGAATACAACCAATTGATAGTAACCCTGGTTATATATGACACCACTTTATTTTCACAGTAATTCATATAGTCACCTGACTAGCGGTGGAAGAATTAGTGTGTCCCTTTTTTCTTAATTTTATTCTATTTAAACCATACCCTCTTGATATTAAAACCCCTGTCTTAATTAATAAGAATAGATCTACTTGTGCACTCTTAAAACTAACACCACATGAAATGAAATAATTAAACAAGTAATAATAATATTAATAATTTTTACATGGTTTGACCCCAATGTGGGAATATAATCCTTATTGAGTTCTGATCTAGTCTATAACATATGTAGTCATTATATTATGCAAGTTCATACAATATGTGGGATATGATTATCCATGACTATTATGAAACTTTCTTTACTATATTATATAGGTAGATACATGATAATGGAGGAATACGTCCCTCACTCTCCTAATAGAATATATTTCACTAATATAGCTTTATTTTCATAATTATTTGGTATTTGGTTTATGTTGGTAGCCTATAATATTAAATATACCTCTATAATGAACTTTTGAACAATATTTTCCTTATTTGATGGATTCCATAATATCATATAAAGAAGATCATCTTGTCCAGAAATAGGTCATCGACTAGAAATTGGTCTTTTAATAAAACAACATCAATGTTAGAATTGTTGTAATACTCTCATTCATATAATGTAAAATTCATATGAACAATGGGTTTCTTTACGATTTTATCTTTTATATAATCTTTTTCTTCTCTATATTCTTTGATATAAAGATAAATATTATAAGTAATAGGTTCATCAATTATTAGTTCTTTTATTTTCTATTGTCAAATATTTTATATAATATAGGGATATCATAGGGTATAACCTAAACCCTCATTATTATTTATCTATTATAATTTTGTTTGTCTTCTATGATATAGAGATATCATTATTTAGGACTTATCCTACTTATATTTATTTTCTACTTCTTCCTAGATACATAGTTTCTTCCTTTTAGAATCTCACATGTTTCTATCCCTTAGATTCAATGTTTATTATTATAGAATGAAGTATCAGATCAATAATAATTCTATTTATTTGATTCTAAGATATATGGAAGTAGAATTTAGTATGATGTTGTTCTTTATCACTCTTTTATATTTATTATCCTCGTCCTCTTATTCAATTTTTTTCTTCATATAATCTCATGTACATGGTTTCCATATTTATTTATGGAAAACCATTTCAATATAAAAATCATGAACTTTTCCATTAATATTTCTCTTTAAATATTATTTAATTACTCTATAGAATCATGTGATCATGCTCCCTAACTTATCAAAATCTCCAACTTATTTTTCACAAGTTTTATTATAAAAATACTGATAATCAAATTTTATATATTAAAATAAATATCATGATAAATCCTCCAGCTATGATTGACATCATTATTTTGAAATTTATAAATTTGAAATGTGATAATAATTGATCAGGTATATTCTCAATATTTTATCAACCACTTCATGCCCACAAAATCTAAAACCCTTAAATCCCCATATCTTTATGATTATATGTTGAGAACTTCGCGATGAAATATATCTTTTACAACATGAGATTAAAATCATATTTTCTTCTAATATCCTTTTATTGATGTGACATCTCGTATCATGGTGTGTATCTGTATTAATTGATGAAAGCATCTTTGGCCTATAACCCTTCCTCATACTACATCAATATGTGATTATATTCTTCAAAGTGTGAGGATCATGTTCTCCATTATTCATTATTGAAACTAGTTGTGTGGTATTTTATTATAATGAAAATATTGATTTTGAAATAAATGATAAATTGGTCAATAACTACCTAATTTACCCTATGGAACTATATTCTACAATATACCTTCCTTATCAAATGTTTACTAACTAATAGTGATTCACATATCATCGCATTAACCATAAAAAAGAAATATTAACGCTTACATATCACACTGATCCCCCCAAAATGTTTCCAAATTTCATGTTAAAAAACTTATCTAAGTATTTTTAATATTACATAAGGGTTTTTACCCTTATGTATTGTGTAAGTTTTGTCAATTTTTGCATTCCAGTTTTCTCCTTAGTAGAAAATATTATGCCTAAAAAAATATATATCATAAGGTCAATTCACGGTAGAAATAATTATAAATGATAAAAAATTTATGTATTGTGAATTTTTTTTTCCTTTTCAATATTTCATTAGGAACAAAATAACTAATCTTCAATTTTGGTTTATTAGCTTTATAGATTATTTTTTTTACTTTTTATATTTTTACTTATGAGAAATATCTTATAACTTATCTTAATATTTTTGAATTTTATATGTTCTAAAATAATATTAATATTATTATAGATATTTCATATATTAATGTTAAAGATGTTTTTTAGAATATTTTTAATAATTCTTTGGGTTCATCAAATAATGTATATTTGGGACTCTGTACCTTTTAGACATAAATTTATTGAAACACAATAGTTTTTATCCACAACTCAACATGAAACCTCCCGAATTAATTCAAGAAGATATTTAATGTATATATTATCTATAAATTGGGATTCTAGTATTATTATCCAAATTTTTCTAACTTATGTAGATTAAAAAAATGTTATCTAGACTCTATCTACATGAATCCAATCTACAGAAACTATAACATCTAGATAGGGTATCTTCTAGAAACACCTTCCTTCAACTTAACTCATTTAACATAATGCATGTGTAGTTAAATTTTCAATATAAAATTTCATGTTTTATAAAAACAAGGTTAGATACTCCCATTCAGTATCAATGATATTGAGAAAACCATTATATTAAAAACCACAACACCTCTCATTTATTCATCATAGACTAGAATTACTATAATCATATGCATATTCTTCTTCCATAACACCAAGTAGAATCTAAAATAAATTAATTAACTTCAATCACATTAATATATCATACATAGATCAAACATCACCTATCTAATGACAAACAACATCAATAAATATGATCCAGATGATATCAAAGATGTATTTTGAAGTTATCAACTACATTATTCATTGGGATTTCCTCCATCAGCCATCACATATCCCAACACATATTTAATGTTAGATTTATTTGTTGATAATAAATAGACTAATCATAAACCATTTGGATATTCACTACTAAGGTGTGATATAGTTGGTGAATTTAGGGATAGATAAAAGCATAATATAAAGGTAGAGGTTATGAGGTATGTACTTCATCCATTTTTTCTATAGGTGTTTTGGTAGTGGTTTGATTATTATATTAGTTAATTATAGGTATGGGTTCTCTAGAGAATTTTTTGGGGAGCTCATGAAGTTGACACATCCGTAAAATATTTTACTAGGGATTCCATGTCCCAACATTATCATTTGTTCAAGGGATTAGGTTGACTTATGTATTAATGTAATGGATCATATACTTTTAAAAACATCACCAATAATATTGATATTCCCATAGGTAAGAGGTTAATGTTGGAAACATACAATATCATGGGATGAATAAAAGTATTTTTGAGTATATAGGTGCATGTTGGTTGGAATTAGGGGATGATTTGGAAAGATTTTGAGGTGAGGATCTTCAAGATTTTTTTCCTAAGATGACCACATTAGATTGATCCCATGAGATCATGCACCTGAAAAAGTGAGAGTAATTGTTCATGGACTATGACATTATGTCACCGATCTATTGGGGTTTTCATTGACATCTATGAAGGATGAAATCACTAAGGTGAAATAATTCAAGGATGGGATTCAACATGATACCATGGTACATGTAAATATCTTCAGGTTGAGCTTTCACTCTGAGGTGGTAAATTAGGCATTAATCACATATCAAAACTTGACAGATGGAACTATACCTAGTCGGTATGAAGTATAAGAAGATATAAATTAAATATAATATAAATAATGATATGGTTTTTTCTATATCATAATACAAGATATAAGTATGTAATGATGCTAAGCATAAATAACATAGCATATCATTTTATAAAATAAGTTGATATCTTTTTTATTGATACTTGAGAAAGTCCTAATATATAACATGGTTTCAACATATGATTAATTTGGTAGTTGAATGACAAGTATAATCATTCAAGTGATCTTCTACATGGGCCATCATTTAGTATTAACATTTCATAAAATAAAATATATGGGAGGATTCATTCATGCAATTCATGAATAAAAAAATAAAGATTTACTCTTGTGTTTTTAATGCATGAGTAAAGTATATAGTCAGTCTAGAATATCCGTAGGGATATGTAAGGAGTATTATTCCTTATAAATATCAACTTAATCCAATTTATAGACTTTTTCTATTTATCCTTGACATCTATTACTTCTACATCTTTAGATTCATTGTGATACTATAATATCATGGTTTGATGAAGGGTCATTACCATTTGATGGGTGGTTTAAGTCTATACATGGATAACAAATACTGAAGGATTACATCATATACCTCTATGGGATATTTATAAAACCATTATAATGAAGAAAATAGCAGTGTATCAAAATATGGAATGTTTAAAGTGATTTTCATTTATGTAAATATTGTTTCCATTTCAGGCATCGTAGATCCATATTTATGGGCTTATTATTTTTTGCCACATTTATTAAGTTTTAATAGATCCTTAGAAACTTATTAGTTCTATCAAATACATTCCATAATAATTTTATTCGTGAAGTACTTTTCAGAAATGTAAAATTTTGATATCCTATGGATTCAAATATCTATGACATTGATAATAATTAGAATTTTGTTCTATATATTGTTAGATGACATGGGATGGAATAAGTTATGAGAAGGTCACACCATACATTAACTAATACCATATGTTGTGACACATTGTGATCATTCTGTTTTTCAATGTATAATTATTTATTATAAGGATTTCTGTATGGGAAGATAACACTATACCATGGATGAAAAACAAATCCTCGTATCACTTATATGATATAATAGATACTATAAGCAACAAAACCTAGTTGTTGAGGGATTATATTGTGTACAATGATTATATATCAAAAAATACAATCAATATTTTTTTAGAAACATATTATTAAATCAATATATCATTAAAGATGATTGTTTTACAGAATAAGGAATTCTTACTATTATTTATAAATATGATTCAATATTCGAATAGTTTTCAATGATATTTATTCATGGACCCAGAAACACACGACTGTTCCCACATTAATGATGGGATATGGACCTACATTCCAAAGGTAGGTGATTACTAATAATTTATCAAATTATTATGAGGAACTTGAATTTCTAAATATGATTGGAGGCTAGGCTCATCACACCCAGTTGGAGTAATTATTACATAATCTATGTCTCTATTATAAATTTAAGTATTGTTTTTGAATCCTTACCAAATCCAAATATAATGTTGGTCACCCATTAAATTTAAAATATTTATTTTTCACATGTCGAGTGAACATTAATTTTTATTATCCATTTTCCATAAATGGATCCATATTTATGTATCCAAAATTCTTGATAAATGGATACATATGTATGTATAAATGGTTCTCCATCGATAGTACCTTCTCTATGTATTACAGGTTATACATTTTTTTTATGATTTTGTAATGTTTTTTATATAACTGGTCTCTTTGGAATTTAGCATCATTTAGGGAGAATGTTTTTGTTTTGATATTAGAGATTGTTCCCTTGAGGTAGCTTCCCATATATCCTCTTGAATGGAATCTGAACCCACATATTTTGGAACCAATTAATAGGAAAATTCACACCTTTTAAGATCATGTGACAATGACTAAATAGTTTAGTTTATTTTCATTCACCAAGGTTAGGTATTTTAATGGTTACTAGACATATTTATCATTGGTATTACTCTTGAGTGTCCTTTTATAGTTGATCTTATAGGGAATATGTCCTGATGAGATCATGTTGATCTTAAAAGGAATATGGAAATCAAAAGATAGATATCACTGGGAAATTTTTATTCTTATGATGATATTAAAAGGAACCTAAAGATATATATCCGTCTAAGAATGCACATGATTTTACTGGGAATATGGACTATTAAAGGATTTAATGGATGGAAAATGTTGGGTTTGAACCTCATGTAGGAATCCTATATATTCTTTCATAAAGGGAACGAAATCCCATGTAGTTTGTATATGTTGAGGCATACACATATGGGGAATTCCAATTGATGAAATTTTATATATTCCAGTGAAATGATAATCATTTATCTCTAAGACCATTTGATTCATTCATAGTGTGAGAAATAAGAGACATTAGAATATTTGTAATATCACACAATCATATTTAGATAGGATTTTTTAAAGGTGCATACAGTAAAATTAAAAGCCCTTGACTAGTGATTATGATAGTGAAATTATAATAATTGATCTCTAATCCCATGTGTGTGATTATCAACATGATAATCAAGATTTAATAGAAGATGTTTAATTTTTCCCAAACTTCTTCGAATGGGGGATTCAGATTGGAATACACCTAAATTGGAATCCCATGACTAAACTTTATTTCTTATATGCTGATAAATTTGGGAGGTGATATAGAAGGAAGGATAAGTATGATGTCCTATAATAAAGGAAATGAGATATCTGTATGTTATATTCTCATATAGTAATGTCCTATCCATCTACTCATGGGTATTGGTGGGGCTATGAGTGAAAAGATAACTTCGAAAACTGGGGCTTAGTCTCAGAGTAATACCCAAAGAAAACATTTTTTCATTCTAGTGACATGATTATCACTAGTTTGTAAGACCGTGAGAGATATTATTGATTTGATATTTGATGTTAATATAACTATCATATCACACAATCTCATTCACATTAGACATTTAGATGGGACATACTCTTGAATTTGAATCTCATGATTGAACATCTTTCCTCATACACAGATTATTAAGGGAGGGGATATGGAAGGAAGTAAACGTATAATATCATGTATGAAAGGCTAGGTGATTTATCCAAGAATTATTTCCACATAAGAATTTACTCCTCCATCCACTAATAGTTTATGGACGGACTACGACATTCCAGATGATAAGGAAGAATGGGCTTACTCAAGAGGGATCCCCATTTATGTCTTGTCATCGTAGTTTTTCCTATACCCTATATTGGATCATACAAATCCGCTAATCAAAAAACAATATGCATGGATACTACCCCATTTCCCTTATATTTTAGACAATATAAAATAGATGAATACCACTACCAGAACCACGAAGTTTCCCACCCCCCACAAATGCTCGAATCCATTTTACCATGGGAATTCATGATTATTAACATCTTGAGGGCCCTAAATACTAATGAGGTTAAATGGGAGATTCTCATTACCTATGTAATTCATGATCAAAATTGGGTTACACTGGTGTGTCTAATACCCTGATGATACATGTCTGGAGGCCTCAATGGTGGTCTTAATTTTTCCTTCATCGGGTCATGTTTTTGGTTAGAGAGAACCATTTTGTACTTAACAGAGGGGAATTGATGAATAAAAACACAATTCTAAAGGATAGTGTTAATAGAGGAGAGTTAAATACCCAAAATAAATCCCATTTCATATAGTTTTCTAAATACATTAGAAGTAAAATATCATAATGAGGATCTTTTTTAATGTATGTTCCTTCACAAAGGAAATTTCTTATTAAGGGATGGTGTCCCCATACCAAATACTTGGTGGTCTCTATTTTTTGAAATGGTTACCCTTTATGTTCCAAACCCTTTTTATAAAGAACTCCTTTATATATAGTTCTCATTCCTTTGTAGTGAAGGAGTCAACTATACTTTGCGGTGAGCTTCCCAAAATTCAAATATCACTCTTTGTCTTTCCCCCTTTCTCCATAACTTCTATGTATCCCTATAAGTCTCTATGGGTTCACCTATGTGTCCCTATGTTTGTTAGAGTTGGTGTCCTGATAACCAACTATTTTTAGTTTGATTATGTGAATGTACACTTATTATATATTTTTCATTGTTATGCATGACTATAATATAATAATGTCCGAGAATAATTGTTGCATTAATAAGGTCATGGAAGATCCCCGCTATGATGAGAACCTTGAAATGATATAACAATATTCTTAAATA
Source organism: Viscum album (assembly GCA_963277665.1). Classification (NCBI taxonomy): domain Eukaryota; kingdom Viridiplantae; phylum Streptophyta; class Magnoliopsida; order Santalales; family Viscaceae; genus Viscum; species Viscum album. Next base: position 1,044,424,087 of record OY728125.1, read on the forward strand.
AAGTTCTATGGTTGGATGACATACAGTGATAGGAAACATAGTATACAGACTGTCATGTGAGAGTACTCGTTAAAAGATGAGACTCTCTCTCATGGAGTTCGCACTTGGTAATCCCCAAGATGGGAGATTATGAGAACAGATCCACGAGTAGTAATTATGCATGTCCTAGTGTCATCATACATTTCTATCTACGAGTGTGTGTAATGGTCCTTAGATTGAAATATTATCATTAACTCATCTCATGACTCGTGCACTATGATTTTCTGAAGAAAAATGTCACGAAGACAATTGGTAGGAAGTAGGGTGCGTTGAGTGCGTCATGAATGAAATGTTGTTAATGGATAAGTAGAGGAAGGATTTGTCCCTTCCATACTTATGGAATTTGATATCTAGGGCCCTTTGGTTGAAATAGAACTATCACCCAAATTCCATGTCCATGGTGTCACAACGAGTTTATTTCTGGAAGTCAAAGAATGACATATTAAGAATATAAGTTTATGACACTTCCATGAAACCTTCTTTTTGAGATATTGAGACAGATGGATTAAATTAAAATCTAAGTGTTCGTAGTAGGTGACACATCAATGCAGCATCATCTTCTTTCTCTTGGGTGCCTTGACCTGTTTCTAGATAGTAATCTTGGACTATAGTAAATCCCACATAATTCCAATGAGAAAGAGGCCTAGAGAGTCAAAGACTATGTGTATCCAGGTATCTCCAGTAGAATAAAAATTATTCCCATATGTGGTTTAATAATTATTCAAGGAATCCTATATCATTTTAATTTTGGAGGAAGAATAAAATGAAAACAAGTACACGTCGTGTATTAATGATTACACACCATGTAGTTTTTATTTTTGAATACAAGTACACAATATGTATTAATGATTACACGTACTGTAATTTTCATTTTGGAAAGTAAATGAAAAACAAGTACATGCCGTGTATTAATGATTACACGTTGAGTAGTTTTTCCAGTCAAGATTTTGAAGAAAAAATATTTATTTTATTAAATAATGTTTATTATAATCTGCGTGGGTGCATGTCAAAGAATTAATGATTCGACATGGGGTTTTCAATAAGAGTTAATGAAATAAATAAATCGCGTAAAGCGTTTATTTATTATCATAACTCTATAACCTCAAACCTGATTATAAATATCCTCAAAACCCAAACATTTTTCCATAATCATTTTGCACAATAATTTGGGAGAATTCTCTCAAGTCCGAAAGAACTCCTTCCTCCAAGAACACTCTCAAGACCGAGAGAGATCCTCATCCATCAGATCAAGACGATCTAATATGGACAACACAAGCAAACGTTTCTCCATACTAGCACCCAAATAATCCTTTGGCGACAACCAGAGATACGTGGTGCACATGTGGATCACCTCTAAGGGAAGTCTACACATGGCTTCTACGACGCAACGATGAATCACAATGATATGTGATCAGAAATATCAATGAAGAAAGAATGCCATAAAAGGTACTTCTTGTCAATTAATTAAATTAATTATAATCAACATGTGATGATCCTTGTTTGTGGTTCCGGGTCTATCCTCCTTATTTTTTTATTTTTGTGATTTGATATGTGGAGGTGGGCATTTATCGTCATATTGATCCAGGATTGATGATTGTTAATGACAATAATCCAAGTGGGCACATCCACCCACGAGCTTCCGTTGTGCCTGGAACCTTCAAATGATATCAGAGTGAGGTCATAACATTGATTATAGATATTTAATTTTCGTTGATAATTTATGCATTTATATTTGATTTAATTCAAGATAAATCATTCTATAATTCTAAATGAACAAGATTTGTTCTTCCTCTTGCGTTTCTCAATTCACATCACAGAAAGGACTTTTTAATTTCAAATTTGATTAAAATAAAAATGAGAAACTCATCTGAAGGAGCTGCTCTTTTTGTCTGTACAAAACAAGAATACACGATGTGTAGTGAAAACTACACGCCCTGTACTTTGGTTCAATGAACTGGTACTGGTCCGCCAAACCACATCGTGTGAATTGCGTATACCTACGTATTTATTAAACCATGTTGTCCAGAACTGAACAGTTCATTGAAACCTGAATACACGATGTGTATGTTGAATCAACACACAGTGTAGTCTGATCCGGCCTAGGAGAAACCATGTAAAAAGAGCATCCGCACACCGCGTACATGAGATTGCCAGGCCGTTAACTACATAATAAGGAATTACACACCGTGGTAGATTAATCTACATGCTGTGTACTCCAAAATTTCCAAAGTAAAGAAAAACATTCCAAATCCCTTGGCGTGTACTTTGGATAATGGGTGAAAACAAATACACGTTGTGTAATATATCCTACACCCCGTGTACATTCTAGAAATAGAATTTCACTAGGTTTCATCCAAAAGTAAAAAGACGCCGTACATGGTATATAGATGAGAAGAATCTCAAGGAAATTCAAAAAGGAATTTAAGATAAATAATTGATTTATTATAAGATCACAATAAATTAAATTCAAGTGAAAATTATCATTAATAATAGAAAGATTAAAAGAATTTGAATTCTAAATATTCGTAAATTTCGTTGCATGCTATGGATGATCAAGAGCTAGACTAGAGACCCTTTTTCTTTTTATGGTTTCATTTAAATTTATTTAAATTTTTCGGCCTGCGAGCCTTATTCCAATAAAATGTTGGGCCTGCATGCCCATGGTTTCTTTAATGTAAACCCCATGTAATGGTGGATCTCCCAAGTCATAGGAGACAATTCAAAACCCAAAGCGGAGGTGAAACCAACCCAAAAAGATACAAAGGTGGAAAAGTGGGAGCTTCAAAACCTAAACCTTCTGGTTCATTGTGTTTTTCCCCAGGTCAGGGTTAGTTTATCAAAACCTCTAGATAAACTATAAAATAGAAGCTCATGATCATGCAATATTATTTTATTTCTCTCTGATTTTAAGGTTTATTTATTATGTATCTATTTTCTCAGTCACATAGTTAATGAAATGAAAAATCATTCAAAGATGGAATAAAATAAAAACTGGACTATTTTTAAACATTATCAAAAACATGGTTATTCACTTAAGATAGCATCACTTAATATTAATAAGTATGTGATAATGCGAAACTACGCATAAAGGATGAAAATCCCTCAAATACCATATTAAGTTAGACCAAGCCTTCTGTTACTTTATTGAGGGCAAGACTCAATAAAACTATGTGTTTGACCAACCATTTTTGGGACACTTACTTTTAAAAATGAATCCCTTATGAAAGGATTTGGGTTGACTTAACCATATTACATATAGAGGAGTAAACCTTGCCAGACTTGGTGTAATATTGGAAGCAACTATTGAGGAAATCCATGTCAGGATTTCAGGATTGGGGAGTCCACTCAATAGATCAAGGAACTGTAAGCTCACATTTAGAAAAGATATGCCTACATAAATACCTTCGAATAGCTTGACCAAAACATTATGGGGTTATGAGAAGAGGAATATGGATCCTTGCCACTAGAATTTAATAGAAACTAGACATTCTGAGTTCAATGGTGAGGGACATTGGGACTTGATAAAATAGTGGGAGACTTATTAAATTATTTATTATTTATCATAAAATGTAATCAAGAAAGTACTGATAAATATGATGTTTTAATTTGTAGAATCAATATGGAAAACTCGTCAACCACATTTTCTCTGCGATCAATTCTGGATAAAGACAATATCATCACCATCAATAACTTTCAGGAATGGTTTAGGCATCTTTGGGTTATACTATGCTATGAACAAAAGTTTTACATCCTGGAGTCCTCCCTTTTAGATTCACCCGCCCAAGGGGCGAGTGAGGAAGATTTCTTGGTCTATGATCAACATTTGAGCGATGCACTCAAAGTTCAATGTTTGATGTTGTCATAAATGTCTAGTGAGCTCATGAAGTCTCATGAAGACATGGATTCCGATAGCATGCTCGAACACCTCCTTGGTCTATACGAGGAGAGAGAAAGACATGAAAGGTTTGAGATCTCCAAGGCTATATTTCAGAGAAATCTTTGAGAGGGTGCCCCAGCTGGGCCTCATGCAGTCAAGCTCAATGGCTACATTGAGGGCTCAGATGGTCTAGGTTTTAAACTCCCTAAATAAATGGGTACCGATCTCATTCATGAATCAAACCCCAAGATCCTCTCTAACTTTATTGTAAATTTCAACATGAACAACATTGAGAAGTTTCTATCTGATCTTCCTATCCTCATTTGCCAAGTGGACAAAGATATGAAGTGTGAAAAGCCTTCTGTCCTTATAGTGAATAAATGGAAAGGGAAGTTGAAGAGATTTAATCCCAAATCTTTTTCAAGGCCTTACCAGAAAAGGAAGATCAAAGGGGAGGAAAAATAATAGGAGGATGTTTGTTTCACATGTGGAAAGAAGGGCCACTAGAAGAAAAATTGCACCCAGCCATGGAAGCAAGGAGAATATTTTGGTGCGTTTGTTATTGAATGCAATCTATCTGTATCTACCAATTTGGAATTAGATATTGTTTGTGCTACTCACATTTGTATCCAAATACAAGAACCATAGAGATTCAGAAAGATTGACCGAGGTGAGGTGGATCTTCGAATAGCCAACGGAGTTAGAATCGCTGCTCAAGCTGTCAGAGATTACCACCTCACATTTCCTACTAGGATGGTATTGGTATTAAAAGGATTTTATTATATACCCTCTGTAACCAAAAACATTATTTCAGTATCCAGATTAGATACTGAGGGATTCATCTTCTTGTTTGGAAATGAATGTTTCTTCATTTATAAACATATCATTTGTTTTGGTAGGGCACATTTATATAAATGCCTTTATGTGTTAGACTACACAAACCAAGTAAGGGAAATCGATGACAAAGTTAATTCACATGACTCATACCACACCCAAATTTGGCATCACTTGCTAGGTCATGTCAATGAGAAATGTTTGAAAAAATTACATCAAGATGGTTATTTAGATTCTTTCAAACTAAAACCTCCTGGTGTATGTCATGCGCATCTACAAGGCAAAATGACCAAAGCCCCATTTAGTGGGAAATGTGAAAGGGATAAAGAGATTCTAGAATTAGTTCACACATATGTGTGTGGATCATTTCCAGTTGAAGAAAGTGGTGGGTTCTTATACTTCATAACATTTAATAATAATTTTAGTAGGTATGGATATATTTATTTAATGAGGTATAAGTCATATTCTTTTGATCCGTTCAAAGAATACAATAATGAAGTTGAGAACCATCTTGGTAAGAAGATTAAGAAACTCCACTCAGACAGAGGAGGAGAATATCTTAATTAGGACCTCATTGATTTCCTATAGGAGTTTGGGATTCTATCTCAAATCACTCCTCTTTACACACCACAGTGGAATAGTGTAAATGAATGGGGGAACTGCACCATGTTGGACATGGTGAGATCAAGGATGAGTCATGTGAGACTTCCATTATCCTTTTGGGGATATTCATTACAAACAACAGCATATATACTAAACCAAGTACTAACTAAATAGATAAATGGTATTCCGTACGAGTTATGGAGTGGACGCAAAGCCATGTTATCAAATTTAGATGTTTGGGGTAGAAAAGCATTTGTTAAGGCCTCTTTAGGTAACAAACCTGCACCCCGAGGCACAATGTGTACCTTTATAAGATATCCCGAGGATACAAGGGGATATTACCTATACAACCCCTTAGATGAAAAGGTTAAAGTGGAAAGACATTCCATATTATGTGAGAGGGAGCACATCTCCAAAAGAGATAGTGGAAGTGAGATAGACATCAATGTAGTCGAGGATCAATATACACAGGATTTGGAACAAGATTAGATACCAAAAAGATCCATGGAAGAAAAATCTGTTCCAAAGACACAATAACTCTGTAGGAGAATTAAAGAGGTGAGAGAACTAGAACGATATGTTTTTCTTGTCACCTAGGGTGGTGACTCATTATTGGTTGACAGTGATGATCCTCTTACCTACAATGAAGCAGTTGAAGGCACATGCTTTGCCAAGTGGAAAAAAGCCATGAATTCTGAAAAGGATTGTATGTACCAAAACCAAGTCTGGATTTTGGTAGATCGTCCAATTTATGTAAATCCTATTGGTAATAAATGGGTATTCAAGAAGAAAATGGACATGGAGGGACATGTCAGCACCTATAAGGCATGACTGGTTGCAAAAGGTTTTAGACAGCGTTAAGGAATTAAAACTGATGAAACCTTTTTCCCGGTTGCGATGCTGAAATCCATCAAAATCATGTTGGCCATTTCCTCTTACCATGAATATAAAATTTGGAAAAACGATTTCAAAACAGCATTCCTTAATGGGAATCTCTAGGAAGATGTCTATATGAGACAAACTGAAGGGGTTGTGACTCTAGAAGATGCCAACATGGAATGCAAGTTGCAAAAATCCATTTATGGATTAAAGAAAGAATCAAGGTCATGGAAAATTCATTTTGATGAAGTCGTAATAGAATTTGGATATGTGAAGAACCAATGTGAGCCTTGTGTCTACAAAAGGTTTAGTAGAAGTGAAGTCATTTTCCTAATTGTATATGTTGATGACATATTACTATTTGGAAATGAAGTACTTATCTTATAGTTAGTTAAGGAATGGTTGGATAAATTATTCTATATGAAATACTTGGGTGAGGAGGAAAATATTCTTGGGATCAATATCCATCATGATAGATCCAATAGAATGCTAGTCCTAAGTCAAAGTACATAAATTGACAAGATACTAAGGAGATTCAGTATAGAACAGTCCAAGAGGATATTGTTGCCAGTGTCACATGACATTAACATTTTCAATAAAATGTGTCCTCAGACACATGAGGAAAGAAAGAAAATGGAAATAAACCCTTACACATCCATGATTGGGTCAGTCATGTTTTCTATTATATGTACAAGGGTAGATGTTTCTTATGCATTAAGTGTGGTAGGAAGATATCAAGCTGATCCAGGAGACCACCATTGGATGGAAGTCAAGACTATCCTTATGTTTCTGTGGAATATTAAGGATATGTTCCTGGTATATGGAGGATATGAGGAACTAGTCATCATAGGACATGTAGATGATAGTATCCAGACTGATCAAGATGACATGAAGTCACATACTGGATACATATTTAGTTTGAATGGAGGTGCAGTGAGTAGGAAGAGCTCAAAGAAAGGTGTGGTCGCAGATTCTATAGTAGAGTCTGAGTATATCGTAGCTTCTGAAGTAGATAAAGAAGCAGTATAGATGGGAAGCATCATCTAATATCTGGATGTAGTACCTAGAAGGAAAGATCATATGACACTCTATTGTGATAATACTGCAGCGGTGGCACTTGAAAAAGATCCAAGGTCACATCAGCAGACAAAGCACATACTTCAGAAGTGTCATCTCTTAAGGGATTTTTCTCAGAGAGGTGAAGTTGAAGTGAGCATTATTTCCATGGAAGACAATGTGGAGGATCCATTGACTAAAGCCTTGACTCAGCAGAAACATGATCATCATGTGAGGTCTAGTGGACTAAAAGTCATAGTCATTTGGCTCTAGTCCAAGTGAGAGTTTGTTAGAGTTGGTGTCCTGGGAACCAACTATTTTTAATTTGATTACTTGAATGTACACATATTATATATTTTTCATTGTTCTGCATGAATATAATATAATAATGTCCTGGAATAATTGTTGCATTAATAAGGTCATGGAAGATCCCCGCTATGATGAGAACCTTGAAATTCTATAACAATATTCTTAAATAAAGTTCTATGGTTGGATGAAATACTATGATAGGACACATATTATATAGTCCATCATGTGAGAGTACTCATAAGATGATGAGAATATCTCTCTTAGAGTCCGCACTTGGTAATATACAAGATGGGAGATTCTGAGAACATACCCACCATTAGTAATTTCGCATGTCTTGGTGTCATCAGACATTTCTATCTATGAGCGTGTGTAATGGTCCTTAGACTTAACGATTATCATTTACTCATGTCATGACTCCAACACTTAGATTTAATGACAAAAACTGTCATGAAGATAGTTGGTAGGAAGTAGGGTATGTTGGGTGCATCACGAATGACATGTTGTTAATGGATATGTCAAGGAAGGATTTGTCCAATCCATATTTATGGAAGTAGATATCTCGAGCCCTTTGATTGAAATAGAACTATCCCCCAAATTCCATGGCCATGGTGTCATGACGATTTTATTTCTAGAAGTCAAATAATGAAAGATCAAGCATATAGGTTGATGAAACTTCCATGAAAACTGCTTAATAAGATTTGAGACAAAGGGATTAGATTACATGGTAAGTGTTTGTATGAGGTGACATGTCAATGTGGCGTCAACTTATTTCTCTTGGGAGCCTTGACCCATTGCTAGATAGTAATCTTGGACTTTAGGCAACCTCGCCTAATTCCAATGAGAAAGAGGGCTAGAGGGTCACACACTAAGTGTATCCAAGTATATCAAGTATAATAAATATTATTACCATATGTGGTTTAATAATTATTCAAGGAATCCTAAATCATTTTAATGTTGGAGGAATAATAAAATGAAAACAAGTACACGTCGTGTATTAATGATTACATACCATGTAGTTTTTATTTTTGAAAACATGTACACACTGTGTATTAATGATTAAAAGCTACGTAGTTTTCATTCTGGAAGGGAAATGAAAAATAAGTACACACCGTGTATTAAAAATTACACGCCGTGTAGTTTATTATGAAAAACAAGTACAAATCGTGAATTAATGATTACATTCCATGTAGTTTTTATATTCTGGATTTTGATGAAATAATATGGTTTTATTAAATGATATTTATTATAATCAGTGTGGTTATATATCAATGAATTAATTATTTGACATGGGGTTTACAGTAAGAGTTAAGGAAATAAAAAAATGTGTAACGCGTTTATTTATTTTCATAACTCTATAAACTCAAACCTGATTATAATATCCCCATAACCCCAACCCTTATCCTTAATCTTTGTGCAAAACAATTCTGGTGAATTATCTCATGGCCGAAATAACTCCTTACTACAAGGACACTCTAAAGACTGAGAGAGATCCTCCTCCATCGGATCAAGGTGATCTAAGTCGGACAACGCAAGCAAAGGTTTCTCCCCACTAGCACCCGGAGAATCCTTTGGTGATGTCCATAGATACGTGGTGCACGTGTGGATCACTGATAGAGGATGTCTATACTAGGATTCTATGAGGCAACGACGAATCACATTGGCACATTATCAGAAATATAAATGAAGAAAGAATTCCATAAAAGGTTCTTCTTTTAAATTAATTAAATTAATTATAATCAACCTGTGATGATCCTTTTTTGAGGTTCTGGGACTATCCTTCTTCATTGTCTGTTTCTATGATTCGATCAGTGGAGTCTGGAATTTAGAATCCTTTTGATCCCAGATTTATCATTGTTAATGACAAAATGCCAAGTGGGCACATCCACCCATGAGCTTCCGATGCGCCCGGAACCTTCAGTGTTGTCATAATTTTGTGTAAAAAAAATTATTTATAGGTGGTCAAATAAGCAATTGATTCCCCTAAATGGATATCTTCCCTTCACATCTAAACTTATGTGGTGGGTGATAAGAATAACTGCTTCAAAAATTAATTTTGTTTGTGGGGGACAAGGAGGAACTATCGTGGGAAGAAAAAAATTTATCAAGGGTGTGGAGCTACCAACATGATCTATAAAATAATTCTATTTGTGGGGGGTGTGGAGTTACCTCCTTGTTTTGTACACAAATTTCATTTACTAGGTGTTATGTGAATGGGTGGGTTCCACAAAACAAACTTGATGTGAAATTATGAAAATTCACATTTTCATGAGGTTCCATGTCCTTTTCAAAATTTACGCACATTCTGATTTTTGAGGTTTTCTTATATGCTTCTGAGATTCTCTCAATAGTTTCCTCATATTCATTGAAAAATATTCAGACTCAAAAAATTCCCCTGTCTGAATGGGGTCTGATCGGTATGAAGAGTAGTTACATTGAAAGAAGAAACATAGCCCGCTTGAGTAATTTGTGGTATATTAGTGGAATAAAAGGAGGGCCCAAACTACCAAATTTTCTATCAAAATTTCCTAGGTATCATTATATGTTCTACATTCTTATTTATAAAGGGTTACCATACCATACACGGTGAAGGGAAAGAGGAGATTATCAATCAAGAGAGTGCGAGTGTGATTTAATGAAAACATACTACTACAGAGTCCATAACCCAATTTCTAATGTATAGAAATATACTACCCAATAGAGATTTTAAGAAGAATATAGTATACACAAGGTGTCATGGACGAGTTATAGAATAAATACCCTAGGATGAATAACTCTATCAAGAGTAAATCTGAGTTCCTAATAAGTTGCATCGGCTCAACGGAGAACCGGTAAATGTTGATGCAATGGTTGTTGAAGAACAATATGGGTAGATAAGGTGAGGTTGTATATTCTTGAGAAGGAAGAATCCATATTGGTTGATATAAATAATAAAATTTTAACATTTTCTATGTTAGGCTAAGAAATAGAATATATTGATCATTTAATGTGTAAACTTCAATAATACACTAAGTATGCTCTGAAATAGAAATATTTGTTTATATATGGAGACTCTAAGTATTAAATGTTCCCATTCAACATATTTTTTATGAATAAATTAGAATTTATTTGTCATCAGTTGTCTATATTTTGTTTTATCATGACTATCATCCTATAATAACTTGCAATTTATTTAATGGTAATATTAATAAATCTAAGATCGTATGATCACCAAATAAAAATATTGGCCATAAATATGAATAATTAACTACAAATTTTTTTCCCATGGCATGGTTCATGGATATGTAAATTTATAATTACTTTTACTATATAAGTAGAGTTTTTCTGTTTGAATGAATGATATCATTCCATGTCTTTGTAAATTTTTATGGGATTTTATGAACTAAAATGTATGTAAGAGAATATTTCTCTAACTTTTTTCGAGGCCAAGGTACTAATCGAGTGTAGATTGACTGTTGTAGGAGTCTTATAGTGGACCCCAAAATCTTTGCATATTTTCTATTTCAACCATAATTTTTTTTTGTACTCCCAATACAAGGATGAATTAGTAGGAAATGAATATATTTTGATGAGACCACCGTTTTTAGATTTTTTACCAAACAATTTTTTTCTTAACTATTTTAAATGGTTGATTTTTCCAAAATCAGGAATACAATGTATCCAGTGAGTGGAGACCCCACTCATCATCAAAAAATCACTATACAATCTCTCCTTATGATGAGTTATATATATATATATAAGGGAAGTTAAAATCCATTAATGTGAAACCATTGTTTGTTGTAGTTTAGGGTCACATAACATTGAACAAAATTTATGGGGATAACCACTCAAATAGGGATTATTGTCCAAGGATGATATAACATTTTTTATCATGAGAAGAAATGTTGTATGTCATTATTTTTGATCTATTGGATCTAAGGTGTTAGAATGGGAAATTTATATAATAAATAATGAAATACTATGTTCAGAAGGATTTTTCTATTGTGATGTTGTCAAAGAACAAAGACAAAAGAGATTTATCATTAGGATGTGGATTCCCATGGATGATAGGACATATTAGGGGATCCTAAGTGGAGCCTTATTAAGGATTTTATATGAATAGTCAAAACAGATGTGTCAGTCAAAATCATATTCCCTTATTATTGATATCCAAGGAAGGTCTCTGATAATATGATATTCTCAATACATGAACTGTAGTTTATGAAAAGAAGATGTTCTTGAATAATGATAGAATCATTTAGACTTGAGATCAAACTGACTAGGGTATTATGATACTATTGAATTTTCTAGACTAAAAAAATGTGGTTCCCATAAGTGTTTCTCTACATGGATAAAACTCATATGCATGGAAAGGTGCATTTTTAATATTACTATTTTGTTAACAGTTGGGTTGGGGATTGGGAATCTAGGAATCAATAAATATCCCATCATAATGAGAATCAAGACCCACATGGTTATGTCCCCTGTATAAGTCTAACTCATAAGCAATGGGATGAACTTTTTTATGAAGTCTTACAGATAAAATAACCTATGTTAGACACTCTTATAAAGATCTAGCACGTACGAAGAAGAGGGGACTTTTAGACACATTGGTAGGGCTTACGATTAGGGATCTAGAAAACACTACATATCTCATTAGGATGATTATAAAGCCACACAAAATTCTAGTATAGAAGTTCCTACCATATATCAAGTTCATAAGAAATATACGAGGAAGCCATGAAAGGTAGGCCACTCTAAGAAGTTTAAGGTCAAGATAGACAGACTAAATATTCCCTGACTCTAGTCATGGTGTGGTTTAATTATGGAAATTAGAAGAATCACCCAAAATATTTAAGATCACATTAGTCATGCTCAGTTTGATATAATAGAATAAATTAGAGGGTAATCCAAATTTTATTAACATTCCTTTCAAGGGTTGTTTCAGACATGCACCATATGATTTTGTACCTTGTAGTGGAGGAATTTTATTATAATTTAATGTAATAAAATGATGATAAATGATCTATATGTAGTTTATGAGTGATGAATATTATAATATGATGTTGTAATGTTTATCATCATATGATAAGGATGTTTCCCCATAGTTCATCACCATAAGAATAGGAAAAATGGTTGATGTAGATTAAGGATGTATGGATTTTAACAATTACTATTCATTTTATGTTCTTCATACATGACCAATGATTTGGATTACATGAAATATTTCTTTAGGAACCTCCCATTAGCAGGGGTGTAGTATGATCCCCATCCACCATGATCTTTGAATATTCACCATTGGAGTAAACCTTATGAATGTAAAAAGTTCCCTCTGATTTTTTAATGATTTGGAGGTTTTATCCAACCTATCATTAGGTTTCTACAAACCAGAACCAGTTCCCCATGGAGGAATGAATGAAGGATAAATTTCTTTTTAAAATCTTTTTCCTATTCAATTTTGATCAAGGTATAGCCTATTTTATCCTAATATTGTTATAATTCATCGAATAAATTCTATGTTTTCTCATCTACATATAGTTGATCACAAATAGAAATGTGGAGTGAAGGTAATTGGACATCAAGGTGTTAAACTACCTATGTCCTATATAAAAGTGAATAGTGATATTCCTATGTGGTAATATGGGTTGGGATATCATAATCCTTCAAGGAATACATATGTTTATTTGGAAAATATTTCTTATATTCTTCCACTGTATTCTCATGTATGTTTAATATAGGTTTATTTAAATCCCATATATTCCCATTTTCTACTTTATGATATATAGATGAAGGGATGAACTCAATATTATACTCCTGATACAACGCATTTAATTCTAAAGAATAAATATGGGTGTGGTTTTCCATCATTATTTTTTGCAGGACACCTATTCTATTGATGATATTAGACATCATGAAGATGATGGTGTTCCTTGTCCTGAATTCCTTGAGGGATAATTACTCAATCCATTTATAAAAGAAGTTTTTAGTAGAAATGATTCACTTCATGTGCTAGGATGTAGCTAAGTGATATGGCCCAACAAAATCCATTACCCATATGGAAAATAGGAATGAGTATTTTGAAGTGTCAAATAGTTATAGGGTTTGATGTATATTATTTACATTTGTTGAATATGATTGATGTAATGACCCATATTTTTATCTAATGTTGAATTCCAAGCGAATTTGAATTTGTTTCATTAAGGGCACAATCCGTTATTTGAATCGAGTTTCAGTATGTAATTATGATATTTTTAACACAATAAGGTGTTTTTAGGGTTAGGAAGAGGACCCCGAGATTCCTTGGGAACTCCATAAAGTTTTAGGAGCATCGGGATCCAAAAACATGGAAAAATAGGAAGGACTTTATAAGGAAAATGGTTTTTCTAAAACTGTGCAACACACTAATGAAAACTGTGTAGTTATAGTTGGTGATAAGAAGTGTCGCACATGGTTTGTGCATGTTTTCCAAAACCTTTCACCCAACCCTTATTCATAGTCCAAAATAAGTAGTAATCTGTCACTATTCATTACATGGCTGGAACATGGTATGGGAGAACTATGCATGGAAATCGTGTGAGTTGCGTTTCCTATGTAGTGGGAGAAGCATAGTTGGAACACAGTTTAGAAAATCACGTGGAAAAACAATGTAGCCCATTTTAAGGTAGAATTTACCAAAATACCATTAATGAGTTTTAAAAAAATTTCTTCTTATTTCTTTCTTCTTCCACTAATAGGTGTCTCCTCCTCCTTAGGAGATGTTTATTTCTCCAAAGCATATCCTAGGATTTAAATGATCTCATATGAATGTTATTTGAATCAAACATCATTGGCCTTTATGGATATTCACAGATAATCTATTGATTCATTTTAAATATTTCTTTATTTAATTTCTTCTTGACCGAGTTATCATGGTGTGGGATTATATTCCCTACTTTTAATTCAAATGTCTGTTTCGTTGATTTCTTCTAAACCATCCCAAATCAAAACATGATATTGGATGAGTAAAGAATCTGAAGTATGAGGTATGTGGTCTCTGTATTTTTACTCAAGTTTCCATCCTTTTATAAATAGATCTTTTGAATCTCACAACTTCCTTTATCGTGTGTTTCCTTAAATTTTTTTTCTTCAATCTAAATTATTTTACGCAACTTGTATTACTCCTGTTGAGAATTTTTTGTAGTTTGAGGTTTTCAACCTCAAAAATGGATACCCCTTAGTCATTATGGCTTGTTTATCCCATTATTAATTAATTTTTTAATGAAATTATTTTCTTTGAATTGTTCACTTTATAATTAGATAAAATTTACCCATGTAATCAAAAGATTAATTGATTACTACACATCCTAAGTGCCATGTAAAACCTTTTATTATTTGTCCATGTTTGGTTTTTTGTTTTCTAAAATGATTATTTTAGTGAATTGAGATGTGATTATTTAGTGTCATGGTTAATAAGGGTAAATGAATTTATTTATTATCAATTTCATGTTTTTTATAAATAATCCTCGGATGAGGTTTACTCTCTTTGAAGTTATAAGGTGATAGTTAGTGATTTAATACATTCATGACAATATTAAATTGGAGTTTTTCTGTGTCTTCATTTTAGTGCTTCAAAAATTGTATGTTATTTTATGGCTTATTAATGTTCTTAAATAGATTATCCTCATTAATATAGAGGTTTTAATAAACAGCAAAACTTTCTAAGTGCTTGGTTGTTTTATAAATTGAATGGATTGACTGGACCCATACAAATGACCAATAAACCAAACTCATACTAAATGCTCCACTTGTTTTATTAATGGGATTTACCATATTGGTAATTAACCAATTGACCATGGTACCTTCTACAATCATCTTGATCCTTGTGAAATGAATTTACATGTTTTAAATATACCAAATGGAATATTTTAAATTGAAGGTCTTATCATGATGGAATTCATTCCTTAAATGATTTTCAATATTTTAAATAATATGACTTGATTAAATTGAACAACATGATTCATGATGGATTTCATTCCTTGAATTAATTTATTGGTTTAATAGATATGATATGTAAAGTATAGAAATGCCACATTGATCATTTATTCTTAGTATATGATATCATTACAATGAGAAAATCATAGTGATAATTAGGTTGATTGAATGCAATGAATGGGAGGTAATTACTCATGGCTTATAATAATAATAATAATATTATTATTATTATTATCTGATTATGCCTTATACATAGGTTTTAGATGATGTCATAGGTTATATTGAGCATGGAGGTATCACACTCCCTTACATTGAGTGTTAAAAATGACATCTCACACTAGTGATACAATGTTGATAGACAGAATTACCCAACATGTCCCTTGTTGAGTGTTTACATGACGAAAAACTCACAACTATTAGAGAATTTAACAAAGGGAAGACTACCCACCTCGAGAGAAGTGAATTGAGTATCCCACTCATTATGATATGTAGGGAATGTACCCTTCAGCTTGAGCTTACAAGATCATTCAGAAAGTTTGTGGATGACTGAGTTACACCCCAGTCCATCCAACACCAAGTATTATATGTATATGGACACTTACTTCCACACATTTTTTGTCCATATAAGTGTATGCAATATATAAATAATGTATATATATATAGTTACTATTTTTACTTCTCTTTATATATGTTACATGAAGCAGGTAGAGTCACCAAGATTCCTCTAGGAACCTGAACGGGCCATTTTTTATTTATTCGGATTATTTATTATTCTTTATACTTGCACACTGCTTTACTTTATAATCATGGACTAGTTTTAGATATTGAAACTGTGGGCGGTAACCTTCTGTGATATATATCTCACAACTTTCTCGGTCTACCATTGCATTGGGGTACCTTAGAAGATCTCATTTTCACAAGACCATGGATTATTTCTTTTGATGGTTGTCTTGTACCTAGAAGTTAGGGTCAATGAAATGAGATGGAGCTCAGGATTCTCATGGATTTCTCCCTTAGTGAATTATTTTATTTATTTTCTTTATTCATTTAATTATTGTATCATGTTTCCTTATATATGACTATTTTTTTGATTACAAATCACTATCTGGATATTCATGCACTGAATGCATTAGCATTGGACACTATTTATATTTAGTTTATTAGTATCCTTCTTATGATATGTCTTGCATTTATTACTACTTTTGTTGCTGTCTAATATTTATTTTCTGGTAAAACATTTATCTAATATAATCATGAAGGAATATTATCCTCGCTAACACCTCCTTGTAGACTTACTACAAGGTGGACTACTTTAGAATATGGGAGGCCCACTTCAGTCCATGTGACCCATTGGTTCGTTTAGCAGTTTAGTGGCCAGTCAGGAAGGGATGTAATAAAGTGTTATCAAAGATGGTTTCGACTATGTATTATTATTTGTGTTTGGTAGGTAGGATACTATTAATGTCTCAAAACTTGGTAAATAGTCTTTCCTATGATTAATTTACCCATGTATGGGTAAAATTCCATGTGGAATGGACTGGGATTGTTGATCATGATGTTTTTATTACATTTGATTATGTTTTGACCTTGATTTAATGTTGTACTTATACTGCTTAATGATTTGTGAAATATATGGTATTTGTTTCTTAGAATGGTATGGAAATTAATTATAATTAAATTCATCATTATAGGAACAAATAAATTCACATTTCATACATATGCGATGTCGTGTAGTTACAATTGTAGGTTGATTTCTAATTGTGATTATGTGAATTGAATATATACCATGCTGCCTAATTATTTTGCATGTTTTTTATGTATCATTCTTCTATTATTATAATAATGTTTCTCTGTGTTTAATACATTTGATAACATTACTAGTTATTATTTTGATATAACTGGTGGCATTGGTAGAAAATTTCAGTTGTGATTAAATGGGAACATGTTTTCAGTTTTAAGGTGTATGGGTGACTTATAATTGGGAAAAGGTAATCCGTGTATTCAAACATTTTCTGGGACTTGTATATACATCTATACCATTTTTAAAATATAAAATCTTCAAAAGATCAAAGTTTAAAGTGAGATGGTTATGATTAGATGAGAGCTAGTGTATGGTCAATAAAGTGTGTGGGGATTTTATAGATTATGACATGAAAACCAATATATTTGAACCATTAAATATGACTATAGTGTATTTTTAGAATATTAAAAACGTAGAAGAAAATTAATTAATTTTGAGTATAAATTAATTGGTTGCCTATATAAATGATTTTAAATCTATTAAACGGGCATGAGGATCCATATGATTCAATTATAAAATTCACAAATGGACCAATATAGGATAGTTGAGTCATGTTCCTTATGAGATAACGTACAATGGGTATTTGAAACTTTGATAATTAATCAATTGCTATTGGGTTGAATTATAATGCAACCTTAGATGGGTTCCTTAGTTTAAAACCTCATGTAAGGGTAGTTTGATCTTTCCTGTGATCTTTATTGGAAAAGAAACATGAGTTTTTATTATAGGTATTTTTTATTTTTAGAATGGGATTGAATGATAGGGTTAGGGCCCAGTGAAATCTGTTTGGTGGAACTTATTGATTGGTTCGACACTTATGATTTTTAAGGGGATATCCTGAGGTAGGTAGCACCCTTAGACCCCAAATTCCTCTCTAAATTTCATGAGTTTATAATGTATCATATCATTCGTGTTCAGCTGTTCCAAGTAATACCGTCAGATTCTAAATGATACCCTTATTTTGACGGGTGTTCATGGTATTTATGATTTTGATATGAGAATGAGGATCGGGAAATCATCAATTTCATTAGGTTGGACACGCCTGGGCATGGTCAGCCATATGGTAGGTCTTGTGAACCTCTCTTCTTACTCAGTGGTGGATGACCAGGTATGTCATCTTCTAGGTTAATGTTCATATGGGGTAATATGAATTTGGGTTAAGTCTCTTGTACGGATCCCCTGATACTTGGATACATATAGAGGATAACCTATGGATAATATCTAGGATGCGTTTTCTTCCTTTTGGAACCATGGCGTAGTGTGAATTCATGTACGAGGTACCCCGTCAAGTTGTTATATGGAATAATGAACCAGTTGAGTTTTGTGGAATCATTGGGCCTTAGGATATTGAGTATGTTTTTGTTTCATATCTATAGTAGTGTTACCTAGGCATTAAATGAATTTATTCAATCCCAATTCTCATCATTATTTTCCAAGAGGATCATAATTTTTGACATGTTGATCAGGTTGGTTTTGGATTTCATGCCAAATTTTATGACACATGTGACCGTGACTTGATGTGGCGCCACACATGCATTTAAGGTGAATGTAATCTAGAATAATTATGAGTGCCTAATCTATCTCTCTCCTTTTAACAGTTATAAAACTCATAACAAATGGACAATCATGCCAGTTTTGATAAAAACATGTCCTTCCATGAAGAAGGAACACAACCAAGGAGGACTATTGGAAATGGTTGGTCTTTCGTGAATTCCCTTAAGGAATTAATGTTTTTTATCATGTTGGTGCTTTATTAGAAGCATTTCGTTGATGTTTTTGGTAGTGTATGAAATCTATGAGAAACATGGTTGGTCTTTGATGTACTTTGGATGTTAATCTTGAGTGATCATGGGATTCCTTGGGTCAAAAAGGCATTGTGGTTCGAATGAAAATGTGTCATTAGGTGAAGCTGTGCTCCTTTGTAAAGAAATCCACCATCTGTGTTTTGACTATATTTCATTATGTTGGTTGGGTATGGTTGGTAGGAAACAATATTTAGAACATCATCTCGGATGCGATGAAGGTGTCTTGAATCTTAAAAACCTCTTAGTATACCCTTTTTTATCAACGAGAATTGCCAAGATTAACTTTATCCTTGATTTGGTAGAAGAACATCAGTCTTACACCGTGATAATGTTTTAATGGAAGTTGGGCTTGATAAGTGATATCTATCATAGTAGAGTATTGAACACGTGGTTTTTATAAAGGCTTGGTTAGTCATGAGTGAAACTTGGGTTCCATTTTAGGGACTCCTTAGACAAAGTCTTGGACACTAGTCGTTTTCCTCTGACATGACCTCCATGAGGATGTCACTCTGGGTTGAGTTAGTGATCCAATGTGGACCTCTTGGACTTTTACAGACATTTCACTTATATATATAGATTATGGACTACCTATGGTGAGTTCCTTAGACACCACATTGGTTAATATTAGGTTATCTCAAACTTGTATTGGGCTTGGTGGAGATGTTTAAAAGGGTGGAAATTCTAATGGGAAGAATTTGGGTTTCACCCATTTTTGTACTGAGGTATGATGAATTAAATTGTCTAGTGATGGTTTGACAAAGGGATTCCATTTTTTGTTGGGTATGGTCTTTGGTGAATGCGCTCATGGTAAATAAACGATTCCTTGGAATAAGTAATTATAGTTCAATTTGAATTATTCTAGCCTTCAATGTCGTGCATTGTAGGAATGGTTAGCCAGAATTTCCTTCACATGTTATCCATCTTGTTCAATGTGTATAGTCAAAATGAACAACTTTAAAAGATCATCGTTGTGTTAAGGTGGGTGTGGGTTAAGGTTTTGAAATGTATTCTATGAATCCTTGATGAAATTTTCCAGTTAGGTCGATCTATATTTAACTATTTCTTTCTGATAAGGTCCCTGATATGACCTCATATTGAATCGGGTTCGCCCAGTTAAAGAAATCACATTTCGAGCATCAATAGAATTATTAGAAGTATTCTTGCAGTCGAAATTATGATGGTGGAAGTACCATGTATCAAAATTGGATCCTGTTTTATGTCGAACTTATGGTTGGTAGAAACATCTGATAGTTTTCTAAAAGGAAGATAACACGTTCATTTATTTAGCTATAAGGGATTAGGTACTCCCTGTTTCAGTGTTTCCGTTGTAAAAAAATCATTGTATTGGGTTCTAACGGCTTATGTTCTGTTTGAAAAAAATAATTTTTATAGGTGTGCGGGGAATTTAGATACAACCATTTGAACAATACTTCATGACCATTTTAGGTCAGGTGATGTTTTAAATGTTTCTAAAAGCTTCTTAGGGAAGAGAAGTTCTAAGGTGGGGAGGTTGTAACAACTCGTGTTTTAAAGCCAATGTAGAGTTCCAAGGGAATTTAAATTTTGGCATTTAGTGGACGACTGATTATTTAAACCAAGAATAATAATTTAATTATTAGAGTTGGACCACTTCAATGTGTTTTTTTAGGATTGGGTAAAGGCATGAGGGTTTTGTCGGGTGCTCCTTTGAGTTTTGGGAGCAGCAAGCTCTGAAAATATGAAAAAAGGAAGGACTGGATAGGGTGTATTGTTAGTTTGAAACTATGCTGCCCACTGGTGAAAACCACATGGCTGCAGCAGGTGAGTAGAAGTTCCCTCCATGGGCTGCACACAGTTTCCCAAACTATTCATCTTGCCTGCACGCTTACTTCCAAATAGGCATTATGCTCACAGTATTCATCACATGGTTGGAGAACTGTTAGAGAAAATTGTATGGGAAAACCATACGGGTTGGGTTTCCTATGTAGTGGGAGCATCACAGTTGGAACACCGATTTTAAAACCATGTGTCCATACTATGCAGCACAATTGGGGGGGGGGGGTATTTACCAAAATATGCTTAATGAGTTATAAAACATTATTTTCATCTATCTTTTTCTTCCTCTAACAGGTGTCTTCTCTTCCTTTGGCACTGTGGGTTTCTCCAAATCTTATACTGGACTTCCCAATATATCTTCCATCATTATCTGAATCAAGAACCATTGGTCTCTATGGATCCAAAGAAAAAAATATCTTGATTCCTTTTGAATTGTTCTTCATTTAATTTCCTCTCCACTAAGTTATCATGGTGTGAGCTCATTTTCCCTTTTTCTGGAAAAATGTCTGTTTCATCGATTTCATCCAAAATATACCAAATTATACCTTGATATTTGATGTCTAGACCATCCTAATTTTTATGTAGGTGTTATATAAAATTTTCCTCAAGTTTTCTTTATTTTATAAATAATGCTATTAATCCGTAAGCCAAACTTTTCTATGAGTTTCCTTAAAATGTTTTCTTCAATATAAATTGTTTTACGCACCTTGTATTACTGATTTTGAGCATTGTTTAGTAGTTTTAGATTGTAAAACGTGATCAGAAGAACCCCTTGGGTGTTCTATATTGTTATTACCATTATTAATTAATTTTCTAAATTCCATGATTTCTTTCTAAGCATTCAACATAGATTTTAAATTGAATTTTCCATTATAGTCAAAGTCCCAATTGATAACAACACCTCATAAGTGCCATGTAAAACCTTTTATTATTTTTCATGCTTGGTTGTCTCTTTTATGAAATGATTATTTTATTGAATGGAGATGTAATTATGTAGGTTAATTATTAATTGGTCTAAATGGTTTTTTTGACGATCAATGCCATTTTTTTATAATGAAACCCCTCAGATTACATGAACTGTATTTGAAATTTCAATGTGATGGTTACTGATTTAATACATTCCTATACATATTGCTTTAGATATTTTTATTTTCCTTCATGTTAGTTCTTAATATGTGGTATGTTATTTCATCATCCTCTTGATTTTTTAAATGGATTAGACTCCATTCATATAGAGGTTTTAATAAACAACAGAACCTTCTAATTTCTTATATATTTTATAAATTTAATGGCTTGGAAAAACCTACCTAAATGACCAATGAACCAATATCCTTATAAGGTATTGGATTGCTTTATAAATCGGCTTTCCTATGTTTGAATGTTTATAATTGACCACATTATATTCCATGTGCCTTTTCAGCATTGTTAAATGAATTTAAATTTTTTAAATAGATTAAATGGTTAATATGTAATAACTTATCATAATGGAATTACTTCCTTAAATTATTTCAAATGATTTAAATAATATGACCTGATTTTATTGATTAGGATGATTCATAATGGTTTTCATTGTTTGAATTAATTTAATGGTTAAATTGAAAGGAAATGTAAAGAGTGGAAAGGTCATGCCAACTATTTCATGCTTAGTATATACTATAGTAATAATGAGAATACCTTATTGATAATTATTCTTAATAAATGTAAATATTGGGAGGTAATTAACTGTAGGTTATATTATTATTATTATATGATTATGACTTATAAAAAGGTTGTGGATGATGTTATGGTTTCTATTGAGCAATGAGGTATCACGCTCCCATACATCGGGTGTTCAGAATCACATCTCACACTAGTGAAAAAATGTTGATAGTGAAAATGATACACCATATCCCTTATTGAGTGATAAAATGAATACATAATCACTAATATTTGAGTGTTGATTGGAAGACACAATAATCATCTCAAGCGATGAGCATGATGCATCCTAATCATTATGAGATGTGGGGCATGTAACCTTTGTCCTGAGCTTATAGGCTCTTTCAGACTGGTTATGAATGAATTAGTTATGCTTAGTCCAGCGAGCACCTAGTATTATAAGTATATGGACACTTATTTCCACACATACATGGTCTATATAGGTTGATTCAATATATAACTAGACTATATATATAGTAACTGGTCAGACAACTCTTTCCATACATAAGGTGAAGACGGTAGAGCCACCAGGTGTCCTTCAGTTTCCTGAGCATGATATTGTTTTTTTATTGAATTTTGTTTATTATTATTTTTACCTTAACACTACATTACATTACAATCAAGTATTGGTTTTAGCTATAGACACTATGGTTGGTAACTTACTTGGATTTATATTTTACACCATGCTCAGGCCTCCATTGTACTCGAGGTACCTGAGTAGACCTCATGTTCACAAGACCATGAATTATTGCTTAAACTAATTATGTTGTACATGGGAGTTTGGAGTATAGGACTAAGCTAGAGCTTCAAATTCTCATGGAGAACAATCTTGTGGAATATATTTTCATTGTTTGTGTGATGCATGTACCACATTTCCTGGTGTATTTCTACTATTTAGTGTATGTATTACCATCCCAACATGTATACATAGTATACATTAGTGGTGTCCATAATTTATATTCATATTATTATTATTCTTCCACTTCCCTATATTTATTTTACTATTGCTTCTCCTATTGATTAATATATATTTTTTGATATCCCACTATGCTACTCTGATCAGGAGGGTATAATCTCCCTTCTATGACCTCCTTAGATCCTCTATGCTCATCAGAAGCCTCTGGAATTTAGGGAGGTTCATTTGAGGCCATGTGACCCATTAGTCTGGATACATATTTAGTACTCAATTGGGTCAAGATGCTACAATTTACACATTTGGGTTAGTACCATATAATCACATGTCCATGAAGTCTATAAATAACTTATCCTACTAGTTTGATGATAAATATCAGTCTCTAAACGATGATATCTACATTAACCATTGCAGACTTATTGAATAACAATAATACCTTCCCCTATATCAATTCATCTAAGGCGAACTACATAAAATTCTCATTTATAGGGGACCATATGATGATTTGAGTTTTTGTAAAGAGTAAAGTTGACCTCCTTCTATCATATTTTCTCTTTTCTTGCTAAATTCAACTAAATAATTCATATTTAGTTGTAGTAAAATATGGATTTCAACCAACCATTTGTATAATTATCTTGTTTAAGGATGGAATTTACCTCGTTGATATCTTCCATGTTGTTACAAAAGAAAGAACACATAATTTTATGATGCAAAATTATGATGTAAATTTCATCCCTGTATGGATCTACCTAGGTTGTTTCCACAGTGGATAATTTTTATACCTACATATTTTGTGATTTCATGAAATGATTTAATGTTGTATTTGAGGAGAAATCCTAAATTAAGCCTCACACATTTTCATGTAGGGTAATCAACTCTTCTAGGGAATGATATCATACATCATCATTGGTGAAAAATTCTAAAAATATGACAGAATAATGTAGAATATCCTTCATTAGTGAGATAATAATGAATCCCAAACCAACTATGCTATGTTTTGGTTTCTTCCATTCATTTCCTTATTTGGATTCTGTAAGCACCATCAAATTACATCACCCATTTCTAGGGGAGGTATTTTAAAGAGAAGACATATTCATTAGAAAATGTGGTATTCAATGGAATTTTTTATATGGAAGGATGATCTATAAGATAATATGCTAATTATGACCCTATTATTACCTTTTTTTGTATGAAGAAAATGTTAAACTACTGCAAAATGACTGAACACCATACCAAAAATCTTGTTAGAATATAGTGGTTTAGAACATAATTGAGTGTATCATTATGAGAGACCAAGTAGACCATAAATTAATGTAGGTAGTTCCCCATTTTATGTAAATTAAAGATTAATTCATGCACAATATTCTTGATATATAAATATCGAGACTCAGTATCGATCATGGTTCATTGGAGATAATTGATATTATTCTCATTACCCACATCATTCATTTTTTACAATAAAATCACTGAGTGATCACCCTAAGACCATTAAATATTGAATGTGTTGTTTCCCTTTGGTATGATGTATTAACACTTGTGGACTAAATATATATTTTTTTATAATTGTAGAGGCTTCCCAATAATCCTTAGTTCATTGATAGGTGTATTTATTTTTCATTAACCGTGTGAAGGGTAAATATTTTCCTGAATGATTCAATATTAAGCATAAAATGTATGATAGAAAACTATAATGTCTCCATGTCTATTTAATGTTTTGAGGATGAGGAATTTAAATGATATCCATGGTATTATCATGATAAACATCAATGCCGTGATAATTTACTATGAGGTCAAAAAAATTCCAAAGGTAACGGTAAAATTAAATTTCAATGGAATCATTTTTAGGATATGATATCATATCTTATTGATAATGATCTAAAGATAGGAAATGTGACCAGACTGCTACTAAGGCATCACTAAAAAGTCACCAATGTAAAAATCAATGGTATTTTTTTATAATGGTTTAAAAAAGTGGTTTTTGGCACATTGGTATGTGGTTCTACAGTTCCACAAACCAAAATTGATCACTTGATTGTAGTATATTCCTTAGGGTTACCTGAAATTAGTAGCCAATTCATCTCTTTGGTCTATAATTACGTTGTTATATCCTAAATAGCTATCCAGAAAGGAAAGATCATGATTAATTTAGTGGCATCAATCATATGTTCTATAATCAGAAAAGGGAAATCAAATTTTCAAAAATGCCATTTGAAATATTTAAAATCAATGAAAAATTAAATATACCAATTATCATTCTTGAGTAAGAAAATATTACCCAAATATTTTGGGTATTAAATCTCCAAAATAAATTTAGAATTGATCAGATGATCAACTTTAGTTTCAACCTTGGAAGTGTGAGTTGGGTGCATTCTTTTGGCAGATTTCTTTTAACTGTAGTGATATTTTGGAAAACCCAAGTGATGGGGGACACATTGGGATTAAGGAATGTAATTTCTATGTAATTATAGGTGAATACATCTCAGTGATTCTTTAGATATGTGGTATATAGTTCTTGATAGTTGAATTACATGGTCAAATATATCAATGTAGGTCATATATCTTCCTCTAAACCAAACATTATATGTTAGATTTCATCAATTATGATAGAGAAACCATCCTTGAATGATGGATGGAAACCATTGAGATACTATTCCTTTTCTTCTACTACACATTTATCAAGTGGAATGGGTGATGAATGAGGATCATCAGATCTAGAAGAGACATCAATATCAAGTAATTTGAATGATTAAGTAGGGGTATTCCCACTCTCTATGGTGATAGAAGATTTTCTTCTGACTCAACTAATGAAATAAGGGTTTTCTAAAGCTCTTATGACAAAGTAAGGTCATTTTCACCTATATTGTTATAACTACTATGAAGATCACTGACCTATTTAGTATTTTATGGTTTAAATTTTGTAAGGTATATCATAAAATTTGATGAATATATACCCAAATATGAACAAGTATTTTTGATTTGGGTGATGGTAAATATGTATTCAATTTCAAGATCATTAATTTGATTACCTTGAGTAATTTATAGTTCATATGGGGAAATAACCCAATTTATATCATCCATCATGGTTTCTTTACCATCACTCTACTAAAATCCCACATTGATGTATTGATATTCAAAATATTTTAATAGAGATTTATCATTGAAAAATGACCTAATTTCTCGATTAACAATGTATTGGAGATATTTATGGTATGATGAATGGAATTCCACATGTTGATATAATCATGGCCTCACTATAATCACATTGGAATCTATATACTTCTGAATAGATATGTATTCAGAGTTGGATAAATGGTCTTTTACTTATTTTCTGATCTTGATTCATTCGATAGTCTTTTACTCACTGTTGTCATAACCAAGAAGTGTTGGAGTGGAAGAGGATAAGTTAGCTTCATTATAACCCAATCAATGAATAAATTTTATAGGAATGAGGTTTATTCTTAATACATTGTTATGTTAAAGTCATTATATTTCAATGCCATCTAGATGTACAGATATGCACAGGTGTCTAATGTGTCCTTATATAACAATATCCATGTCCTGCTCTATGAAATACATTACTACATGACACACCATAAGAGTGATCTTTTAATGATATAATTAAAACATATATCCTCATATACTATCTATTTATGTATTATTAGTGACTCTATAAGTGATTCTCTAAGAACCAATTCATAAATTGAGTTTCTCCTAGATTTCATACTTGACCCAAACCACATCCTATTGTTTTTAGATGTCATATTTTTTAGCCAAAGGTTTCAGATTACCAAAATTATTTTTCTCTATATAATTTTCTCTAGGAATAATGTGCATGAGGTTGGTTAGTTAGAAATTTGAAATGAAGATGAAGACACTCATTTCATAGGTGGATTATGCCAACATGGTTTGTCCACTTGTCTGGTACAATTGGATTGTTTCACACTCTCCAATTGGTCCTCCAAAAAAATATAGTCTATAATGATTTGAACAAATGTGGGATCATTTTTAAAGCATATAAATGGATCACTAATGGCAATTACTATGTTATTTATTAGCATAAATAAATCGGGTAGAAATATGGCTAGGATATTGAGTTCGATCATGACTATGTAATGTTTTATTCCCTCATATCATGTGTCTTCTATCCTTAGTTCCCAGATCAGGCATAAGGAACTAGGGATCATAACAATACTCTTAATCAGAGAAGGGATCCATTATATGAATGATATTTACAGAATTTTGGATTGATTATTCATTTGATGAGGACTTTGCTAAGTGTGTTCGTTCCCATGGTATAGTTTGGTGGGACAGTTCCCATATACTTATGACTGAAGGAGTTAAGTCTGATATGGTTAGGACTAGATTTATCATTGGTATAGGTTCATCATCCTAGAATTTACTTTTTCATTCTGATTATTTCATACATAGAGGATTACTCTTGGAGGATTGTGGTTTCAAAAAGGTTTTTCACATTTTGGGATAACAGATTGGGGGAATAACTGACTAGTTTAGATATTCCATAAAGACTACATGAGTTTCATTGATCAACATTCTGGTCACCCAATCACTAAACTTTTTTCACCCTTTCTTGTAACTTTTTTCCATTCACATTCATCATCTATAACAGATGTAGAAGCGCATGACACTTGTGTTGGTGGATTTCGAAATACCAAATTCCTAATATTGACCATATATTTTATAATTTAATTAAAATCAATGAAATCCTAGATGGTGTGACCCAATATTCAGTTAGAGTGGAAATAATTTGGGTGGTCATTTAGACCAACCTGATTGGGCCTTCTAATCTATGGAATCCTTATTATTTTTTTCCACCATTGATGTAATGTAGTCTAAAAATTTTTCAACTTGGAAAGAATAAAATTTATTATTCCAGTTATCAAATTGAATATGTTTATACTTATATTAATTTTATTGACAGGTCTATTTGTACCATTTTCTCTATTCAATAGAAGGTTTCCAACAATATAGTGCTGGCTTTAGAGATGTTTCTGGCATAAGGGATTGATTAAGTGTGATAATCTCAACTTCCTCCTTACCTATTATCATTCCTTGAGTTTTTGAAATTGGATGAGACATGAATTTGTCTCACCAAATGTAATATCCCAACATTTATTCAACTATTTAAAGTTCCAAAAACACACTTGGATACTTTGTAGAGTGAGTGGTGTTTGAAAATCCTCATAGACGTTCTCAATACAGAGATCTAAAAACTCTTCTTGGGGAAGATATAAGTGTAGGGTGTAAGACAAACCCTTCCATCAAGAAATGAAATTATAGACTCTATCGTTATCTCTCTTTTAGTAATTTCAAAGGTCAAGGAATCAATACTATAAATTTATCCTATAGCCACAGTTTGAAACTATGGCTATAAGACCAAAAATCATGGCTATAATTTATTGCAACAGTTACATGGACTGTGGCTAGTATTGGTGTGGCTATAGGGAAAGACCTATATCCACAATTTCAAACCGTGGTTATAGACCTATATTCATGGTTAAAACTATGGCTATAGCCTTATATTCATGTTTTCAAACCATCTCTATATCCTTACATCCATGGTTTGAAACCGTGGTAGAACATTAAGGCACATAAATTTTTTAGCCACAGTTTAAAACCGTGGATAAAGCACATCCCATTTCATAAAAAATATCCCCTTGAACCCCATTGAACACCCCCTACACCACCATGCCCCTTGATATCCCCCTTGCACCCCCTGGAAAAACCCACTTGCACCCCTACACCCCCTTGAACACCCCCTGCACCCCCATGCCCTCACTGAACAGCCCCCATGCACCCCCTGAACAACCCCCTTGAACCCCCTTGAACACCCCCATGCACCCCATGCCCCCTGGACAACCCCCTTGCACCCCCAGGGATACCCCCCCCCCCCCCACACCCCATGCCCCCTTTAACACCCCCTACACTCCCATGCCCCTGGGATATCCCCTTGTACCCCCTAGGACACCACCTTGCACCCCTGGAACACCCCCTACACCCTCATTCACATCTGGACAACCCCTTGAACACCCCCTTGCACCCCCACCCTCCTGGACACCCCTTGCACTACACCCCCTGCACCCCCACCAATACCCCCCTTCCAGGTCCCAAACCCCTCCTAGACAACACACTTGCACCACATCTACACCCTCTCCACTACCCTGCCAACCCTTGTCCCTCCACCTAGACCCACCTCACCCCCTCCTGGATAGCCCCACCTAAATACCCCTTACACCACACCTACATCCCCTGATGACTTCCCTCCTAGAAAACCTTCCTAGTCAACCCACCTGTACCCTCCTCATGCCCTGCAGACCCCCTACACACTCTTAGACACCCCACCTGCACCCCTACCCCGACCTACACCCTCCACCTACCCTGTAGACCCCCCTCCCTGATACCCCACCTACACCCTCCCCCCTGTCCTACAGAAACCCCTCCCCTACAGACCCCTACCCCCTCCCCAACCAGAAAAACCCTAGACACCCCTGCCCCCCTCCTCTGCAGACCCCCCCTGCACCCACCTTCCCTAGAGACCCCCCATCTATAACCTCTCTCTTCCCTATAGAAACCCCTCCCATGTAGACTCCCTGCCCCCTCACCACCCAGACAAACCCTGGACACCACCCATCCCCATCACTATTATCCCCCCTGCCAGGTCTACACCCTAGACACCCCCACCATTATCCCCCCATCTAGGTCCCCACCCTAGACAACCCCACCAGTATCCCCCTACTAGTTCCGCACCCCAGACACCCCCAGTAGTATCCCACCTTCCAGGTCCCCACCCTAGACACCCCCTCCCATATCATGCCACACCCCTCCCCCTGAAGACCGCCCCACACCAACTCCTGGACACCCCCTCCCTCCTGTAAACCACTTGCTCCTGGAATACCCCTCCCTCCTGGACAGAAAAGAAATGGGGTTCATCATATGCAACCATTTCCATAGAGGATTTCAGAAGATTAATATATGAGACGTTTCTTCTAGATTTTGGTTTCTCAGGGAGAAAATTCACATGGTGAAACATCATGAAAAGAAGTAACATAATATGGAGTAGGTTGGATCGGTGTTTTTTAATATTCCAAGGCATTGAAACATACACCCATATATCCATTAATAATCTCACAAGGGATCTTCCATACCACTCACTGGTCGTAGTGAATCTAAAGATGGATGAAATAAGAAGTATGAAATTTGTCTACTCAAGTAATTGGATGATGATGTAGGTATTTCTTTAGATTTTACATATTGGTCTCTTCTTGGGTGGGTTTAACACATCACCTAAAATAGTTAATGAAATACATTCTATGATAGATGGAAGTTAGAATGAGTAGGTAAAATTGATTGGAGGGTATCAAAAAAGACATATAAATTCTGTAGGAGAGGGTTCATGATATCTTGGATAATGACATGTTTGAAAATCTGGGGAAAAAACAAACTACTCTATATGAAAGAATCCTAGAAATGGTAAGATCTTGGAGGAAAATAATAAAGGAACCTCTCGCTTAAAGAGGATGATTGGAACACATCCTTCTTCCAGGCCTAAGTGAAAGAGATGAAGGTGGTTAAGAAAATCAACATAAAATTGGATGAAAAATCATATATAATAGAAGTGGGGGTGGATGGGAAATTGAAAATTGATCATTTCCTGGAGCTACATACAGGAGACACCAGGCCCAACCCTGTTAGGTTTCCCTCCCCCACTTCCCCTCTTGTACCCTCTGCCCCACTCCCTTGCACCCCCTGCCCCTTGCACCCCCTTGCACCCTCCCCCTACCCTGAAGACCCCCTTACTCCCCCACCCCACATTCTTCCAGTTTTACCTCCCCCCACTTCCCCCCATGCACCCACTACCCCATTGTCACACCCTCCTCTCTACCCTTGTACCCCACTTTCACCCTCCCTATCCCCTTCCCTGTAGACACCCACCTACCCTGAAGACTCCCCCTATAGACCACCCCTGCCCTTCAAACGCCGTCCCCACCCCCATTCCACTCCCCCTGTAGACCACCCCCTCTCCCCTTCCCCCTCCCCCCTCCCCCTTCCCTACATGCCCCCTGCAGATCAACCCCTACCCTGCTGACCTGCCCCCTCCCCCTCCCCCTCCCCACTCCATCTACCCCAATGTAATAAATTAATCAAAAATATATTGTAAATGGTGAATGATTTAGGTGAAGGTATAATAAATGGGCTATATACAATCAAATAAATAGATCCATGGTGTGACTATGATAAAATGACACATATGTTTTATGTTGGAAAACAATGTAGGTGACCTAAAAGACACACCTTTAACATGATAATGAAAATATATTACCAATCATAATTGGTAATAGGCCTTTAAAATAAATAATAATTTGTTTTAATAATCAAATAAAGGGTGTAATGTTTTATCTAAATCAATAAGTGGTTTTAAACAACCACATTAAATATCCATATCCAAATATGGATTTTCTTGCTGGAATAATGAAGAAAATTTGAAGTATAACCATTTCAAAAGTTGAAGTGGTGTAAAATCTATATTTGAACTTTTCAATGGTATAAACCATGATTGAAGATAAAAAAGTTATGTAAGACCACATTTCATGTGGTATGGGACTACTAAGAATATTAAGATAGCTTTAGTGGAGAAGCAATGACATTCATGTATTACATGTTTGTTTATTTATATAATAACAAGTGTTATCAGCTAACTAATTTCAGGTTATTGAGAAGTAATAATGTTAATTAAGTTATACCACTGTGTGTTTTCGCAGATAGCGCACCTCCATTGGAGGGGTTTTATTAAAAAACCACGACTTATTTATCAAATGAAACAATTATCTTAAATAAAACATATTCATGAATGCAATTTAATATAAACATACAAATTTAAGAAGGCAACAAAATGCAATTTAAAAAATTATTTAATTATAGAGGCAAGGAGAGGGACCCTACCTCAAACTCAAGGCGTGTTTTCTTTTGATGAGGAAAACTCAAATATTTATTTTTTTCACTTGAACGCATATGCAACTTTACAAATATATAAGGACTCCTAACCCCTATGTCCATATTTTCATGGCCAAATATTCACAAGGGGGCCTATAGATATATTTTTATACTTACATATACCCCTGTACACTTACACTTGTATGCATTTTAATATCTATATATAAGCACACCTAGCCCCAATATATATTCATACTTCCATGAGTGAATATATATAAAGGGGGAACTTATATATGTATATGTCTACTGATGCATACACATGTAAGTCAGTGTAAACGGAGACTCAAATACAACTCAATGAAATCCAAAACACAGGATAAAAATATAAGGAACCCATAAATCAAAAAATCGCTAATGAAAATTGGGTTAAAAAATAAAAACAAAAAAAATCGTACCAAAATCTGATGTTGAATTCACTGTCTTTGATGGTGGTGGATAGAACCATCATTACCATAAGAATCCACCTATAAGAAAATAGTTGGAAAATAAATGAGATATAACAACATGTTATATATGTGTGATCAGTGTGTCAACTATACATGATAAAAGATACATTAATCCATAAACAACAATGAATAAATAATACATGAATTCATAAGCTGCCCCTACACACCCCACCCTACATCAACACCCCAACCCCTGATCCTGCACCCTCCCCCCTATGCCTGCATACCCCCTCCCCCTGCCCCCCTACAGACCCCCTGACTTTCCCCCTCCTCCCTACCCGCATAGACCCCCATACACCCTGCCGACCACCCTTCCCCTGCAGACCCACCTGTACCCTCCCCTCCCCCTCCCCCTCCCCCTACAGAACCCCCTACCCTACCCCACCCCCACATACCCCCTTCCCCTACAGACCCACCAGAACCATCACCCTTGTACACCCCCTATCCCCCTAGACACCCTTACCCCCTCCCCCTGCCCCTGCATACCCCCATCATCCTACATACCCCTCTACCATGCTCTCCTCCTCCCTACCCCATAGACGCCTCCAACCTACTAACCCCCCTGAAGACCCACCATCATCCTCCCCCCGCCCCTATCCCCTCCACCTACAGACCCCCTGCCCCTCCCACTCCCCCCCATAGACCCCCTTCCCCTACAGACCCACCTTCACACTCCCCCTTGTAAACCCCCTTCCCCCTGCCCCCTACACACCCCACCCCTACCCCCACCCAGCACATCCCCCCTTACAGTAGCCCCCTGGACATTTACAGTTGATAACCAGAAGATCCTTGGTGAAAACTGTTTGAGTAATAAGCCCTAGAAATTGATTGGTTCAAAGTTCATTTCATTACATTGCATGTAATAAATAGGAAAAGAACAATATAGTTTAGATTGTAATGGAATTCAGTATTTAAAACCCAAAAAACAATTTATCAAAGGATTTCCATGAAACACCAATAAAATGTTATTCATGAGAATCCAATGATTCATAGAAATCATGGAATATAAAATCAAGGGAACTGGGATTATTTATGATACACTACAGTTTCTGTGAAATCCATGAATTAGGATGAAATTTTTGAATTTGAAATCATTAGCATCATCACATGTCCTTTAAGTATTCTAAGTTGACACAAAATACTATATCCACCCAATTATTAACACACCACAGAGGTTTGGTAAGTCATCGGGGCACCCAATGGGATCCCCTAGTTCATTACATAGGAGATTCACCCTACTAGGCGTCCTTAATTCATAATAGGTAACTCGGAAAAAATCATATCTTAGAGAGAATTCCATGCTCCTCATCATAGTCATATATATATAAAAACCTATAGTATTATCTCAGTTTCTAGATACATTCATTTATTATCCTCATACACATTTTTTATATGATTAGATTATGTCCATTTTCAATTAATATTCAACTTATTTCATTAATTTTTTCATACTTTTCAAATAAATAAACATGATAAAGTTATGCATATAATATATAATTTGTTATAAACAACATATAAAGGCAAAATATTCAATAGTGCATACATGGGGATCAACTATCAAACCATGATACAGACCAATGCCCATAAGATCGAATATTGCACACTTAGGAGTAAACTCGAAATCATCAATTCTCCAAGAATGGTGTATGCCAAGTGAATTTTATTAGAAATCAACAAATATTTACTATTGTCTTGAACAAATGGTATAAAATAACCATTACCTCCAGACTTTTATATTCACATCAATCCCTGTTTCAAGTCATGGATGAAAATCGATTGCATCGGCTATGTTTTCTTATTGGTCATGTTCATAGCATGCATCCCTATCCTGCATTCCAAAACAAGTAATCAAACTCAAAATATGATCAGTGAAACCAATAGAGGGGAAAAATAAAGAAAAAATGAAAAATTGAACTACATACCGTCAGAGGTGTGCTGGAGGAGATATAGGGGCCACCTTGGAGCAACGTCATCAAGGAGGTATGATGGTTGCGTTGAAGGAGGATACAATTCAATATAATAATAATAATACTTAACTACTACAAAAACATATCTCATACTATCATAATTCCATATATGTATAAATAGTCAGAAACACCGCAATACAATTCAGTATTACAATAATCAAACCTCACTGCATAATAAAATCACACATTTTAACAATCCAAAAATAAAATTCACATCAATAGTGAGTCTCAATATCAGTATAATCAGATTCATGATAACCCTCATCCATGCCTCCTATAGAAACACTAGTATCACCTCCCACACCACTAGTATCATAATAGGCACCAGCATTGGTACCGACATCGACACTGGGCCCGGCTCCGGCTATAGCTTCGGCTTTAGCTCTGTGTCTGACAAAAGATTCTACATTAACAGAACTCATCGACATCAAACTTGTTTCAACCGTTGTAGGTGCTTATCATGATATTTTAGAAGAAATGGTAGACCTAACATTAATCACATTTTAAAATATCACCTCTTCAACTTCATTGGTTTCTTCATTGATTGCGGAATTCTTATGTTCCTCTATGAAAAAACTCAAACCGGTACTCGAAGAAACAATGTCACTAGACCAGTATCATGATGGTAAAATCTTGTAAGGACCCAGAAATTTCAAGGAAATTTTTTTTCTTAAATTCATTGGAATTTTATGAGTCCGCAGTTTTTGACGGCACCTGATTCCGAGGCCCGGTGTGCCCAGAATCAATTTTTGAAGTTTTGATCAGCTTAAATTAAAGCACGTAAGCAGTTTTCCTGAAAATTTTGAATAACTCTTAAACAGTTACTTGGATCTGAAATCTGAGGGCACCGTTGCTCTTAGGATGGCGGTTTTACCCTAGAAAAGACTTATGTTTAGTCAGCGCAGGCCTCTTGTGAGAAATTTCAAAAATGGCATAACCGTAAATAAAATAATAAATAAATTATTTTATTTTTAAAATGATTATAACCCATAAACGGTATCTCAGATTGAAAATCCGAGACCACCACTGAACTCGTCAGGGTATGCCTTATTTAAGCAGATACTAACATTGGCTAGCACGGGCTACCCTAAAAAGTTAGTTTTTGGCCACAAATAAAACAATTAAGTGACAATTATTTTATTGTAAAATTCATAACTTATAAACAGTAACCCAAATTGAGAATATGAGAGTACCATTGGGTTCGTTAGGGAGTGTTTCACCTAGGGAGAGCCTAACCTCGATCGTAGTGGGTTGGGGGTGACTGATAACAATTTTTCTGATGTTTTGTTGGGGTACGTTTAGTAGACGTACGAGCGGGCTTTTATAACTTTTGAACTGATGCTTAGAATTGAAATTTGAGGGCACCGATGAACTCCCAATGCTGGTATTTTTCTAAGGTGTCCTTTACCGCAGTTGTGTTTTGTCGAGAGGAGAAGTAATATTTTTGGGGATTTTTATTAAATTAAGAATTATGTGTGACAAAATTTTTAAGTGGTGGTTAATTTCTAAAAGAGAAGTTGGAGGTGGGTCCCACACGCCACATAACCTCCCATGGGAGGATATTTTATGGTGGGGCCCACATCAGTTCCAAACTCTTCAACTCCCCCTTAAACTCCTTAAACCCCTTGATCTCCCAAATTAAGGAGGATGAAACTTCCTTTATTAATTGGGAGCCTCTCCATCTCCTCCTTCCCTTTTTAATGAGCCAACTAAACATTTAATTAATTAATGGATGTGGCTTAATGAATTTGAGTCCCTTTGAATTCATTAAGCCATCCTTTAAATAAGTGGTGCGTTTTTATTTTATGTT
The DNA here is from genome assembly GCA_963277665.1 of Viscum album. NCBI lineage: Eukaryota > Viridiplantae > Streptophyta > Magnoliopsida > Santalales > Viscaceae > Viscum > Viscum album. The sequence continues at coordinate 1,044,460,892 of OY728125.1, forward strand.
GGTTGGACATATTATCATGGGAGGATTTGGAGGATTAAAAATGAAGAATTCATCCCATGAAGAACACGAAGAACATATCCAACGTGGAACAACGTCCTCCCGATGAAGAACGTCGTTTCCACCGAAGAACGACGATGTGTCATCTTCTTTTCCTAGACCTCCTTCCGCGTTGAATGAGTAGTTTCCGCCCACAAGGAATTTCGATAACAAACCATCCTTGAATGTTTCCCGACATCAACAAAATCGACGTCCTCCCTCTTTCCTGCGACTCCACCGAGAGAGCACCATTCACGAGGTAATGGGATTCGATTAATTTTAATGGAATAAAATTTTACCTTATTTTTCGTTGAATACCTTGGTTCATCATTGTACTAATGATATCATCTAATACGGAGGGTGCGGGCCGAAATAACATGGCACGGCGTTCCTTCATGCTTGTTGGTTTGTTTTGCGACGGAGGTGGAGTCGGAAGGGTGCGGTGTCGTCACACTTCACCAGAGAAAGAGACCACAACCATAAAGCGACAGCAACCGAAGGCCATGGCCAGGAGGGGCTGTGGCGGTGGAGGACTGGCGCCATCACGCCGGCCGCGTGGAGGAAACCGCAGCCCGCATCTGCGGGCCACTCCACAGACGAACTGAACCGGCCGGCCGTAGCTGACCGGGCTAGAGGACCGTGGTGCCCACTTGGTGTTGAGCTGTGGATAAGACCACAACCCTATGAGCGGGCCGCTTACTGGATGAACCGGCCGGCTACGGCCAGCCGTGCTGAAGGAGAGTGATGCCCGTAGGCGCCACGTGGCAGAGAAACTGCTTCCTGCAACCGTGGGCCGCTCACACTGGATAAAACCAGCCAGCTAGGCAGGGAGAGGTGGCGCCACGCGTTACCGCCGGGCAAACCGAACTGGTCCCTTCCACCGTCTGGGTCCACGGGAGGGCCACACCCCACTAGGCTAGGCCAACCCCCCATCCGGGACAGACCCACCAAACCTGGCCAGGCCGACCCCCGGCCGGGTCAAACCCACCGAACAAGGTCGGGCCGACCCGCCAGCCCACTGGGCTTGACGGGCCGGGCCCATTTCGCTCAAACGCGAATAGCTTCTAGACCACAGGTCCGATTGACACGCCGTCTACGACACTGGGACCCTCATGACGAGGTAGACATTTTTTGATACACTAAGTGAGATTTGGACGACTTTGGAACATGGTCGGGTTTGGAACGAGTGTAAATCTAACCGGGCCCCTGGAACGGAAAATCCAATAACTCTGAGACCAGACGTTTGATTGACGCGTTGTCTATCGCGTTGGGTTTTTTTTTGATGAGACAGAAAATTGGGATACATCAACTTAGGGCTTCGTGATAGTTGATGTATCGACCCCTTTGCTCGAGGAGTGGACTGTCCTGGAATCGAGCGTGCTGTGTGTGAGAACCCTAGAGCTGGCTACATTTGCAATGATGACTACCATACTAGAATCCTCCGTTGGTTCGGCGAAGACGAAAACTGTACCAGAATCCTGTGTGGGTTCGATAGTTTTGATAGAGTAGCTGGTCCTGTATCTTTTTTGGGTACGATAACATAGATGATCCAATGGCTACATCAGATCATCTCTATTATTCTAGAATAGCTTTCATGTATCCTGTGTGTGTCCGACAGCTTAGACGAGATAGCTGGCCTGTACCCTATGTGGATCCGACAGCTTAGACGAGATAGTTGGACTGTATCCTCTGTGGGTACAACAACTTAGATGAGATAGCTAGCCTGTATCATGTGTGGGTCCGACAGCTTAGACGAGATAGTTGTCCTGTATCCTGTGTGGGTCTGATAGCTTAGCTGGTCATGTATCCTGTGTGGGTTTGTCATCTTAGATGATCTAGTGGCTACATCTGATCATCTATATCTCTGTACAATTGTGGCATACCTATGTGAGCTAAGTCTTGACTTAAAACATTATCATCGATGTGATTGACTTTACTTCCTGTGTGGACTGGGTTGTGTTTGGGCTCGAGAGTTGGAGTCGAGCTGAGATTGATAACTTATGTATATGTATGGACGTATACCTAGGTATTTTTGGTTGATAATTTGTGATTGTATCTTCTTTATGTGGTTTATACTTCGTGGATTCGGGGAGACCTTTGGGGGTCTTGGGGTCCCTACTGAGTATCGTTATAATCACCCTTGCATGGTCTATGCCAGCACTACATTGTGTTGGTTGCAGACAACGAACAACACTGATCGAGGTAGAGACTTGTAGAGATGGACGGTACCCGGAGGTGGACCACATAGCGAGACGTTCATGGAGCAAAAGGATGGACCCAAGGTGCTTAGGAGGCCATTTGTAACCACCCTATAGGTAGGATTCCCAGAGGACGACTCAGTAGTTTCTATTTTTACTTTACTACATTTGTACTAGATTTTCTATTGTACTGTACTTTACTGTTGGGCTTGTATTTCTGGCCCCTTCTATTTCATCACTTTCTTTTGTGTATAGTTTTACATAGTGTTTACATCCACTTGCGTACTCTGTTGTATTTTTTTACTTATTAAAAGTGAATGACTTCCATTTTTATCAGGATTTATTCCTTTGGTGCTAGTCGCCAGCCCCTAGCCTATGGAAGGGGGGCTTGGGGTAATCACGACACGAGGCCCAAGGACGGGTCGTGACAAATTGGTATTAGAGGAGTCAGTTCTACCTCAGAACTCAATATTATGATCATTCTTTTCTGTGAAGAAATAGTGTTAAGATAATTGTGTGTCGTTTTTAGTCTAGGGAGTCCAGTGTTGGTATGGCGGCTGAGGTTTCCAAAAACCAGGACCTTGACCTTTGATTTCTGACTCAGTGCAAGAAAACACTGTTTCTGTGTGTGTTTCAAGATTTTCGTTATGGTCTCTTTGAGTCAGCTCACCAGGTATAAAATTATTGACCGTGGCACACCTATTCCTTATCAGGATTCCGCAGTGAAGAAAGCCATCTAGGGTTCCCGAGTGAGTACACGATGACGGCCCATTCAGCGACGAGGGTCCGGTGTAGGGCCCTCTTACTATGTTGGAACCTTCGGGTGGTGTACCAGCAACACCACAACCCGTTTGGCAGCAGATGGCACTAGTTGTACTAGAGGCAGTGCACACCGACAGAGTGAGTTGCACGAGTTCCAGTAGTATAGGCCTATGATATTATGAGGCGAGACAGATTCCCAGGCAGGAGAGGACTAGCTGGAGATGATTGCTAGAGTTTTTTGCTTTGTTGAGACACCAGTAGAGAGGATGGTGGACATAGATACTAGTGTTTTCCAGTGAGTGACCATGAGGTTTTTCTGCATAGTGATGAGGCATCGGTACGTGGACCATTTCTTGAGTCATACCTTCAGGTAGTGTGTCAGCTATATCACTGCCTGTTGGTCAGCTGTTGCAACCCGCGGTACTGGTAGATGACAGATATAGGCTTAGTGCCTTACATGTGTTTTAGCATCTGATACCCCTCAGGTTCCGTGGTGAGCCCGACTTACAGGAGGCTGAGTACTGGCTTGAGGAGATAGTTGAGAGTTCTCTAAAACTTACATAGCTTCGTCAGGACAACATTTAAGTAGCTGAGTATTCATCAAGACAGACCGACTGTTCTGGGTACTTGATGAATATGATACGACCAGTGCTTTGGGGCTCGGACTACCGAACGAGGTGTGTTTAAAGGACATCCAAGCCAGCACTTTTCCTCTACGAATTCCTAATTATTCTAGGCTCTTAGAGAGAACCTTTGTGGTTTAATATTCTTTGGCTGAATGGATATAGCTGGTGAATGTTAGCAGTGGGAAAGTAGGGAATAAGCGCCAGTCTTAGAGACTTGGGAGTGCAAAAATTTTTGGGAAGTGGATGTGACATGGCCAAATAAATCTTCAGGGCAGCAGACATGGAAGCAGACCTAGGAGAGCAGCTTATGGTGGTGTACATTTTGACATGTTACAACCACCCACCTATGTAGTCCCCGCCAGGTTCATGGTGATGGAGGGCATATGAAAAGAGTAGCTGACTTCCGTCAAGGATTGTGACCCAAGGGCTCTAGGAATGATTCTAGGTACGGTCTGTGTCTACTACTAGATGTCGTATCAATAGACATAGGTACCAGTCATTCCATACTTCCAAAAATCATGTCCTAGACCTAGAGATTTTGGTTAAACTATTGAATTGACCATAACGTCTGGAGATACCATTGGGAGGGGACTCGATAATCAGACTTACGCCGATTGTTTGATCTGACCCTTGAGATGAGAGTTTCATTTGGAATCCTCTTGGTGGCAGCATCGAGGCCTTATGACGTTAGTTTGGGTATGGATGGGGCAACCATAGTTCATACACAGATTGAATGTATTAGGAAAAATGGTTGGGGGTTATCTACAATGTTGGGATGGGGTTTCCCTTGGTTAGTGAAAAGGGAAACCCAGGCAGCACAGGATAAACTCATGCTTGGGAGGGTGCAGCCGATCACTCATGAGTCGGCCAACCTAATCCTTGTGGCAGTAGGAGTTTCGAGTTTTGAGTTCCTCCTGGACTATGACTTTGAGATAATCTATACTCCTTGGAAGGGGAATGTTGTAGCATATGCACTCAGTTGTAGATTTGGTATACAGCTACTAGGCGAGATGACAGAGCATCAAGCTTCATTACAGATTCCCTTTGTGTATAGAGATGGAGCATCCTTCCTTCAGTCTCTTACAGTCACTCCCCTACTTTTTTAGCGTGTTAAGGAGGCGTAGCGAGGGGACGCTAACTGCGAGACACAACATGATCATATATCCTCAGGACAAGAACCTGATGCATTTCCTGAAGGTGGGGAGCACGACATCCTCTTTAGAGGACGTACTATGGTGACTAGGTATGAAGAAGGCAATAGAGGAATTTGTCTCTTAATGCCTCACTTGTCAGCAAGTGAAGGCGGAACATCAGGTACCTGCAGGCTTGGTTCATCCTTTAGAGGTCCCAAAGTGGAAGAGGGATGAGATATCCATGGACTTAGTGACGGGTCTTCCACATACATCCAGAAGACACGACTCTATCTGGGTAATAGTAGACTGACTCACCAAGTCATCCCACTTTTTACCAATCAGAGAGAAGGTCTCAGTAGAGCGCTTGGGATGCCTCTACATTCAGGGGATCGTACAGCTTCATGGTGTTCCATCGACTATTGTGTTAGATCGAGATAATTGTTTCACTTCCCGATTATGGAAGGGGTTACCAGAGGCTTTTGGGATGCAACATCACTTGAGCACTTCCTTCCATCCACAGATGTATTTTCAGACTGAGAGGACCATTCGGACTCTTTAGGACATGCTCCATGCATGTTTCCTCGACTTTGGTCGCAGTTGGGGGGATCACTTACCCTTGGTAGAGTTTGCGTATAACAACAACTACTACTCCACCAATGGTATGACACCTTATGTGGCACTGTACGGACGACCCTGCAGATCACCCCTGTGATAGACTGACCCAAGGGAGTGAGCACTTGTAGGACTAGAGATGGTTCAGGCTACGATGGAGAAGGTGAAAACCATCCAAGAGTGAATGAAGACTGCACAAATTAGACATAAGTCCTATGATGATCAGATACGGAGACCACTAGAGTTCAAGGATGGAGACAACGTCTTCTTATGGGTCTCACCTCGACAAGGTCAATATAGATTTGGTTGAGGCGACAACTTATCCACGCATTTTATCGGGCAGTTCTAGGTCCTCAGCATGGTAGGTGAGGTGGCTTACCGCCTGGCCCTTCTACCTTAGTTTCATTGGGTGAATGACGTCTTCCACATATCTTAGATGAGGAGATACATGCACGACCCGTCCCACATCATACACCATGGGGATCTGGACATCGATGATGTGGCTACATTCGCAGAGGTCCCAGTGAAGATCGAGGATCGACAGGAGCGGGTCTTACATGAACGGTCGATTCCTCTGGTGCGCATTCGTTGGTAGCACGAGAACCTCCAGGAGAGCACATGGGAGTGGGAGGCTTAGATGCGTGTTCAGTATCCCCATTTGTTTCCCTAGTATGTGTTGTAGCTTTATGGGGATGTAAACCCTTGATATGGGGATAATTTAAAGACCCTAAAATTTCAAGGAATATTTTTTCTTAAATTCTTTGGAATTTTACGAGTATGAAGTTTTTGACAGCACCTGATTTTGGGGCCCAGTGTGCCTGGAATCAATTTCTGATGTTTTTAAGCTTAAATTAACGCAAGTAAGTATTTTTCCTGAAAAAGTGGAATAAATCATAATCGGTTACTCAGATCAGAAATCTGAGGGCATCGTTGCACTCAGGATGGAGGGTTTACCCTAGGCGCAACTTAAGTTTAGTCGATGTGGGACTCCTGTGAGAAATTCAAAAAATGGAATAACTGTAAATAAAATAATTAATTAAATTATTTTATTTTTCAATTTCTTATTACTCACAAACGGTAGCTTATATTGAAAATATGAGACCACCGCTCAACTCATGAGGGTATGATTTATTTAAGCAAATACAAACATTGGCCAGTGCGAGCCACCAGAAAAAGTTAGTTTTTGGCTGAAAATAAAATAATTAAGTGACAATTATTTTATTGTAAAATTAATTACTTCTAAGTGGTAACCCAGATTGAATGTCTGAAAGTACCGTTCAGTTCGTTGGGGCATGTTTTACCTAGGCAAAGCCTAACCTCGACCACACTGGGTCTATGGTGACTGATAATAGTTTTTTTGAAGTTTTGTTCGGGTATGTTCAGTATACATACATGTGGGATTTTATATCTTTTGAACCGGTTCTCAGAATTGAAATCTGACTGGACCGATGAAATCGTAGCCCCAGTATTCTTTTAAGGGGTCCTTTACCGCAGTTTCATTTGGTCAGGAGGAGAAGTTAAAATTTTGGGGATTTTTATTAAATTAAAAATTATGTGTGACAAAAATTGTAAGTGGTGGTTAATTTCTCCAAAGAGAAGTTGGAGGTGGGCCCACCCCCACATAACCTCCCATGGGAAGATATTGTGTGGTGGGGCCCACATGAGTTCCAAACTCTTCAACTCCCCCTTGAACTCCTTAAACCCCTTGAACTCCCAAATTAAAGAGGATAAAACTTCTTTTATTAATTGGGAGCATCTTCATCTCCTCCCTCCCTTTTTAATGATCCAACTCAACATCTAATTAATTAATCGATGTGGATTAAGGAATTTAAATCCCTTTAAATTCATTAAGACATCCTTTAAATAAGTTGTGTGTTTTTATTTTATGTTGGTTGGACATATTATATTGGGAGGCTTTGGAGGATTATAAAGGAAGCTTTATTCCCACGAAGAACACGAAGAACATCACCAACATGTAACAACTTCCTCTCAATGAAAAACACCATTTCCACTAAAGAAAGATGACATGTCATCTTACTTTCCTTGAACTCCTTCTGCGTTAAAGGAGTATATGCCACCCGCAAGGAACGTCGATGAAACACCTTCCTCGAACGCTTCCCGACGTCAATGAAATCATTGTATGCCCTCTTTTCCACGAATCCACCAAGCCAGAACCATTTATGAGGTAGAGAGATTCGATTAATTTTAATGGAATAAACATATACCTCATTCTTCATTGAATACCTTGGTTCTTCATTGGCCAAATGATATCATCTAATACGGAGGGAGCGGGCCGAACCAACATGGTCCCACTTTCCTCCATTGATTATTGGTTTATTTGGAGACCGAGGCGAAGTCGGAAGGGTGCGGTGTCATCCCAACACACTGGAGAATGAGATCATGACCATAAGGTAGCAGTGACTGAAGGCCGCAGCCAGGCCAGGCCACGGAGGTGGAGGAAAAGCACCGTCAGGCCAACTGCATGGAAAAAACCGCGGCCCCCTACTGTGGGCCGCTGAGCAGATGAACCGAACTGGCCGGCCGTAGCCAGGCGGGCTGGAGGACCGCGACGCCCCCTTACAGTCGCGCTGTGGAGAAGACCGCGACCATCTGAGTGGGCCACTTGCTGTACGAACCAACCGGCTACGGCGTACCAGGATGGAGGAGCACGACGCATTCAGGCGTCGCGTGATGGGGAAACTGCAGCCCACAACTATGGGCCACTCACGCCGGACAAAACCGGTCGGCTTAAGCCGACCAAGCAAGGAGAGGAGGCGCCGCTCGGTGCCGCTAGGCAAACCGGACCGGCCCGCTCCGTGGGCCGGGTCCACGAGTGGGCCACACCACATCGGGCCGGGATGACCCCCCACCTGAGTCGGACTACTAAACCGGGTTGGGCCCACCCCTATCCTGGTCAGACCCTACGAACCGGGTCAGGCCGACCTGCCAACCCACTGGGCTTGACGGGCCGGGCTCGTTTCGCTTAAACGCGAATATCTTTTAGACCGCGCGTTTGATTGACGCGCCGTCTGCGACACTGGGACCCTCGCGATGAGGAAGAATTTTTTGTATACTCTAACTGAGTTTTGGATGACTTTAGAAAATGGCCGGGTTTGGAATGATTGTAAATCCAACTGGGCCCCTGGAATAGAAAAGACAATAACTCTCATACCGGGCATCCGATTGACATGTTGTCTATCGCGTTGGGTTTCTTTTGATGAGACAGAACTTATGGATACATCAAATAAGGTATTCGTGATAAATTATGTATTGACACCTTTTATCAAGGAGGGGACCCTCCTAAAATCGAGCATGATGTGTGCAGGAACTCTAGAGTTAGCTGTGTTTGCAACGATGAATATTGTACTGGAATCTTCCATGGGTTTGGTAATGAAGAAAATTGTACCAGAATCCTGTATGGGTTTGACAGTTCTAATAGAGTAGCTGGTCATGTATCCTGTGTGGTTCTGTCATCTTAGATGATCCAGTGGCTGCATCTAATAATCTCTATTAATCTAGAATAGCTGGAATGTATCCTGTGTGGGTTCGACAGCTTAGAAGAGATAGCCAGCCTATATTCTGTGTGGGTCTGATAGCTTAGACGAGATAGCTGGACTGTATCCTGTATGGGTCCGACAGCTTATACGAGATAGCTAGAATGTATCCTATGTGGGTCTGATAGCTTAACTAGGCCAGTATCCTGTCTAGGTCCAACATCTTAGATGATTTAGTGGCTACATCTGTTCATCTATATCTCTCTACAATTATGGAATACCTATGTGAGTTGAGTCTTAACTTCAATCATTATCATCGATGCGATTGAATTTACTTCATGTGTGGATTGGGTTGTGCTTGGTCTCGAGAGTTGGAGCCAAATTGAGATTGATAACTTAGGAATATGTGTGGGCATATACCTAATTAGGGTTAGTTGATACTTCATGATTGTATCTTTATTCTGTGGTTTATCCTTCGTGTATTATGGGAGAATTACAGGTGTCTCGGGGTCCCTACTGAGTATTGTTATACTCACCCTTGCACCGGCCATGACCACACTACATTGTGTTGGTTGCAGATGATGGACAACACTAATCAAGGTAGAGAATTATAGAGCTGGATGGTACCCGAAGGTGGACTACTTGGAGAGACGTGCAAAGAGCAGACAGACGGACCTGGGGTGCTAAGGAGTCCATCTGTACCCACCCTATAGGTGGGATTCCCAGAGGACGACTCAATAGTTTTTATTTTTACATTACCGTAGTTGTACTATATTTTCAATTGTACTATACGTTACTGTTGGGCTTGTATTTCCGGCCCCTTCCCTTTTAGAACTTTCTTTTGTATACAGTTTTACTTAGTGTTTACTTCCACTTGCATACTCTATTGTATTTTTTTACTTGTTAAAATGAAATTACTTCATTTTTTATCGGGATTTATGCTTTAGGTGCTAGTCTCCATCCCCTGCCCTATGGAAGGCAGACTTGGAGTAGTCACGGCACAGGCCCCGAGGAAGGGTCTTGACAAATCTTCTTCCCAGGGAGACAACACACTCTGGCCGGATGCTCATCTCCTAATACCTGATGTAGATGATCGTTCATGGCAAGATTGTAAGATTCATTTTTTCCAATGTCCCCAAATCATTATGTTGATTGATATATAACATAAATTAAAATGATGAAATAATATAAGGAATTAAATTAAGTCAATATAAAAGAAATTTAAATATAATTACCATCGCCTTCTCGGTGTCAGTTTTTGGCACAATACAATCATTATTTTTTCTGCTTATACAAAAAAAAGTAGAGTGAGGAACACGACTCTCGATATTCAATGCTTTTTTCTGGAAAAAACAATGAAATAAATCAAAATTGTTAGTCAAAAAACTTAAATTAAATGAAGCTAAATATTTTAAATACTAAATTACCTATTTTTGCTCAAGATCTGGCAGTGATGTGTGTCCACAAGTATAATCATTTTTCATTCCACTCTAATTTATTTTATTTGTGTCTGATTTTTCCTCTAAATAAATAATTATATAATTTCATTAACATATATAAAATTTTTTTTCAAATAAATAAATGAATATATATATGAATTTAACAAATACCTTATACTCTGGACTCTTCTATTAACCTATCATCTATTTATATTCTGATATTGGGAAATCATGATTCATTGGTACGTCTTCAAGCTCCGTGCCAACTCTTTTTTTTTCAACCAAGATATAAGTCATACCTGTATGCTCTCCACATTTCACCTAAATCCATTAACCTTGTAACCTTGGAATTTTTTCCATCAGGAAAATTATATCGGAGCTAAAATGGAAAAAAATTTTGTTTATAAAATAGTATAAATTAATATATATAAATGTTGATTAACATTAATTTCCCAGATCTCTGCCCATGCATTTCCCTTTATTTGTTATCCATCTTCCCTCCAACTTATTTGTTGAATCGAAATGATATTATTGTGTCTAGTAAGTGTTCTCATAATTCTTTTAGATTCTGTACCATGTTCTCATAATAGCTCTATCCTCATTATATTCAATGGTGATTTGTTTGTGTCGATTTCAAACCTCCCAAATTTTTGCGCGGCCCTATCGTCTGGTGGAGGCTAGAGTTAATCATGAATAAAGTTATAAAGGATAATAATATATATGAATTTATCATTAATAACTAACAGTAATGTTTAAACACATATTAGTAGATGGGTGATATTCTGACCCCTGAAGTGCAGCGTGTAGAGGGGGAGTAGCCTCTATTGTAGGTGAGATATCTACAATAGGAGAACTCTATACAGTAGATGATGATAATTGTAATGATGGAAGAATAAAACCCAATGGATAAACCTATAAAGATGAGGGTGGATATAAATATGGATATAACGGTGGGATATATGATGGTGCAGTGCCCTGTACAATGGATCGTTGGAATGGGAAATAAGGAGGTATGGGAGTTTGAGAACTACTATCCAATGTGGGTGCAGACATAAAGGGATATGGAAAAGGTGGGTAGGGAAAATATAGTGGTGTCATAATGGGATGATGACCTTCTGGTGACTCAAGTGACATATTAGTAGGCTGAACAGTATAATCCATACCCCTCCATACTATCATCCTTGGTAGTATAATCCAACTGTATCCTTGAAAAAGTAGCCTAAAATAATATAGATGATAAAATAAAACAAATGATAACAAGATAAATAATATGAAAGACAATAATATTCAAACATAAAATTGTACTTACATTATTGGCCAAATGTGTCATATGTCATTTATTTCTTTGTATTATTTTATTTCTTCTAGTATCATCATATTCAGAAAAATTTACATGGAAATTTCAAATAATATTATCAAATAAATAGAAATAATCAAAAATGGTAAATAATAAAATTTTAATTTAAAACAATGAGATAAATTTTCATTGTGATATTTATATGAATAAAGTATCAATACATTTCTATGTTTAAGAATTACTATACATGTGCTTAAACATAAATTGGTTAGACTATAAATAGTTTTATATACGATAATGGTATAAAATACAGTATTTAATTTGATATCATGTATGGACGTTGAAACAAAACATACAATATTACGACAATGTCAGGTAAATACATACAAATGTGTCATCATTATGTGTTCTCTATGACAATATCTAGTTCACAATCTGTTCTGGAAATTGATTCATCTGTGTCATCAAATGAAACATTCGAATAAATACCTACAGGTTCGCCCAAAACCCCATTGTTATGTATTTCTTCATCAAAAATATTTCTAGGAACGACATAAAAAATAACACAAAATTGTTGCTATAACAGATCATTTACATTAAAACACATGTCTATAATGTGATGAATGAATATAAGGTTCATCGATATGAATCTGTCGGTTCATATCAATCACTCTAAATCCACAGTTATCAATATGAATTCCTTTTCGTGTCATTGAAACAAACAACTTACATTTCATCATTGCGACATGACCATGTGAACAGTAATCTAATAAAATGATTCTTCCAACAACACCATAATATGATATATTTTCTGACTGAGGTGTTCTATCAGATGAAATCACATTACAACCTGTTTTGGCGCTTATCATGATAGATTCATGCTGTATTTCCATTTTTTTGCACAACTATTTGTAAAAAAATTAAATCCATTGACAACCATTGCTTTAAAATCACATACCACATTGTTTGGACCAAAGGAAAACACTCTTAATTCATATGATACTTCATTCATGCGTAGATTTAAAACCTAAAAGATACAAAAATTGAATATTAAAGAGAGACATGTGATTGTGTTATAAGAAGAACAAAAATATTTTTCCATTGACCTTAACCAAGAAGAAAATTCTTTTCTGTGAAAAAGTTCCTTCCTCTTAATAGATAGTGAGTGATGTCTCTTTTTTATAATTTCTAAATGTTCTATACAAACATGAATTCTTAAAAATATCAGATGATATGAAGAAAAAAACACAATAAATATGCATATTTATTAGTTTACTTACTTCATATAATCATCAATCACATCATAGTTGAATAATACGTTATGATGAGCCATTTCCCACTATTCCTTTCTTAAAATAGACACCGAGTACAATCCAGATATCCCCTAGTTTTGGGAAGTGAAGAAAATGTAGGCTCAATGGGATCGTATTATTCATCTCTAGATCTCATTAGTTGATTAGACCTCGTAGTGACGTTAGCCATGTATGATGAACAAAAATTCGTGCATTATTGTGATAAATAATATTTCACAGTAGAGCCTTTGGGGGGATATTTATTTCACAGAAAAGATTTCAATGTAAAAATCATTCTTTCTATAGGATATATCCAATGACTCGAAAATGGAACACCAAAAACAAATTCTTTGGGAAGATGCACAGTCAGATCTAACATACATGTGGAAAATGACGGTGGGAAAATTTTCTCCAAGTCACAAATAATAATTGGTGTATCTCTCTGTAATTTATGAATAACACTTTTACTCAGTCTTTTAGAACAAAGGTCTCAATAAAAATGACATAAATTAGTCACAACAACTCTAACATTATGTGAATTAAAATGTCAAATAGAAATAGCAATCAAGTTAAGTAAAAAGACATGGTAATCATGAGTTTTAAGAGATTTTATATTTACATATTATATATTCACCATTTTCTATATATTACTTGAATAACCATCTGGAACCTTTAAACATTCCAAGACCCGATGAAACTATTTATTCTCCACATTTTTCATAGAATAACAGGTAATAGGGACTTTCCACTTATTTTGACCAATTAACTCAAGATTAAGTTTTTCTCTTATTCACCAATCCATCAAATCACGACATGACCGAAAACCCTCTTTTGGATTTCCTTTGACACTTAATATAGTAGAAAGTAACATCTCACAATTTTTTTTCTAGATATTCATTACATCCAAACAAGGACATAATAAATTCGCTGACCAATACCGCAACTCAAATAATATACTTTTCTTTATCCAATTGATATTGGTTTTCGAATTAACATGTTTTGTATTTTTGATATTTGATTGAATTTTTTCAAGAGAAAAATTCAAATCATCAAGTTGTTTAACAATATCACTCCCTGAAATTAATTGAGGTGTCTCATCTATGTTGATGACATTATCAAACTGTCTTCAATTTTTCCTGTATGGATGATCCATCAGTAGAAATTTTCCATGCCCTATGAAGCTGAAATTTCTTCAAAACATTAATCTTCAGGAACGTGTATTTTTTTCATAAAAATAGGGTAGGATAATTTCCCTTTATTACTCCAACCAGATATCATTCCATAGGTAGGGAAATAATTTATCATCCATAATAAAGCTGCATGAAACATAAAGTACTCCATCTTGAATGCATCATATGCTTGGGAACCAATAATCCAAAGCTCCTTTAACTCCTATATTAATGGATGTAGGTATATATCCATATCATTTCTAGGATCACTAGGTCTAGATATTAATATACTCCTGATAGTAAAAATCTTCTTCATACACATCCATAAAGGAAAGTTATAAATGTGAACGAAAACATTCCATGTACTGTGTGCAATATTCATTTGGCAAAATGGGTTGAAACCATCACAGGATAATCCCAATATAACATTTCATGGGTCATCTATAAAATAAGGATGCAACCTATCAAATTTCTTCCAAGACAACCCTTCTACAGGATGCACTATTTCATTATTATCTTTATCTCTATCATCTTCATGTCATCTCATATTCTTTTCCATTTGTTATGACATAAATTTTTTTTAAAGCCTGAGAATTAAATAGAAGTGACACATCACTTTCTGTAATATGCGAGATTGATTTCCGTCTGTATTAGTCTTCCACCATGATGTACCACATTGTTTGCACTGACTCAACTCTACATTTTCCTTCCAGAACAGATAAAAATATTTGGGGAAAGAATGAATCTTAATATATGAAAATCCATATTTGTTGACCAAATTTTATGTCATGTAATCATTTTCTAGAGTACATGCATAATTTGGTAGTAAATCCTTAATAAATGTAGAGAGATAGTCGACCGTAGTATTACTAAATCCATACATTGTTTTTTCATAATATAATCTCATTGAAAACTCATGTTTGCTCATTTTTACACATGCCTGATATACTGGGGTATTTTCATCTTCTATCCACTTTTTAACACTCTCAACGTCATCATACTGATTAATAGATGGAAACTGGGTTCCGATATTCATTTACTCTTGCACTGTTTTAAATGAGGAGATGGCTTTAGAAACAAAAGGATACTGATCTGAAATCTGACTGTTCATACCAATCCTTTTTGCTGAATCGATGTTATTCACCACTTGCGCTTTTTCTCTATTGTGATACCACACATGACAATTTTTTTGGAAACATTGTTTAGTGATATGGTAACTCTCTTCCTCATTAGTTAACCTTGGTCTTCCAACATAATCAAAACACAGGCATCGAATCAATCTTCCATCAAAATCATTAGTTAATGCAAAGTCTAGGAAATATCGTAACTCCTTCAGAAATTCATCAGTGATCCGATCAACGTTGCACATCCAGTATCTATCCATTCTGAGGCACATAAACATACATCAAATAAATAATCATGGAAATGAATTAATATTATATTTATTGTTTCATATGATAATAAGTAACCATCAATAACATGTCAATAAAAAAATAACCAATATAATGGTTAATGGAATTAATAAATGTTTCAAATTATAAAAAATCGTGAATATTCACACCATTCTATTACCACATAAGATTATTTTGGTGTAATTAAAACACCCACTTTAAAACATAGATATTTGATCAATGAATTGTTATTATTTTTATACAATTCCTTGATGGACACCCCCCTCCTGGACACCACACCTCAAGGACACCCCCTCCTAGACACCCCTCCCTCCTTGATATCCCCCTCATAGACAAACCCCAACTCTTGGAAACCACCTTTCCACCTTGACACCACCCCTCCTGGACACCCCCTACCTCATGGAAACCCCTACCCCCCTTTTGGAAACTCCTCCCTCCTGGACACCCCACATATACCCCCCCCCCAGAGCCCCCGGACATCACCCCCACCCCTACGCCCCTTTTCCCCTACCTGTCCTCTGCCCCATGCTCCCTACACACTGCCCCCAACTCCCACCCCCATCTAAGACGCCCCCCTCATCCTGCACCCCTACCCCTAGAGACCCCCCCTGCACCCCTTCCCCCTGCACATTGCCCCCTAAACCCCCAACCCGGACAACCCCCTCCCCCTGCACCCCTGACACACCCCACCCCCTCCCCCATGCACCCCACCCCCCATCTCCCTGCACACTGCCCCCTAACTCCCACCCCCTCCCGGACAGACCCCCTCCCCCTGTACCCCCTCCCCCGTCCCTGTACACTTCCCCCTGGACACCCCCCGACACCCCACACCCCATGCCCCCCTACCCCTGCACACTGCCCCCCAACTTCCTCCTCGGACACCCCCCTCCTGGACAACCCCCTCCCCCTGAACCCCCTTCCCCTTCCTAAATACTACAACCCCTAATAGGTCTAAGGGCCTTGCTCGATATATTCATGTTTTTCTATGTGAAAAAATCATGGGTTTTTTAAATCATAGAAATAAAATAACTGATAGAAAAATCGATTAACACACCCATGAATTAATATCCCAATAAAGTTAAACATGACTTTAATTTAGGGAAGAAATAACATGCCACCATATAGAATCCTCTACTCATGTGAACTGTTCACCAAAAAAAGGTATTACACCAAACGCAATCCCTAGTTGAAGCCCAACATGAAATTAATATTGTGGAAGAAACTAACTATGTAGTATTATAGGAGAAACCCCACCACATAATTATAGGGATATTATTACAACCATTTCATCCTCCAAGATAGTCATAATGGTGGTATAGTAACCTCACACCATATAGATAGGATAATTATTACACAATTCCCATTAAATGAATCTAGCCATCTCTTTGTTTGGAGGGACTTCATAGGAACAATTATCTTGGCTCCATTCACCTTATGATCATCCTCCCCCATTGGGATCTAGTTTAATTCAATCCATTAAAAGTCACTCACATTTACCTATCAAAAACCTCTTTTGATGGATCAGTTAAGAGAGAGAGAGGAACCTCTTAGGGATCATACTCTAAAATGGACTACCATGATTGAAAATATCAATGATAGTTGTTTTTCCACTAAAAAATAGTTGTATATAAATGAACCCCCCTACAACACTGAAGAGGATTTGATCACAATTTTTCACATTACATAAGTGAATATTATTATAATTATCCATGTAGATAACATATATCATGAAATAAACAAGGATGATCATAATGATATTATATCCAACCAAAATATGGATCTCACTAAAGTACATGATGAATGAGTGTTCACATAGTTTTAGAGGTAGATTAAATATCTTAGAGATCCTCAAAATTTTTAGATATTTCTTAACATGGAAAGCCTCAACTAAATAAAATGTAAATTCCATGGATATATCCTCCCCACCAAATAAATTATTTCACACTTTTCCACTGAGAATAGATTAAATGAATATGAAACTGAAATAGATAATTTTAAGAGAATCAATATTGAGGGACATAGATGTGGTTTTCAAATTAAGTGATACATCAGAGAGATTTACTATATATACCATCAAGTGAATTCACCTAACAAGAGGGGACTTATCAACCATAAATATTATATTCCACTCATTTGGCTAACTCATGTCACATTAAATTAGATTATCTAACCCTCAAGGATCATGACTATCATTAATACCTTCCACTGATTTTGAAACAACTAATATTTCATGTGTGATAACCCAAGCATGATCATGATGGATAAAAATATAGAAAAAATTATAAAATACATATTTTTATCTAACCTATGCCTCCAAATGATTTAATTCCAAGGAGAATATTCTAACATTAATCCCTGACTTAATCAATTCATTTTCTTCTCAGAATGAATAATTGTGTGAGAGGTGATAATTAATTCATCCCAAAAGGATTCCATACCTTGAGTGGGATGATTTAAATCCTTAATAGATGGATTTTATGAACCCCATATTACCTATATTCAATAGTAAGGGACATATAAATAACCATCAAATGAAATTCAAATCACAGTATAACCTCAAAATTAGATCATTGATGAAATAATACAACATAAAATACTATAGAGGGCTACGCCGCATTGATTGGAAGATTTTGGGAGGAGGTCTCCGTGGTGAAAGAGGTCCTCAGGGAGGCCACTGCCACTGTGAGAGAGGTCTCCAGGGAGGAGTGTGCCGCTGTGAGAGAGGTCGTCAGGGAGGAGGGCACCATAGTGAGAGACTTCATCAGGGAGGAGGGCATAGTGGTTAGGAATGGTTAAGGATGAGAGTTTAGGGATGAGAAGTCATCAGGGATGAGGGTGTTTCGGTGAGGAGAGTTCATGGAGGAGATGTCATCGGGGAGGAGAAGTCATTGGGGAGGGGCACTGTGAGGTGAGTAGAAGGATTAGTGGAAGATGAGGCCGATATAGAATGGGGGAAAAATTTGATGGATGCGGTATAGCCACGGTGGTTTAATTAAACCTTGGAAATTAATAATCTATATCTATAGACCAATAAAACTATGGATATACATTCATGGAAATAGATTTAATTTCTAGTAGTGAATTTTTTATTCCATAGCGTAGAGCTAAATTGATAAATAAACTATCAGTGAAGATATTCACATCCTTTTATTTACTTTTCTGGTAAACTAGTACACTAAAAAAAGGATATTCCTTCTAAAGTGTATTTAATTCACCTAAGTTTATATTCCTATTTCTACTCATGGGGTCTCTTCATGAAACCACATTGAGCTATGGAATTCATATGGAGCTATTCTAGATCTCCGAAGCCATCGAACATTGGAAGAATAGGATTCCGAAAGTCGATTGGAGGAATATTTACATATATCCATTCATGGTAAGGATTTATATCTAGATTCATTAGAGCATAAATTCCTTATGTAGATTCTAATTGGGTTTTCAATGAATCAATGGTGTTTGTGACCTCTGCTGGGATAATTATCTATGAATGTATTTTAATAGGGGTAGTAACGAGTGGAAACTAATGTGGTGGGTCTACCTACATTAGTGGATAATAACCAGTTTGAGAAGGCTTGGGATAATTCATCTAACATATATTTGGATACATCTCTATTGGTGTTATCTCTTGACATCATACCACTATTGGTGTAAAATTAATTGGTTTTCAAGATCTCATATTGAGCGGATGTCATTTCCAATTTTTTTGGAATTGTGAGATCTTTATATCAAGGAATATCTACATAGAGATTAATACAAGAATATTCTTGAGGAAAATATCTAGTATAGATATTTACACTGAGTAATTCCATGTTGATTCTCTTCAACAACTTTATCACCGCCTTATACTAAGAAAATCAATTGTTGTCACGACCCGTCCTTGGGGCCCGTGCCGTGACTACCCCAAGCCCGCCTTCCATAGGCCAGGGGCTGGCGACTAGCACCAAGTCGTAAATCTCGGTAAAGGGAAGGAATTTCCTTTGTCAATTAAACAAGCACCACAGAGTAAGCAAGCGGAAAAAGTAAACACTAAGTAAAAACTGGTACAACAGTAAGTGCGGAAATGTAAATGGGCTAGTATACAAACCCAAACTGAAAGTAAAGTACAACTCGAAAGGGAAAACAGAAACTGAAAAGTAAAAGCTGCTACGCCGAGCTGTCCACTGGAAATCCCACCTGAAGGGTGGGTAAAGATAGCTCCACTGCTCCTCGGGTCCCGCCGTCCGCTCCGAGTACGTCCCGCCCAGTGGTCCACCTCCAGGTACCGTCCTGCTCTGCGAGCCTCAACCACGATCAACGCTATCTGTCTTCTGCAACCAACACAACGTAGTGCGGGCATAGACCGTGCAGGGGTGAGTATAAACTACTCAGTAGGGACCCCGAGACCCCTGAAGGACTCTCAAAATCCACAAAGGATAAACCAAAAAGAAAGGATAGAATCACGAAGTAACATTAGACACTGCTTAGGTATATGCCCATACATATACCTAAGTCATCAATTCCAGTATGCTCCAACCTCCGATCCCAAGTACAACCCAGTCCACACAGGAAAGTATATGTATTCCACATAGGAAAGCAAAACGTAATCCACACAGGATAGCACAACACAATCCACACAGGAAGGAAAACAGGATTCAGCTCACACAGGTATACTTCTTTGAAGACGATAGAGATGATCAATGATCCATCTAATTCATCGAACCCACAAAGGATCGATAGGTACTAACCCCCGCAAAGACCCACACAGGATCGGACCCACACAAGATCTGTAGGCGCTGGCTCACACAGAACTGTTGAGCGCTGACCCACACAGGATCGGAACCACACAGGATTGGTGGCACTGATCCACACAGGATCACTGAGTGATGTAGTCGTCGTCATCGAATCCACTGAGGATCTCTGCACAGTCGTCATCGCAGTGACAGTAGTAGTCGCAGTCATAGTAGCAGTCGTAGCCAGCATTAGGGTTCCTGCACACAGTAAGCTCGTTTGGGAGTGTTCTCTCCATGAGACGAGAGGCTGATACATCAACTGACACATAGTCCAGAGTTGATGTATCCAAATGTTCCGTATCGTCAACAGGAACTCAATGCAACAGACGACGCGTCAATCGGACGCTCGGTCTGAGAGTTATTGGCTTTTTCGTCCCAGGGGCCCGGTTGGTTTTTAAGGCAAAACCAACCCTACCGTACTCCACCTATGTCAAAACCTCAGGCAGAGTATTCCAAAAGATCTGTCTCACTTAGAGGAAATCAACAAAGTCGACAGCACGTTGATCGAACGTCCGAAGCTCAAGATATGAGCGTTTCCGCTCCGAGGGCCCGGTTGGTTTCGTGTACGAACCAACCCGGACGAACTCAAAGTATTTTGAAACCTTGAGTGTGATATACCTAAACGACCATCTCGTTCTAAGGATCGTTCCGCCGCTGACGGCGCATCGATCGGAGGTCCGTAGCCCGAGATATGTGCAATTGAACCCAAATGGTCCGAAATCGGGGGTTTCGGGCCCGGACCGACCCGGCCCGAGACCCCCCCCTATTGGCCCGAACCGGTTCGACCCGCCCCGGTCCTGGTCGGCCCGGCTGGGCACAGCGCTCCCAGCGTGCTGCCAGCTCGGCCTTCGGCCGAGCTATTGGAAAAAGGTGGGGGGGGGGGGGCTGCCCCCTTTGAGTAACCGCCCCCCCCATTTATGGGGGGCCGTTTGAAGCCGGCCGGGGGAATTTAATTCCCCTGGCTTCTCCCTTTCCGGCTGGCCTGTCTTGGCCGGCCGGTTCCTGCTCAACGGGACCGGCGATGGCCGGTCCCCTTCCAGCTCCGACGCCGGCAGCCCTGTCCGGTCGTCGGTCACCGTGCTCCGCCGCGGCCCGGAACCGGCCGCGGCCCTTGTCGTCCGGCGCGTAGCGATGGCATCGTGCCCCTGCGCTGCGGCCCTGCTCCAGCCGCGGTGTCTTTGGTTTTCTTCGACGCGGAGCGACGGCATCGCGTCCTTGAACTTCTTTCCACGGTGCGGCATGACGGCGCCACACATTTTCCTTTCTCTTGATTCCGCGTGGTGCAACGGCACCATGCCTTCCCATACCAATCCACAAAGGAGTCAATCATGAAAAATAAGGAGGAGGGTCGGCCGTGTTTGTACGGTCCGACTCCCTCATGTTATTAGATAACAATAGGTTTTTAAATTTCACGAAGAAATTCAAGAATGTAACACGAACAAAAGAATTAATTATAATCCCCTACCTCGGTTCAGGAACGGTGCACGTTAATCGAGCCGCGGAAGACGAGCGTCGTGGAGGTCGGGCGTCGCGGAAAACGAACGTCGATTCCGTTGTCTTCGAGGTGCGTTCGAAGAGGAAACGTCGTTGGAAGAAGACATCACATTCTTCAGCAGAGATGTTCTTCGTTGAAGAACGGTGTTCTTCGCATTCTTCGTCAAGGTTGAAGAAGAAGAAGAAAACATCACGCTTCCCAATCCACTCAAGGTGGCAAAAACTCTAACAATAACAAAATAAGACCAAGTCTTAATTTATTAACACAACCTAACCATTTGAATTTCAAGAGTTTGAAATTAAGTTACTCACTTTATTAATTATATCAAGTTGTCAAAAATTAATGAAAGTGAGTTAATGGGGAGTTAGGAAAGTGAGGGGTTAAGAGGGGTTATGGAGTTAAGGAATTTGAAAAGGTGGGGGGTTCGTGTGGGCCCCACCCTTTCAATTATCCACACATTGGAAGTTGGGTGGATGTGGGCCCCACCACCAACTTCCCATGGGAGAAATTAACCACCTTGATAAGAAATAAAATTGATCCAACAATTTTATTTACTTTTTTTTAATTAAACCCCAATAATTAACTTCTTCTCCCGCACAAACGCAACTACGGTAAAGGTTCCCTTATGCGATTACCGGTGTTGCGAGTTCATCAGTTCCATCAGACATCAATTCCGAGCACCGGTTCAAAAGATAGAAAATCCCACTCGTTCGTTCACTGAACGTACCCGAGCCAAACTTCGAAAATTGATTCCGGGCACTCTGAGCCTCGGAATCAAGTGCCGTCAGAAACTGCGTTCTTATAAAATTCCAAAGAAAATTAAGAAAAAATTTCCCTTGAATTTTACGGGTCTTTACAATTGTGAAGAATAAGAGGTTCAAACAACTCAAGTAACAAGAGGGATTCAACCACACCATTTCCCTTTTTATCACACCCCAAAAAATTGGTGTTAAATAAACATTTGAACAAGTTCCCATGTTTCTACAAATCCTTTTTTTCTAGTAATAACACCTTCTTTGGTTATTTTGGTGGGAATTGTGTTTCAAATAGAATATCCTCATCTAAATATCCTATAATGGCCCCCTAATTTATAGTATCCACAAAGTTAGCACTAATGAAAATACTAAATCACAGTGTCACATAGTTATAACATGTAAAAACCCAATATTTAATTGTATGTTTCCCCTAAAAGAAATTTAATATCTTTCTTTGTACGCTACACCAAATTCGAGCGCACCATGATCTATCAATGTAGTCGTCTAAAAGCAGTAATGAATAGTATTAACCATATTATGTAATTAATAAAATTAAGTTTTGAAAATATACTTCATTTTTGAATTTGGAATAGAAAACTTAGCTTAGGGTGGTCTTATTGTATTTTTCTAAAAACTTTCAATTTATGATTAATAGTGAAAAATGATGCATTATTGATAAAAATGACTTTTTCATTTAAATAATTATTTTATAGTAAATAAATATTCAATTAAAAATAGATAAATAATAATATAATTATCCCAATTATGGTCATTTGAATTATTTTTATAACAGAATTAGTTATAAAAATTTATTTAACTATTGAACGTCTATTTTACTCGACTTCAAGCAACATCTACGAGATTAGCTCTAAAAAAATTGTATTGATTTTCTGAATTATATTTAGAAAAAAGGAAATACATGGTTGTAATTACAATAAGGTTTTTGGTAAATAGGATTAAGATAATTTCTTTGTGAATATTAAATTTAGTAATTTTTTATTTATTTACCATTATTAAGTGTAAATCAGGTAATTAAAGGTAAAAAAATAAAAAAATAATATTATTATAAAATTACACTAAAACTTGTCCTAATTTCATTGGTTAAGTTTTTTTCAACCAAAATCAACCTTAGGTCAAAAATACAATCCCTTTTATGACACTTGTGTTATATTATTTTATTTATTATATTTTATTTAAAGAACAGTTAAAAATATTATATTTAAATTTTAATAACTATGTTATATGTAATATATGGTTATAAAAGTGATATGGTTGACTATAAAAAGTATTTAAAAATATAAAAATATAATCTACATATTTTCAATATATTTATATTTTTAAGAAATAATATTTAAATTAAATGGTGACACAATGATGATGTAGTAATTGATTTATTAAATAAAGATTCAATTAAATGATATTAATATTATTAAATAAATATAATTAGAAATATTTGATGCCAAAGATGAATTTTTTGGAATAAATGGACATTTTAAGGATTATTTAGTTTTGTTTTTTCGAAGTAATCATGTTGTTGTGAGTTTTTAAAAATTCAAATAATAAATCGTGTCAAAATTGAAATAAATGATATTTTAAAATAAATAATATTTTATTTAATGGTAAAAAATTCATAAAAAATTAAAATTCTTCCAACTAACTAGGATAATGTTATATATGTAATAAATTATCCAATTGGGGTTTTTTGTCATTATATAGTAACTATATTAACCTTATAGTGTAAAAAGACATGTTTTCATGGTAAGAGCTAAACATATTAACTATAGGTTAAATCCAAACGGTATGGTTAATATTGTGACATATTTTTTTCTAAGAATACTTATATGAGAGGATTTAAACCCATCCTATTATTACCCTCGAAATAAATCACTTTGGGGCTATTTTATATAAAATATAAATTTATAATAAATTAATAGTTTGGGAGTTTCCTAAATAGACCCTCTTCTCTCTTATAAAAGGGAACCTCTCATTATATTTTACTCACACATATAAAGCCATTTTTCTCAACCAAAATCTACCCATTTATCCTCCCAAATTCCCTCAATTAATACTAGAGGATATTCATTTTTCATAATGCAAACCTAAGAAGTCATTTTGTGAAAATCAAAAAGACACATTGCAAGAAGAGGTAATTGTTTTACCAACTCTTTCAATGTTCTTTTCTTATTCTACTTCTTTTCCCTAAGTTGTTTCCATAGTAAAGTAATAAATATAGAATCTGAAATGTTATGAGATATTTAATGATTTTGTTATATCCATATTTCTATTTTTACCCATCCTATGAAAAACAATATTACCATGCGTGTGTCTGTACGACTTACCGTCTCCACGTCGTGGGGTAAACTGTTTTTCATCTATACAATATTTTGATGGGTATAATGACAAATATAAAGGATGTAAATAATAAATAATAAATTTTAATTATTATTTATAATTAAAATACCATTCATTTCCATACTAATTTACAATTAAGGTATTGATATCATCGTTCATGTGTATGTATGGCTTACCATCTCCACGATGCGATGAGTTTTATCTTCCACAATAACCATTCAAGAATGATTATAAAAATATAAATAATGAATACATATGAAATATATAACATAATAATGATACTGGAATATTATAGATATATATATATAAATCATTTATTTTCTCCCAATCAATACGATAGAAAAATGAAATCAACGTTCATGCATACGTACGACTTACCATCTCAATGAACGGAGTATTCCATTCCATATATTATATATATGTATATATTTATATACTGAATATATAATTTTTATAAATCATGTTTTATATTCTTTATGTAATTGATTCATGATATATGTAATAATATCATGAATAATAAGTCAAAAAAATGTACGATAAAAAGTAGTTATTACCGGAAAGGTTTCCTTAATTGGGAAATTACTAAAAAACGGGTAATATAAAGTCATAGATGATCATATATGATATCATAAAATTTATTATGATTTTTTAGAAGTTCATAATATGTATAAAAACATTATACAGTAGTTTAATACACTTACAGAGAGTATCAAACCTAAGGTAGGTGAATTCAGTCTCCATTTTATTCTTCGTGAGATATAAGCCAAGATCACCACATATTTCCTAGTTGTGGATTATATAATTCCCGTATTATATTTGATATCATGAATAAATTTATTTTCATGGTATTTAAATATTAATTTTATTATATTAGTTTTATTATTTAAATGTTCAAAGAGGTATGGGATTTTTTGAATGTTTAAATAATTGATCCTTTCTCCATTTCAATATTCTTAAAACTATTTAAAAAAATATTTATATAGATATAAAAGGATTATAATGAAAATATTATTTATATTATTATTTTCATTCATATGTTTTTAAAATTAATAATTTAAGGATTTAAGTAGTGGAATATTTAAATATAAAATCATTTTAAATGTTTTATAGATTTATTCTTCCTAATCTTTCTCATTAATGTCTATGTTTTCAAAAATGGATTTAAGGTTTTATTTATATGGGAATGAATGTTTTTAAATGTTAATTACTCTCAAAAGTTTTAATGTGGAATGGGATATTGTGATTCAAAACTCTCTTTTTAAATGACATTTTTATAGGTGTGTGGACTTGTAATAATTGATTTCAAATAAAAAGTGGAATTTGTATCAAGATTTTTTTATTGATGCTATTTGAGTATTTTCATAAATGTCAACATTATTTATTGCATATTATTCTAAATTTAGGTGGATATATTATGATATCATTTGACATAATTTATTGAATGGTTTATGATCATTTTGATTGTGTATGTGATGTTTATATACCATTTTTATTTTATGGTTAAAGTATTAATTCTCATATACTAGTTTTTAATACAAATGATTATGTTTTTTATGTTTCACTATTTTCATATGAGGAGTGTATTGGACTTAGTATGTTATGGGTGAGGCCTGTTATATCCCCTCAATGCATCGATATGTCTCGTGATATGAAATTAGTCAGAAACAAACCCTTCATGTTTTTCAATAAATATAACATTGTCATCATAATATATCTTGACACAAATTAGACGGGTTTCTACAGATATAATTAAACATTCATGAGGGTAGATCATGAAAATAGTTATCTTGAGGATATATCTTGATTAATCAGATGTTCGGAATTATGAATTCCCTCATTATGATATTAGTTATTTATATTCCATGATATTATTCAACTAGTATAATATTCTGGGTTATGATAATTTTATTTGGTATTATTTTTTATTTCCATATTATGATGAAGATTATGTTTAAAGGGATTTTCTTTCAGTTATACAAATTTCTTTAAGGATTATTATTATTATTTATTCCTAATATCTTCTATTGTATTCTTACCACTACTGGGCATATGAGTTCACCCCTTTATTATGTTTTATTTTCCTAGGATTCCATGAAGTGTATTATGATTGATATGCGGGGTAAAGATAAGTGAATAATTATATTCTAACAGGATTATCTATGTTGTATTTTATGTTTTTAATTATAATTTAATGTTCATGTTTGTAATATATTTTCCATTATTGCTAAAATGATTGTAACTTCTAGATATGATTCCATATAATCATGACAATCTATTAAAATAATGCATCAGCTCTTGGATATTGGGGTCTGAGAATTATAGTGGGTATCAAAAGAATAATAGAAACAACCTTTGAAATTATATTTATAAAAATAGATTATAAAACATAAGCCTACGAATTAATTTGAGGATATGTCTTAGTATAGGATATCATCCGTTTTTAATGGATTAACTAGGTTAATCCTATGGACTTATGTATTGAGAAGAAGATAACATCATTTAGGGATCCTATAAATGATTCTTCAAGGCTCTACCATTGTGATTAGTATTTCTGAGATTATGATTTAGGTTTTGTTTGATGGTTAGAATCTGTAAGGATATACAAGTAATGTTTATACTATAGATAATTAAGATATTACAAAATAAAAATGAGATGAAGAATGTATTAAGGAATATGATTTTGAAGCATTCTTAATGGTTTAATAATGAAGTAGAATGATTAAGGTTATTCTATAATTGGGTTAAATAACTATTACCTAAATGGTTATATAGGTATATGATTCATGTGATATATAAGGATGGTACTACAATATTTCTTCCGTAAGGATTTGGAATCATAGTGTTGTTATTAAGGATTTAAAAGTGATCAAATATTTGGATTATGATAATAAGAGATATATTATGTTGTATGGGGAAATTGATGTGAAGATTGAATTTGGAAATTTAGGAACCTTTTGGATAGTGAATTTGGATGGAAGTATTTTATTCATTCCTTATTGTTCGATTGGGTTAAGTTGACCATTAGATATTGTTGTTTGAGGATTAATTATGATTTATGAATATTATGTGCTAATAATTTTGAATTTAGTAAAACATCAAAGGATGAATGAAATAATTATGGACTATATTATTTTTTAAAAGTTCTTTTTGAAAAAAGAATCATCTTGAATATCAATCTCTTGGTGAAAAAAAATGATGTTAAAATAGATCAAAGCACCACCAAAGGATAATATAGAGACATGAAATGAAATCAAGTAGGTTTTGTCCAAATCATGTTCTCTATCACTCCCTATCTGAACACGATGGATAGAGTTTTATTTCATTTCCATGTTTTCCTACATGGAACCTTTGTATGTGTTATCTCTGGTAACCATCATTCTTCCCTTTATTTATTTTAAAATAGAACTTTTACTGACACTTGTTTTGATGTGAGATTTCAATAAAGGAATTTTTAATAGTCAAACATTTGTTATTGAACTAACATTTTAAAATATAAAGGATGAAATTTATTGAAGAAGTGGAGAATGTGACATCCTAGCATTCCGTGGTACATTTCTTGTAAAATAAGTTCAATATATTTTCTTGTACAAAACAAGTAATTCGAGCACACCATGATCTGTTAAAGTAGTCATTTAAAACCAGGTTATGAATAGTATTATCCATTTTACAAAATTTATGAAATTATTTTTTGAAAATAGACTTCATTTTTTACTTCAAAATACCAAAATTAGTATAGAGTTAATTTTTTGTATTTTTCTAAAATCATTCAATTTTTTAAGAATATTGAAAAATACTGCATTGTTGTTAAAAACTGACATTTTTATTTAAATATTTATTTTACTATAAATTAAATTTGAAATAAAAATAGATATGTAATACATATATTAACCCAATTTAAATCATTATAAATATTTTTATAATATAATTATATATAAAATTTTATTGAACTTTTGAACGTCTCTTTTACCCGGCTTCTGGCCATTTCTTTGAGATTAGCATTAAATGTAATTTTACTGCTTCTCTGAATTGAATATCAGAAAATGGACATAGATGTTTTTAATTGGTATGGAATGGCTGATCAAATAGAATCAAAATAAGTTTTTGGTGAATATTAACATTGGAAATTTTTATTTGTTTTCCATGGTTAAGGGTAAATAGGGCAATTAGAGGTAAAATAATAATAATATAATATTATTATAAAATGACACTAAAAGTTTTACTAATTTAATTTTCTATGTTTTTTTGACAGGAATCATCCTTATGTGGAATATATGATCCCTTTAAGAAAATTTTGTTAGACTAGGACACTTATTATATTTATTTAACGATGAGTTAAAAATGTCACATTCAAATTTTAATAACAATATCATTTTTAATATAATGTAATAAAAGTGATATTGTAGACTATAAATAGTATTTAAAAATTTAACATTTTTATATAAATAATGATAATTAAGTTATAATTTTAGGATGTAAGTAATTAAATTATATTGTGACACAATCATGATGTAGTAATTGATTTATTAATGGAAGAATCAATTAAATGATATTAATAATATTTAAAGAAATTTAATTTGAAATATTTGATTCCATAAAATAAATTTTTTAGGATATTTAAATGTTAATAATGAGTTATGTTATCATTTTTTAAGGAATCGAGATATATATTTTTTAAAGTCAAATAATAAATAGTGTCAAAATTAACATAAATGGTATTTTAGAATTAATAATATTTTACTAAATTATATAAAATTCATAAAAATATAAAATTATAAAAATAAATAGGATAATGTTAAATATTTCATAAATGATCTAATTAGGGTTATTTTGGCATTTTATAGTAACTATATTGTTCCTATAGTGTAAAAAATATAAGTTATCACGGTAAGAGATAAACTGTTTAACTAAGGGTTAAATCCAAAAGATAAAGTTAATTTTGTGAGATAAGAATTTATAATAATAATCGGATCATATGAGAACGATCCATAATCATCGTATCCTCAAAATAGATCCCTTTGGAGCAATTTGAAATTGAAAATATATTTATAATAAATTAAGAGTTTTGGTGATTCCTAAAGTGCCCCTCCCCTCTCTTATAAAAAGGGAACCTCTAATTATCTTTTATTCACACCTCTCTAGATAGTTTTCTCATAAAAAATCTACCCATTTTCACCCAAAACATCCCTAAAATCATCAAAAAGTCCATACATTGGGAATAAATCCAACTTATGAATTCCTTTTGTGCAACTCAAAAGGAGACACTCAAAGAAGAGGGAATAGTTTTACTAACTCTTTCAAAGTTAGTTTCTTCTTATAATACCTTCCCATAAGTTGTATCCATAATAAAATAATAAATAAAGAATATATTATATTCTAATATGATTTTATGATTATGGGACAACTATATTTGTCATTTTACACTTTATACGAAAAAGAATATCACCATGCATGTGTAAGTATGACTTATCGTCTCCACGCTGTGCTGTTAAATGTTTTTAAACTATACATTATTTGGATGTGTATAAAGATGAATAAAAAAGATGTAAATAATAATTATTAAATAATTATTATTATTTATAATTAAAAAACCATTCAATTATATACCATTTGACCATTAATGTAATTATACCGTCACTTGTGCTTACGTACGACTTACCATCTCCACGACATGATAAGATTCATCTTCCACATTTACCATAAAAGAATTATTATAAAATTATATATAATGAATAAGTATGAAATATGTGAAATAATAATTCTACTATAATATATATATATATTTTATTTTTTTCCATTAAATATGATAAGAAAACGGAAACAACATTCATGGCTATGTAAGACCTACTGTCTCCATGAACAATGTTTTCCATTCCATATATTTTATATATGTTTATATTTATATACTGATTATATATGATACATAAATCAGTTTTTCGATTATATAATTAATTAAATCATTATCTATGTAATACGATCAAGAATAAATAGTCAAAAAGTACGGTAAACAAAGTAGTTATTACATGAAACATTTCTTCAACTGGGAAATTATTAATAAATGGGTAATATAACGTCATAAATGAATCATATATGACATCATAAAAATTATTAAGATTATTTTAGAAATAAATAATATGTTTAAACCATTATAATGGTGTTTCTGACATGTACAGAGAGTATCAAACCTATGGAAAGGGAATACTGTTTCACATTTAATTCTTGTGAGATATAAGACATGTTCACATCCTATTTCTTATGTGTGGTCTATGTAATACACTAATTATATTTTATATCGTGAATAAATTTATATTTTTTTATTTAAATATTAATTTTTTGATAATGGGAATATTATTTTAGTGATCAAAGAGGTATGGGGTGATTTGGATGCTTAAATAATCAATACTTTCTCTATTTTAATATTCTTGATATTATTTTACATAACTATGTATACTAACAAAAAAGGATTATAAATAAATTTTATGTCAATTTTTTATTTCAACCAAATGTTTTCTAGAGTAATATTTTAAGGTTTTATGTAAAGGACTCTTAAAATAAAACATAATTTTATGTTTGAATGATTTAGTTTTCTAAATAATTCTCATTAAAGTCCATGTTTTCAAAATGGTTTTAAGAGTTTATTTATATAGACAAAAATATTTTAAAATGTTAATTTCTATAAAAATATTCAAAGTGGTATGGTATAGTTTGATTAAAAAAATAAATTTTTAAATGTCTTATTTTATAAGCATGTTCCCTTGTAATAAGGGATATCAATGAAAATGGGTTTTTATCTCAATATATTTTTTATGGTTTTATTAGAGTATTCTGATTGATGTCAACATAATTTGTTAGATCTTATGATTATTTAAGTCTGGTCTCTTATGATATCATTTCCCCTATTTTATTGAAAGGTTTATGGCTAGTTTGATTGTATATGTGCAATTTAGATACGATTCATTGTTTATGGATAAGGTATTGATATTTCGCATACTAATTTTTAAAACGAATCTTAATTTGTTTTTCATGTTTCACCATTTTCATATGAGGAATGGATTGTATATAGTATGTGACTGGAGGGGTATACTATTACACCTCGATTTACTTTTAGGTCCAATGAGATGAAATTAGTTTGTGATAAACCCTTTACATTTTTCCCACCAATTTAACATTTATAGGAGGATAGATCTAGATACAAATCTAAAGGGGTTCTACCAATAGACTTAAACTTTCATGAGGATAGATCTTAAAAGTTGATATCTTGAAGATATATCTTGATAGTTTAGATATTCAACATTTTCCTTTACCTCAATATGATATTAGTTATTGATATTCCATGAGGCTATTCGACTAGTAAAATATCCATGGTTATGCTTATTTTATATGGTATTATGTATTCTTTCTGTATTACGACCAAGATTATTTTTAAAGGAATTTTTTATAGTTATAAATATTTTCGTATATTTTAGGATTATTTATTCATAATAGCTTATGATTTATGATTTCCCTTAATAAGCATATAAATTCACCCCTTTCTTAAGTTCTATTTTCGTAGGATTCCCTGAAGTGTATTATGACTATTATGCAGGGTTATGATAGGAGAATAATGGAAATATAATATGATTTTTTATGTTGTAATTTTTATTTGGACATTTAGTTTAATTTTAATATGTGTAATTTATTTGGCTAGGTTACTAAACTGATCATTACCTTGGTATATGATTCCATGTAATCATGAAAATGTATTAAAATAAGGCACTTAATCTAGGATTATGGGTTCGGCAAATTAAATCACATCACCATCAAAAGGGATGAGGGTAGTACACCCTTAACGAATCCATTAAAAAATTTGCGATTTTTAAGAGAGGTGATCCTCTTGATGGGTTTATTTTCCTTGCTACCTTTATGAGGCTTCATCATTTCCTTCAAGGACTCTCTTGAATCCACCTTGTGAATGGTAATATTGAGAGAGTCTCTAAAAACATAATTGTATAACTTTTTATAGAGAATGATGGGTCATAAGATAAGAAAAACAATTATGAATCTTTTTTTGACACACCTATTAAATAGTGAATGACTGACGTTCGTGTTGGATGATGTTGAGGAAAACATTATCATATCCTTGCATGTTTGGGTTGTCCCTTATCTATTACTAAAACATTTCAATCCAAATTTTGGGACCTTGAATGAGGTCATTGTGGTATAAATGTTCCCATCCCAATAGGCTGGAGCTACAATTGTATTTCCATGAATGATGCTATAACAGACCCCCTATAGAATATTTGGATCATTATTCACACAAGAAATATGTGAAATTAATACTTTGAACGAGAGTTACTTTCTTTTGCAGGCATTGTTTTTACTCAATGATTATGTGTTCTCAATGAAGAATATTTCTATGTATTTTAAAATGTGTGATGCAAGATTTTTTCAATAGATCACTATCATTATGTCCATTTCTTCTATGAATTAATTATGGTAAATTCCAACTGAGTGTACCATACATTTTTGGAAGAGCCTACTTCTAAGAGTTATCTCAATGTGAAGAAATTTTATGATTTTAATTATGGTGGGAATTTTGGATCTAGGAGAATGACAAAATGCAACACTCAATGTTCATCCCATCCCCAAATATAGACACTATATGTGGTATCAAAAATTAACATGTGTATATTGAAAAAATAATAAATATATTCACATTGAAGAACCTCACACTGGCTTACCAATGTTTGGTTTCATATACATAAAATAGAATCTAATTCAATCTCATAGTGATGTTATTCTATTTCCCTGATGTTCTTTGCATATCCTTTGTATGTAAATAACTTCAGTTTTAAATGATGAATTGGCATCCTTATATTTAGATGAATGTTATGCATGAATTCAAATAGAAAAACTCTGTATAATGATATATCAATGAGTGGATAGTGTCTAATCATGATTGGTATGTTATATTAATCAATTTGTTCACATGAAAAATGTTTTCTCTTCATATTGTATGATAGATTCATCCACTTGGTTGAACAGAAGTAAATGTTCACTAGATTCCATATTATATAATTGGATTATTCTAGTCTACTATAACGTATAGGGATTATGGTGATCAATGGGTGTTTTGGAGAGTGATAATTTTTGGGTTATCTCCCACTTGAGAAAGAGTGTCACGTGTCATTGAAAACGAATCAAGAATGGATGGCATCATCTTCCCACATTCCCCAAGAAATGAGGTATTTATCATAATTGATTTGAAAAGTGGAGGACATTTTAGTCGAAATGAAATGACCTTTATAGTGAATTACATAATAGCGAGGACTACCATCATGGTTTAATGTCTGACTATAGGGAGGAGTCCTGTAGAATATTCCATGGGGAGGGCCTTCAGGGTGGAAAATGAAAATGGGAGGAAGTTGTTTCCACTTGACCTTCTAACCCAGATGAGGTATTTTGTGGTATGAGTCATGAGAAAGGTTCTTCTAATCATTCTATGTATGTACATTAATTATTTCTTCTTGGTAAATACTCTAGTAATGATCTATATAACCATTAGTAGAAAAGTTTCTGAGAGTTCCCTCAAAAATGAAACCATTATTTCCATGATCTGGAAATGAGTCTGTAATATCATGGACCAAAATTTATTGATATTTTATGGAATCAAGATTAGCATCATTAATCTGACTAGGAATATGATCCTACTTATGTATTTCAATTTGCATTTAGTTATTTTTTTTATATTTTCTCCTTCAAGAAGATCAAATCACATGCCCTAGACAAAAAATTTCATATACTAGAGCCTAACTAATTTAATGTTCGGTAGAATATGTGATATTATGACAAGATTATATGGTTTTGTAAATGATATGTGATCTCCCTAAAGTTTCCATAAAAATAGAATTAAAATATCTGGTATGAATGTAAATTTTTACCCTTTCCTATTATCTATTTATCACACGAGTGTTCTGATGAACTTGGTTATGGTAAAGTAGTATGATCTTTCAACTAAGTACCCTTAACATTTTATTGATTAGATACTCTGATGGAGGGGGAGGGGTCGTACACCTAATTGTTATCTGTTTCTACTATGACCAATATATGTTGAAAACTATTTAGATAGTCCATAAGGATATAATATTTCATTTCCATTTCTTCTAGGATGTTCTGGAGGACATATATATATATATATATTTGGAACAAGAATATATGATCATTCCTTGGTTAGAATATGGATTTGTTACTACTCATATCCTTCAATTACTAATGGAATATATTGACTAGATTCATGTGTGGGGGAAGAAACATGGGTCTTCCCCCTATTTATTGTCCGGGTTTGTCTAAAATCTTATTTGGATGCTCCCAAACTATGATGGAAAGCATAATAGGTGTGAGTAGGAGTATGATCCTACTCACAGATTTCCACTAAAGTATGTTGGAAGTCATATTTTTGTGGAAATGGTGATATAGTCCTGATCCTAGTTTTTGATTGTTTCATTATTCTTTATAACCACTCATCACCAAGAGAACAATCAGTTAGGATTCATAACTTGTATTTATTAATGTGAAACCTCTATAGTTAGGATAATATAGTTGATATTAAACTCATAGATAAGTTCTTTTTCAATCTAGCATTGAGTATGATAGGTCAGAGATGGGTAGTTAGGGTTTTAATGGGGACCCTACTCATAAGAATACATATGTTTATGTTTTTCAGGAATTATAATATTTTATTTCGATTGAAGGAAGTTTAGGGGGATATGAAAATGGCTTAGAATAAACAAAAACAAGGAAATCGATCAATGTATCATGATATGTAACCAATCACATGCACAATTCATTCCATTAGAGGACCCACATTGGAATCATTTTATTTGGCTAAAATTTATATAAGACCAATTGGATCGATGTATGCGAGACATAATTATTATTTTTAATGAATATTTCACATTAGGTTTTTCTATTTTAGTTTTTCATTCGAATTTTGTTTTAAGGTTTTTTATAAATATACTACCCTATTCAGATAGTTTCCAATAGGGTTTATTCGTGGAACTCAAAACACCTAGTGTTTAAAACATCTACTATTGACCACATACATGATTTATAAAAGAATATGGTCACTATGAATTTTTCCAATGACACTTAGAAACTCACATTGGTCAAGAGGATGGGAGTTCAGGCTCATCACACCCTATAGGAATCTCTTATATATTTAAGTCATGTTTGTGAATCCTTGCCAAATATCAATTTAAGGTTGGTTACACTTTATATTTACAGTAAATCATTTACACAAGCAAATCTGGACATATTTATGTATCATAGGTTCTCCATAAATGAATCTATCTCTATGTATCATAGGTTCTTCATCAATTGATCCATTTTTAAGTATAATTAGGTCTCCATTAATAGTATTATCTATATTTATCATAGGTTATCCATTTTGTTTTTTTATCATTTTATAATACTTTTTTTAATCCACAAATCTTGTCTCTTAAGAATTTATCATCAACGAGGGTTACATTTATTATTTTAATGTAGGTATCATTCCCCTAATGGGGTTTCCTATGTATCCTCATGAAAGATATCCTAACCCACATAGTTTGATGAAACATAATGAGAAACATCACACCTATTAAGTTCATATGAAAATGAAAAAACCAAGAAAAATGTCCCAATCCATGGTTGGTATTTGGATTATACATGAGTGGAACTTTAGGATTTATCCCATAGGGAATATTGCCCAAAAAAATATGGTTAATCATACAAGTAATCTGTTCATGTAAATATAGATGTCATCGGGAATATTGTTAGATGAGGATAAGGTGAAATGGAATAAGAATAAATATAACCTTTTGAGTGTTTTATTATCTTATAAGGAACATGGCTCAATTGATATGGTAATGTATTGAAAATTTTAGTTTTAAACATGAAGGTGACATCCTACGTATCCCATCAGGACGAGAATCGAAGACCACATAGTTTGAATCTAGCAGGGTTTACATTTTTAGTGGAGTCTTTGAGATGACATTTTGATTATATTAATTACAATATCATCACTAATATATATTCCCACATGAGACATTCTTGGAGTGAAAAACAAGAGATAGTAGATGATTTATCATATCTCACAATTTTATTCAGATGGAACATTCATATGGGAGTTCACATAAATTAGAAGCCAATTATTGAAATCATTTCCTCAAACACTAATCAATGAGAGAGGGGATGCAGATATAAAGAGAATTATGATATCAGAAAATAAGGATAGGGGATTACTCCATGAGGAATGCTTATGTAGTAATGTACCCCCCATCTGCTGATGGGTGAGGGAAGGGCTATGATGCGACGACCGAAAATGAAACCATGGGCATACTCAAAGATAGAATACCAAAGAAGAAATTTTTATTATATTATGGATATGATCTTTATCGATCTCTAAGACCACTTGATGCATGATCTATGTGAGAAACAATTTAAATTAAATGATTTTTCATATCATACAATTGCGTTCAGATGTGACTTTTATATGGGAATTAGACAAGAATTGGAAGCCCATGATTGAACTGTTTTCCTCATCAATTGTAGAATATATTTGTAGGGAATTTAGGATAAGTATGGTATCCTCCAAGAGATTAAAGAGGATTAATCTAGGAAGGATTAACATGTAGGAATGTATTCCCCCATCACTGATGGGCGATGGTGGGGCTACAATGGGCCAACTAAAAAGGAGAATTGGGGATTACTCTAAGAGGGATGCCCATGTATGGATTTCCCTATTTTCAATTTTTAAAACCTTGATTAGGGCTTGCACATTCACTAATTAGCAAATTACATGGAATCTATAATTCATACTTCGATTCATATTTTGGAAAATATATAGATGATGAATACCACTACATGGACTAATATTTTCCCACAACCGACACCCATGATAAGATCCTCACATAAAAGGGAATTTTCAATCTTGAAAATCATGTGGACCCTAACAACTAGTTATGTTATGAGGGAGAAATACATTACCAATGAAATTCACGATCAAAAGAGGAACAAATTATTATGTATGATACCCAAACCATATTGTTCCAGAGGCCAAATAGGTTGTCATAATATGTCCTTCCTCTAATTTTGGTGTTGGTTAAGGAGAACCATTTCAATACATCACAAAGGGGATAATTTGAAGACAAAGACTATTCATAATGATAGTGATGATAATAGAGAGTTAAATACCCTAAGGATACCCTATTTTGTAATATAGTCTCACTATGAGGGATGAGAGATATCATAAGGGGTCTCTTTGGTAATGGATGTTCCTTTATAAAGGGGGTTACTTTAAAAAAAAAAAGGCATCCCCGTATGGAGGACTAGAACAGTATCCAATTTCAAAAATCATGAAATATTCAGAAAAATACATGTTATAAAGGCCTATTCTATATTGAGTTGTCTTTCCTTTATGGAAACTGATTTACCGGTAATTTTTAGTGAGTTTTTATAAATATAAATTTCAACACAGATCTTTCTTCTTTTCTCCCCATTTTATATTTCTCTCTCTTTATCATTTTGGATTTTCTATGTGCCCTTATTTTTTTTCTTTTGGGGAAACATCTTTTATTAATAGGTGGGGCTATGAAAACCACTTTCTATAAATGGGCTACCGCATGACATATCGAAAGTAATGTGGTCGATGATAATCAACTCTCATCTTAAAAGGTATTTTGTTTACATGGGAGGTAGAGGAATCAACCTACACCATAAATGAATTTAAATTGTCTTTGTGTGTGTCTATTTGGGGGTGTTATTACCTAGATTCAAAAGGAAATTTCATCTGTGTGGGGTATAGAGCTGCCACTTTGGTCCGTAAATAGATTTCATTTGTGGAGGAGTCGAACTACCACCTTAGGCTGCAGAAAAATATCATTTTCATGGGGTTTCATGCATCTGAATCACACCATATATGATCTTATTTTTTATGGTATTATGTAGAATAGATTATTCTACATATCATAAATTATGTTCTTTAGGAAAAATTTAGATTTCAATGTAGTTTCATGCCTTTTTTGTGTTATTCCCATTCTCATTTTCTTGATATGGTGGATACCATTCAAATATCTCTCAACAGTTTTCTCAAATTCATTGAAAAAATTTCAAGCCCAATAGTGATATACATGAAACTTTATATTTTTATAAATTTCAACTGTGAATTGAATTATTTGGTTTTTGAAATGAATATAAATTATAATATAATGTACTTGTGTATATTATTTAATTTAAAAAGGGGTTTAAAAAATATTTCATTATCAAATGTTTATAATTAATTATAAAATTTTTAATAAACCTTTATTATATATATGTTCTATAGATATTAAATATAAATTATAAAATACCTTTCAATTTTTTTGTGGAATTCCTTAATTTGGAAATAAAATCTTTATACATAAATTATAAAGGTAGTTTATGAATTGATTATAAATTAAAAAAAAGAAAAAAAAAATGAAAGTTTTTCATGTTATTATTATGAATTATTCATAATAATTAATTTTAATTTTTTAAATTATAATAATTTGTTTGAGGAAACTATTTAAAATATATCAAAAGGGGTTTTATAATTGATTTGACCAAGGTTTAAAAAATATTTGATATGTATAAATTTCAATTATGTTAAAAGATCATAATATAGTTTGAAAATATATTGTTAATATTTCATTTTATTTAATTTATTTAATATAAATTTTATATAAAATAAAAATATATAGGTGTTTATAATAGAAATAAATATAAATTTTTTATATTTATTTGATTATGAATGTTCACAATACATGATAAATCCTAATGTTTTTATAATTTCTTATATTTTATATCAGTCATAAATGTTTTTCACATGTTGAAACATAGGAATTGTTTTATTGTAAATTTTATTCCATATATTTTTTATGAATATAATTTTTAAATTTTAAATATTTAGTTTAAAGAGTTCAAAAAATTGCACATATTATGTTATATGCATTTATGGATTTACATACATATTATGAAAATTTTTT
The DNA here is from genome assembly GCA_963277665.1 of Viscum album. Taxonomy (NCBI): domain Eukaryota; kingdom Viridiplantae; phylum Streptophyta; class Magnoliopsida; order Santalales; family Viscaceae; genus Viscum; species Viscum album. The sequence continues at coordinate 1,044,500,750 of OY728125.1, forward strand.
TAGTTTTGTCCTAAATTTAATTATTCTTGTACTATGTTATGATATTGAATTAATATGTAAATTATAGTTAATATATACTACTGTTATAATTATTATGATATTGATATATCTATTGAGTAAATAATCCATAGGTACAAAAACATTGAGCTGCACGACTCACTAGACTAGAGGCAATTACGTATCTAGAAAAGTGTATGTGTCCTTTCTATTACTCTAAACATACTATAATAGAGATTTTTAATTTCAAATAATTATAAACCTGTTCATTAATGGGGGTGATGTAAATATGCATGAAATTAATTTTGATACATATGAATTAAATTAAATTTTAATTTGGGTTTGTAAAACAATCTATGAGTTGTGATAAGAGTTACACATCAATATAAGATCCACATATTGATTAGATGGGGGGAATATGATTCTAATATAAATCATTATAATTATTCATACATTTAAAGGGAATAAAATAGGATATAATGGTGATATTAAATCCACTTCGTAATACTAAGAATCATATTCCTTACAAATACATGTCAAGTCCTTGATCATTAAACTAGGTAGGTTTTTCCAAATCAAGGTTCCTATTGAGTATCTTCTGTAATGAATAATTGAAATGGATAACACTAAATGCTAATTAAACAAATCCCGTTATGAAATTTTGGTTACACCTGTATTGGAAACCAATAAAAATGGAACTAGTAGAATTTTTTTTAATATATACATATAATTCAGTAGAAAATGGATATTCTCTCAACCATTGAAAAGAAAAATATGATATTTTTAGCATAGCCGCCAACATAAATAGCTAGGTGGTGAGATGAATGATAAATATGAATAATTTCATATTGAAATATTTGTCTTGGACCATAAATATATATTATATATATTTAATGGGGTCATCACGTTCTCTTGGAGAACATTTAATAAAATCTATTATTAATTGAATTTAAAATATGATACTTATCAAATTTAGGCTTCTTTTATAGATAAAACATGATCATTTTCATCCAATTTTACTTTGAGATTAATCCTTAAAAAATAGAATCAAAATGTATGAAACTCTATATACTTGAATTAAAAAAAATAGTTCTTAAGTAAGTAATTAAATTGCTTATATCAGATAAATAGATTCCTAAGTAACCTAATATTAATGGTATTAAATAAATTAAAATATATTATTATGATGATAATTGAATGATTTACAAAAGGTTTCAAAAGGAATTATATTCAAAAATATATTATGAAAATTAGTATCCACTTAAATACTTACTATGATTCAATAGATAATGTATTATATAGAGCTAGATGCTTTTTAAGGCTAGCGATGCAAAGCAGGCTCGCGGCCCGCGAGATTTGTGGGTATGGGGAAGATATGGGGTGGGGTGGCCCTAAACAATTTGACACATTAGAGTGCGGGCCAAAGCGGGTTGAGCCCGCACGGGCGCGGGCCAAGGAGGGTTGAGCTTGAGCGGGTGCGGGCTGGCTCGCATGCCTGATTTAAAAAAATATATTATTTTTACAATATATGTTTCTTTAACATTTTATTTTTTTAATAAAAAAATCATGGTTAAATGGTGACATATGATTTCTCACTATAATGGTTATATTAATTCACTATTTATTCACATGAGAATTTTAAATAGTCCTATATTTTTTATTTTAATATGATATTCTATTATTTATACAGTAATTATTAACCATATTCACATGGTGTGTCAACCCATCTCTCAAAAAATGGAACTCATTGCCCCTGTGCATGGTTTCAATTCTATAAGAGTTATTATAATCATAATATTTTTTTATGTTGATTTAATTTTGTTATTATTTAATTTTATTTTGTTATTAAGAAAATTGGATAGAACCTCATGAAAACACTAATAGCTTCCCTTAAAATTGATCATTACCTGGAGAGACTTCATTCATTCACAGGATTAGTTATTCAGATCACCACAGAATCAACATTATCATTCATCACTCATCACCGATCACTCACATACTTTCTATCGCAACTGTTCGCCACCACATCAACGTTACCTCATGCCACTATTAACCTACAAAAAATGTCCCATAACATTCTTTAAAACTCTAGTTATTGGTAATTCATACTTTTACCCACAAATAACTTTAAGAATGATAAAAAATACAATATTTAAATGATTATAAATAGAATTTTTTTTGTAAAGGTGGGTAAGCCCGCGGGCAACCTGCGGGCAACCCGCGGGTTTATGTGGGTCGGGGCGGGCTTGAAATATTTTGTTCGGATTATATGAGAGCTTTTACGGAAAAACCTATGTGGGCTCAAAGCCGTGCGGGCTTGGCCCACCCCGCCCCAGCCCGCCCATTTCGCATTACTATTTAAGGCTAATTCAACCTAAGTATTTTAGTTAGTATAAAGAATTGTAGATGTTTTTACCATTTGGATGAGTTCAAGAACATTTTACCATATTTTATCCATGTTTTGAGGAAATATTAAGTTAGTAATATGATGTTCAAGTTTTTTTTAATATATTAACAATATAAGTGTTTAAAATTATAAACTATAAGAAGAAAAGTTTTTGGAATGTTTTCAAGTGTTTATATGGGTATCCAATCAATTTCATTGAAACTTAAATGTAATATCATGAAGAAATTAATTTTTTTATATATGATGCAATTTTATAAGGTATCTAAATGAGTTTGGGAAACTCCATGGGATTTTCAATTCATGTGTCAATGATATATAAATAAATTATTTTTTATTTTAAAGGTATATGATATCGATTTTATGTTTTAAATGTTTTATACATATATAATAATTCAAAATCAAGAAAACATTTAATGAATATTGTAGTTTTTATTTATGTGATGTGTAACGTCCTGACCAGGGTGCCATGCAATAGGGAACCAACCTGTCATTGATATGCTCTCAAGAGAACCTCCACGTACACTAGATAGTGTCAACTAGTAGTGAGGGTCTTCTAATTCATGTGTGGGGAGACTATACACTATTTTATCAGAGTATAGATGCTATAGAATAAAACAACAATAAACAAGTGTGGATAAAAATAAATCAGCAGAACAATACCAATGTAATAGATAGTCAAAATAGTAATTATATTACTCAAATGAAAGGGAAAGCAAACTATACCAATGAAATTTCCATGTTTCTACAATGAAACTAAAAGTAAAGAGATAGCGTATCTATAGCGGGTTCTCAACCACGTCTGGTTCCCTCACCCATACTCCATTCCCAAATAAAAACCTCTCCTAGGGCCTCGCCCTTATCCTTTCCTAATAAAAACAATGTCTTCATGGGTTCCGATCAGGTAGCCCGAGTAGGGTGTGATTATGACTAAGTAGGCCACCACCAACAATGTCTTAAACATGTCTACTCAAAAGGAATTGTATGCAATTATATAAATCAATAATTACAATGAATAATTAAACAGTTATGACGTTGTCATTTATTCTTTATTTAAACGCATTAAAATCTATTTTGATTCATGTCTCCCATTAATTTCATAAGTCATTATTGTCATTCATTTGGTGTTTAAATCCATGTCAAACACCTGAAATCTCATTCAGTGTAGATCTCCATGCCTAACACCCCAAATGTCATTTGGTGTAGATCGCCACGTCTACCACCAAAAGTTCCATTTGGTGTAGATCTCCATGTCTACCACCACCCATCCCAAGCGCTTGGATAAATATTGGTGTAGAATGCCATGTCTAATCCCTAAATTCTCCATTGGTCTAGAATACTATTTATATCACCCATATTCTCAATCATTTACATAATTTATTAATTCATAAATAATTATTCTCATAAATACCTTAATAATCCATTGATTAGTTAAATACATCCAACCCCATTAGTTAACCCATATTTAAATAAGTTTACAACCCCTTAATTAATTCATTAATTAATTAATCAATCAAAATTAATCTAATTGAACAATTAATTATCCTCAATTAATTATCCAAATCAAATATCAACTTGTTATAATTAATCCCACAATTAATTATCTTAATAGAAAAACAAGGCACATAATTAATTCACCATTAATTATCCCACATAGCCAATCCATATCTGATAATTGATTACCCATGATTAATTATCTTGAACCCAACCTAATTCAATATCTCAATTACAATATATCAACCCCTAAAAAATATCCCCAAATCAAACATCTATTTGTATAGACCCTTAGCCTCAGGGTTCAACAATCTTTTTAATCACTAATGTGTCTACGAGTCAATTTATCAATCATAATTACTCAAATTCATGCAATCAATTATTAAAGGAAGATATAAAATCAATAATCTAACATACAAATATAAAATCCAAAACTATGGGAGTTCAATTTAGACCACCTATATTGGTTTTTTGATGGATGTTTTCCCAGAAGAAATACCAAAAATCTGAACTGCACAACGTTGTCGATTAAAATCCGGATCTAAATCCCAAAACCCAAAATTAAGACAAAAGATATGAAAATATTGAAAATATAGATATAGTTCCACAATCAAATTTCTAGATCTCAACACATAGGCTTAGATCCATTAAAAAAGGATATTTTCTTTAAAAATATCAAATAATGATACGAGAATTAATGGAAGAAGAATCAGAATGAAATCCACTTAACAGGATGAGAGTAGATCTTCAATATGGGACTTTGATCTTGAAGAACGATTTTTGGATCTACTTGGAATCCCTCTGGAAATCTATAGGAAAACCCAGAATTCTTCAAGCCTGATATTAGGGTGAAATAGAGTGGTTTTTGAGGGTATTGGGTTATTGAAAAATAAATTTTCATTGAAAACAATCCCGTGCGCAGGATTTAACCTAGGAGGTGGTGCACATTTATGGAAACTGTGAAAAACAATGAAGAATTCTCTATCGAGGTTCACATAGTTTTCACAGTTACTTAGGTTATGTTTGATGGTTGTTCAAAATGTGTGAAAACCATGCACAACCATCTATCCATATATTATTCTTAAAACATAATGAAATCAAATCATAATAAAAATATCCAAAGAAAATGAACTTAAAAAAAAGTACCTGGAAAACGCGCCAAAGATGACTTTAGAAATGGTAGGGATCTTACAATCTCCCATCATTATAATAGATCTTCCTCAATCTTCACTCTTAACCATCACTATGATTCCGAACAAAAAAGATTAAGCCACTTAGACCTCCTGTCTTCTTCTTATTCCCATGTTTCCTCGTGAACACGTCCATGTTTCAATAACACACTAACTACCAGCATGGTATTCCCCTGGAACACTCTGTCATTGTGATCTAGAATATGTATTGGATGATCCTTAATGGAAACATCTAAATCAAGGTCAAATTAAAATTCATCCACATCTATCATTTGAGAAGGGTTAGGGTGATAATTCCATTGTTGTGACAAATGAAATATGTCATGCATAGCGCTATATTTCTATTGATGAACCAATCAGTAAACCACTAGCCTGATTCTCTCCACAACTTCAAACGGTCTGACAAATCAGGTCCACAACATGACCAACCTCTATAATATATAGTTACCCAACCCTGGTGACACCTAAAAGAAAACACAATCACCCTATGTAAACAGTAGGGGTTATCTCTCCCAATCAATATAAGACTTCTATCTACTATAATATGTAGTCATACATTTTCTAATAAACTACACCTTCTCTTATGTCTCCTACATGAGACTCGGTCCGAATAACACCGAATCACCCACCTCCATCCATCATAGCATTGATCTGTATTGCCTTCCATAAAGTACCTCATATGACTCCATCTATATAGTTTTGGAATAACTATTTTTATAGGATAATTACACTAAATCCATGTTCATCTCCCATAAACCACTATAATCAAGAACACATGTCTGCAATATATCATCCATCACCTATATGGTATGCTCTGACTTCCCATTTATCTTTGGGTGGAAAGCTGTACCCAACAAAAGCTATGTTCCATGCAGCTTCTTCAAGAACATTCAAAATCATGAAGTAAAGTGAGAATCAAAATCTAAATCTATAGTCTGTGGCACCCCATAAAAATGAACTATCTCTTGATCATACAATTTCTCTAATTGTTCCACTGTGATGGTTTCCATGATAGGCTAGAAATGTTATACCTTTGTCAGTCTATCCACAGTGACCCAAATAAAATCGTTCTTCCTAATCATATTTGGAAGAACTACCAAAAAATCCATGGTCACATCATCCCACTTCAATTTCAAAATAGGAAACGACTACAATAATCTTCCGGGGTCATTGGTGCTCCACCTTCACCTACTCATTAGTGGAACATCTTATCATAAAACCGGATATCTACGTTTTCACGCCTAGCCATCAAAACTATCATCATAGGTCACGGTACATTTTTCTCACCGTAGGATGTATTTCACACTTCAAGGAATGATATTCTATGTTGAGTACCTCTTGAATACTCGTTGGAACAACAACATGATTATTCACACAGATGACCTCATCCTTGCCTATCAACCTGTCTAAATGTGTCTCCCCAACATCAAGGCTTTCCCTTAAGTCTAAGAACTCCAAATCATTATACTACCTACTCTTGATCCATCTCATGATTTTATACTCTATGGATATAGAAACTATTTTCATTTTCTCTCGACTCACATGAACCACCACATGCATTTCATCCAGAAAATTCATCATCATCCACTTCGCACTCGACTCATGTACCAACTGTGTCTATGATTTCCTTCTCAAGGAATCAGCCACAATATTCCCCATTCCAGGTGTATATTCTATTTCAAAATCAACGGATTTAATATAATCTACCCATCTTCACTGCTGAAGATTTATGTAACACTGTGAAAAGATATACATCAAGCTTCTGTGATCTGTAAAAACTGTAGACATTTCACCCAAGAGATAGTTTCACCAAAACTTAAGAGCATAAACCACCACTACCAACTCGAGGTCACACGTGGGGTAATTACATTCATGTGACCTCAACTTCCGAGACCCATATGCCATGACTCGATCCCCCTGCATTAACATAGCTATAGGTCCTATCCCAAAAGCATCATAATACACCATGTACTCCTCACCCGAATCAGGTAGGATCAAGATCGATGCCGATGTCAACCGCTTCTTCAATTCCTGGAAAGAATTCTCACATGCTTGCATCCATTAAAAAATTATACCTTTATTTTTTAAGCATGAAAGTGGTTCTCCTAATTGGTAAAAGTCTTGGATGAATCTCCTCTAATATCCAGCTAATCCCAAAAAATCAGATATCAAAAACATTATAGGGATGCTACCAAGAAACTGCTATTTGAATTTTCTTTGGGTCCACTACCACAAATTGTTTTGAGATGATATGCCCTAAAAGTGTACATAATGAATCCAAAACTAACAGTTAGATATCTTGGTGTATAACCAATTATCTATCAATGTACTCTGGAAGATGCTAAGATGTTGGTCATGATAGTAATCGGTCTTAGAGTACACCAAGATGTCATCCATGAAGACAACCACAAACTGATCAAGGTAAAGATTAAAGAACATTCTCATCAAGGCCATAAACACTACTAGAGTGTTTTTCAACCCAAATGGAATTACAAAAAACTCATAAAGGCTATATCTTCTTCTAAAATAAGTCCTTGTTATATCAGAAGTCAGAACACTCACATGATGATACCATAATGTCAAATCAATCTTTGAGAACACACAAGCTCCCTTTAGTTGGTCAAACATGTCATCAATATGAGAAACAGAATAACTGTTCTTTATAGTCATCTTATTCAACACCTGATAATTGATACACAAGTAATAACCCCCTTTGGCCTTATTTTCAAACAAAATGGGTGATCCCCAAGGCAATGTACTTGGACGGATAAACCCTCTAAACTACAACTCCTTCAACTAATTGTTGAGCTCTTGAAGCTTAAGCAGTTCCAGTATGTAGGGTGGAATAGATACTGAGTCGACCCCTGACATGAAAACAATAGTGAATTCCACACCTATCTCAAGTGAAGATCCTGATAATTCTTTGGGAATGACATATTAGAACTATTCTACAACTGGAGGAAGGATCTCTTGACAAACCCCACCATCATCCAAAAAAAGACTAGAAATTTGGGCTACGATATTTCCCCCTTGTAGATTAATTGGATGTCATTGACATTCCTAAATATCCCACTCTCCATGATGAACATACTAGTCACCCTTAAGAGACTCAAAGTTTACTCTCCTATGGTAATAATTTATGTGGGTGCGGTATGCAACTAACCAGTCCATACCCATAATCAGGTTGAAGCCCATCATATGAAGGGCATAGAGATCCCAAATAAAATAATACCCTATGATATCTAGTGAACATACCTTGCACAGAAAGATATCTCTGAATTTCATTCATAATGGTTTATCGATATTCATTACTGAGTTCATAGACTCCACCTCCAAGATGAATCCATTAACATGATTTGTAGATATAATAGAATATGAGTCACAAGTATCAAACTAGGAACTAAATAAAATAGAATCTAATAGAATAGTACAACTCACTATTGATGACCGAACCTCACTCTCCACAAGTGTAGGCTACACTACTTGTAACTATCCTGCCCATATTTTATGTGAAGCTGTCTAACTCCCCTGAGTTGCACCACTCTGCTAATACAACATCTATTTCCAAAAATCACCACATCCACTACCTCCACCACTTCTACTAGAACGCATCCAGCTGACATACATATAATGTGTAGAAGAACCCCATCCTACATTATAACATTGCATAGCTACTCACTCAGCATCAGTTTTTCATGGTAACCTATAGAACCTCTATAGCTGCCCCATCTTGCCACAACATCAGCACTCCACTGGTGGTCAAGGACAATGTTTTCTATAGTGTCCCGACCTACCACACTGGTGGAAAAACAAATGAGTAAGATCTTGTGCAATGGTTCCTCATGAATTTGCACCTTGATTTCCACTTTCATGATTATAGTTCTCGTAACGGCACTTCCTGCTCTAGGAAGGCACACTTCTTGGTCATCCAGCGAGAGCTACCTATCTAGTACGAGATTCCTCTATCAGGTTCCCCTATGAAATGAGAACCTGATTCAACACATTTGAGAACATCTTTAGTCTAAAGATATTCTCCAGGGACTTAATTTCACATCTTATTCCATCCTAAAATTGTTTTGACAAATTTCCCTCACCTACATCCAATAGTGTAGAAAAATGCCGAAAATATATAAAAAATTCGGCAAAATCTACTATGGACATGCTTCCCAGGGGTATATTCATAAACTATGAATCCTTTTCTTATTTCAGTGTCTCTAGATAAGAGTGCTCCAAGAAATTACCTCGAATGTGCTTCTATAACTTATGATCAGTATATCTAGATTGTAATTGAATGTCCCACCAGTGATTATCAGACCCCCGTAGCATATAAGAATCCAACATGACCCTTATCTTATCCAGAGTCTCTAACTGCTCATGTATCATCTCTATGGATTCAATCCAAAATTCAATTCCCTCAGGTATACCCTATCAAGTAAAAGTTAGAGGTTTTTGGATCGTAAACTCCCTTTTCAATTCAAGTATTCTTTACAGAAGACACATTGGGTATCTCTCCATGAAGTGAGTAAAAATAGAAAATATCTCTCAGAATGGCTCCCCTTCCTCCTCAGTTGGTAATAATGGTGCCTCAAGTTCCCTGTCTGGAAGATTGTTCTATGTATTACTACTTTATTGTCTCCTGAACAAGCGTCATGGTGGAATAATCTCTACAACTCTGAGCACATGTCTTAGGAATCATAAAATATCCTTTTACCATTACTTAAGAGTAAAAATAAACACAATAATTCTAAACATGTCCTTCTATCATTTCTCTCCATGTGGTCTACACCAATGCGTTATCACTACCCTTAACCATCCTACCCCTATATATTGGTTAGCAAGGGAAAACACATTATCATTAACAATTTTCTCATTTATGGACCCAATTATTCTCAAATGTCATCATTTTTTAATCATTTTAAATTCATTATAGGCCCCATTTTTATTTCAATCACATAATAAGGAAATTAGTTCATGTTCAACAACATACCCAAAACCTATTTTTCTATGTGTGATTAATGATTCATGTCACAAAAAACCTAAGTGCCTAAAATGATGTATGCAGACAAAAATCTCATGAATATTTGGGACATAAATCAATAAGAAACAATTCTCAAAAACAATTTTCACATGAAACCACAAGTGTGTCACCCAAGGTGAAATAATATCAAACTGTAACAACAAAAACATTAACAAAAATCCAACCCTGATTACCCAGATTTCCCCCCATACATAGGTTTTCAACTCTCATGCTAGATCTCATTACCAGGACCTGAGTCTTCATAGTCTTCTACCTACATTTCCCAAATCTGTAAAAAAAATAATTAGAATGAAATAAATCTCTCTGGGTAGTACTTTTCAACGTCCGGACACGGTTTCCATGCAACGAGGATCGAGTTGGTCGATCACATTCCATCAAGTGTGCCTCCTCATGCACTTGAGATTGTCAACTAGATGTGAGGGTCAGATAATTAATTAATTGGGAGACTATACGCTATTTTATTAGAGTAAATTTCCAGTAGAATCGAACATCAATAAACAAGTCGAGAAACAAATAAATCACCAGAACAATACTAATGTCACAGGATTATAAAAATAGGAAATACCATAATCATCTGAAAGGGAAAACATGCTGTAGTATTGAATATTTTGAGTGACTACAATTAAACTAAATGTAAAGACACAATGACCCTATAGTATGTCCCGAACCACATATGGTTCCATCACCCATGCTCTATTCCCAAACAACAGCCTATCCTAGGGTCTTTCCCTTATCCTGTCCTGGAACTATAATGCCTGGACATGTGTTGATCAGGTGGCCCGAGTAGGGTGTGAGTAAAAATATGTAGTCCAACACCAATGGTATCTAAATAAAGTACATTAAAAATAAATTTTATGAAATTATATAAAATAGTAAGTACAATTCAGGATTAAATCATTATAATATTATCTTATTATTTATTAAAACACATTAAACTCACTTTTTATTCATGTCTCTCATTAATTTCATAATTCATTATTGTTATTAATTTGGTGTTTAATTCCATGTAAAACACCCCAAATATCATTTGGTGTATATCACCATGCTTAGCACCACAAATATCATCTTGTGTAGATCGACATGTCTACCACCCCTAAAACTATTTGGTGTATATCACTACATCTACCACCACACATCACAAGTTCTTGGATAACTATTGGGGTAAAAATCCATTTCAAAGCCCCAAATTCATCATTGGTCAAGAAAACCATGTCTATAACCCACATTCTCAATCATTTACATCATTTATTAATTCATAAATAATTATTCACATCAATACCATACTAATGCAATGATTAGTTAAATACATCAAAACCCACTAGTTAACCCATGTTTAACTAAGTGCACAACCCGTTAATTAATTCATAAATTTACTAATCAATCAACATTAATATAATTAAATAATTAATTATATACAATTAATTATCCAAATAGGATATCTACTTATCATAGTTAACCCCAAAATTAATTATCTTAATGAAACAATAAGTCACATAATTAATCCACCAATAATTATCTCACATAGAAAGTCCTTATCTCATAATTAATTCCCAACGATTATTTATCTCGATCCCAACCAAATCCAATTTATCAATTTTAATATCTAAAACCATAACCAATTTCCCAAAATCAGACATATATTAGGACAGACCCTTAATCTCGTGGTTCAATAATATATTTAATCACTAAGGTGTCATTAAGTCAATTTCAGAGTCCTAATTACTCCAATTCAAAAAATAAACTATTAAGGTAGATAGAAAAAAATAATAATATCATATACACATATCAAATCCACAACTATGAGAGTTTGATTTAGACCACCTACCTTGGTTTCTTGGTGGATGTTTTCCCAGCAGAAATCCTTAAAATCTGAGTGGCTCAACGATGTTGATCGAAATTGAGATCTAAATCCCTAAACCCAAAATGAAGATCAAATGCATCAATATCATGAAAATACTGATCTAGATCCACAATAAAATATCTATATCTCAACAGATCGGATTAGATCCATTTAAACAATTTAGATCTCCCATTAAAATATCAAATAATTAGAAAGGAAAGAACGAAAGAAGCATTGAAATGAAATCCCCTTACGAGGAAGAGAACATATCTTCAATACGGGATTTCTATCTTGAATAAAGGTGTTTGAATCTCATTATAATCCCTTTAAAAAGCTCTGGGATATCTTACAATTCATCAATCCTAATCCTATGTCAAGATAGAGGAGTTTTGGGGATTCAGGTGATTTAAAAAGTACATTTTGTAGGAAACTATTTTGTGCAAACAGATTCTCCTGGTAGGGGATCAAAATTAATAAAATCATGCACAAAAAATTAATACCTCACTATCTAGGATTTCATGGGTTTCACAATTACCTATTGTTGGGTGCATGATTTTTGGAAATGTGCATAACCCTCTGTCTATAGAGTTTTCATAAAACATCACCCAAACACACCCCAAACAACAATTCAAAAGAAAAGGTACTTCAAAACAAAAAAAGTACATGAAGAATGTGCCTGAGATGAATCTAGAAAAGGCCATGACCTTATATGATGGAATAAAAGTTTTTGGAATCATAATGAATCAAAGGGTTGTAGAATCATGACAATAAAAAGGGTTAATAAAACATGGAGTCAAATGACAATAAATATGTCAATCTAAAATGTGTCTAAATAAAGAATTCATATAGTTATATCGTTTCAATTATATGATAAGAGAGGTTACTAATTAATAAATAGTTTCAATGAATAATATGTGATGATGGATTTAATGCACAGGGCTTATGAGTCATCAAATTCTATAATATGTTTTCAAAATTATATAAGGGTAAAAATAATTTATCTAGTATAAAATATTTATCTACATGTTAGTTAAAATAAAATATATGTGATCCCACCACCCATTAGTGGAATATTTTGAAATAAAATTTTATTTTTATTAAATTTTCTTGACACATAGAATACCATATTTGATATGGAGATATAAGTTTTCTAAAATATTAATAATAAATGAAATAAGTGATATTTCTAGAACAAGATGAAGATTTTGGATCTTATTATGATATTTTAAAGAGAATATAGTATATAGGAGTCTAGTGGGAGTATATTTGGACTTATAAAAGCTAAAATGGAAAATAAAATATTATTAATAACTCAATTCAATGTGAGCATCACTTAAAATCTATAAAGGTTTTTGAGTATGATTGTAATGAAAAATGAAATGAGTTTGTTTTAGTTACCATAATGATGACACTCTATATAGATATTCTAATGGAGTTTAGGATATAATGGTGTAGGAAATTTAAATATTTTCGTATTTTTACAAAATTATAATAGAAATATTTCCAATAATTTTTATGATGATGACCTTGTAAATATTTCCATATAGAAAAAAATATTATTAATATTATAGATTTTGTTTCATTGAGTGGAGATTCAGTTTTATGGAACTTCTATAGGTACTCTAGAAGTTTTTTGTAGATTATCCAAACCGTATTTTGATTAGAATTCAAAATGTACTTCCTAAGATGTTATTCAATGTGATTTTGATGATATATTACTAATAGTGTCTTTCAAGATATTAAAAAGTAGTTTTTTTCATATTTCATAAGTTATTTTATATGATATAATATAAGGTTAATGGTAATAAATTTTATTAATAATTAGTGTAAATGTGAGTTAAAATGAGATATTCCCTAAATATAATATAATCCGTGATATGGTTTTGGAAATTTTGTAATATAAATACAATAATGTCATAATGTATAATATTAAAAATAGTGAAATTTTTTGTTTTATATTTAAATAATATATTATTAAAACATGTGTGTGTCATATTATACGACATGGTTTCACCATAAAATTCATCCAATGATTTAATGATTAGTGTTATCATCCATGAAATACTTTGTGGAGGCCCAAAAATTACTAACAAAAATATTACATCCATTTAGTTTAATATTCAATACATCTTATAACAATATCAATTATAGAACTATAATGGTTTAGTGTCTTTGTGGACTAGATTCATATTAAACTTATTTCATGAAAGATCATCAACATATTCCACAATTTTATTCTCACAAAGAACCATTATTAGAAATACCATACATAATTCCATTCTCCATAACATAAAGAAATAATATTATAATAAACGGTGAGAATTGATACTCAATAAGGGTAAATATAGGAGAAATTAATCAATTATCATAAGTGGGTATAAGGTAAGAATAAGGGTATGCTAAAATGATCATAACTTATGCAATTTTAACCGAATCATTCAATTACAATTATTATTATTCACGGAATAAGGCCTTTTCATAAAAAATATATATGACATAAGAGCATAGAATCATCGTTCGTCAATCATGAGTTATAATACAATTTCCTATGAACCAGAAACAAAGTTAAAAAAAACATAATAATTGAAAATTATTTCCATAGTCAAGGTTCAATTATATGACTATCATATTGGAAAAAGTCCTATAGTGGACTGGGTTCACTCCTTGTTCTGTAATTTCCTTATTCAAAGTTCACTATAAGGCATATTATAGTGGGAATATTCCCTTACTGTACCAGGTTCACTCCCCATTTTATATTATCTCATGAAATATAAATATATACACACTTAATTGGAGGACAATATTATTATGGGAATAACCATCACATAATGAAAACAATACATAATTAATAAACAATTTCATAAAAACATTCATCATTTTACCATAGCATGACCTATGAAAATGAAATGGGTTTTATAAAAATTTATTTATAACCTAATTAACCCATGTAAATAAATAGGTTTCATAAAATATTATTAATCTATTATAATCAAAGTCTATCAAGAGAAAAAAAATTGGATGGTATCATAAGAACATATTAGTAGTGAATCATGTAAATATTTAGAGGAAGTTCTAATATATAAAATAAATTGTTAAATTTTGTTTTTGAAATTTTATTTGAAAATAGTGAATATTAATATTCAGAAGAAAACTAGTCTGTTTTCCATGCATGTATGATTTTAATGTTTCATTCATTGCACTTTGGTCATGGTTTTATCATATAAAAAAATTATAATAATTTTCTAATTATCATATTTATTCATAAAATATACTTTTATAACCAACCATATAAATTGGAGTTGAATAATTATTTTCATCACGTTTGGGAGATGATTGTCCATATGCACACATGAAGCATGTTTTCACTTTTCAATGGCTAGAATGGAAGAATGGTAAAATATAATTTACCTTTACATAATCATAATTATATAATTAATATAATATATATATAATTTATACTTTGGTAAATCCATGTAAATAGGAAATAAAAAACGAATCACATTGCTTAGTGCAGGTGGTAGTCCACGTGTACTCACGAGCATCATTTCCATTTTCCAACAGAAGGGAATGAGATATAAAATGGATATAATATTAACATAATATATATATATAGTAACCATAATTATTAAATAATATTAATATTTTTATAGAACATATTGAAGGAGGTTTTAAAATAAATAATATTGAAAAATATTTGTAGGAACAAATACCATTATTCAGGAATCCTTATTTGAACAACACCTTAAATAATATTGGATGGATTTTTTGGAATAATATAACCTCAATTTCATGTATATTAATTTTACAGGATTATTTGTGCATATTTTCGTTTAGATAAATGTCTCAAGTGGTGTGGAGAAGTGAGAAGAGGAGGTTCCCTTTTATATGTGAGGTGGGTGGACACTTTGTAAATACCAGAAACATTGTTATATTATGTATGCCATACTCAAGTAATGTATCTCCAAACATAAATATATTAATAAATAATAATTTAATTACTGAAAATTACATAAAAAATAAAATTATATCATGTTTTTTGTGATATTTTAAACCATATCTCTTTGGTTAAACCCTCTATTAACACCTATAACCATTACCACAATGATACTTTTTTTACAATTTTTAGTATTCATTATGAATAAAAATTCAGTTGAATTTATAACCAAATAATAATTACACTAATTTATAATATATAATCTATATTAATATATTAAATTACTAGATATTGATGAAATTAATCTCAATATCCATGCATAAAACGCGTAAAAATATTTTTTAGAGAATTGTATTTTCCAGGATAAAAATGATTTTATTAGAATTACATTCCGAAAAAACCCATTGGATGAATGTCAATATTATCTATTGGATACTTGATATAAATATTATACTAAAACTATTAAAAAATATTTATGAATAAAAATTAATGTTTCAAATAAAAATATTTATTTGAGAAATAACTCATTTTACTTTCAAATGATTTTTTCTTCACTTCTAACAGTTGATAAAAAATATATGAATATTTATTTATGTTTACAACAACAAAAAAATATTTCATCAAATTCATAGATTATTTCTTATAAAATATATAATTTATTTAATAATAAAATGAATATAAAAAATTTATCTTTTAACAAAAATGATATTTTGTTAATACTTAAAGTTGAGTACTTATTTCAATGGAATTATAAAAAAACATTTTTAAAAAGTAAAAAATTTATAAATACAATTAATAATTTAATTATCCATATTCATAACCATCACTACAATGTATAGTTAATAATATTCATATTTACTAAAAATATTTCAATATTATATAATAATTAATTTAATCTTGGAATTTCATGAAATGGAAACTATGAAAGACATAAAATTTATAAGAGTTTGATTACATATTATACCTTGTAACACTATAAACATAATATAATATTAGTAAATATTAAGCATATGGACAAGATCCTATGACCTACCCATGACCCACGAAACCCTTACCACCCCACCACCAACTATGGGGAAAAACATCAAATTCAATTAAAGAGAAATATATCATAAAATCTTAAGGTGATATATTATACCCACTACTATATTTTCACCATTGAATAACTTTTACTTAAATAAAAACAAATCAGGACACTTATACCTCATCACATCCTTATGTTACCACATAAACACCTCATATATACGGTTTCACTATAAAACTTTTATCTGGTATTTTATCTTTTTCTACAACACTTTATTTCATTGGTCCAGTTCTCTACCAACTATTAACCATAAAAGAAATAAAGTTATATTTTTTTGACCTTTGAGTTCATTATATTTGAAGGATATGGAATTTAATTCATCAATAGAGATATATGGGACAGATAATGTAAGGATTAGTGGAAGAAAAAGTGACAGTATACCATCCTGATATGATCAAGAATCTCAAAGAGAATTATATATCTAGGGCTCAGCTTTCCCATATTTTTAACTCTAATAAACCTTATCAATAGTGATATTCATAGTAATACCTTTTTAAAAATTTCAAACACAAGATCTCAAAAAAAATTGTCAACAAAACTATTCTATTAACTATGATCTGGACAAATATTTTTCAGAATGGCTCTAACCTTGTAAACCATTTCCTCGACAAGATAAAGTCCCAATAGATTTTATTCTCTAAATGCATCCCAAATCAATGAAACTCTGTTCATATTTCTATATAGGGCTACATATTGAGGCATATGAAATCTCGAGTAAAATCAATCATTTTATGAAAAATCATCCAATGGATGCTGTTTTTCACAATCACCTTTTATATATATAGACAAGCACTAAACATATCTTATAGTATTTAAATATTAATATTAAAATTACCATGATCATGAGGATGATATATAATGAAAAATATCAATTCCATATTTTAAATCTATTTAATAATTGTCGATAAAATAGAGGTAAACCTTAGATCCTGATCAAATTCAATATTATATGGTACTCCATTAAACCTTATCACATCCTTAATGTATACATGGAAACATGATCAAGATATAAATATTCATTGATAATGATTAAATTTGTTTAATTCTTATAGTGATTGATTACAACCCAAATGGTGTTATGTGAATCATATGTTTTTGTATTCCTATGAAAAAATCCATAGTGATGTTTTAACATTTCAATTTTAGGATGGGAAATTTTCGTACCATCACCATAGGTTGCTGACATTAAGCTTTAACCTTTTTACATAGAACTTAAGAAGATACATAATATGATATAACATTTTTCATGTTATACTACCAAAAAATATATTATATACATCTACACATATTTTTACTTCCAAAATAAATATATAATAAAGAACTACGAGCTTCATATAATAACTCCTTATTCAAATAATTTATTTATGGGACACATACTCGGTTCCTAAACCATGTCATTCCATGACAATAATATTTGAACTCAAGAAAATTCTTCAACTTCTTCTATAGATCCACATATTCCTTTTTCACCTTTCTAATCATTAGATATGTGTATGAATGAATATTATATAAGAAATACATGATTTTCACCTTTCCTTATGATTTCAATGAACTACTTTATTTAAATCCATACATATTATATGTCTTTCAATCCTTATCAAGGGAAAACTAGCATGGTCTTTATTACCGAGATAATTAACCACCATATTCACATTTCAAGGATTGTAATTTATTTGGTACTCATAATCATTAATCAATATAGACAATATCATATAGTGATTATTTTATTCTTCTTATGTGAATATACAATTTTTTATTTTATGATAAATATATATATCACAATATTCACCATATAAAAAATTATTTCATATTTTATAGAAAAATATTCTCACCTCTAGCTCCAAATCATGAGTCAAGCACTTTTTCTTTTTTATTTTTCAATTGGTTTGAGTCATAAATTATCACCATCCCACTATTTATATGGGATAATCCTAATACCTTCTTTCATGAATCACTATAGATAAAAAAATATTCTCTAATGTATCGTAGTGTGAGTGTAGGTGAACTAACCAACCTTTATTTCAACTCCATCATGTTTTCGCCACATTTAAATTCACAAAGGAACATGGATCCCTTACATGTCAATAGAGTTTCCAAATTTGATAACTATGATAAATTTATCAAAAATCATTAATAGAATCCATCCAACTAAAAAAACTATAGATCTAAGTCACCTATGTTTTTTAAGGCCATTTCTAAATAAAATTTTGCATTGAAAGATTTTATAATATAATCTCTCTTGAGATTATATGATCTAACAATGAAACTTTCTATATCCCCAATTCACACTTCATAAATTTAGCATACAAATTCTCTCTCCCAAGGATCATCAATGAAATCCTGAAATGATCTCCATATACATCCTTAACCTTAGAATATTTGAGAATATCATCTATAAAGGAAACAAAAAACTGATCATAGTAATCAAAAAATACTCTATTCATTAGATCCATGAAGATAACATGGGAATTGGTATGTCCAAATAGAATAACTATAAATTCTTAATGGCCATACATATTATTCAAGGTTGTTTTTGGTATATCAGTCCTTTTTATTATATGTTGTTTATATCAGGATCAACATTGAATCTAGGAAAATATTTATCTCCACATAATTGATCAAAAATACAATCAATATATTCAGAGGAAAATTGGTCTTAAAACTTTTCTTTTTATGTTCAAAATAATAAATGAAAATATTTATTACACCGTCATTATCATTAATAAAGAATAATAGGTTCACCCCAAGGTGAAAAAATTTGATGAATGAATCCCTTATCAATATTATTATGGAATTTCTTATTTAATTCCTATAACTTAATCAAGTACATTCTATATGGGGTCATGGAAATTGGTGTAGCACCTGGTATGAGTTCTATTAAAAAAAAACTTTATGATTCATGGGATGTTATGGAAACTATTATGTAAATAAATCAACATATTCCGACATAAAAAGAATAGATTCAATGTTTCATTTTTCCCATCCATTTTAGATAAATATCTCTCATGAATAGATAGTAAGACCCATGTAATGATGATAATTTTCACTAGATGTTTATATCCATATTCATTGTGATAAATGATCATAAGTTGATTTGAAATATTTAATGTTACTTTGATTCATTGGAAATTAATATATGATATTTATAAAGAGTGATAATAAATATTCAAAATCTATGAAACTTATACTAAAGGAAGAATAATAATATTTTCATCAAACACATTCTTACCAAAATAAATGTAAAATCTCATACTCTATAGTGGATGATACGTGTGCCTCCTGTTATGAAATTGACATATCATATAACCATAATTATTCCCTTATACATAGTGTTATCCCTTGGATTGAGTAATTGAATCAGATAATTCCCAAGTTCACCACATTTAGAAGATTTAAATATTAGTGGTTAATAGGATGGTATTTATTTCTCTTGATTGAAATAGTTGTTTCTATTTTGAAATTATTTCCTTTATGACCTTTTTTACACACATTAAATATCATCCCTTACCTTTGAGACATTTCTGTGGTTGTTTCTTCCCATGTTCTTGGAACATAGGAAAGTGAATATTCATTCCCCCATGTTCTTCACGAAATTAACCCCCCCAAAAAAATTCTATTTTCTCCTTTTAGTTTTTTCATGAAACTCAACTACTTTCAAGTTTTTTATCATAAATTGAGATATATGATTAGGAATAACCACATAATTTTTTATTATAAATTTTATAAGAATCAATTTCTCATTCTTAAAAAACCACATTATCCTTCAAACCCACTTTGAAATTGGTTCAAACTTATTTAATACACTTACAATGGAAAAAACCTTATTTTGGGTATCAGTCATCAATAATAAATGTAGTCAATAATTTGATTATTAAAATTTGTCTTAATATTTCCTAAATTATTAAATGTTCTTATTACCATATGGCACTTTAGATTTATCATATATCACATTAATTTCACCATATTTGTTCAGATATTCTATCATCTAATAATTTACAATGGTTTATAAAGATAATGTGAGTTAAAAATAGAATACCACTCGAGAGTGTAAAAAAATGTGTGATGTTTTGGATACTTTTCATGCAATAGGTAAAGATTAAATTAATTTATAACATGTTTTTTGAGAATTAGTAACCATAGGTGAATATATTCTAGATCCTATATTCATATATTTGTATATATACAAGAAATTATTTTCAAGGAAACCACAAAATCAATACATAAAAAAATATTCATGATTTCATATTATACTTAGATTATACATAGGGTTTTCACCAAATTTTTCTATCTATATTCTATAATGATATCTAAAACTTACACAGATACTAACTAAGGTGGCCTTATCTACACATACATAAATTTTATATCATTTAAGATAAAAATTCAATACCTATCATAATAACACACACCCACAAAATGAAAAGGTGTAGTTCCATTGGATAATATATATAAAATCAACTAATTTCCAGAAATATCATAAAAATACTCAACAAATTTCTTCTGAAAAATCACCCTTCTTATACATACCATATTTTAACCTATATTCATAACATAGAGAAATAAAAACATCATAAATTGTGAGATGAGATACTTAGTAAGGATAAACATAGAATATTTAAATCAATAATATTATGTGAAAAATATAATTATAAGGTTATGAGAACAAGATTATAACTTAAAAAAGTCATACACAATTTTCTAAGGACCACTAATCATGAGTCATGGTATGATGATTTTTTGTAACAAATGACATAATTCAAAAGGGCTAAATATTTATTAATCTATCATTATCCAAATTGATATATCATAAGTGAAAAAAATAAATTTTTGGTAAACACATAAGAATATAAAATCATTTCCTTAATTAAGTATCAATATCATTACTATCATAATGAAACATTTCCTATAATGGATTGGGATTACTCCTAAATCCAGTATTTCCTTAGTCGAGGTTCACTTCTATGAATCATAGTGGATAGAGTCCAATACTGAACTAGGTTCACTACACATTCCAGTCTATATTATCTATTGATATATCAATAATTATCCAATTGATTATAGCGATACATAATTTTTGAAACATCCATTATATAATTAAAAACATAAATAATTTTTCTATAATATCATAAAAGAATTCAACATTTCTTCTTAACATAACTTGTGTAAAGGAAATGGGTATTATAAATACATTCTTAAAAAATCATTATCATATTCCATCTAGAGAAAGGAAAAGTATGGTATAATAATAAAATATCCCTAGTTAAGAATAACAATAGTTAAATGATGTTAAGATTAATGAAAAATTATTTTAGAAGGGAATTTAAACATTTATTTGAAAACTAGTAAACTAACCTTTTCATTTGATATATTTAAAAACTAAAAATTAAAAAAATATATTTTATTTGAAATTAAATTTAATACTTATAAATAAATCTTCAAATTAATAAAATTTCATGATATGGGGAATAATAATTCATACTATAAAGGTTTAAAAAAAATTTGTTTTATGCCTTTGTAAAAATTAAGAATTGAGTCATACACAAAATATTTTAAATGATCCAATTAAATTATTTGTAATGAATGTTAAAGGTCATAAACTTAATATTTATAAAACATGTATTGAGAAATAAAAACATTCATAAATTTTTTAATGAACATGGACGTGATAGAATAATGTCATCGACCAAAGAGGAAATAAGGCCAATTTTTCTTAAAAACATTTTCTCGATCAATTTATGGACCAAAAAGAGAAAAATGTTAGTAATACTTAAAAACTATAGTAATAACCAGATTATAATAAAATATATTTGGTTTAAATTATAAGAATTATTTTATTTTCCTTAATATAAATTTAACAAAGACAATCCTGAAAAGGAATGATATTTTAAAACAACCCCTTTCTACTTTTGTAACATTTGAATAATAATCCATTTGAATGGAATAAAATCATATAGAATGTTAAATACCAATAATATGAATATATTATATAAAATTTTAGTATATAATCCATGTTAACTGAAATTGGTGAAAACACGAGATATGCCTCAACAAAAAAATATTGAGACATGGGACTCTTACCTCTGGCCCCATCATTCTTTGTACATGTTCAAACCTCATGTATAATTAATATATATATATTATAAATATATTTTATTGAACCATATTAATTTATAACATGTTATATATCATCTATATATAATTTATAATTACACTTTTATCAATAAGTCTTCATTAAAATGAATAATTAGTTGAAAACTAGCCTATTTTCCATGCATGTTTTTGCCCAATAATTATGGTACGAAAACCAAAGTATTGGTTTTGTCAAATAAATAATATTAATAACTTAATAATTATCATATTTATTCATTATATATACTTTTATAACCATTTAAATATATTGGTGATGAAAATTACTTACATGACTTTATGGTGATGATAGTTCATACCCACACATAGGTGATGCTTCCACTTTTTGATAGATGGAACAAAATAAATGTATACATTAATTACAATAAAATAATCATAATTATATAATATATATCATATATAATCATTAAATATATCCTTTTTACCTTCTATGTAAATAAGAAATGAAAAGAATCACATCGCTTCAAGGAGGTGGTAGTCCACACTTATGCAAAAGAGACATTATTATTTTCTAATAGACGGGAAGGATTATTAAAAGAGATATAACCATAAAATAAAAAATATTGTTATAGTGAATATTATTACATATTTTTAATATGGTTATATGAATGTTTTGGGGCTTTAAATAGAACAAAAAATAAAAAATATTGGTGAGAATATGTACATGTCTTCAGTATCTATCATTCAAAATCTCCTTATTGATTATTGGATGGGTATTTTAGGAAAATCATCACCTCAAGGTCAGAGAATATATATGTTGATATAGTATTTGGGTAGATATTGGTTGAGAAAATGGGACCAGGTTATATGAATAAGTGAGAAAAGAATATTACCTTTTATATGTAAGGTTGGTGAAAAACATTTAAGTACATGATAATTTATTATATTAAATATGTCTTACTCAAGTAAAATGGATAAAAAATGATAAATCATAAAAGTAATGAATTATAATGTTTAAATACCAATTAAAACTAAAACTAAATATTGTTTTTTTGATATTTTAAACCTCATCTCTTAGGTTAACCCTTTTAACCCATACTGTAGAGATAAATTTTTCCCTTGGTTATTATAAATTATGATATAAATTTAATTGAAATTTAGAACTTAATATTAATTATTTTTAATGAATATATAGAATAAATTTTACCATATTTAATTCCTATGTGTTGGAAATTAATTATAAAATCCACCAATAAAACACGTAAAAAGCATCTCCATAGAAAATGTATCTTTATTTATAAAAAATGCTTTACCCACATTCTATTCCTAGCAACAAACATTATATTAAAATTAATATATATCTTTTGAATAAATGTTCTACATATTGACATAAAATCAGTAATCATTAGGGATTAATAAAAATAAATTCTACATATAAAAATATTTTTTAAAAATATGAATTTTTTATCTTCAAATGATTTTATCTTAACTTATAACCAATTCATATTAAATAAATGAATATTTATTGAATAATTTAAATAAAATAAAAACATATTTAATAAAAAAACATATTTTATTAGTGATAAAAATACATAATATATATAAAAATACAATACTATGAAAAATTCAGAACTTAACATAAAATTAATTTATTTTTAATATTTGAAATTTTTTAATTTTTCTTAGTCATTAATAAATAATTTTCAATTATGTATTTATGTTAAGTTTATTTTAATAATTTAGTTAACACTATTAATACCTAAAGAACCAATGTCTCAATGAAAAAAGTCAAATTGAATAATAATATTTGCATCGTATATCACTATTTTTTAAGTTTAATGGTTTATTAGAAAAAAGAAATCAAACACAAAAAATTATTTATGGTGTAATATAATATAAAATTTTTAGTTGTCGAATATTACATGTGGTATATCATTTAATATAAAAATTTAATAAGATAAAATGTTTGTTGGATGAATTGATGGGATTGATACAAAAATGAATATATCTTTACTCATGTGTGTTTTGATACCTGATTTAATGTTTATGTGATTTAGGAAGGACCTAAGAGAAAGACAATAAGGACTATACCATAAATATTGCTACTCAGACCAATTGTATGACTTTTTTTGGGCTTTATCACTCTTCCTTCATTATCGTGTCCTTAAATGAGATAATAACATTTCATTATTTATATGAGGGTTATTCCAATTCTATGGGTGATTCACATTATCTCGTGGCTACCCATGGAGGAGTTATTCCTTTGACTAACTATAAGGGATATGTATAAAGAAATTGTGATGAATAAATAAGTAATTAATCTATAGTTGACTGATACACAATATTATTTATTTAATTATATACATCTGTTTAATTTCAATAATGGTAAATCATATTATAAGGATTTTTTATTTTTTTAAGTTCATTGATAAATTTTAATTGATCCATAGAAACCCATCAGTTGTATCTAGTGTGGATAGTATGAGGGCTATAAGAAATTGTAAAGGGGGACATAATGTGACCTAGTAGGGTATTCAGAATAGGGGACCATAATTCCAACTTTAGGGTTGTTGGTCTTCAATATATTACTATTAATATGAGATAATGAATATCCAGACTCCATTTGATCAATCATAAAAGGATTTTCTAGAATGTGGTCAGATTAGGAACTCTTGAGGGTTTTTTAAATTATCATTTAGTCCATTGGAATTCAGAGATGTTACATGTATAATTTTAATAGTGAAATTTTATGGGGTGCATATAGTGTGGTTGTGTAACATATCTATGTCAAAGGATTTGTACAACTCATAATATAGATTTATGGTTCTCAACATTGAGATGTTTTACTGATTATTTTATTATATGGTGTATTTTTATTCTGGTGTTCCACATTAGTGATATGCTTGAAATATATAGTTTGGAGATTGATTTTATGTGGGTTAATCTCCTATGAGAGGATGAGGTCAGAATTGCAATTTAACATTGAGAGTTAGGTGACTACAATAGGGAATCAGTCAGCACATATGACACATGGATTAAGGTGATCCTATAATTGATGGATCTTATGATTGTGATTTTTCCTAGTAGCTAGGTCCCTCCCATTGAAATTTAATTTTTTTCATTATGTTTGGTATTGAAATGTGGTTTTAGTCTTTGTTAGGCATCATATGTAGCACATGTGGTTCTAACTTTACCAAATTTTGATTTTATTAAAAATATAAAAATAATTGATTCAAGAGTGACATATCCAGAAAAATATAAAAAAAATCCCATTATTTAAATAATATTATGTTATGATTTTTTTCATCAAAAAACATAACTTATTCCTCGTAAAAGAGATAAAATAATAAACCATTACAAGAATCAACAAAAAATTATCTTGGCTTCAGCTATCAACTTGACCATTTGGTTAACCATCAGATTGATTCCATATGTCGAGTATTAATTATTCCCATTCAATAGGATGTGGAGTTTAAATAAAAATTTTATTGCACTAATTTTATCAGTACAAATTAATAAATTGGTGCTTTAAGAAAACACTTCTCAATAATCCTCTATAAATTGGTATTTTCATCAGTGATTCAATGAATACATTAACATAAATTTTTTAAGGGTAACCCATTTCATGGTTGAATCATTTATTTGAGGGGTACTCTAAGGAGTTGAAATGAAACCCCTCTGAAAACATATCTCAGATTTGGAATCTGTATTAGAAAATCGTTCATAAAAATGGAATTTATTATTTGGACGAAATCCATTTTTAGATTATATAAATAATTTGTGGGACACTTTAGGAATAAAAGGAGTAATTTTTTTGTATATATTGGAACATACTATGTTTTCTACCAGAAGCGATGGATGATAACAAATGTTTTATATTATTTATTTTTCTATTTTTTTTATTTTTCAAAATTTATACTTGATTTTTGACATAGTATGGTTCCATGGATGAATCTTACTTGGTTATACGAAAAAAATTGAAAATGGTTTAGTTATTTTAATTTTTATCATAAAAATTGAAAATAGTGTATGTACTTAATGTTTCTTCTATATTTAGGCTTGAAAAGTTTCTTCAAATATAAGGATTTTAATAAATTAGGATGAAAAAATTGTAATGTACTTGAATTTATAGGCATTTTGAGGGTAAATGTACATTGTAAATTGATTGTGGATAATTCTAGTTTTAATTATCAGGGGAAATTTTTAACTGTAATTTTAAAGGGTTATAATATTATAAAATTATAATGGATTCCCTATTGAAACTTTCAGATAAAATATCCTTACTCAATTTATAGAAATATCATTTAGAAATGGGCAATGGATATTATCATTCGATGTTTCACATGAATTATGAAAAGAACATGGATGAAATGGTGGAAATTTAATATTTAATTTTTTTTGGGAATTTATTGTGATAATTTCCTCTAAATTTTATTGTGGGAATTTGAACTAGAAATTTCCAAAGAAAGTTTTGATTAGAAATTACCTATTGGGATTTCAAATTGATTAAAAGTGGGAATTTATTATAGAAATATTCCCTAGTTTTTCTGTAATTAAAATTTAATATGGATAGTTAAAATTTAAACTTGGAATTTCTAGAGATAATTTCAAATTGGAATTTCTAGTGAAATCTTTCAAGGAGAATATCATGTGGGAATTCCCCGTTGGAATTTCTAGTGGGAATTTCTAATTTATTTTCCAACTGAATTTCAATAAAAAAATTTGGAATCTATAGTTGTAATTTACACTGATAAATCATGTATTTACTTGGAAATTACTAGTTTATTTTCCTATTAAACATTAAATTAGGTTGTGATAATTTCAATGTGTATTTTACAGTGGCAATTTGGATTAAATTTTTTTTATCATAACTCTGGTGGGAATTTATGGTGGTAATTGTCAATATATATTCCCACTTATTTTTTCAATTGAATTTAAAATTATATTATGATAATTTACTCTATGAATTTTTTGTTTTAATTTCCAATACATTTTTTAACTTGTAACTTCTCATTGGAATTTCTAGTTAATTGATCAAAATTTCAATATAAATAGTAGGAACGTCTACAATGGGAATTTAGAGAGAGAATTCCATGTTGGAAGGTTTTTATTTTTTAATAATTTAATTTTAAAGTATATAAAAGGATTTCAAAATGAGATATTACGATTATAATTTCTTGTGGGAATTTACTATCTGATATCCCATTTGGTTTTCCAATCTAATTTCAGTGTATAAATCAGGGATTTTTTGTTGAAAAATTATTGTAGGAATTTTTTAATAGGAATTTCTAGTTGAAAAGTTTAAGAAGAATATTCTAGTAAATTTTTAGTGTGAATTTCACATGGTAATTCCCATTTTATTTTCTAGTGATGTTTCATAGTTTACTATTCCAATGTTAATTTCCACTCTATATTTCCAAAATAATAAAATTATGTTTCATTCTAAAATCATAGTATAGGTTTATATGTATGTTATGATAAATATTTTCAAAATAAAATGCCTTTTTATATTTATAGTTCAATTTTTTATGGTTCTTTTTATATTAGAAATTTCTATTGGAAGGTCATACAATTAATTTCACTACAAAGTTATTTGGTTCATTTCTCCTATGACCTTCATCTAAAATTGAAGAGTCTAGTGTTTCAACTTGGAATTTATAAGGAACTATTTTTTCCTTTCAAACAAAGATGTTAATTATTGTTTATATTTTATAATAAATGTAACCCCAAAATCAACTATTGATCATTTAAGGTCTTAATGACTGATTTTTGGAATATATTTGATGATATCTAGCAAAAAATTATCAAAAATTACATTCGTTTCTTTAATCCATTTTGAAATTTTTTATTATTAGCTAATAACATAGTGTAGTGTGATGATTGAAAAAAATTGATGGATTATAATTACAAATAGTATTTAGGTATAATGTATATTTGAAGATATTTGATTTATATACTAAGATGATAAAGATAAGATATGCAGATATATTATATATATATTTCATTGAGGGTGGTGAATTCCATTTTTTAGGAAATTATGAATTGAAGGAAAATAGTTGAACACTATTGATATATAAGATTATAAATTTTCACCATTTATTAAAAAATGGAGTTTTATATATAGTTAGTATTTAAATCATTGAATTAATAAAGATATAGATTCTTTGGATGTGACATGTTTTCCTTACTTCTTTTCATGAAAAAATTATTCTTCCCCACAACTAGTTCTTATATAGGAAATAATTTAATAAATTATTTTGAAGAAATTTCATAAATAAATAGTTTTTCATTTTTAGCCGGTATTCATGAGAAAATCATTATATAAGTTAAAATAATACACAATCCCTGTAATAGTTATAGGTTGTGTTGATTGTTGATTATTAAGGTGTTGAATATTATTTTAATTTGTTTATGTTTTTATGTTAGTTGAGTTATTGTTATCACCATTTATATATATAGTTTTAGTACATTAAGAAATTTTGGAATTTTCTAGAGAAACGAGATATAGACACTTGATCATTTTTTAGGTGAAGCCTTAAGGGTGTGAAAATTACTCTATGAGAATCATGTAAGGAGACACTGTCTCTAGAATAGGTTGGTGAAAATAAATTTATTTCAAAATCAATATATTATTGTTTGCATTATATAAATATGTTTATAATATTCAATATAGAGTCCAAAAAAATCCATGATGTATAATTTGGGTTATAATCAAGTCCTGATGATGTTTATGAATCTTCTTAATTGGTTGGGATTAAAAAATAAATCATATATTTTAAAAATATATAGTAATATAGAGAAAATGTAAGAGAAGGTTTTTTTTATTTGGAGAATTTTAAAATTATTGGAAAGGTGAAGATACTACTGACCCATATTAAGATAAAAAAATCAAAATTTCATTGTTGAAACACTGAATGAATTTGAAATAAAATAAAGATATGAAAGATTTTTTTGGTGAGGAAAAAAGACTATAGAAGGTGAGGCAGGAGTTCGGAAAACATAGGAAGAAAAATATTAAATATTAACTACTGTTATTGAGGGAGGAAATATCCATATTTTGAGAGAGGAAATAGTTATTGAGAAAAAAAATAACTAGAACAAATTTAATGTAAGAGAGGGAGACATTGTTCAAAAAAAGTAGGTATGAAAGAGGAAAAGGGTCATGAATAGACCAACGCAACAAATCCGTCATCCAAGAAATGAAGACCACTGATTAGAGGTTTTAATAAATTTCTTAATAGATGAAATAATTAATATATATATATATATGTTTCCACATATGCTTTCTACATAGTGACCCCCACTACCCAAAATGATGAATCCCAAGAAAAAATTTATTTTTATACAAAGAATATAATGTCATAGTTACTCATAATGGGGTTAAATCAGTAGTACACAGTTATGGAGAACAATATAAGGCCACTCCAATTAATACATGATGTTTAATAATATAGATATAGTTTTAACATTTACCCACTTATAGTTTGTGGCTATATTTGTTAGTTTTTAATAAAGTATAAATTTAATATATGTTAATATAATTTTTTTCCAAGAATAAGATGAGAAATGGTATCATATTATTCTTGAATAACATTATCAATTTTTTTAATAAGTGGTGAAGATATGGTGCATCATATATGAGACTAGTAGTTTCAATTTTCACACAGTATTATTTTATGATTGAATAATTTATGTTTTTAGAAATATCTCACATACTAATAAAACTTTATAATTTATATGAATTGATTACTATATTTTATGGCTAACATTACAAAACTATAAAGCTTCTCATCCTTTCCAGAATCTTTAATAGTATGAGTAAATTACAATATTATGATAATGAATAAATATTTTTTCCATGTTTATATTAGATTATTCTAGTTTTTTGTTGATAAATAGATTAATTTTTCCCTTTTCTACTAAGGTTTCACGTAATCAGATATATAGTAGTTATATTATATAATCTAAAATAACATACACCATAATGTCTACATGATAACAAATTTAAAAAAATTTATTACCCCAATAAATTTGAGATTCCATTACTTTAGGGGATGTCTCTTAAAAGGAAATTGATGCATGCCTACCGTAGGGCTTGGGGAAAGAAATTTTAATTAGTCATAATATGGAATAGGGTAACCCTGTTAATCTCACTTGAGGTGTGTCATATTCATTTCAATCACTAATTATTTTGAAAATAATCTTCCTATGCTTTATTATTTATTGAAATAAAATTTTCTTTTTTTGGTAAAATAAAATAAATTCAATAAAATAAGACTATCCTAACATGTAGCTAAAAATAGAATGAAATTAGGTAAGAAAGTTATGGTATTTGGTTTTGGATATGTGGGTTCCTTCATTATTGAATTCAATTTGAAAATACATTATATTCTGTATATGAGTTCCTATTCCCTAACCAAAGAGGAATTTTTCGAATTCCAATGGAACCACTTTGGAAAAGAAAATCCCACTACCCTTGACATAATATATAAACTATTTTTGAGATTCAAGCCATGGTAGACTACAATTATTCCTAGGAAACTATCTTTTCTCCACTAAAAACAAAATTATAATAATTAGAAATTAAAATTCAAGAATTATGAATTCTTTGAAACCTCCAATAATGAAAAGTACAGGGTTAGTCAGATTCTATTGATTAGTTAAAATATTATATAGTGTGAAGAAGGAATAAAGAGACATTGAGGAAGAGAGAGAGAAAGAGATAGATGAAACCAGTGAGTATTAGAACAAAACCAATCATGTAAATTAAAATATTAATGTGTTACATGACTAAAGAAATTGAAAATAAAAAAGAGAACATAAATTGAAAATCTAAAGTTGTTATATCCAAATAGTGAATCATAGTAGCATGTCATCATGAACCAATAATTTTCTATTTTGTGGTGGCCCTCTATTTATAGGCTTCAAAAGTAAATCCGGAAACCATTAATTTCTTCAAACATGGGTATATAATGGTCTAAAATTATCAAGACATCATAAAAGTGGGGTCCATGCATTAACTTTTGTAAAATTTGATAGTTTTGAGCGCTTCCCGAAGGCATTATGTCATGAAAAGTTTAAAATATGTGAAATGTATGGGGTTGAAACTTTTTAGAGTTTTCATCTAGGCGTAAAAATATCTATAGCTATACATCATTTAAATGACTTACATGATGTGTAATTTTTATTTTTGGAACTTTTCTCTTTGAATCAACATTGTTCAACATTTTTCATTTATGTGATTGGGGCTTGACTTATACCTCACTCAAATCCTGAACCAATATACCTTAAAAAATATGGGGTCGTGATGCACCACTTTGTAGTGCCACATGAATTGTTTGTAGAACACTACATTCATCATTTTTTTTGAACCCTGTATCCTACCATAAAAACTAATAATAATTTAATACTAGGAAGAATAATCAATTAAATTATAAAATAATTTTGTTTATATTAATTTATTTTTCAAAAATATTACTTTTTCAGAAATATATTGATGTTTATATTATTCAGACAAATTGTATTTGTACAAAAGTAAATACATACTTACAATTAGATATATGAAAATATCACCAAATGAGTTTACATATAAAAGTTATTTATTAATTCCCTATAATACAATGATTACACGATGTATGAATGATATGAAAAATTGTGTTGGTTCATAAACATAAAAATAAGAAAATTTATACATGTATTCTGATCCCTTTCTAATTTTTTAGAAATTATTCTATCATTTTTTTCTTCTGTAAATAAAATTTGAACCCATCACAAACATTAATTTTTTTCCTTTTTATTGAATGTAATTTTAGATTATTTTTAACATTCTATGTTTGTACCAACCGATTTTTTAGTAGGTAAATTATCTATAGATTACCCTAATTATCTTTTGAATTCATTATGATTTTAAAAACTATTTGTATATCCCATTTCATGTTCATATGAATCTATTACAACCCTTCTTTCCATTCTTGAAAACTTTTGGTAACGTTTTATTTTTTATTTCCATCATGTCCTACTCAACATTATAAATATTATACCTACCAAGTTTATGGTACAAGTATTTATTGTCCATATCTTAAGGATATATGACTCTAGTGATCATTATTTTTCCAATCTCTCAATTATTTTCAATGCATGAAAACACAATTACCTATTACACTCAAATTAAAAATAAATAATTTTTTTTCTCATAGGTCAATATTTGTTGACTACAATAGAAAATTTATTAACAAAAATTTAATTAAAACAAAAATGTTTTTGGTAATATCATTTTAGCACAACAATTAAAGGGAAAAGTACCAAAGATAAAGTGTTCATACTGAAAAAGATTAAATATATTTTTAGTTTCAAAATTAATTTTTTGATCCATAATTAGATGATATTAAAAATATGATTTTGGTAGATTATAATTAACATTAAATATATCATTCATTTCCAAATATTTATTCTTCTCCAATACACACTCATATTTTTGGAATTATTATAAGAGACTCAGCTTATGACGCATGTAATCTAATTATTCACTATGGAAACTCTCACTCAACTTTGTGCTTGAAATTACTTATATTAACGTTATCTTTATAAAATAGTATTCGAATTTTCTCTTAAAATGTGAATATATTATAAACATTTTAAATTGGATTTAATGCATTTTGTAGTGATTTCTGGCCACATAGATTCAATGGTAAAATTATCATTAACCCAATACATTTACTTCTTGAATTTTTATAAGAATACTAGGGATTATTTTATTAACGGATCTAATTATTTAATATTATTTTTCATTATGTTATTATCATATAGTCCATGAATTATTTTAAGTAGAGTTAAAGCACTGGAATTAGACATGTCCATATCTTGATCTATAAAAATCATCTCAGGATTATCCCAAATAAGAAAATGATCAAAATCATTAAAACAACCTACTAAATGAGTTCTTAATCAAATCATATTTCAAGGATGCATCAATAATTGAAGTCTATTTATTATTTCATATTATAGTAAATACTCCCAAATATATACACTCTTTAATTTCATTTAATAAAGTGTTAAACCCAACAAAATATCCAAAATGAATATAATACACATTTATTTTTTGATTAACCCAAATAAATATTTTATTATGATAAAAATTTTCAAGTTATAGAGTGTGTAAATTTTATATATTCCCCCTTTGTTTCTTCTCTGCATATTGTATCATACCATTAAAAACACCAAAACTAAACTCCATCCACCACTTAGACCATAAATTGTTTTATTGTTTATATGTTTATCGGTTACATTCAAGACAACACGTAATAGTTGTTATTTGAACAAAAATGAATCAATAGGATTTAAAACAAATTTATCATTAGAATCCCACTATATATCCTATAAACCACTAATATTCTATTATAAACTCAACATATTTAAGGGTTTTATAGAACATAGTGGATTTTTAGTATCCTCAAAAAATTCCTAAATTCTTACTACTGATTATACCTATAAATAACTCCCATTTATGTAGGACTAAATGTACTTATCTCACCACAAGGATATTTGACATTAAAATCAAGATTTCTTGTTATTTTATGTCATCATTTATTTCATGTATACAATTTTGATGTCATTTATATTTTTTAATTTTATTTTTAACATAAAACTACTATACACTAAAGAAAACCATGCCACGATAAAAACATAAAAGGAATAACCTTTAGACTCTAATTTAAAAACATTACATTTTCATAGTTTCATATAGTGATCCCTATTTTTATAATACATAGATGTGGTGTTTTTTTATAGTATTTGGGACATCATATCTATCAATTAGTATTTGAAAACTAAATTTTATTTTTTAATTTGATCATTTTCAGGTTACTTCATTATATAGTATGTTGAATCCCCCACATTATTAAAATCCACTATATTATGCATTCTGAATTTCATAGGCCATGGGGAAATTACTTGATTCAATCCTATAAAATTCAAATCCATATATATTAGGAAATTTTTTTTGAAATAATTTTATTTCATAGATTTTTTCAAATATTTTATAGGCCTTATAATAATAATTTTTCACTGGAAGCATTCACTAAAAATTATTATTGGAAACATTCAATGGAAATTACCATTGCACTACTAAATTGGAAAATGTTCAAAATGTTTAGGGTATAAGGAGATGATAATAATCAACCATTTGACATATTACCTATATATATTTTAATAAATTTAATTTTGATAAATGTATATGGTTTATAAGTATATAACCATGAATAAATGTGAAAAACATCATAAAATAATAATTTAACATTAACATAATTGAAATGAATTCGATTGATAAAGATTTATTCAAAATTTAATATATTTTTTAAGAAGGATAATCTATTTAAAACCTACAATTATGTTTTATTAACCAATAAATTTTTATAATAAAAATATTAAATTAAAAATTAAAATGTTATATAAATTTTAATAACAAATAAATGACATATATTTATCTAGAACCATAAAATTAACACATAACTATCATCTTAAATAAGAAAATAGATTTAGTTAAAATTTAAAAAATAATACTCCCATATAAGAAAAAATCATAAACAATAGAAACAAGAAATTTATATGTATAAATATCATCAAGACTTATCTTTATCAATTAACATGGAATTATTTTCCTCAGAAATCTACTATGATTTATCTATATAGGTATTTATTTATTCTTATCCTATATTATCTCCAATGTTTTACTTATTCTTTATCTTCTATCTTTATCTATTTTTTCTCTAGAACCCCTACACTTCAATATCTCAAAATTTATAAATTTTTTAAAAAATTCATCTCGAATGAGTTTTAATCAATTGTTACATGTTAATAAATAGTCCCATTTTTATATATGCCATAAAATCTAATATTTCATTCTATCACTCAAAAAATAAACTCAAAATATATATCAAATAAATTTAACTAATTAATCATCCGAAAAATAATCACCCTCAAAACCACGTGGTAACGTGTGGTGTGTGTGGTAGAAATATAAATAATAATGTTTTTCATTGTACAGATTAGATTAAATAAAATAGATTATGTCAGGTTGTTTTCAACATTAAACTATTTAAAAAACCACTTCATTGTCTTGCCATGACTTCTATTTCTTGTAGAAATAGTGAAAACAATGTGGGGTGGGGTTAATAATTTCTCAAATAGTGGTTTTGTTAAGTAGATTCATCATAATTATTATACAAAGCAGACTAATAGTGACATTTTTCTTGTAGGTTCACCAACTATATCAACTAATTAATAGAGTTTTTATTTTTTAGTTATACTTGAAACATTTTATTTTGTAAAATTTATTATACGTTGATCGAAGGGACTTCACCAGTCATTTCGTTGAGTAATATGTATAAATTTGATTGACTTGTTGCAAAAAATGTAGTATAATTCAAAATAAATTTCGTCAAGTAGATAACCAAAATCATTGATTCATGTATACTTACCTTCCCATTTCCTAGAGTATTGTAGATATTTATTAAATAAAAATATAAATTTCTCAATTTAGTAATATATCATAGATACTTATATTAGATTTCCATTTGAAAAATAAGAAACTAAAATGAAAGTCAATAAAAATTATATAATTGAATTATCTATAAAAATTATATATTGATAGGTTCCAAAAATTTGGTATATTTATTCTACATGAAATTAAAATTAGGGATCCATATTATAACGCCCTTTACCCAAAAGCCAATAAACTAGTGCATCGAGCTGAGTCACTAGATCACTACAAGAATTCCTCCCCATACGCTAGAGGTTTCCAACTATAAACAAGGGTGTAAGGGATTACATGGGGATAATATAACCTCTTTACTAGATTAATACATAGTAGATAACATGTGAAGTAAATTATATAATAAAAAATAACATGAAACTTGTATTACTATCCATTTCCCAAATAGGATACATACTACAACTAAATAATAATATGTCTTGTCCTGCTGACAGTGTCAAAAGTTTAAGAAAATGCAAAATAAATTGAAATATTGGAATCATGAAAATGTTCCCTGACTCCAAGTCTAAATCCTCATCCATGCTCATCCTAAGGCCAACTCAAATCCCTAGCATTGGGCCATTTCTCTAAACCTGAACAACAATGATGATATCTTCTCAGGCACAAAATGGTGGCCTAAGTAGGGTGTGTGTACAACTTAGTAGGAAAACAACAATATTTTATTCAAAATACCGAGTCCAAACAGATAGTTCATGAAGGTGATAAGTAATTAAGAAAGTAAAAAAAGGGCAAATCAGGTTCCATTTGTTAACAATATATACTTTAGCTATTTTTCTTATTTATTTTTATTCTCATCACTAATACCTTCTTATTAACTTAATTCATTTTTATCCCATGATCCAATAGTTTATGAAATTATATCTTCTAAACAATGGCTAATGTCAGTCAAATACTATAAAAAAGTGAATAAGTCAAGTTCCCTATCTCACAAGGGATAAATATATCAGAACAAAATCAATACACTTTCCTTGTATATTCAGACCATGTAGTATCATCCAATATAACCGTTATGGGAATAGAGACTCAATTTGACTCCCTAAACTATGCATTCTATGGGTGGGGTTTATAACATCAATACTACCTGAGCTGGGGGCATAGAACATCAATTAAACACCCCACATACCACCATAACATATGCACATTATTATTTATTAATTTACTACATATAGAATATCAAAAAGCATACAAAATCAATAAACATAATCAATTAGATTTTATATTCATTCTACATGTGAATCATCATCAAACCATAACTAATTAGAACATTTATAATTTGTTTTTCATATCCCATTTAACCCAATTCTCTTTTGGTTTCCATAACCAATTTATCATATTCATAAATTTCCATACCTTAACCTATTTACACATTCCCACTATGTACCGTAACCCAATTTACCCATTTATCGATCATATTCCTTTTAAAATCAACCAATTACACTTCATAATACATAACTAATTGAACCCATTAACATTAATCCCAGCAAGACCTTATGTCATGTTAACAATGTAACATAATTACCATTAGGGCCTCCTTTTAATTAAAAATAACATTTCAACCTATTTACCATGGGCTCTATTTCAACATAAATAAAAAACATTCTTACCCATATAATTATCCATGTTTGTGAACGTCAGTGCACCCCATGGGTGGCCCTAAACTAGTCTATTAAACCACAATGCATCCGATGGGTGTCAGGAGGTGGCTAAATTATCATTTAGACAACCATTGTACCAAATCTTACTAAAGAAAGAAAATACACAAAAATTTATGACTAATAAGATAACCACACACACACAAATTTACTAAAAGACTATGGGATATAAATTATAGACAACCTACCTCAATATCGAAGACAACCATACACCCAACATTATCCTTTAACTCAGATTTGACCACCCTTTGAAACATCAACATATGATCTTTGATAAAAATAGGTTTTTAGGGATTTATAAGATTCAAGGGAACTAGAAAATCCTTAATCTGAAGAAGATAATAATTATGAGGCTTATACTCACTCGGAGCTTTTATTCACAACCAACGATGTCTCAAATGGATTAGAATCGATGGAGATCCACCCTTGGGAAGATTTGGGCATTTAGGTTCATCACTGGGGTTGAAAGGGGAAGAAATAAGGAGAAAATCAGGTGATGTTTGATAAATCCCAAGGGTAAAATGGGAAATGAACAATTTTTAAGGGGAAAATGGTTTGGACTTCCCCTCACATGATTTACTATAATCAGGCACTAACTGTGAAACATACAAAGAATGGAAATTTTTCACCTTTATTTCATGTTACAAACCTTCAAAACACTCCCAATCTGACACATATATCATGTAGACATTCAATTTAACATAATTAAGAGATTTAAACAAAAATTTACACATTTTCATATGCCCATAAAGCCCAGTATCTTACAATCTCCCTACCTTATAATGGGTCTTCCTCGAGATGTACTCCCAAGTGTCACTGAACTTCTTAGGTAAATAGATTAAGGAACTGGACCTGTATATCCATGTGCATCTCCTATGTTTCCTCCTAAAAATTACCATGCTTCCAAAAAACTCGAACCAAAGGTAGGGTCTTTCCTTGAAATTGTTACACACTATGATCCAAAAACGTACAATATTCATCCCAAACGATGCATCAAATTCAAACCATACATCAACCATCAAAACTCCATAGGGAAGTCTAGGGAGAAATAACTAAATCATAATAGAAGGAGACTTTGAAAACAATATAATACCATTGGGGATGAGCCAATCTACACCCCATCGACCCGATCCACATCACAAGTTATGGCCCGTATCACTTGGCCCCATTTTACTCTGTTTTCAAAACTCTGCTGGTGGACAAAACTAGACACCACTAAAGGAAGAAAACCGGGTCTTTTTGAAAACCTTTCCCAACTAACATCAATCTAAAACTCGAGTCCTGATGGAAAAATTATATAATCTATTATCCAAACATAATCAAAACACTCAAGACACTCAACTGGTCAAACCCGAGAAGAATCTCGCTAATAAGGCCAATTACACTAAATAAATATCACTTGATTCCAGCAATCCTAAAACATTGATCACATAATTAACCAAACACTTTCCCACTGTGGTGATCCCCAACACATTCTTTATCTTAACTCCACTAACTTTAAGTTTTTCGCACCTATTCTATTGGAAAATACCACTACAACATCGATTGAACATTCCCAGCATACATAATGTGTTCCCAACTCACCATGCCTGAAAATCTATAAGGACTTAACCCACTACTGGAATCCATCATTGTGGTTGAAACCACCTAGGAGGACATCCTTACACTATATATTCCTGGACTAAGAGAAACGTAACATCACTCAAGTCCACCCTCACATCTGAAAATCACCTTCCACTACAAACGTCAAACCAATGGTGGGTCAGAACATACCACACCCATTCCTTTAAGCATATCATATCAGACCACCCACGACTAGCTTTTTCTTGAACATTCATCTTCCACTATTTATATGCTACCATTTTCACTTTCACAAGGAACTTACTAATTTCAGTCCTTTCAAAATCATCCAACACACCTACTGAAGTTGTTCCTTGAATTCTAGTGGAGCTCCACCACTATGACTTTGCTACACTCAAAACCAACACCATCCTCCACTGCACCCATCAACACACCTTAGAAATGAACCCCTACACCCCATACAATGAATAAATATGGATATGTTTTTACTCAGAACCATTCCAAAATTTTAAACAAAATTTTCACTCTAATACATCAACTAAAGGTGGCTTACAAGTCACCACTTTCATCATTTTCTCCAAGACGATTCAAGTTGTCCATGAATGAGTCATTCATGGAAATACTTAGCTTCCCTATTGGCATGCCATTACATTACATGGTTGATATACCTTAACCCAAGGACACACCATAGTCACCAAAATACATCTACCAACAACCATATCTAACCTCCAATGAGGTTATATAACCCATCCTCCCGTTCCAAAAACAGTTTTCATGTCTTCCCATGCCCTTCAATGAAATTAATATAGGAATCTAAAATTTCATTTTGGATGACCTCGAGCCCAAGGCGTATACTTGTCTTTCTAAAATTCCAAATCAAAGGACAACCTAGACTTTTTTTAGGAACCCCACATGGACCTCACATGTTTTTTCATTGGAATCCAAATTAAACTACATCAACTCCATGCTCTACTACACACCTCCAGGGATAACATATCACTCCCCACATTTGAAGCAACACTGCCATCACCATGCAAACGAAATCCAAACAACCATGACTCATGAATAGATCATAATATAAATGGATATATGGATTTTCCCAGATCTATAAAATATACATTACCTAGAACCTGTTCTCGGCTTCTGTGAATGGACCCCACAATATTCGTCGACACTCAATCCATCCCCAAGACCTCACCGGAAAACTATTGATTGTATACATCCCACCACCCAAATCCATATATAACACCCCATGAGTGTAACCCACATGATGCCATATATATAACCAAAAAACATTAAAGTTTATACGCATAAGCCCAGAGATTTCTCAGTATACCAAGGACAATGTCAATATTTTTAGTATGATCACCACTAGATAAAAGTACACATTGACGTTATAAAAAACCACCACTAATTTTCCATAACTGATGTAACCTCCCACTCTAGGAAACCATGGATAAGAAAGTGTTTCAGGATGCCCTTCCCCATCACATCATAATATAACTTAACAACCACCACTCTGGTGTGATTTCCAACCATGACCAACCTCTTCTCCAGGACTCTTCATCAAGTAGGCATGAACTAATATTTCCTTTGTAACTACTACCACAAAACCACTCAAGTCCATATGGAGCAATCCAAATATTTAATAACCAAGACTCAACATTTCAACACACTAATCAAAAATCAATGGTCTCTCACATAACCATTCTTCCTACATTTGTTTCGTAGAGAACAACATATGATTATCCAAAACAACGTGTTCTACCATCCCTAAAGGACTCCTGCATAACCAGCACGTGCCTACATCTGGACCTCATTAAAGCCCTCAAGGTCTAACAAATTCCTACAACCACACACTTAGAAATTATTTAGATCACCGAAGACAAGCTTCACTAGAGACTTTCCAAATTTCATCTTACTCAGTTGACCATGCCCCTAGTCCATTGTTCCAATTATCCTCAATGATATCTACAAATTTCAGCCAAAAACTAGACCATTTATACAAAAATACCTAACCACGTGACCACCCTCACCTCGGGTGTCAACGTCATAATGAATAATTTGACCATTATATAGTCACCCCTGTCTTTTCCACCTAAAATTAACATTGAGGCCTCTTTTACTCATCGTTCATGTAGCCGGGATAGAAATAAAAATGATAAAACCCTTTGAGACTAAGATTACACCAACCAAAATCACTCATGTTCCATCCTAAAAGATCCACTACACAACCATACTATCTACCAAAACATGGTGGTACTCATTATGAATTGATTCCACCACAGATGAATCTCTCATGCCTCTATTTCCAAGGAACCTGAAACCTTAGGATAACCCCCATGAGGTCACCCTAGATTTTTCCAAAGAATATCAATTAATTGTCACTACTCGTTTTTCATCCCCCAAAACCACTGACCATCCCAGTTAGACCTCTAGACCAATTTGAACTTATCCAAAACCAAAACACCCATTGATGTCTCACTCACCCAAATATCACTAACAATAAAATTGATCACTCTCATAGTTCACCCTCAAATATCAAACAATAACTATTTTCCAACTAGGATTATGGGTAATAAGTAACTAGGCCCTCTCCATTGGCTACATACATAAAACGTCCACATTCCACCACCCATGGGTGGTAAAATATACACCATTATAGAACACTACATCCAAAGAACCTAAAAAAACCCTCACTCTAGGTTTCAATCCAAGCATACTCACACACACACTGCATCACCACAATCTAAAACCATCACTCTACATTCCAATACACAACTCGCAATGTCTGAAACCACATGGGCTACCACACCAATAACAAAAAACCCATCACTAAAGATTCCACATCAAAGACACTCATTCTTAAGTCCAACATACAACCTATAGAAATACAACTACAATGGTTACCACTTCCACATAGCAGGAAACCCCTCAAAACCTCAAGGCCACCACCCTACCTAATGACTAACAAGGAAAAATCTTATATCCACACATATAGACTTATAAATCCCTCATGAAATATGATCTTGGTTTCATACTAGGGAACTCTCACTACCAAAACCTCCCATACAAAGGGCCAGATAAACAACACATGGAATAATCGATGTTCACCTTCATCCAATGCTATATCAATACTCATTATTTTATAATAAATTTCATCATTTTAAAAACCCAAAGTTTAAAAATTTGAACATTTTATTCACCAACATTTCAAAAATCCATAATTATTTAGATTCATATTTCAAAAAACATTTACAACAAACAGTTTAAGGAATATCTAATCGGTGTAGACCAAAACAGAAATTACACTATCCCAATAGACATAATTATATCTCTAATATTATTCTCAAACATTCCTACCAAACATCATAGTCAATATGGGGTAATCTTACCAACATCAATATAATACTACTATTAGAGACATTCTTTATAATCCATTTCCACTTTCAGTACAAAATCATTTCCTCTTTAGCAATCATTCCCATTTGGAGACATGTTAGAACATATATTTTAACCCATAAACCAACTTCATTAAGTACAAATTTTTAACCATTTACCATCACAGAATAAATATTTCTCTTCTAGAAACCATTTTATTCAAATTTTTCATGAATTTAAAATCAAACTTACCCTTCATGTCCCACACACCCATCTTGTGAGTTCCTAAAATGATGTATTCCACATACATACCTAGGTTCCTATAATGATTCATGAATTCACAATATAATTCCATTCCAAATTTGATAAAAATATCATAAAATACTCAAATAAAAAACACGTGCATCACCGAATGGTGAATATTCATCCAACTGTAACAATACACATCATCAACAGTAAATCCCACCTTGGGAACTTGGGGTTTCTCTCATATGTGGGATTTCTACTCCCATGAACGCGATCATTTACAAGTCCCAACACTTTCTAACCCCCTATCAAACATCAAAAATTGTAATAACATATAAATAAATTCTCTGATTCCACTTTTTAATGTCACTGATCAAGAATACACTAAATTGATTCCCCGAGAAAAGTCACTACATAGCCTTAGGCATGCCACCTTGTACACTAGAGGTTGCTGACTAGTGGTGGGGGTATAAGGGATCATGTAGGATATTATACCATATTTACCAAATTAAGACACACTAGATAAATTGTGAAGTAAAATAAATAATAAAAAATAACCAAAAACATGTATTACTAACCGTTTCGCAAATAGGATACAGACTAGAATGAAAAAATAATATGGAATTTCATGCTAATAGTGTCAAAAGTGAAAGAAAACCAAAATAAATTAAAATAGTAGAATCCCCATAATGGATCCTCACTATAAGTCTAGATCCTCATCCATGATCATCCTGAGCCCAACTTAACTCCCAATTAGTGGAAATTTTCAATTCTGTTGAATGGAATGATGACTTCTTCTCTAGTACCCAATGGAGGCCCTCGTAGGGTATGAGTACAACTCATTATGCTGAAAAAAGTAGTATCTAAAAAATATATAGAATAAACAGATAAAAAATAGATGATCTAATAAATTTATAAACAAAGAAAAACTCAGATTTCATTAGTTAACACTATCCCCTTTAACCATTTACTTCATTATTTCCATTTTCATCACAAATACCATCTTAATCACGAAATTAGTTTTCATCCCATGTTACAATAGGTTAGGAAATAATATCATTGAC
Organism: Viscum album; assembly: GCA_963277665.1. Classification (NCBI taxonomy): domain Eukaryota; kingdom Viridiplantae; phylum Streptophyta; class Magnoliopsida; order Santalales; family Viscaceae; genus Viscum; species Viscum album. The sequence continues at coordinate 1,044,545,291 of OY728125.1, forward strand.
ATAATGGACTAATATGTTAAAATACTATGATAATTTGAATAAGTCAAGTTCCTTATCTACCTAGTGATAAAAATTTCAAAACAAAAACAATACACCTATGATAGAGCCTCATCACAGGAAGTCTCATACATTACAATAGTTAGGGGAATATAGCCTCAGTCTGACTCCCTAACCCATGCTGTAATATCCACGACCTAGAATCCACTAAATGGAGCCCTGGTCCAAGTTTCTACATTACCTCAAGAACACCTCCCCATATGCCATAGGTTGTAGGCTAGGAGGGAGGGTCTAATAAGTCACGTGGGAAGAATATACCCTCTTTATCAATGTAGGTCACAACAAATAACTAAATGAAATAATAAAAAGTAACATGTAATTATTAAAAACCACTCCTAACCAAGCATCTACCATGATTGGATACAAACCAAAACCAATGAAAAAATATGTCTTGTCATGATAAAATTGATAGAGTGAAGAAAACCCAAATCAAATAAAACCAGATAAATCCTAAAAATGATCTTAACTCATAGTTTATAACCTCATACATGCATGTCCCATGTCCAAATAAACCACCTATCATAGGGCCTTTACCCTTATCATAACCTACAAAAATAAAATATTCTCATGTACCCAACAATGACCCGAGAACGGTGTGAGTAAAACTCAGTTGGCCACCACCATCGGTGTCTACATAACATTCAATCTAAAAAGATACTGCATGAACACACTAAATAAATGAAAATTAAATAAAAGACAGCTTGGGTTCCACTATGTAACCATATTTACCTTAAAATTTTCATACATTAGTCACATTTTTTCAGTTACATAATCTTAGTTACTTTATCTGTTATCATCATGTATTCTATGAGTTATCCATTTATATTATTTACGCAAGGGTTTAGGGTAGGAATCATTAAGAATAATGTAATAAGTCATGTACAAATCTCACTAGGGATAAAAACATCACAACATTCCTTGAAACCTCATTCCATGTAATATCATTGAATAAAACCATTAGGGTTATAGGGAATCAGACCAACTCCTTAACCCATGCATTTCTAGGTGGGGTTAGAGCATCAGTCCAACCCGACCCATGGGAGGGGACTTAGTCAACTATCCCACCACCATGTTATGCACACATGCTTATATATATCCAATCCATCACACAAACAATATCAAAACCACAATCTCAGCGATAAAAAAAATTACCACAATACATCCAAACTCAACATGGTATTATATATTATAAAATAACCCATTAACACCTATTACATTTACATTGAAAATCCCATTTAGCCCAAAATACTGTTATTAATCCCCAACCCTTTAAGAATATTCAATAATTATCTTATTATAATCCATTAACCATATTTCTAAAATCAAATGACAATACCAAATTAACATGTTCCTCATCCCACAAACATTATCCCTACTAGGGATTTCAACTATATTATTATGCCCTTTAACATAGTTTAAATTAACCCAATTAAATCATTTCAATGTCATTGAAAAAAATCAATTAAGCAATTATCAAATCGAGGAACAACTATCAATATTCCATTTTCATGTTGATTAAACATCCCCTTTATAGAATAATCATCAAATAGTTCCATGTATCACCAAAACACTTACACCATTTAATTCTAAAATGATAACATTGTATTCGATAGAATATGAAACATGCAACACCAAGATTAAACAACCCACAACACATATTTCTTAACTCTTAATCTCATTTATATCTTGCGAAACAGAAAAGCACGAGTATAAATGTACTTTAATATAGAATACTATTATAAAGAATTCATTAAATGGTAGCGTATGAATAATAAAAACAAAATTTTGAAAATTATTGTTATCTATAAATTCGAAATAAAATTATAATCATTTAAAAGGAAATAATGTTTTCTAAAAAAACTATATTTTTTATAAAAGAGAGTTTAGTTACACTTTGTGAAAATAATGTAAAAATATATTGCAAAAAATTTAGAAAATTTATTTGAAAAATATAAATTCATTTTGGAAATAATAATAAAAAATTATTTTATTGTGATTTTTTACGAATATTCTGAAATATTTTATTTGTCGATGAATATTGAAAAAGAAAAGTTTTCATTGAAAACTACCTTTTCATTAGAATAGTTTTCAAGGTTAAATAAAATTTTAAATATGTTAAGTAAAATTAGTCCAATAATATTTAAATTTTAATATTTTATGTCATTATAATCAATTTCATATTGAATTTTGATATTAAAATCTACTATACATAAGAAACATTTTTTATTTCAAATAACGCATTTTCGTCCTGTATGAAGGTATAATTTTAAATTGGATTCTCCATATTATATGAATTTAATATCTAAAAATAGATTACATATTATAAATATTAATAATTTTTAATTTATAATAATTTAATGTAAATTTTAGATCATTATGAATAGTTAAATTAGTAAAAATTAATTACAACAGTTATGGAAAGAATTTACTTACCAAGGGTTAAACTAAGATGATGGGGTTTACAAATGACATACCAACCCGACTAAAAACCACAAAATCGACGTATTTTGACCTTATATCTTATAATTGTCTATAATTACCCATTTGTAGTCTTGTGGAATGATTAAAATGTGAGTGTAATTGATTCCTTTCATAATTTCATGTGTATCCACTCCCCTACTTTTAAAAGGCCACCCACTCTCCAACCATTCACACTTACAAAGCCTTTTGTTTATGAAATTACCTAATAAAATCCCTTACTTAATCCACTAAAAAGTCAAAAATATTTGGGTTTGATTATAAATAAATCCTTGGAAATGTTTTGGTTCAAACAAAAAGATGTTTCGAAAAAATTTGTAACATTCTCAAATGATCATTTTCATTTTATTTCTTCTTACACCTCCATAAAATATTATTTAATATTCATAATATAATAAAACATGTATAGAAAATATATTTATATGTTATTATATCAATTGGATAACCTATATCCATATCCTCCTCAATAAAATGGGAAATGATTCTGTCAATCATGTGAATGTCAACATATCGGCTCATGAACTGATATAATTTGTTTCCATCACTAACATTCAATGATGGATATAATGATGTGTTTAAAAAATTTATATGATATTTATGAAATTATAATAATTATAGTATTATAATATCACATATATCTTCTTATAATTTTTGTTGTTTAAAATATGATAACGTTGCTCGTGTGTACGGTCGACTATTAGTTCTTGAAGCTATGTGATTCATTTTTAACTTATTCTTTATATGGAAAGTAATTGTAACAAATTTAATTAATATATTTGAAATATATGAGATCAAATTTAGTTTTTAGGTATAATATATCTCCCAATTTCTTTCCTTTTTCACCAGTTAAGGGAATGATAATGTCACTCGTGCGTACGTACGACCTGACATCTCCTTAAAGTAATGCGATCTACTCTCAATGTCCAAAAGTTAATAATGATTATAAAAATTTCTATATTAAAAAAAATTATATTTATAATATTAATACAATTTTAGATATGATGTATCTATATTATATACCCAATAACCATAATAATCATGAAAAAACACACATGAGAGAACACAGAAATTAACTCATAAAACAACGAAAATAATGAAATAATATTAACAAACTGAGTAGTAAAATGATATAAATAGATAATTTTTGATATTAAAAATATGAATATGGTTATGATATAATTTAATAACATTCTTAAAACCGTGATACATATGGTTAAAGAAAATTAATCCAAAAGACCTGAATGGCCTGAAGGCCTTCATTTTTATTTATTTTTGATAACCCCCTTTTAAGGGATGAGGGGGAACCCTTATAAGACCCGTAGACATAGGAATTACATTTCGGAAGGATTTAAGAGACATTACATAAACCGAAGGTCTTAGGGAATTCAACTAGACAATAAGTACAAGGAAGTTCTCCTCCCCTGCAACTGCATCATGATGGTTGCTCTACAACTTCGCATGGTCGTCTAGCTAAGCTTCTCGTTCCATCACAAGCTAGTCTCGATAATATAGTTAAACCCTCTCATTCTTCCAAATCAATTGGTTCTTCTCTAGTGAGTTCACCTAAATTGAATCCTCCTCTAGGGTTGCTCCTTTTTTAGATTTTGTCTAGGGAAAAAGCACTGATCATGTGTCCTGAAGGCCTTGAGGTTTCCAGAAGGCCTTGAGGTGGTCCAAATGCCTTAATGGTGACCCTAAAGCCTTACTAAACTAAAGGCATGGGTGGACTAAAGGCCTTTAGGACTCCAAGCCCAAACTGGTGGCCTAAGGTTAATATTTTCTTCTACTACAGTACCAAATAGTGTCTTATATAGTACCCTAGAAATATGCCTCTCCTAGGATTCGAACCTTGGTCTTGTGGACGCACATAGAAAGACTTCACCAACTCTACTGAGGCTCTTGTGCTTCAACCAAAAGGGATCTTAAGGTAATAGACTTAATCCCAATTTACCTTTATTGAGGAATATTGTAGTGTTTTGCATCTATTTTATTTTATATGGTGTATATAATACCCCTTATACATGTAATATAATCATTAATTAATAAATAATGGTGCTTTAAATTTAAATTTAAATTATCATATCCAAATGAATTTTGACTTAAAAGTTACCAATTTGTATTGAATTTCATAACTCAATTTCTTTTCATTAGGTTATATTACATCTTCATTATCTTTAATATTATAATATTTTTTTGTGTAATTAATTATTATTATATTATGTTTTTTTATCACTTGTATGTTGTGAATTTAAATTTGATTCACATAATTTATTCACTGGATATATTTTTGAGGGTTTATTTCAAAATCATATTTTATCCAATATTGTTTAGGCTCGAATTTCTACTGATGCAAATCATTTGATTATTAGATAATAAAAACCATTAATTATTTTCTCCTCTATTTAATCACGATTTTTTCAAGTAATAGTACCATTCTTCAACTCTTTTCTACCTAAAATTATTGGGAAAAATGTTTTTTATTAAATCCTAAAACATTTCTCTCTTCGATCAAAAATATTTTTTCCTTTAAAACCATTCTATCTAAAAATGTATGTAACATTCTAGAAATGATTTTTAAATAAAATTTATCCCATATTTTAATTTTTAATAAATGGCTTGAAATTAATATTCATATCATTTTCTTACCAAGGACCATTTTTATCTTACAAAAAACGTGAAAAGAATCATTTTTAACTTATATGGTTTATATTAAATTTCCTACATTGATGACCAATAAATGTTTTAATGATAGTTTTACAAGTTTCCAATATTATTTTCATAGAAAATTATTTTAGAAATTTTAAGGGAACATTTTTTTAAAAGATGATTTTCAAAATGATAGGATATTTTCCTAAAAAAATTAGTGGCCTTTTTATTGTACATTTGTCCTCAATCGCAACAACCCTTTATTTTATTAATCCACTTGAGATATGTTGTATTAATACAATCCTTATTCATAATATGGATTATTTATGATCATTTTTACAAAGGAAATTATTGAAATTCACTTTTATATTTTATTTTTGTATTCATTAACTTTCCCTTAAATAATTCACTTTCTTGTGATCATTGGACCATAAATTTATCCTAAATATCAATAATATATCTCATGGATATACTTATTACTTAAGTCATATGTAATTTAAACATACAATATTTTTCATTTAAAATTATTTTATCTACTTTGGAAATTATTATTAATCCATATTCATTACTCAATATGGAACTTTGTTGATAAGTAATATTATTCATGAATTAAATTGATTATTCTATATATAGCTAATGTTTCTGATATGAAAATAATACTGAGGCTTTGTTATATATATCCCCTCTATGCATTGATAGCCTCATGAGACAAATCAGTTGTCTATTCTTAGTTAAATGGGTTTTTGGTGTATAACTACCCATAATTATTAAACTATATTGAGAAAGAACATGATAGTAGTGGTATTATGGGTCTCGAGATCATGGCATATAATAATTAAGAACTTCCTTTTTTCTAGAATTTAGTAATTATTATCATTGATATTTTCTCAAGGATATTATCTATGGATTTAATTTATTCTCATTTTATTAGTTAAATGTAATATTTTTTCAATTATATGTTTTTCCATATTAATTATGACTACTCAAGTTATATTACATATGTTATACATTAAATGATATTATATTTTAGTTATTTAAATTAAAATATTAGTAATTTTTTTAAACTTCATGTTTGTTTAGTTATTTAACATTGCCGGATTATTATTAATTTTTTATTTCATATTTTGTTGTACCTAACCCATACTGGGAATTTGAACTCACTCTTATTTTTTTGCATTTCCTAATAATCTAGGAAGATTATTTTTAGTGATATTCAAGTATATTATTTAGGTAATAAATATATTCATGAATACTATTGGGTTATAATTTCAATATTCATATGTAATATATGAATCATGTATTTACCTAATTGACTAAGACAACTAAAATTTTCTTTCATCCGGGAATTATTTCATTGTATATTATTCCATTTTAATAAATTTAGAAACAAAATCCGGTATACTAGAGTTGGGGTAATTACAAAACTCTCTCATTATGAACATAAATAATGAAAATGTAATAATACTAAATGAATTATGGTAGGAAGGATTATTAGGCTTCTATTTCAACCAATTAAAAAAATTATTCATGGATTCTATGAGCTTACAGTAGGGTCAAATGTAAGGTAGGACAAAAGTTAATGGAATAAAAAATAAATTTCCCTCAGTTATATCAATGGGGGTTGAAAAATCCTCATGCTTTAGGGTGATTAATGTGCTTTTTATAGTATTATGAATGTACTATATTCTCTTAAGAATTAACGTATGTTGAAGAATATTACAAATTGGATTATAATACATTTAAAAAATTTAATTTAAAATATTATAAAATCCTTTAACACATTAATTCAAATAAATTAATCAATCAATAATAATTTCAAAAATTAAAATCACAGAAAACATTTAATTTAGAAATTATCTCATATTTCAACCTAAGAATTAATGAGAAATTGTTTCTAAATGAATTACACTTTAAAATATAGATCCAATTTTCATAGTTCTTATAAATATCCTAGGTCAAAATAATATTTCTAATGAAAAATATATTCTATATAATTGATTTCAAGAAAAAAATCCTATGTTTTAAATAATTACTCCCATGTGAAATATCAAATTATGTCCACACTATTGGAAATCATTGTGAGATAGAAGAAACAATAAGATAAATGAATTCCAAATAGAATATGATAAAACCAAAAATATATAAACCAAAGACTCCCATGATAAATATTAGTTTACTTATAAATTTTGGAAACGGTAGAATGACTTGAATAATGTTTGCATTTGGTAATTATGAATGGATATTTAAAGTAAAAATATGTTCTTAAAAATTTGTTATAAATGAAAACAAAGAAACATCTATAAATAAGTGTTGGATCAAATAATAATCTATTTATTATGTTAACATATTACATAAAAGATAGATACCGAGTATAAAAACAGTAGTAATACATGGAAAGCACAAAAAATATTATTCCAAACTTAAAAATACATCCAGTAATCAAAATATAACGGGGAGAGGGGAAATCCTAAGACATTGGTCCCATATCCCATTTATCTTGAATAATATCCACCTCATGATTAGAAGGATAAATGTTCTAGGGGAATAAAACTCTATAATAGTGCCCAAAACCATAGTGTTGTAATCCACAATATTTACTATCTTCTAATTTGAGTGAATTGTACAGTGGAATTAGTAGTGGGCTTGGAGGTTAGTAGTTTCTTTGGGGAGGGTAATGTTAGTGATAAATAATGAGTAAAAAATATCCATTTAATCTATAGAGAGATTATATTTTGAGAATTCAGATAAATTAATGGAATATCTTCCATGGTCATAGTAGCTCAGTCTTGGTCCCTTAATTTGGCCTCCATCACATATTCCAGTCATACCTCCAAATAAGTGAAGATGTATGGAATATTAAGAATCACATAGATGAAAAATTGATATTGAGGATCTAAATAAGTGTAATGGTCTAACATAGAATACATTCCACAACTGCATGTTATATGGGATAATCTTTTGGTATCTCAACATATGGGGGTAATAGTGAGGTAGGTAATAAGAGCTTCATTGACTAAAATATATCAATATTATTATCTATGCAAAAATATAGGGAAACCTAAAAATACATATTACATGAAATATTTAGAATATTGAGTGGAGTTTCATGATCTAATGTTATATTTATCATCTTTCCCAGATATATAAGGGAATATTTAGACTTAGAGGTAGATTGAGATTAGATCTCTATAAAAATATCAACATCTAAAATATAGGCATACTCCTAAAAAAGGTTGTATCTTTTTCATTCATTCATCAAGAGTACCATAATGAAGATAAAATATAAATATATTAATTGTACTCAACCTATGTGTGAGAGGGGGAAGAAAATTTCAATTAACCTTAGGTTCATTGATAAGAATGTGATGAAAATTCCCCACATCAATATCCCCATTGATCTCTTTTCCTGTCCCACAAAGTAGAGGTGAAATGGCTAGACCATGTTGGTGGTTGAATCTCATCCAAAACAGATGAAATATTAATAATCTCTATCTATATTATAGATATTTAGGAATATATCCTAGAAAACGAAGCATGTGAAGGGTCTTGGAAAAAAAATCATTAATATTTGGACCTCAACTAGGTTATCTTTGTCATGTTTGGGTCGTGATTGTTTTTAGGGTCACTAGAAATAGTGACATATATCTGGTGAGACTCATTTTATTTGGACCTAGAATGATATCCATTTATTATGGGGAATGAATAAATTTAGTGTTATATACACCAAGTCCCACCCCAAATTCCTCAAGATACATACTCCAAAATTGTACACACTATCATAACATAACTTTTTCTAATTTTATCTATAATGTAAAAAACCCATTATTAGTTCTTTATCCACTTACTCATTACACTATATGATATATTCTTAATACCTGGCATATAATTTAGGCATAACCTCATCCTCTGTATTAATATTATAGATAACACAGATGTCAAATGTTTTATTTTCTCAGATAATATTGTTTTATAATTGATCCAACCTCTCATAGTGATTTGTCACAGTGAACTATAAGAATTTATGGATGTGTTTCTAATGATTATTCTATATTAATATATATTGTTTATACAATAATATCACATCTTATTAGACGAATGTTCAAAAGACGACCTTACGATCCAGGCCTGAATAATATACTTATTGTATCTATGGAAACATCGATAGGAAGAAATGGTTCATAAGTGAACTATATTATCTTCCACTACGTACTTTATAACTAGAACCCTTCTTATAAATGTCATACATAAAACATTTCTTCATAATTTTGGGAATGTAAAAACAAGAATGGATGAGATATGATGATCTGTAAGGGTAACTAAGAGATATATAAATGATTAGTTAAACATACAAACAATATAAGGTTCTTGATAACATGAGTATAAAATTTTAAAGCCACACCCTTTATTTCAAAGATCATAATATTGATTTATTTCATAAATATTGGATGTTCATAAGAAATGAATTTTAAAGGAGTCAAAGAAAATCATCCATGAGAGCATAAAATTTTCATAAGTCATAAGCTTGTGGCATAAACATAAGCATAAAAAATCATTTCCTTATAAGAGATATCCCACTAAAGATAAAATCATAGTGGATTAGGCTCACTCTTTGACCCATCATATCCTTATCCATTGTTCACTACCCAAAATATTATAGTGGAAAAATTACCTTACCCAATTACAGTCCTTATTATCTCATGAGATATCCATATTTAAATAATTAATTTGAGGGATATATAATTCCATTTGAACCCGTCACATAATTAAAACCATAAATATGTGTGATAGAATATCATTAATCATTCATCATAGAATGCCCCTAGGAAAGAAAATAAGTCTTATAAACATTTCATTATATTATCATAGAATAACCTGTGTAAAATAAATGAGTCTCATAAAGGTTTAATCATAACATAATTAAACCATGGGAAAGAAATGGGTTTCATAGAATCCTTCTAAATTCACCATCATAATAATTAATCAAAATAATAAAATTTTATGGTATAATTTAATCATATCACTAATAAAAAATAATAAATATCAAAGGATTTAATATTAGATGAAAATAAAATTAATAAATGTCCTGATTATTTCTTAAGGAAAATAATCTACATATTTATAAATCACTAAATTAAAATATAAAATGTTACCAAGTAGTGATATTTTCTTAATTAAAAAGAAACTTTCATAATATTAAATTAAAATTTAAATCATTGAGCATTCTTGATGACATGAAATTTTGTTCATATCGTGTATGTTAATATATTGATTCCTTTAAAAAAATTAAAAAATAAAAAAGTACCTCAAGTAGAAAATGATAAGAATATTCATTTTAAATAATTTTAAAAAAAGTAAATCATGGGTAAAAATTCCATTAAAAAATTATATAATAATAATAATAAATTCCTAAAAAAAATTAGTGCAAAAATCAATATTTAAGAAAAATGATTTTTGACAGAGGTAAATAAATTGGATTTTCATTAAAAAAATTCTTTTAGTATCTAGAGTACATAATGAGAAAAAAATGAAAGGTAGATGTTTTCTTGAGAAATAAATAGAGGATATGAAAATTCACAAGATTCTCAAGAGATGGATCACGAAATTTTCTTATCAGAAACATAATCATTAACAATCCTTATAAACATTGAGGTCATAATATAAACCCTTAGCTCAAGTTACAATCACATTGAAATCAATCTGACCATATATATAATATATTTAAATTTAGTATAATTATAAACTAAAATCATGTAATTATTTATAATTTCATATTTAATCCCCTTATAACATTTTGACACCAATTTATTAATAATTCCAAATTAAAACCTTCATTTTCTATTGTTAATTGTTTCATTTTTTATAATAATTATAGTTTGGTAGTCTTGGTCCTTGTACATTTATCATTGTTCCATAATATCCATAATGGTAATCATGATTTAATTATCCTATATATTAATTATATACATATTTATTTTCATCCATAAATGAAAGAGATATAAAAATGAATTACACTATTCATGGAGATGGTAAATGATACGTATGCATAAACGATGTTCTCTCTTTTCAATGGAGGAAATGAAATAAAAAGAAAATATTAATTCAGATTTATATAGTATTTATTATATCAAATATGTAATATATATTCATTTTCAATGTCCACAACACCATACATTTAACGTGGAAACTAAAAATGGTTAGCATGACTTTATGGATGTGGTAGTCCACACATATGCATGACTAACATTCTCATTTTCCAATAGATTAGAAGGTAATAAGTTATATATCATATTATAAGTCCAGAAGAATAGTTATGTCATAAAAATCATTTTAAACATTAAAACTATCAAAATAACCATCCATGAAATATGAAGATGGGAAATGAATTGTATCATTATGTGTTGGGGGAAGTCCACATGCACACATGAGCTTTATATTCACATATCATTTAATGGAATATAGGTGAATATGGGTGGTTCCAAAATCATAATAACATGTTACTGTATTTAGGATACTTATTGTATTATTTTATGATGAATAACCTATATTTTTATGATATAAAAGAAGAGATAAATTAAATGTGTTTAGCTAATATGATTACCTTTTATTCATTTTATCTCCATTATATATTTTTCCCAAGGACCCATGAAATAGTATTTTATGAAGAACATCACGTCCAATTAATGTATAAAGATGTTTAAAATATATATTGTAATATTTTTCTCAAGATATAAGGATCAATGTGGTGTAAATAAGAGAAAGGAGGGCAGTTTTATTATATGTGGGTGAGAGGACACACATGGTATTTCTTAAAAAACATAAAATGTAAAGAAGTAATTATCTAGAAAAATGCCTCCCTATAGATAGAGAATATATGAGGGGATAGTATGAAGTATAAATATTAATATAAAATATTATTTAAACAATTTAAATTTTCATACATACCATTTTCCATTGGTTTTCCCCCCATGTGGTAAACTCATTTTAACATTGATTGGGATGATAAATTTTTACGGTTTTGTTCTATTAATTAGAAAAAAATTAAATTTTACTCATTAATAATATTTAGTATATGATTAAAAATATATAATCAATTTTATAAAATTAAATCTCAGAAATTGGCATAAATTACATTGAAAATAAACTCAAATAACATAATGTGATTTTTTTTTAATTTTTTTATAAATTATAAAATGTGTTTTAAAACATTTCAAATAAAATGAATTACATTAACCCTAATTGAATTATTCATAATATAAATAACCTAATTTTACATTTAAACCCATTAAATAAGAAAATTTATCTTTTTATATTCTTCAAAATAAAATATATTTTTTTAAGAAAACTCAATACTTTTCACTATTCATAAAAAAATTAGTCGTAGAAAATTCTAAAAAATCCTCTCTAATATAATTTTTAATTGTTAATTATTATTAAAAAGATAATTTTTTAAAATAAATTTTCTAAAAGTGCTAAAACTTAACTATATTATTTTCTCACAAAAAGGATTTTTAACAGAAAATGTATTTTTAAAACAAATACTACCTTTATTAAAAATTGTTTACTTATATACTTTATTCATATAAAACCATTATAAATATTTTTAAAATGTGATTATTACCGTTCATATTTCCAATTTAATGGATCGGTGATAATGGTATATTTTATGACTCTTTATTTGATTTTGGGGATTCATGTATTGAAAGTTGTCAAAGAAATGAAATTAATTTTAAAAATATGTCATAAAATCGTAAGGTGGTATATTTTACACCCATTAAAGTGAATTTTATCCAACAAATTATGTAACTCTAACATAAGGAATGATGATATCTCTATTTCATCACATCCATAGGTTCCCATGTGGTTTCCTAGAATTTATGAGTCTTCAAAATATCTTTAACTAGGTGAGTATTCTTGTTCCATAGCACTTTATCTAGAGGATACAAGATTTCAATTGGTTGTTCTTCATAGGAAATATCATGATCATATGGTAAAATCTCTGATTTCTTCACATGTTAATGACAATGTATGTAATTCCTTAGTACAGATACATGAAACAAATCATGAACTAGAGAGAGGATCGGTAGAATCACTCATTATAAGATATTGTCCCTATTTGATCAATAATCTCAAATGGGCCAATATACCAAGGTCTTAGATTTACATTATTTATAAATCTCATAATGTTATTCCATATAAAAATTTAGAGGAATTCCTTATCACCAACATCAAATTCCTTATTTCACCAATTGATTATTACCATGACTTTTATATTGACTCAGAGCACCATTGATGTGTTTCTGAATAGATATGACATTCTCTTATATACCCTCTTCTAGCTCATGTACCAATTGCATTATTTCTCCAACTTCATTACAATATGTTGGATTTATACACTTATTTCCCTTTTGGGATTCTTAAGGATCCATCTAAATAGTCAAGTGAACATTATGTTTTTCTAAAAACATGAACAATGTAAGGTTTGGATCCCAAAAACCACTGAAATACATATAACAAGATCTCAATATATTCACTAGTGTTTTAATTGTTTTCCCAAACACTACATATGTCTAAAAATAATAAGTATTAAAAAAAATGAACTTTATATCAACATTCTGTTGAATTTGTCTCCCGAAATTCAAGGTAAAGCTCATACCGTGATCATCAATAATAGATTGTGGCACTATGTGAAACCAAACAACATCATTAATATATAGTCTAATAATATGAAAAAGGAAAAAATATTATCAAATAGAAATTATGTAGATTCGTTTTATGGTGATTTACTACAACCCAAATAAACATTATGGCCCTTTGAGGTTTTTGGAGTCTGAAGACAAAATCATTGGTGATGTTTTCATATTACCATTATATTATGTTTCATGGTTATAATATCCCCTTATTAATATGTATCTCATCCTTGACTATCTAACATACTAAGCATCATGATACATAATCCTCAATATATCCCTTCATAATATCTCACTAGAAATACACTATTAGATCTATATATATCTTTTTTACTTCTAAGATTAATAAAGAAGCATGAATTATTGTATTCATCTAATAGATCATTCTTCATGTATTTTATTGAAGGGACACATACAATGTTCTTGAAGATTATCATTCTATAAGAATCACGGTTTAACAATGAATAAATTCTCAAAATCTTTTGATGCTCCACATCTTCTTATGTGCCTCTTTAATCATCACATAAATATATGGCTGAATACTCATTTTTTGCAAGATAATAACTCCCCATTAATTCATGATTTCCATTTCCATCCATTTAAAATAAATAAATATTTTATCTTTTTGTAATCCTTGTGAAAGATAATCTATCATGATCCTTTTGACTCAAAGAATTTTCCACCTTGTCTACTTTCCCTGGGTGGTAATGTGTATAGTAGTCATAATCAGTAATCAACTCTAACCAAATTTTCTAGTGCATATTCAACTATTTATAAATTAATATATAGCTTACACATTTAGTATTAGTATATATATATCACATTTATGTATAAAAATAATTTCTCCATATCTTTAATGAAATAATTACCACCACTAACTCTAAATATTAATTTGGATAATTTATCTCATGAACCTTCAATTTTCATGAGGCACTATTTATCACCATATCATTATACATAGGGATGCATCCTAGTCCCCTCATCAATCCACTACTATAGATTTCAACCCCATATTATCTACAAGGTATTGTAGAAATAGGATCGCTGAATAAGAATCTCATCAGTCGCATGAAATTTTATTCACATTCATTTGTCCAAAGGAACTTGGATCCCATTCAAGTTAACTAGATGAATGAATTATATTGTCATGATGAATTCTCTAAAAATCATTGATAAAGTACATACAACTAAATAAAAAAAAATCCTAGTCATTGTGGTTGTTCTAGGAAAACATTCAAGAACTTACACCTTGGATGCACTCATTGATATACCATATCTTGAGATTATATTTTCCAATAATGAAACTTCATGCAACTAAAATTCATACTTGGAAAATTTTTCATACACTTTCTGCTTCTTTAAGGTCCTCAGTATAATTCTCAAGTGATCTTCATGTTGTTCTTTACTTTTTGTGTATATAATAATATCATCTATAAAGACTACCACGAATTGATAAGGGTAATTTATAGTAATGATCAATTTCAGGAATGTATTTGATCCACATAGTTTATTAAATAATTAATCAATACAGAGAATAAGATACTTATTTTTTATTATGTTCTTATTAAGTTATCGATAATCATTATAACGTTTCATTGATCTATATTTCTACTTAGTGAAAAGAAAAGTAGCACTCCAATGTGATGTAGATGGCCAAATTAATCCTTTAGAAATATCCTCATGGAGTTTCTTCTTCAATTCGTATGACTCAATTAGGTCCATTCTATATAGAGTCATTAGGTTTGGTATTGTATGAAGATTGAATTATATTGAAAACAGAACTTTTCAATTGGGTGGAAGACAAGGAAAATATTCTAGAAAGACATAAAAACCTCATATGGAATTATAATATCTTCTACAATGAGTTTTTTACAACCATCTGAGATAAAAAAATCTTTTGAATAAGAATAAAGACCCATATAATGGATGTGATTTACATCATAAGCACATATTTATCACCACACTGGAAGAATATCCTAGGTTTGTTTAGATAATTAAACATGTCTTCCATTAATTAGAAATTAATGTGGGATTTATGTAGAGAAGTCCAATCCATGCCTAAGATAACATCAAATTCAACTAGAGGGATATTGATTATATTTTTATGAAGAACATTACCAAAAATATTAATTAAAGAACAATCATATACTTGAGATGTGATGACTGTACCATTAGGTGGTTTCACTATTAATTCAAAATCTCATCAATAAATTTGGACATTGATACCATTAGAAAAATATTTAGACATAAAATAGTGGGTAAATCTAGGACCAAATAAGATAATATAAATTCTAGACTGTAGGTTAAGTGTACCTTTCAAAACTTTATTATCCACATTCACAATTGTGATTGCATTATATTTTCATTTAACTCTATACATTTTATGTTTCTAACATGAATCATTGTTATTAAACATAATATTTGATAACTGTTTAGCATAATTCCCACAATCCTTTTTTTGAATAACTAGAGTGTTTATGGACAATTTTGTTGAGATTTACCATTATTTCTTTACTTAAGTGATCCATTCACATAAATTCAGCATCAAATTAACCTATGACCAACCTTCCTATACATAAAACACTTACTTATCCCCTTAATTAAATTTGATCAATATTTCCTTAAACAAATGATGACTAAAGTAAATTCCATCTTATTCTATACAAAGTTTTTATAATTTTATTTGAATTTAATCATTCATTTCTTTTTAAAATAAAGATATTTTTGGGTAACTTTAATATTAATTTACACCTTGATATAAGATCA
The DNA here is from genome assembly GCA_963277665.1 of Viscum album. Taxonomy (NCBI): domain Eukaryota; kingdom Viridiplantae; phylum Streptophyta; class Magnoliopsida; order Santalales; family Viscaceae; genus Viscum; species Viscum album. The sequence goes on from OY728125.1 coordinate 1,044,561,925, forward strand.
AATTATTTATTCATATATAATCATCCCTATTATGGTATATCCCCTTATGATACTTTTATAAGTCACTGAATAATAAATCAAACATATAATCTGGTTGGATGTTAATACCAAAATCATACCTTACATGTTTTTTAAAATTTACCTCATAGGTATTGACTTATTCATAATACTTCTATCATAGCTCATGGAATTCCTTCTCTTTTTTATGAAGAATATGAGGAATACACTTATTGAAAAATATGCTCTAAAACACATCCCAATCTATAGATTAAACTTCTTCCAATTGGCTCATGTTCTTGATAGGATTACTCCATTTATTAGTTTCACCTTCTAGATGATAAACTGTTAAAATATGTTTTTTATGTTTTGAATACTGAAGAATAAAAAATATCTTTTTAGTAGTTCTGGACAATTTCTTAGAAAAAAATAGATCAATATACCCACAAAAGGAATGAGGATTTTTCATCATAAAGGATCGATAGAATGTTGTTCCTTCTACTGCATGTTTTTAAGATAAACATGTTTCATATCTTGATAATGCTTATTAATCATGAAAACAAAATTTTTCATTACAGTCCCTATAAAATTTGGTTTCTATGGATAAAAATCATTTTAGTTTCCATAACATTCATTATTAACACAATTTATTTATGTTCCATTCATTGAATGAAACCAATAATCATAGAGTGATAAATAGTAATTCTTGTGGGAGTCCACAAAATCATGAAAAATCATTTATAGGATGTTTAAATCGTGACACCTTCTTTCCAATATGTTACAACTTAAGGTTTAACTTAGTTCATTCATGATCATCATCTATTTAAAGCATTTATAATGGTTCATAATGATGATGTCAGTTACCCAAGAATATCCCATGGGATTTTCTATCTAGGTGTGATGTAAGTGAACACTCATCATGAACTAAAATATGGCCATGATATAATCATCCAACACTTTTTAGGGTCATTACCCATGTATGAATTGGTGTAAACTCCAAATCCACTTTTTTAATCAAGATAGGGATTTATTTCTAGTAAATCTACCCTTCTTTCTTTACCATAACATCAGTAGTTTTCTAATACATAGGATTATCATAAGGGTTCTCATTGATATTTTCTCATCCTATTTTACAAAGGTAACTAATCATTGATATGATACCAACTATAGTGACCCATCATTTTCATATAAATTTATCTAATCTTATTAGAAGAATATTAAATATATTTATCATTATGATCCATACCAGAATCATATAGGTTAACTATATTAAGAACATTTGTTATATAAAAATCACATTCTTATGTGATATAAAACATCTCACACTAATTTCATCATACATATAATCCTATTTTGATATATCATACATAAAACATTTCTTCATAACCCGGGGAATGGAAAAATAAGAAAGGGTGACTTATGATTCACAATAAAGTTAAAAAGAGAGATATTAATGATTACATAAACATAACATGAGCATAAGGAAATGTAAAAACTGAAATTTACATTTTAAAACATTACCATACATATCAAAAACCATAATCTTATGTCATGTTATAAATATTGGTAATTCATAAGACATTAATCACAATGGAATAAAATAACATGATCCATGATAGTATAAAATTATCATAATAAATAATTTTATGAAATACACATAAGAATAGGAAATAATTTCCTTAGTTGTCAAAGCTGACAACCAAGAATATCATAGTGGATTAAGTTCACTCCTCAAACCATCATATTTTTAGTTTAGTTCCAATAACAAGATAATAATAGTGGATATAATACCTTAATGAACTAGTTTCACTCTCCATTCAAGTTTTTATTATCTCATGATATATCCATTTTTACCCAATTAATTTGAGGGAAACATAATTTTGAGTCCACCCATCACATAATGAAATGAAAAAAAATTTATTCCATAAGTTCATAAATAATTCATCATTGTAAATCCAAGGGAAATGAAATAGGTTTCATAATCTTCTCATCATAGAATCAGAGTATAACACAAGAAAAATAAATAAGTTTCATAAATATTTCATCATAACATAAATAACCAATGTGGTAGATAAAATCATCCTTTACATAATAATCTTCATTAGAAAAACATAAAATAAAATTGGATATAATTATTGATCATATCCTAAAAAAACATAAGTAACAACAACATATATCATATGAAATTAAAATACATTTAATTTTTTTGAATACTTCTTGAATAAAATATCATTTTGATTTTGAAATCACCCAGTTAAAATATAATATTTTCTCAAATACTAAGGAAAAAAAATTATTTGAATGTAAACTTTGAAAATAGTAAAATAAGATTCAAATTATTGGGTGGTCATATTTGTGGGAAATTCTGTTCATGTCATGTATGTTATGAAAAATATTACAGACACATTTTTGGTAAAATTAAAAAGTACCTCATTCAAAAGATGACAACAATATTCTTTTTAAAACATTTCATAAAAATAAAACAAGATTAATAATTACATTAAATTATTATATAATAACATTAAAATAGTATTGAAATAAATTTTTTGAAAACATATACATGGAAGAAAATTGATTTTGGACCGAAGAGATAAATAAAATTGATTTTCTTTAAAAACACTATTTTAGTATACTTAGTACACAGAGTGAGTAAAATGAAAGAGAAAAATGTATTCTCAGAAAAATCCATACTAGAATAAAATTCAAGAAATTATTGATATTTTTATCATGAAATTACATAAACAGAAACTTTATAATAAACAATCTTGAAGATCAATGAGTATATAATAAAAACCATTTCCTCAAGTTCCACTTAATTCAAAAGTGATTTAACATCTGTTATAATATAATTAAATTAATTATTAATCATAGAATTAAATTTAAATAATTATATTCTATATATAATACCATTATATAATTTCGTCACAAATTTATTAATAATTCCTTATTAAAAGTATTGTTTTTACGTGTTGAATGTTTTGTTTTTTCAGGATAATTCTGGATTGATTGTTCTGATCCTTGTAAATTGATCATGTTTAAATAATATATAAAATATTATTAATGATTTAAATATAATATATATTCATTATATACATATTTTTATTCGTCTATAAAATCTAGAGATAGAATAATGAATTACACCATTCAACGAGATGGTAAGGCGTACATGGGCATGAACGATGTTTTCACTATTCAAAAAAGTAAAAGAATTAAAGGTAAATATTAATTCACCTTTTAAAATAATTATTTCATCATATTTATCATATATATTCACTATATTTATCCTTATTATCATCCATTAAATGTTGATTTGAAAAATAAATGGCATAGCTTTGTGGAGGTGGATGTCTACATGTACACATGAGTGACATTATCAATTTCTAAAAAATTTGAAGGTAATTAGGTAGACATGATAATATAATTATATAATAATAACTATGTAATATATTTCATATATAAAGACTTAAAAAATCATAATAACCATATATGGAATATAGTGATGGAAAATAAATTGTCTATCTATGTGGAGGTGATAGTCCACACACACGCACAAGAGAACTTTTAGTTACAATTTGATGGAATATAGGAAAATATTGGTGCTTCAATATTCATAATAACATTTTAGTCTATTTATGATAATGAATTTGTTATTTTATGAAGAATAAAATAGACTTAAGAGGTAGTTAAATGAACATATAGAAATTGGTTAGGTAAGACGATTAGCTATATTTTGGTTGGCCTCCCTTAAAACATTTCATAAGGACCCTTGGAATGGACTTTTAAGAAGACAATGAAATAAAATTCATGAATATGGAAGTTTATAATATTGTTGGGTAGGGGTTATTCAATGTATAAGGATCTAATTTGGGTAATGAATAGAAAATAGTGTTGTACATTTATAAGTGGGGGTGATGATGCGATTGAGAATTATTAAAAGAATAAAATATAATATAGTCATTATCAATAAAAATTATTCAAAATGGATTGATATTAAAAGGTTGGATATTATAATTTCTAAATATGTCCACATAATTGGATTTACACAAGTTTAATATGTAATATTACCCATATCTTTTTGTTAACCCCTTGGTAAAGCCATTGTAACCTTTACCAGGGTGACATGTTTTTACTGTGTTTACAATTCATTATGACCAAAAATAAAAGTGTCCTTTTTAAAAGCATGCACATTATGGTTACAATTATGGAATAACTTTTTTTCAACTCAAACCAATAATTTTTTTAAAATTTCATTTAAATTAACTCCCAAAATGTGTGAGTGAATGTTTTATAAAAAATTGTTCTCAAGTGTACCAATGTTTTATAAAAGATTTCTATAAAATTAATCCTAATGAAATTAATAGGTTTTTCATAATATAAATAAAATATTTTTAAATAAAAAACAATTTTAAAATAAAATATATCTTTTTATATGTTTTAATTGAAAAGACAGTTTTTGGAAAAAATAAAATTATTTCATTTTTAATAGAAAAATTAATCCATTTGAAAATTTTATGAAAATCCCTATAAGATAATTTTTACCTATTAATTTCAAAAATTAAGTTTATTTTTTCAAATAAATTTTATACAAGAGTAGAAATAAATTATATTATTTTATCACAAAAACCATTTTGAAGGGAAATGTGTTTTTAAAACATATAATGACATTATTAAAAAATGAGTACTTATGTATTTGATTTATCAAAAAAAATATATTTTAAAAATGTGTTAATTTATATCCATACAGAAAATTTAATGGATATGTTTTAATTATACATTATAATATGGATAATTTAGACTTAGGGTTGTGTGTATCGTAGGCTATCAGTGAAATTAAATTAATTTTAAAAATATTTCATAACATTTTGGGGTGTTACACATCCACTACCCCCACCCCAAAAATGATTGCAGTCATAGGTGGAGGAAGAATTACTAGGGGTTAGTTATTTCTTCTTCTCAGTCCTAGGGTATCATATAAGCAGCTTTACTCCATATGGTTGTGGTGGATATTTAAACATGGACTTTTGTTAGAATGTATGTTAATGGGAAATAGAGAATGAATTCAAGGAATTATAAAGGATGATAAACGTTTTTAATATTTTTGGACGATTGTATGGAAAAAAGGAATTAGTTTTAGTAATTTGAGAGATAGTTTGGGAATATAATAATTTTTGTGGTTTTTGGGAATGAAGAAATGGGTTGGGAGGATGTCGATATCACACCAAGGGTTGTTAAAATAACTACATGGGTCCAAGAAGATGGTTATGGGTTAATAGAAGAAGGAGAATCACAAGTCATGGGTGATCTCGAGATATGGGAAATGAGTAGTCATGGATAACATTTATAGTTAATGATAAAAAAATTATAATACTAAAATATGATATGGTGTGATGTGTTTATTTCATTCCATGACTATTTAACATAACAAAACTGAAAACTAGATGTCCATGGATTCAGAAGTGGCCATGTTGTCTGTAGAGAATTCATGATGTCTTGGATTGGCCTCTTTCCTAGGTAAAGACATAGAGTATGCTCTTATGTATAATATTATAACCATGAAATATAATGGTTCCATATTAATTTTTTAAAAATTGGATTCCTATCTTGATGTGAAAAATCAATGTTACACCACAATAGATGGAATCCACTTTTAATTTCCCTCTCATCCCCATGAGTCATGGAACAAATCAACCCATATATATTTTTCTTTTTTATTATATATATTCCCACAATTATTACATGATCATTTTCCTCACTATGTGAATCAAATTATCTTAGCACAAGTTATGGTGCATGGTTGGTTTCCACTTAATAAAAATATCTGTCTAAAAAATAATTCTATTATTTACTGTAGGTACCTTCAATATATAAAATAGAAGTAGGGGAGAATACCCATATTATATAAAGTATATAAATTATTAATCTAATATAAATAAATGAAAAAATATAATAAGAAAATATACATGGGATTTATTTCATTCATCACTTCATTTAAGTTTTGTAGGTAGACATTCCTTTTAAAATTTCAATAAAACATCAAGTTTATAATTCATCTCTCTTGGAAATGATCCATGTAAATCTTCATTAATATTCCATTAACCTTGAATGACATGTCATACTCCCTTAAAATTTCAATTTCTCTACATGGAAAATCAATAAAAACAATGAATGGTCAATTCCACCACAACATAAATTTCCCATAAAACAATTAAATGATGAGGTAAATTAAAATAGCTTATATCCAAGTGAAAATGTTACTTGGGAGATTCCATGGTCATTCCATAGATTTTTTTACTAAACCGGAATCCACATGTGTCTCCTTTTTGGACCATTCACATAAGGAAACCCAGTCTTTATGAAGGTATTACTCTAGAGAGAGCCTTGGATGAGAAGGAGATGTCGTTAGCCATTTTGGAAGAGGATCTAAGAGGGTGATGACCTTGTAAGTGATGGTTTGACACGTCAATATGTTAATATCAGTGGGACAAAAATCATTTCACTAACCCAGCCTAGAATTAGGAAACCCAATAAGACAATTGGATCCTAGTGGAAGGAGAAATTCACTCTAGTGAGGACTCCTAGGATTCACTATATATTAGTATTTTCCTTGTAAATTAATTCACTCTCAAATAAATATCACATGAGTTATTTTATCTCATCCAGATCAATCTGTTTTCTATATTTTTTACAAGTCCATATTTATCAAACTTACATCCTAATATGATTTATGCTTCAGATATACTAGTAAATTGGATAGATTCTCGTAGATGAGTCTAAATGGAGTAAAACCAATCTGGGTTTTAAAAGGTGATCTGTATTCCCTAAATGTATTATCTAGATTCCCTCTCTAGTCATTCATGTATGTGATCACTATCATTTCTAGAATTTTTTTGATCTCTTGGTTGGACATATCTAATATCCCACTTATATAAGGTTGATAAAGAAAGTTTTTGTTGAATGTAACTCCATATTACTATATAAATTCACTCATCAATGGGTTATTAAAATGTTTTTCTTGATGTATAATGAGTAACTAATGAATTATGGACTAAGAAAATATATAATTTTTCAAACAATTGATGACCATATTAGTTTTATTGTAAGTCTTAGTTTCATTATACACCCATTTATAAACTTTATACATAAATAGTACACTGTACTTGATTTGAAAATAGTTTTATAGTGGGACCATGAAATAAATTCACCCCACATTTTATAACTCAAATTCTAGAATACGGTGCAGTATAATTTTATTTCTCCTTCCATTGTCGATGTCTGTTGGAATAAATCACAACATTTTTAAAATTATTATAAATCCTAGTAAAGGGGGACCCACAATATAATATTTTTTTAGATTTTGGAATCTGTTTTTTTTTGTCTATGATTTCCTCTAATGGAAAAGAAATGAAAAAAAATTTAATATTGTTTTTCATTTGATGTGTACACAAACCTCTAGATTAGGAAATCTCAATACTTCTTGAGTAATAACAGGTCATCCCAAAATTAATATATCACATTGGAAAAAATATATTTCTATGTTGATATAAAAACCGAGGATAATGTTTCTCGTTGACTAAGTAATTCTATAAGGAAGAAAAGCATGAGAAAGAATTCAATTAGTATGGAAACTTTTTTCCATCCAGGAAGTAAATAATTATTTCCATATCTTCCTACTCATGAATATGTGGTAATTTAATCTTATATAAGTGATATACTATCACATTCTCTAAACACTTTTTTCATTTTTTTCATCACGTCAAAATATTATTGTAGTATGCTCTGTGAAATGACCCATTTATTTTAATTATTATTGTATAAAAATTATCCTAATGTACCATCATTGGTGAATAAAATCACTTATGAGAAGAAGAGATAAGATATGAATTTATCAAAATTAAAGACAATATATATAACATCTTTCCCTTTGTTGGTGTAGTTGATTTGTGAATCATTATGAAGTTAGCTTGAATAGTAATTTCATTGAAAGATAATATAAATATGTTGTCCTAGTGTAAAATCTATGGTGAAATAAATTACATAAAACATTACCTAGAAATCATTTTACCAATTTAGAGAGACTCTAATTTTGGTGACATATAACTTTCATTTTAAAGTAATTATGGCTTCTCTTCATGAATCATCAAAGTCAAATTTTACCATTTGTTTAAAAGGTGGGTATGTAGATGAGGTATCATTGGGAAATAAATAAAAACTAAGTGGTAGAATCATATATTCTAAAGAATTATTCAAATCCCATTGATTATGTTTATATCAATAATCTATTATATTAATCTTACCCATGTGTGATCAAATTTAATTTTCTATTACGATATTTTGTGTCCAATTAAAATTAATTAACAAAGCATGAAATGTCACTTTCATAGTTGAAATCTAACCACTTATGTTCACATCCCCAAATCAGCATGTCTAAATTTCACTATCATACCACTAAAGATATTCTACAATTAAAAAAGTCATACATATATATTTCTAAAAAATAATCCACCATTTCATGAAATATATGCTTCCTATACCTTTGAAATGCCATTTGTGCATTACGCAATACAAATGATATGTAAAGATGTGAAAGGGTTTTATATGAGAATGTGAAATTAGTATTCTACAGATAATTGATGTAACACAACTAATTTTTGTGAAATATATCTTTTCATAAAAATTTACTTTCACCGATAGCTTCTTTTACATAGAACAACAAGTTGTTACCAAACATGACATACTATTGAAATATTATTATTTAATATGAAAGTTATCACATATCCATTTGAATGAAAGGTATGAAAGGAATTATCTAAATTATGAAAATATATGTTTTAAAAATGTATATAAAATGAATTCTTTAGTTAACAACTAATTATAAATGAAAATAATTACCATTTCAAAATAATGTAAATCATTTTTCTAAAAAACAAGTACTATATGTACAAACAAGTTTTATCTCAATATATTTAATAAATTAATTTTTTTCAATGATCTTAATGAAATGTTTATAATATATATTCAATCAAATTTTTGACACTCATTTTAGTTGTTCTCTAAGAATGACAGAAAAATAAATCCAATTTTACCTTGAAAAATGGATTTTTTAGGAAGAAGATTTGTCACCTCTTGTGTAATTATATTAAAATTAATTTTTGATAATTTTAGTGAATTTATATTAATTTTTAAAAACAACAATTAAAAATTATCTAGGAGTTATTTTTTGGGAATTTTATGAAGAGATAAATTTTTTTGTGATTAGTAAAAAATAATGGTTTTTATTAAAAAACCACCTATTCATTCAATGAATTTGCAAGAAAAATTATATTTTAATATGGGTTTAAAAGTAAAATTAGTTACATTATATATATATATTAATCCAATTGAAGTCATTTTAATAAATTCTATATTGAATGTTTATATAAAAACATTTTAATCTTTTGAACATTTTCTCATTGGGAAACGACATACTTGTCACATCTGCAGGTATAATTTGAAAATACATTTTTTCACTTCATTGAATTAAATTTTTAAAAATGGATTAAATTTTTTAAATAAAACTAATTTATATTATATAATAATTTCAAGATAATTTTTTCCCATAATTAATAGTAACAACAGTAAGAATTAATTACCACGGTTAAGGTTAAAACAAGTTTATCAAGGAATTAAACTAAACAGTTATGGGGTAAAACAAACAAGAAAACTATCCAAAACTTGTTTGAGGGAAATATTTGACAATATAACCTCAATTTATTTATAATTAAACAAATTTTTACTTTTTTCATGTGAAAATCATTGGTTCACTTTATTCATTTAAAAAATTATAGGAGTGTCCTCTCACCCTATTATAAAATGACACCAATATTCTACCCTCTTCAAACATAAAAACCAATTTGGTTTATAAAATACCTTCCCAAATTAAATCCTTAAATAAAAACCTAAGTAATAGATATCTTTTTTAAATCATGAATACAATATGGGAAGGTGTTAGGTTAATCCTAAAGATGTTTCCCAAAGAAGAGTAAAGTTTTCATCTATAATTTTTTGTTTTAATTATGCATCGAAGACCTTTAAAAATTTTCAAACGATGATAAAATAATGAAAAAGTATATAATATATACTAATTTGTTATTATTTTAATGGAATCACCTATATCTATCACCACTTCCATCAAATGGGAATTGAAACTGTCAATCGTGGGTACGACAGACTATCACCTTGTTGGCTGATGTTTTTCATTTTCCATCACCACATATGAGAGATTCATATAATGGTTTATTTAATGTTTAAATATATGTATGATATTTATTATTTTATTATACTTATATAATTATATTACTACATCGACCTTATTACCTCCCAAATGTTTAAAAGGCAATAATGTTTATATTGTGGACATTGGACTACCACCTCGTGAACTAATGTGATATGTTTTCATTTTATATTTTAATTATAAAGTAATAAGGATATTTTAAATGAATATATATTATATTTTTAAAATAATTATTATTTTCTAATTATTATATTTCATATTACTTCTTAAATTCCATTTCTTGGTGGATATGACAACGTTGTTCGTGATTATGGTGAACTACTTCCCTAAGAAGCAATGTGATTCATTTTTCACTATTGTTGTACATGGAAGATGATAATTGGAAATTTAATGAACATATGTAAAATCTATGATATAAAAATGATTCTATAAAGTTAGTATGTTATTTAACATTATTTCATTTCATCCTTTGAGAAAATTGAAATAACATTCATGCGTACATATGACCTAACATCTCCATGATAGATGTATTTTAGTTTCTATGTCTAAATTTTATGGATTAATCGATATACATATTTAATTAATATATATTATATTTATGTAATGGATAAAATATATATATGATTTTACCATGATCAATTTAAGAGGACCTAAAATAAAAAATACCAACATACAAGAAAAACATAGCAATTATTGCCTGAATCAGTATTTTAACATGGAATTATTAATAAAATCGTAATAAAACATCATAAGTAAATAATATATAGTATGATATATATATATAATTAATGGAATTTAATAGATGTATAATAAACTTATTTTTTTATACATGAGGTCTAAACTTGTAAAAATTTAATCAATACGTAAGGTAATTGATTTCTATCTAAATTTTATTTTCTGTTATACACATGAAATATTGACCTTATGTTTCTTTTATATAGTATCTGTAATTCCAATGAATGTATTTTGTGATAATTATATTGAAAATTATGTGGATTTACACATCCATTTTTTATCTCTCTTTCATGGTATTAGTAATTCAAAAGTTACCAAAGCGGTATGACATTTTTATCTCATTTTTTCTTATTTGGGTCATATGTTACAATATTCACCTATATTATTTAATAAGGTTTATATAAAAACCCATTGAAATTTAATATCAGTAATTTAATTAGGATCATTATATTTTAAATTTCATTAATTTTTACTCCTTCATGGGGTTTACAATTCATATTAATCAAATTAGTAAGGGTTTTATAATACAATTTAATCATTTATTGGGAGTGTTTATGTTTTTTCATCCAATGACGAAATATTATTAAATATTTCTCAGAAATATTTTGAATTTTCATATACTATAGTTAATTATTTTTAATTAATTTTTTACATCAATTTTCCTCTCTATATGTACTCAAGATTGAGAAATAATGTTTTCAGGAAACCAACATTATTTCTTTCTTTGGTCAAATACACTTTTTAACATCCGTGTTTCAAAAAAAATATTATTATTTTTTAATGTTCTTCATGGATTTTTTAAATTCGTTTTTACCCTTATTTTGACTTTTGAAAAGTGTTTTTAAAAAGAATATTCATGTATTTTTTAAAATAAATCATGCATTTTTTTATAGAAAACGTCAAAATAACCTTTAATTTAATGTGTATGGAATTTACCACCATCATGGCCAAACTGTGTTTTAAAAAATCATTTATAAGATTCAAAGGATGTTTTTAATTTTAATTATTTTGAAAATGTTTTATGTTTTAAATAATTGGTTTTCAAAATGGATAAGATATTTTTCTAATGAAATTCTTTAATTTTTTAAAATAATCCTTTATAAGTATTCATGTTTATTTTATAATAAAATGATTTCTTCAATGTTTTTTGAATCTATAGTTTAAAAAAGGAGATTTCCATTGAAATGTTATTATCATCGAGGAATGATCTATGCGATTTTTCTTTAAAAATAATTTTCCATCTTAGAAGACTTCCATAGATATTAATTATCATTTAATAGGTACATAATCTAATAATACCATATTTATTATATTTTTTGGATGATTTATGTTTATGATGAAAATATTTTAATGAAACCCATTTTTTTCATGGGTTATTCTCTGATGAAATGTTTTATGAAACCCATTTAATTTCATGGGTTCTGATATAATTAAGGTTTTATGATCTTTTGGGATAGAAATATATGAATTATGTGTTTAGTGGGACCTATAACATCATCCAATTATTTTTTTAATTATTATAGTTTTATGAGCATAGAGGGTACACATGATGTTATCTCAATCCTAAATTTTTTTTTAAAAAATATGTTACCAATCATGAAGCAAGTAAATTGGTTGTTTGTCCAAGAAAAAATATTTATGAATGTATTGGGGTAGCCTTGAAATAAGGATTTATATTCTTATGTATATACCACACATCTATATCTTATAAAAATGTTATTCCTTCATGAATCATGTACTTTTATTCTATTTTAATTCACATCTTATGAACTTCCATGATTTATTCCATAACATAGATTTATGGTCTATGCAATGTTGGAATGGTTTTTGAATTTTATTCTTATGTTCTCATACCCATATGATCATGTTATTTATATATCTCTCTTATTTTCCCTTACTAGTAATCTTAACACACCATTTATTATGTTTCATTTCCCTGTGATATGAAGAATGGTATTATGTATGAATTTTCTAAGAAGGGTTGTAGTTATGAAGGACTTAGTGGGAGATGACGTAGCTCACTTATGGAATCATTTTTTACTTGTATAAATTTTCAAGGGAACTATAAAAAAAATATTTTTAATAGATTGTTATGTTTTGTAATGAACATTTGTCTAATATGTTGTAATATAGATATTTTAGAAGTTTGGGTTTCTACAATTAGTATAATATAAAGGTTTAGGTAACTAACCAAAACTAGGATGAGAAAACATTGTTGATATCTATAGGGATATATCTAAAGATATATCTAAAGATATATCTATGGATAGTTTTTTTGTTTCGAAAAATAACCTAGAATATTGTTAAAGGATAGAGTGAGTGGTTTCCATGAAACCAAGTCTCTTTCAACATACTACACATGGGTCTGGTTCTAGAATAGATGTACCTAGGTGTGAATACATGAAAAATGGAAGGTCAGTCTTGATTCAATCATTACCTAGTACACAAAAAAACTCCTTACTACTCACCTAGTATAACATTTCTCAGGGATATTCTTTTAGAATTCACAAACTCATTTGGAACCAACACCAAGGATTTAAATAATTAATTAGGTTAAATCTTTGATTTTATAGATTGAGAATAAGGTGTCATTATTTATAAATATAAAAAATTATTTTTCATGATTATGTGGTTTACCACTATGATTATTGTTTCTCAAACTATGGATTTTTGATTTAGTCAATGGAGAAAACTAGAAGGGACTTAGTTAAATTTGAATGTGATATAAAATGTGTTGACAATGAACCAAATGGTATGATTATTAGAGTAAAGGATATAGTGATTATACCTACTCATTTATCACGATATATGATTAACAATATGAAACTCAACCAACAGTTGGACTTACCAAAGAAGAGAATGATAGAGTGGATTGATATCCTGGGTTGTAGATACCATAGAGAAATGAAGACCCAGTTTTTTATATGTCACAAATTATGGAATAAACACTCAATAGAATGCCTAAATGGAATGGGAATAAAATTTGAGTGTGAAAAAAGGACACAAGTCAATTTATTTCGAAGGAAAAATAAAAATTTTTGTTTATAAAATATTTTATTATAATGGTTTCTTTAAGGAACCATTTATATTTGAATGTTATAAATGTTGAATGGATGGGAATTATACAAATTATTTTCATAGGGGGAATCATGAATACAATTAGCAATATTTTATGAGTAATGATTATACTGATGAAGATGATGAAGAGACTACAAATGAAAATTAATTTATATGGTTTGTTGTCAAAATATTGTTTATGATTAATGTAAGAGGCATGATTAGATTCGGTTTGATGAATCTAATGAAAAGATTTATATTTTAAATTATAGGAATGTGGTATTACGGAATAAGACGATGAATCCTAGTTAATGGTTTATGAATGCAGTGGAATGATGGAAGTGTTTATATATTTCAATTCAAAAATTATGAAATATATAAGTATTTATCAATACGAGGATTTTAATTTTTGGTTTTAATAATATTCTTAATGGTACTAATGAACATTAAATTTCATTTAATATTAGGGTGATAATATAAGGAAAACCTATTATTAATAGAAGATATCCTTTAATATATTCCTAATGTTGAAAATATGGTACTTAGTATAGATAACGAGATGATTTGTATGGATAATGTGAACTAGATTTTTGGATGACCTTAGAACTAATTAATGATTTGATGACACAGTGGTTTATGTCATCATTGATGGAGTTTTCAAAATATTTGGATTTATGGACTATATTCAATAATCTATGATTTTATTAATGGAATGATGAAAGTATTAACTCTTAAAACCATGTATGTATTCATTGAGATTTTATGGTGGTTCTAGTTATTACCTTGATTTAATATAATTTTGAGAACTTGGATCTTCTTTTTAGGTATGGATCTTATTTTCTAATGTTTTTGAGAAAATGTGTGTTTTTTTATGTTTTAGGAGTACACTTCATGTACCCTATTACCGCATATGACCATGTCATGGGAGAGTAATAGCTGAGACATGGCTTTGTGAGGTGGTGTGGCAGACGAACTAAAGTGAGGCCTGGTAAAGGCCTATAAAATCCATGTATCCCCAAGGAACACATCATTTATTTTTATTTTTAATTGTTATATCGGATCGGGGTTACATCTAATTGAAATAACCACCTTATTCTAGTGTTGTCTCATCAAGGAGCGACCGAAGATCAATGATTCTTCTCTAAGCTTCTAATTGAACGTCTATACTCTGAATTGAACACCATCGATTGTATTGGAATTTACACGGTGAGTTCTTCCTTCATCTAGAGTCTCATCTCTTAATTTTACTTCTTATGTGAGTTATTCAAGTTTGAACATTTTCGATGTTTTTGTAGATCTACGGTGTTTTTGGTAGAATCCAAGGCTGAGATTCAACTATATAAATCATACAAAATCGAGGTAGGTGGTTTGTGCCTTGCGGTCAATTTTATTTGAATTATATGTGAAAATGTTCCCAATACCCTTGTTTAGGGTATTACGTGTTTAATAAATTTAACCTTGTTAATGAATTCCTTTCCTTATTAGCTTGAGTATGGGTATTTGATTGTAAATAGGGTTATTTAGCTTTCTATGGTTGGGTTTTCCCATGTTTGATTTGATATTTGTTGTTGGGTAAACAATTGGCCGTTAGGATACTCTATTTTCCATGCCAAGTGTAGTAAGGATGGAGTTCTATTATCTGAAATGATTGTGTTATGCTTTTTATTCCTTTATCCAATTAGTATTTTTGATTTAAACTGGCTGTTGATTATCATTTCTGCAAGATAGATTTACATAGGGTTGTGGGGACCTGGTGTAGTGAGACTATAGGGGGAATTGATGTTGAGGGATTCCCTAGAAACATGTGATAATGCACACTTGTGAGAAGGATTCATATGGTCTTTTCATACCTTCCAGGGTGCACCACATCCTGCCCCATCTATGGAAGAGTTGATGCGGGTTTTTCAGCAGCAGCATCCTCCAAATTTCTCAAGGGATGGAGGCCCTTATACAGGATAGTAATGGTTAGAAACCATGCTATATGTCTTCAAGCATCTCGAGATGTCTACAGAGAGGAGGGTGAAGCTCGCTATGTACATGCTTCATGATTCCACCATGATATGGTGGGATGTGATATCACCAGCGGGACTACAGTAGGTTATGACCTGGGATGAGTTCTAGAATACCTTCTATGATTAATTCTACCTGGTGTCTTTGAGGGATGATCAAGCCCATGAGTTCATATGTTTAGAGCTGGGTACTCTCCTGGTCCTGGAGTATTCTTCTTGCTTCATAGAGTTATAACAATTATCAACCATTCTAGGGGGTGATATATTCCTAGAGAGGATGTTTGAGGATGGTCTCAGGCATGACATCTGATCTCAGGTGAACATATTTAGGTTGACGGCCATATCTTCCATAGTAAACTAGGTGATAATCACTTAGCGCAACCTAAGGGATTCTAGAGCTATGGGATAGGGAAATACAGCATCCATAGTTGGTTCTTATCTGACTGATAGTAGGAAGCACCATAGAGAGACAACACGTGGAGATCCAAGAATGCGGGATACACCGTTATATTGCAAGGTGTTATGATACTAGTGTGGTGAGGGTAGGAATACAAGACCACATATCCCAAGAGACCCAGTTGAGTTCTGTTCTTGTGGAAAGATGGGTTATCTTAATCATTTTTGTTAGTTCTTCTCACCAAAATCTGGTGACAGAGGATCATCTATGACACCTCGTCCAGGAGCAGGACCACCAATACCTCAATAATCTGGTAACTGGAGTTCTTCTGGTCATTTAGGACAAGGTGTAAGGTTGTGGCCATGGTATCTAGTCTCCAATATTTCATCCCCAACAGGGTGCAACATCTAAGGGTGGTCTAGTAGGGTTGTAGGGACCTGGAGCATGAATGGTTTTTTCACTGGAGAAGACCTAGTGGGCTCAGGATCTTAGAGCCTCTATAGTTAGAGGTATTATTCTAGTTTCATCGGTTTTAGCTTCTACACTCTTCGATATAGAGGCTTCAAATAGTTTCATATTTGTTTCTATTGTAGAGATACTTGGGCTCTGTATATTTAATTATTCTGATATCATGATATAAGACACCCCGCTGTGGAATAGAATGGCTAGTTTAAGTCGGTGCAACGACTGAACTCTTGAGGTTAGCAGGTGTCACTTATTATGGGACCTCTATGTCTTAGAGTTTATAGGGTATGATTTCATTCTTGGAATGGACAGGTAGGTTCCAAACCAGGCTATTGTCGGCTGCTATATTCCTAGGGTGGGATTCACATCACCCGAGGATAGTTTGTCTCTATATAACGGTGAATTTTATGTCTAATAAAGAAGAGTAGGACCCATAAATCATGGGTTGAGAGGAGTTACAACCCATATTTCTAGTCTATATCTTTATGACTAGGGAACTTCATAGATGGACATTCCTCTAGTGGTGGATCGTTTCAAGGATGTATTTCTAGAGAACTTGTTAGGTTTGCCTCTGGAGAGAGAAGTAGACTTTTCTATTGAGATTGTGCTAAGAGCGACACCAGTGTCCATTTCTCCGTATAGGATTGCTACACTATAGTTACAGGAGATCAAGATGTTGTTAGAAGAGTTATAGGAAAAGGGATTCATACAACCCAGTACTTCTCCTTGGGGTTCACATGTCCTGTTTGAATGAAGCTGAACGGAACCCTCTAACTTCGTGTAGATTATCGAAAGATGAACTAGTTGACGGTCAAGAACCGATATCCCTTGTCGACGATTTATGATCTCTTTGATCAGCTTCGAGGATCACATGTGTTCTTGAAGATTGACTTTAGATCTGATTATCATCAGTTGCATGTTAGACCATCTGATATACCTCTTATACACTTTTGCAGTAGGTATGGTCTATGCGAGTATATGGTTATTCCATTCAGTCTCACAAACATGGCGTCAGTTTTTATGGAACTAATGAACCAATTGTTTCATCCATACATGGACTCCTTCATGGTGGTTTTTTGGATGATATCTTTGTGTACTCTCACACTCGACACGACCATGCTACCCATCTTGAAAAAGATTTTAGTACACTGAGAGAGGATCATTTATATGATAATCTCTAAAAATTCCACTTTTAGATGGACCAGATTCACTTTTTTTGTCATGTTATCTCATATACAAGAGTATTAGTAGACCTAGAGAAAGTGAGAGAAGTTGTTTCCAGGGAGTATCCAAAGAATGTCTTTGAGGTAGAGAGTTTTCTAGGGCGAGTTGGTTACTACTGACATTTTATATAGGACTTTTCACACATAGCAGTGCCACTAATGGGCCTGACTACGAAGTGTGTGAAGTACTTGTGGTCAGATTCCTACGATTCATCCTTCTAGAAGCTAAAAGGGAGATTGAATTTATCACCGAAACTAGTTTTTATAGAGCCAGGAAATAGTTATATAGTTTCCTGTGATTCATCATGTATCAGGCTGGGAGCAGTGCTTATGCAGGGGGAGGGGTCATTGCATACGAGTCTCGCCAGGTAAGGCCACATGAGAGGAATTACTCGATGCAAAATATTGTGTTTGCTGTAGTTGTTCATGATTTACACTATTGGAGACATTATCTATTGGGAGAGAGTTTAATTTTTTTCACCAACCACAAAATTCTCAAGTACATTTTAACTCAGCACGATCTTAATTTGAGACAGTGAAGGTGGGTTCAGTACCTTATTTCTATTAAATTTGAGCTTGCCTACTCGTCTAGGACAGGAAACACAGTGGTTGATGCATTGAGTAGTAGGACTCAGATACAGGCAGTTCAAGAGGCCAGTATTGAGTGGCAGCTTATGGCTCTGTTCTGTGAGATGTGTTTGAAGGTGCACGATTGATAGGGACGATTGTTTATTTCTTCTGTAGATGCTACATCTACTCTAGTTCATCGAGTGAAAAAGAGGAACCTATTAGATTCTGATGGCCTAGTTTTATGGGAGAGTGTGTCGGGAGAGGACCATGTTCCTATATGAACCGTAGGTGAGGATGACATCTTGCGTTTTTATGGGCGCGTATGGGTGTCAGCAGACATACGCGAGGAAAGGATATGAGATTTTTATTCATTAGTTTGGGTAGTTTATCTGGGTGTTACCATTATGTATCAAGATCAACACTATCATTATTGGTGGCCTGGTAAGAATAGAGATGTTTCTAGTTGTTTTATGAGGTGTTCCACTTGTACGCAGGTGAAGGTAGAGCATAAGCGACCAGTAGGGATTTTGCAGCAGCTACACATTCCCGAGTGGAAATTGAAAGATGTCGGGATAGATTTTGTGACAGGTTTTCCAATGACACCTAGAGGGAATGATGCATTTTGGGATGTAATTAACAGACTCACGAATGGTTCCCACTTATTAGTGATCCAGGAGACCTTAAGTGTCGACGAGCTGGGAAGGTTGTATGTCCGGGAGATTGTACATCTACATTGAGTTCTGCATTCCTTAATTTCTAAAAGGGACGCCTATTTTACTTCTCGGGTCTAGTAGGGAAAACATAGGGATTTGGGAACACATGAACTTCTATGTACATCTTACCATCCCCTGATAGATGACCAGTTCAAGCATACAATTCAGGTGCTGGAGGAGATACTTTGAACATGCATCCTAGATTTTAGAGTTTTGTGGGAGAAACACATACCTCTAGTGGAGTTTTTCTACAATAGTAGTTTTCAGGAAGCTATTCAGATGGCACCTTATGGGGATTTGTATGTTAGGACATACTGATCAACCCTATGTCGGCTGGAAGTAGGAGAGGCAGCTATGTTGGAACATCATATTGTCCAGAAGACCTTTGAGAAGGTGGAGTAGATTTATAAGAGGATTACTAATACAATGGAATATTATAAGTCTTATACAGATAGAAGAAGACAAACTATGGATTTGAGGTTAGAGATCAGGTTTTCCAATGTGCCACGCCATGGTTGGGCCACAGGAGGATTAAGAGACAGGGGAAACTATCACCGAGATACATCATGCTGTTTGGGGTTTTGGAGAGAGTCATACCGGTAGCCTATCATTTACAGTTACCTCAGAGGTACTGTTCTATGCATGAAGTATTCCAAATTTCTCAAGTCTAAAATTATTTCTCCAATGCGTCTCAGGTTTTTCATCTCGAGGAGGTTGAGTTGGAGGTAGATGCCTCATTTGAGGAGCATCCTATCTAGATTGTTGATCATAGCGCGAAGGTTCTCTATGGCTAGTTTGTCCCTCTTATACAAGTGTTGTGGCAGCATGTTCAAGTACAAGACGATTCTTGGGAGAGGGATGCCGATGTGATATCATAGTTTCCAGAGCTGGTTGAGTGCTCTTGTTCACTCCTGTGTTAGGGAAATTTGGGGAATAATTTCTTTAAACGGTGTTGTTTGTAGGAATCCGCGTCTTCTATTCAGGTATGGATCTTGTTTTCTGGAGTTTTTGAGAAAAATCGAGTTTTTGGAAATTTTAGGACTACACGCTGTGTACCCTATTACTACATACAACCATGACTTCGGCGTATAATAGCATAGACATGGCAGTGTGGAGTGATGTGTAAGACCACCTAAAGCGAGTCCCATTAAAGGCCTATACATGCCATGTATCATTGGAGAACACACTGTGTATTTTGATTTTTGGTTTTTATTTCAGAATAGGGGCTCCTCTAATTTATAGAACCACGTTATTCTTGCATTGATTCATTTAGGAGTAACTAAAGATTGCTAATTCATCTCCGAGCCTCTGGTTGACCATCTGTCCTTCGAATAAGACACCGTTAATTTTTTTGTAATCACCATGGTGAGTTCTTCGTTATTCTAGATCCTCATCTCTTGATTTCTCATCTGACATGAGTTATTCAAGGATGAAAGTTTTTGATTTTTTTTGTAAATAAACGTTTGTATCAGTTAAATCAAATGCTGAGATTCAACTATATCGACCGTACAACATCGAAGTATGTGGTTTTTTTCATGCCGTGGATTTTCTTTGAATTATATGTGAAAAATTTCTAAATACCATAGTTTTGGGTATTGAGTGTTTACAGAATTTAACCCTATTAATGTCTTCCTTGCCTCATTTTCTTGATTATGGGGTTCTGATTGTAAATAGGGTTATTTATCTTGATATGGATGTGTTTTCTCATGTTTTATTTTATATTGGCCGTTGGTTCTAGAATTTCCTTTTAGGATGCTCTGTTTTCCATACGAAGAGATGTTAGGATGGAGTTATATTATATAACATTATTGTTTTATGCTTCGAATCCATTTATCCATGTAGTATTTGTAATTTAATTTTTCTATTGATTATCTTTTGTGAACGATTTCTTTACACAGGGTTGTCGGAACCTGCTGTAGTTAGGACATAGGGGGAATTAACATTGACAACTTCCACATAGTGTCTATTTTTCTTTTTATGCTATGAGACCATAGGGGGGACTAACATTGAGTGCTCCCTTAGAGGTTCTATAGTTATTTTTACAAGACCACAAGAGGAATTGACATTGAGTTCCTCCTCATAGAGTACATAGATTATCATTAAAAGAATATAGAGGGTATAGATGATGAGTTCTCCCTTAGATGGTCTTTTTTTGCATGAGACTAAAGAGGATAGTCTGTGTGGGTTATCCCATGGGGTCGTTATATCCTATTGTTAAACAATAAGTTGAACCATAGGGGTTAAGCTCTGAGAAAGTTCCTAGAGGGTTACTTCTGAATGATTAGCTGAATAATTAATTAATATAAATGAATTTAGTTAAAAATGTAAGACTATTTACAGATGAGTATTTCCTTGTTTATTACATCATTTTTCATATTTTCATATTATATATATATTCAATGACAGTTTGGCATATATATCGGGGTAGTTTCCTACTAGGATTCATCTCACACCCTATTTGGTTCATTCTTTTGGGCCCAAATAGATTATATTTTTGCAGGAATAGATATGGGAAAGCACCCTTCAACTTCAAATACATTATTTCTATGGAACTGGAGAGTATGGAAATAAGCCGAGTCTTGTGATGCTATTGGAATTTTGTACATGATTCCTTATATGTTGGTTTAGTACTATATTCTAGAATTGTTTGTTTTATGGATACATTACTAGATACTTGTTACATGCATCATGATTTATATATATGTTATAGTTGGTTAATTACTTTTGGTGTTCCATTGTTTACTCATTGTATAGTATTACTACTTCTTTTATTGTTATCTGATTATCATTACACTGTGTTACTCTGCCAATGATGGAATAGTTTCACCACTATCACACCTAAGACCCACATTGCTAGTCGGCATCCCATGGATTTTGGGTAAATGTGCTTGAGGCCATGTGAACAACCAGGTATGGGGCACCTTTGGGCAACACCTGAAACAAGAACGTTAGAAAAGTGGTATTTGTGGGATTATTTTCTTTTCTTTTCATTGACATACTGTTTGGATCCTATAGACAGGTATAGGACGGAATGCACAGTTGTTAACAAGTTGTTCCTATGAGTAGCTAACCCGTGTATTGGGAAAAGCCAATATTTCTCGAATATTTCAATTTTTCCAGTTTTTCAATTATTACAGTTGATCTTATTTCACCATTGGGTGATTCACATGCTTTTTTCTATTATTGTTGATATTATTGAGGTTCTATTTCTATTGCAACCCGACGAGATGAGGGTATTCCATATCATGCATCATATATGCACTTTATAGAGAACTCATGTCATGCCATTAAGGGAGCATTATAGATTTCAAGTTGTTGTGATAGACATTGTGCTAGATATGCACATTGTTTTTATAGATGCCTTGATAGAATACATGCCTTTTTATAGGGAGTTTCTAATGTTTATGGATTCATTTAAATGAATGCCAAATATTTATCTAGGAGGTGTTATGGGACCTCATGGATCAGAATTTGTTGGATAATGTGATTGATTTAACTGTTGTACATTGTGAACTACATGAATAAGATATCAAGATTTTATTTTTGGGGACTATTCCCCCCCCCCCACAGATTGTAATTAGGAATATTAATAATTAATTTCGTGTTTTTTGGTGTTTCGAAGTAGTTTTTGAGACTTACTATCCCAAAAAACCCAGAAAATAGGGCGTGTAATGATAAACACATGCCATGAATCCTTCTGTTCGGGAAGGAAAAAAATTTCTTAAGTACACGTCATGTACTGTATGTAAACGTTCTGTAGTGCTTAACTATGTGACTGACTATGTGGGAAGATCCATGGGTTGGGAACTTTATGGTCGAACGCGCCATTTTTTTGATGTACACACCATATAGAGTTGACGATGTCACCAACCCTGTGACTAACGACACAGATGGTTATGACATAAGGGATACACGCTCATGTCCATGATGCATGTTCCAGGTAGAGTTTCCTAGGTTGGATCCGTGTGTATCGCGATGTAGAGGAACTCGGTAATGGGAAAAAAAATTCAAGTACACTCTATGTCCTTGGGAAGAACACACCATGTGTGGGGGTGTTACATGACTAGTTTTGGTAAAATTACACACCCATGTAATGAATTAAAGGGACACATAGTGTAGGATTAATACACATCATGTATCCAAGTTTTGAAGAACATTAATTATTTATTTCTCCTATTACTTTCCTACAATTCAATTTTTTATTTTTTGATAATCTTGTACTGAGGTTTTCATTTGACGTTATTGAGTGATGCCACCGAGAAATCCCCCGGTTGTTCTCCAGATACAAGACAACAATCAAACACTGGACATGGTAGATTAGGGACTACCAAGAGATCCTCCCATCATGCATGTCTTGACACCAGCCATCATTCTAGACATTGGTATTGATAAACAGTTACGAGAAGGCTTCATGATGTTTATGTAGACCTTCCAGGGAGCACCGCTTCTCGCCCAGTCTATGGAAGAGTTGACGTGGGTTTTTCAGCAACAACATCCTTTCACTTTTCCAGGGGATGGAGGACCTCATGATGTAGTGACATGGATATAATCCATCTTATCTATCTTAAAGCATCTCAAGATGCCTCTAGAGAGGAGGGTGATTCTATCTACCTACATGATTCAGGATTCTGCCAAGAGATGGTGGGATGTGATATCACCAGTAGAATGCGGGCTGATTATGGATTAGGATGACTTCTAATGTACCTTCTAGGATTACATCTATATGGAGACTCTAAGGGATGATTGAGCCCAAGAGTTCATGAGTTTGGAGAAGGGTACTATCTCGGCCATGGAGTATTCTTCTCGCTTCACAGAGTTGTATTTCTTCAATCCAATTCTAGGGGGTGATGAACTATTCCTAGAGACTAAGTTTGAGGATAGTCTCAAGCATGAAATCCGATATTAGGTAATCATATTCAAGTTGATGACCATATCTTGCATATTCAACCATGTTCTTATCACAAAGTTAAACTTGAAGTATTCTGGAGCTGTGGTCTAGGGTGGTTTAGTATCCAAAGTTGATGCTTCTCCAGATGAAAATAAGAAGCACCATACAGAGTCTACATGTACAGATCCAAGAAGAAGGGATACACCTTTTGGTATCTAAGTGGTATGAAACCAGTCTGGTAAAGCCGGGCATACAAGGCCACATTTCCCAAGAGACAGAGTTTATTGTCGATCTTGTGGCAAGATGGGTCATAATCAGCATTTTTGTCAGTTATTCTCAACAGCATATCATGAAAAATGTTCTTTTATGAATCCTTATTCAAGAGCAGGACCACTAGTTTCTCAACAGTCTTGGAACTGGAGTTCGTCTGGTCATTTAGGCCGAGGTGTAGGTCATGCCCATGGTAGCCAGTCGCCAGGATTTCAGTGACAACATGATAGACCATCTCAGGGTGGTCAGGTAGGGTCACACGGCCACAAAACATGATCGGTTTTTTCACTGGAGCAGACCCAGCATGAGATTGATCTCAGGCCCTCTACCGTTAGAGGTACAATTCTAGTTGCATCAATTTTTTCTTTTGCACTCTTTGATACAGGGTCTTCTGATAGTTTCATATTTGTTGCTATTTTGGAGAGCCTTGGGATCTGTATCTTTACTTTTACTGATATCATGATTCTAGAAACTCCACTGCGGACTAGAACGGCAAGTGTATGTCAGTGCAAGGAGTTCCCTCTTGAGGTCAGCAGGTGTCACTTCTTATGGGAAATCTATGTATTAGAGATGATAGGATATGATTTCATTCTCAGAATGGACTGGTTGGTTCCCTACCATGATGTTTTTGACTTCTATCATCGTAGGTTGAGATTCACATCACTAGAGGGTAGTTTGTTTCTACATAAGGGTGAATGGGATGTCAGGGCAAGTAGAGCAGGACCTGAGAATCAGGGGTTGGGAGGAGTTACCGCCCAGATTTATAGTCTGTATCTTAGTGGCCAGGGAACATCACAGATAAACTTTCCTCTAGTCATGGATCATTTTATAGATTTACTTATATGGGATTTTTTAGGGTTTCTTCCAGATCAAGAGGTAGAATTTTCTATTGATCTTGTTCTAGGAGAAGCATCAGTGTCCATTTCTCATTATTGGATTTCTATAGCAGAGTTATAGGAGCTGAAGAAGAAGTTAGTGGAGTTACATGAAAATAGTTTCATACGGCCAAATACTTATTCTTGGGGTTCACCTATCCTATTTGCGAAGAAGGCGGAAGAAACCCTCAGAATTTGTGTGGATTATCGGAAGATGAACCAGTTGATGGTCAAGAGCTGATATCCCTTATCAAGGATTGATGATCTATTTGATCACCTTAGAGGAGCTCCGGTGTTCTTGATGATTGACTTGAGATCTGGTTATCATCATTTGTGCGTTATACCATATGATATACCTCATACAACCCTTTGGAGTAGGTATGGTCTATACAAGTATATGGTCATTCCGTTTGGTCTGACGAACGTGCCATAAATTTTTATGGCACTAATGAACTAAGTGTTCATTCCATAATTGGATTCCTTCATGGTGGTTTTTGTGGACGATATCTTGTTTCACTCGCACACTCAACACGACCATGCTTCCCATATTGGGTGTGTTTTGAGTACATTGAGAGAGAATCAGTTATATTCTAAGCTCTTAAAATGCGACTTTTGGATGGACCAAATTCACTTTTTTGGTCATGTTATGTCAGAGATAAAAGAATTAGTAGACCTAAAGAAAGCGAGATCAATAGTTTCCTAGGAAAATCCAAAGAATGTCCTTGAGGTATGGATTTTACTAGGGCTGAATGGTTACTAAAGACATTTCATACAGGACTTTTCACGCTTAGCAGCGCCACTGATGGGCCTGACTAAGACGGGTGCGAAGTACCTGTGGTTAGATTCATACGATTTTGTTTTCTTGGAGCTGAAATTGAGTTTGAATTCAGCACTGATACTAGTTTTTGTAGATCCAGGAAATAGTTATATAGTTTACTATGATGCATCAGGTATTGGTTTGGGAAAAGTGCTTATGCAGGGGGAAGGTGTCATTGCGTACGGGTCTCGGCAGTTGAGGCCATATGAGAGGAACTACCCAACGCATGATCTTGAGAGGGAATCATTTTTTCATGATTTACACTGTTGGATACATTATCTATTGGGAGATAATATTTTGGTTTTCACCGACCACAAAAGTATCAAGTATATTTTCACTCAGTGCAATCTGAATTTGAGACATTGAAGGTGGGTTGATTACCTTAAATCCTTTGACTTTGAGCTTTCCAATATGCCTAGGAAAGGCAACACAATGACTGATGTGTTGAGTTGGAGGACTTAGATACATGTATTTTAGGAGGACAAATGTGAGTGGAAGATTATGGCTCTGTTCACTAAGATGCATTTAGAGGTGCACGACAAACAGGGAAAAATATTTCTTTCATCTATAGCTGTTACCTATACTCTACTTGATTAAGTGAGAATGAGGCATCTGTCATATTCTGAAGGCCTAGTTCTATGGGAGAGTGTGTCAGGATAAGACCCTATTCCTGGATAGATTATAGGTGAACATGAGATCTTGTGTTTTTATAGGCACGTATGGGTATGAGCAGACATACACGAGGAGCTGATGTGGGATTTTATTTCTTCATTTTGTGTAGTTCATCCTGGTGTTAAAAAGATGTATCATTATTTACACCAGTAGTATTGGTGTCCTGGTATGAAGATAGATGTTTCTAGTTTTGTGATGAGGTGTTCCACCTATCAGTAGGTGAAGGTGGAGCATAAGTGACCAATGTGGCTTTTGCAGAAGTTACCCATTCCCAAGTGAATGTGGAAGGACGTCGCAATGAAATTGTGACAGGTTT
Organism: Viscum album; assembly: GCA_963277665.1. Lineage (NCBI taxonomy): Eukaryota > Viridiplantae > Streptophyta > Magnoliopsida > Santalales > Viscaceae > Viscum > Viscum album. The sequence continues at coordinate 1,044,589,199 of OY728125.1, forward strand.
GTTGAGGTCAACTTGAGGGAATGATACATCTTGGGTCATCATTGATAGACTCATGATGGTTTCACACTTCATACAGATTAAGGAGACCTTTATTGTTGGTGATATGTGAAGGTTAAACATCCAGGAGATTGTACGTCTATAGGGGGGTCTGCACTCCATCCTTTTAGAAAGGGACACCGGTTTTACTTCTTAGGTCTGGAAGGGACTACATAGGGATTTGGGAACTCATGTACTTCTTAGTACAACATACCGTCTCGAGAAATATGGTCTGTATGAGTGTACGATTTAGGTGCTGGAGGAGATGATTCATGTATGCGTCCTACATTTTGGAGGTTCTTGGGAAAATCACATACCACTGGTGGAGTTTTCCTACAATAATTGTTTCCAAGAAATTATTCAGATGAAACCTTATGAGTAATTTTACAGTGCGCCATTATGATAACCCTTATGTTGGCTGGAAGCAGGAGAGGTAGCTATATTGGGACCTCATCTTGTCGAGGAGACCACAGAGCAGGTTGGGTTGATTCGTAAGAGGATGGCTACTACCCAGTCACGATTGAAGACTTATGAATATAGAAGGATACGGCCTCAAGAGTTCATGGTTGGAGATCAGTTTTTCCTACGTGTCGGGCTGAGTATGGGACACAAGAGGATTGGGAGATAGGGAAAACTTTCATAGAGATATGTCGGGTCATTTCAGGTTTTGGAGAGAGTCAGACCGGAAGCCTATCATTTGCAGTTACCTAAAAGGTACCGAGATATGTACGGAATCTTCTGCATTTTTTACCTTTGATGTTACTTCTCAGACCCATCTCATATTTTTTAACCTGATGAGTTTGAGTTTGAGTTTGACACCTCATTGGAGGAGAATCCAATCAGGATTGTTGATCGCAATGCGGAGGTTCTAAGTCGTTGGTATGATCCTCTAGTAAGAGTGTTGTGGAAGCATGGGAAAGTACATGATGAGACTTGGGAGAGGTACGTTGATGTGCGATCTCAGTGGCTATAGATTTTTGAGGGCTCTTCACTACCATGGTAGGGAAATTTGGGGATTAATTTCTTTAAGGGGGAAGTTTGGTAGAACCCTAATCTTCTTTTCTTGTACATATCATGTTTTCTAGAATTTGTTTAGAAAAATGTGAGGTTTTTTAAAATTTTAGGTATACATGCCTTGAAACCTGTTACTGCATACAACCACGTCTTGGGCTTGTAATGGTCGAGACTTGGTTTCGTGATGTGATGTGGTAGACCACCTAAAGTGGGGATCGATAAAGGCTTATACATGCCATGTATCCTCGGGGAGCATGCCATGAATTTTTATTTTTAGCTCTTATATCGGACCATGGTCGCATCTAATTTACAGAAACTTCTTTCTTCAAGCATCATCTCATCCAGGAGTGACCGAAGATCAATGATTCTTTTTTAAGCCTCTGATCAAATATTTTTCCTCTGAATCGAACACCATATGTTATGTTTTAATCTCCACAAGGAGTTCTTCCTTCTTCTAGAACCAAATATCTTTATTTCTCCTCTTTCATGAGTCATTCATGGTTAAACGTTTTTGAAGTTATTTTATATCTACGACGTTCGTGGTCTAATAAAGGGTGAATAATAAACTATATAGATCGAAAAACATCAAGGTAGGTGATTTTTTCCTTATCGCGGATTGTCTTTGCTTCATATGTGAAAAAGTGCCCAATACCCTAGTTTAGGGTATTGCGTGTTAAGGGAATTTAATCTTGTAAATACCTGCCCTGCATTGTTAGCTTGATTATGGGTTTTTGATTGCAAATTGGGTTATTTACCTTTCCATGTATGTTTTTCCCATGTTTGATTTGATATTGTTTGTTGGGTCAATAATTTCTTGTTAGGCTGCTCTGTTTTCCATGCCAAGTGCTGTTAGGATGGAGTGGTATTATCTAACATGCCTATGTTATGTTTTTTAGTTATATATCCAAGTAGTATTTGTGATTTAATTTGGATTATGATTATCTTGTGTGTACGATTTCTTTACACAAGGCTATGGGAACCTGTTCTAGTGAGACCATATGAGAAATTGATGTTGAGGGATTCCCTAGAGTGTTTGTTGTACATTTCATGCTGTGAGACAATAGGATGGATTGATGTTGACTACTCCCTCAAAGGGTCAATTGTGATCATTACAAGACTACAGGAGGAATTAAAATTTAGTTCTTCCTCAGAGAGTCTTTAGATTATCGTTAAAAGACTATATGGGGAATTGACAGTGAGTTCTTCCTCCGAGAGTCTTTATTTTTTATGAGACCAAAGGGGTTATATTATGTGATCAATCCCATGGGGTCATTATATATTTATTGTTAAATGATTTGTTGAACTATAGGGGTTAGGTAGTGAGAACATTCCCATAGGGTTACTTGTGAATGATTTGTTGAATAATTAATAAATGTAAATGAATGTAGTTGAAACTGTAGGACTATTTACTTTTTATTACATCATTGTTTATTACTTCATTTTAAATATTTTCCTATTATATATATTCTTTGACAGTTAGGCATAGATTGTTGGGTGGTTGCCTACTAGGATGCATCTAGAACCCTATTTGGGTAATGCTTTTAGGCCTAAACACATTATATTGTTGAAGGTATAGATATGGCCAAGCACCCTTATACTTAATGTACTTGATTTATGTGGAGCTGGAGATCACGGGACCAATACGAGGATTGGGATTCTACTGGAGTTGTTTACTTGTTTGATTGTACTTTGGTTTAGTACTTTATTCTAGCATTGTAACTTTTTTGGATGATATCCTAGATACTTATGACATGCATCATGATTTATATATATATTGAAGTTGTTTATTTACTTTCTTTATTCTGTTGTTTACTCATTGTAAATTATTACAGCATACTCTATTGTTATCTGATTTCCATTCCACTGTGTTACTCTTCCAATGAGGGAATAGTTTCCCCACTATCACACCCATGGACCTTGCTGCTAGTCAGAAGCCCTTGGCATTTTGGGAAATGTTCTTGTGGCCATGGGACCAACTAGGTATGGGGAACCATTGGGAGGCACCCAGAACTAGTATGTTATAGGAATACATGAAAACATTTATTCACATATTTGATATGTGAAAATGAATATCTACTTTATGATTTTATGTGGATTAATGTTAATTTAATTTAGGAAATTTAGTGACATTAATTATAAATTTTGAATTTTGGAAGGGTTATAACATTAACTATTTAAGGAATGGTTTACATTGAATATTTGATGAGGTTTTATATATTATTGTATTACTTATCTATAAGATGATTTATGAATATTAGATAACTATTTCTAACCAATATTTTATGTTGATAACTAGAGATAATTGGAATGTCTTATCATTTTATAATGGATCCTGTGATTTGTTTGTGCTTCAGGCATAACAAATTCCTCTTTATTTCATAGAGTATGGTATGAAGTTGGAATTGATTGAAGTACAACCAAAGGATGAAATTTTTGTTATGATATAAATGAAATATAATCCCTAACTACATAGATTATTATGATATTCTTGACCATATTTGGATGGTAGAGAATCATTTATCACTTCAACAAAACCTCAATAAAGTCTATGATGTGTTTTATTTATCTCTCTTGATGAAGTACATACCTGATCCATCAAATGTAATAACTTAGAGGTCCCACAATATAGAGTAATATTTCATAAAAGGAAAAACTAGTTTAGATTCTAGGTTGTATATAGAATGTACTATGAAATCATACCACTCACTAGGTCAATGTTTTGTGGTAAAACCCCATCTTATTCAAGCTAAGTGAGAGCCTGGGGATTTAATGTGGTAGATGTACCATTATTTTTTTTATTAGAGTGATAAATATTTATTGAAAAATAATATTAATGGGGTTTAATGTAAGACCCTAAAATTTTATAAAATATATTTTTTTGAGAAAATTTAATTTCATTGATAGGTTGAGTTTTATGCTACACCATGTTTCAATAGAAATTGACTTACTATTAAAGTATTTTGTTGTGCTGTGATAGTTATAACCTACCTATTGGAATGGAATGTATGAATGGGATTAACTAAATTATTATAATATATTATTTACACTTGTATGTAAAATGAATTATTTATTTAATAATTAATTATAAATGAAAATAATAACCTTTTGAACATAAATGATATTTTTTAAACACTAATTTAAAGTGAACAAAAATGTTTTATCTTAATAAATTAAATAAATATCATTTTTTAATGATTTTACTGAAATTTATATATTATATATTAATTAAAAAAATTTATCAATCATCTTATGTGTTTTTTATGGATGACATAATTATATATCCAATTTTAAGCTTAAAAACTATATTTTTTTATAAAAAGATGTTTTGTCTCCATTTCTGCAATTAATTTAATTTTTCATCCATTTTTATAAAATTTATACTAAAAATGAAATTAATTTTTTAAATCATAATGTCAAAATTATCTTGGAATAAGTTTTTGTGAATTATCTTAAATGATAACTTTTTTATTGAAAAATATATAATACATGTTTTTATTAAAAACTAACATTTTCATTCAAATCACCTTGAAGATAAATTTTATTTTAAAATTTCATTAAAAGTAAATATAATTAAACTATATATTTATTAATTCAATTTATTTCTTTTTAATAAATTTTATATTCAATTTTGAAATAATAACATCCTAAATGTTTGACCATTTTTCTTTGGAAAACTGATTTCTCATCGTATCTGTTGATATAATTTTAAAATATATTTTTACACCTATGTTAATATAATTTGAAAATTAGATTTAATATTTATAATTATTATAATTAATAATATATAAAATATTCAACTTAATTTTTTACAATAATTAATGTTGAAAATTATAAAAATTAATTACCATAGTTACGGTTAAAACATGTTTACCAGGTGTTAAACTAAAACAATATGTGTTAAAATGACCTAGATAATTACCCAAAAATAATTTTATGGACATATTTCGCACATAAAAAATATTATATTTAATAATCACACAATTTCTTGCCTCTTCTCAAGTGAAAAACAAGGGTACACATTATTCATTCAAAAAATCCCTTATGTGTCCTCTTCCCCACTTATAAAAGGCCACCCTCCTCCTACCCACTCCACACTTCCAAAAAAAATTAGTTCCTCATATAAAAGTCCATATTTATTCATTATCTACCTAAAAAATCCTATAAAACATGGTGAGATCATAAACCCAATCTTGAAGGGCATTAAGATAAAACAAAATTGGTCGTATAGAGAAGAGACAAATTTCATTCCCATATGTTTTTGTTTCACTAATTGTTCAAAATCCTTAAATTTTTTTTCAATAAATTATAAAATAGATACTCCAATATCAATTATATATTTATATTTTATTATTTTATTTTAATAACCTATTTACATCTCCACTTCCATCAAATGGAAAATGTGACCATCGATCATGTGTATAACAGAGTACCACTCCGTGATCCGATGTTATTTAATTTCCATAACCACCAATCATTAATGGATTTTAAATTTATATATTATATATATTATATTATTATACCTACATAATTATAATACAACATAGAAAGTCATAACTCCAAACCTCTGTGAAAATTATAATGTAACTCGTGTGTGCGACAAACTAATTCCACACAAATCAATGTGTTGTGTTTTTTTGGTTCACTTGAATGGTAATAAGAATATATTAAATTAATAAATTTTATTTCTCTAACGTAATTATACCTATGGAATTGTGATATAACATATATCTTATTAATTTCCATTTCATGGGGGATACTATAATGTTTTTCTTGTGTACGAAAGACTACCGCCTCACAAAGAGATTTGATTAATTTTTCAAAAATAGTTTTCATAGAAGGTAATTAGGGTACTATTAATGATTATATGTTATATAAATGAAATAAAAATTACTCTTTATATTTAATATATTATTTAACTTTCTTTCATTTAATCTAGTGAGAAAATGGAAAATCATTCATACGTACATCCTACCATCTCCAAAATCGGCATGTTTCATTTTTTATCTCTAATTTTCATATATTAATATAAATAAATAAATAATTAATATATATTATATTTATATCTGAATTTTTAACCATGATTAAACTAATATGGCCAAAAATAACTAATCATCAAATACATAAAAAACTAGTTATTGCTCGAAATGGTATTTTAACAAGGAATTGTTAACAAATGGAAGGTCATGAGAAAATAATAAATGGTACGATTTATATAATTATGGTTATATAATATATTTATAATAAACTTATATTTATTATACATGAGGTTGAAATTTTTATGAACTATGTCGAGGCTTATTGTAAGATACATCCATCCCACATTTATTATTTGTAATACATGTTCCATATTTTCCATGTTTTTATTTTATGTGGTGTTTATGCTTCCCATGAATTTATTTTATGATGATTACATAAAAATTAGTGTTATTAACATGTACATTTTCAGTTCTCAATTTAATGGTATTTATGATTCCGTAGTTACCAAGAAGTTATGGACTTTGTTCTAAATTTGTCTTATTTGGAACATGTGTTATGGTATGAACCATTCATATTTTATGAGGTGTATATATAGACTCTTTGACAGGTAATAACATGAATTATCTTACTATTATGATATTTTAAGTTTAATTTAATGTTAGTACTTAATGGTTCATACAATTCAATGTTACCAAAGTAGTAAGGCTTTTATAATACTATCACGTCATTTATCATGTCATTTATCAGGATTGTTTGTGTTTATGAATCCAATGATGAAATGTCATGAAAAATATCTCAAGAAACATTGGAATTTTATTCTCTTCTATTTAATTCATATGGATACATTTTTTCCATTAAGTTTTCTCTCTTTATGTACTAACGATTCAAAAATAAGTTTTTTAATTGGAAATGACTATATTTCTATTGTCAGTTAAAAACAGATTTTCCTCTATATTAATGCTTTATAAAAAATTTTTCTAAATTTTTTTAATGTTTATATATGATATATTAATACAATATTTATCTTTATATGGAATTTTAATTTTTATAAAGGAATTTTCATTTATTTTTTAAAAACAAGGACCATTTGAGTTTTTCCAAAATTTTGGAAGGAACTATTGTTTTAACATGTATATCATTTCCTACCATCATGACAACTCACTATTTTAAATATTCCATTATAAGTTTGAAATGTTATTTTCAAGGATAATCATTTTCACAATGTTTTATTTTTTATATTTTTTCTCAAAGTTGGAAGGTTATTTTGATCATGAAATGTTTTAAATGATGGTTAATGAATCCTTTTTATGTTTCAATTATATTTTCAAAGAAAACGATTTTCGTAATATTTAATGAAATTTTAGTATTTAGAAGATCATTTAAAAAAATTAATTTCCTCAAGAAATCATCAAACTAATATTTCTTTAAAAATCATTTCCCCTCTAAGATAAAATACTTTGATGTTACTAAACATTTACATAGAATATGATCCAATGATACCATTTTTATTTATTCTTTTGATTATTTATGTTTATGATGAAAATTTATTTATGAAACATGTTTCTTGTTAATGGTATATTCTATAATGAAATGTTTTATGAATCCCATTTCATTTCATCGGTTCTCACAATATGATGATTTTATTATTTTGTGGAAAAGAAATTTATGGATTAGGTGAAATTTTGGACCTATATCTCTCTTCAATGCACTGTGTAATGATTAATTTTCTCTGACATAAAAGGATATATGATATGTTTTCATGATCCCAAATAAAGGTTACATCGGAGGTTATCCAAAGCCTGAAAAAGGTACACAAGTGGTTATCTGAATCCTAACATTTTATGAATGTCTTGGTCGGTAGCATTGATGTAAGGTTATCATTGATTTTGTGTCTTCCTCAAATCCATGTTTTATACCAATGTAATTCTCACAAGGATCATGTTATTAGATTCAATAATGCTTCATATCTTATGAAATACTATGATTTATTCCATGAATCATATTATTTGATATATAATATATATTGTATTATTATTAAATTTCATTCTCATGTTCTCATACCCATATGCTCATATTATTTTGATATCTCTCTTATTTATGATACCTAAAAATCTGAGACCACCATTTCTTAGGTTCCCTTTACCTTGGATATAAAGAATGGGTTTATGTATGATTAGGTTAAGAACAATTATATTTATGAGTAACTTATTCAGATATGAGATAGATCACTTATAAAACTATTGTTATGTGTCCATGTTGCTAAAGGAACACGAGATAAATGATTATAGTGTTCATCATTATGTTGTGTAATGAATATTCATCCACTAAGATTTAATATTTGTTTATTTGAATTTTGGGTCTCTATAACTAGTGTCAAATATAGGTTTATTTATCCTTTAGAAAATAGGATGAGAAAATATTATTGAGATCCCATGGGATATGTCTAAGGATACATCTAAGGATAATTTCAAGTATAGGAAAATATCATTGTATATTAGTAAAGGATAGAGTGAGTGGTTTCCATGAAATGACATCAATATCTAGATACTTCAAGTGGAAATGGATCTAGAACATATGTACATAGGGGTAAAATATTTGAAAAAGGTGTATTGGGATTGACTAAATAATTATTTGGTACACAACAATCAGTTGTACTGCACTCCACGTTTGATATTCCTATGGGATATTCTTTGGGAATTCACAAAATCTTAACCATCATGATGTATTTAAATAATGACATTGGTTAAAACTAAGGATTCATAGATGAAAATTCATGTTTTTTGATTTATATATCAAATAAATTATTTTTAATGAGTATGTGGTTTCCTATTGTGATTATAGTTTCTCATACTATTTTTTTGGTTTTATTAAATAGTGGGATCGAGAAGAAACTTGTTTAATGTTGAATATGATAAAAATGTGTAGATGACAAACAAAATGGTACAATATCTGTTGTAAAGGATATTGTGACAATTCTTATTCAATTATAATGATATATGAATAACTACATGAAACAAAACCAACACTAAGACTAAGTAAAGAAGTGATGGAAAGAGTTCACTGAGAGCTGATGTGGTGGGGACCAAGGAGGAAACAAGTATTAGTTGCATATATTTTAAGAATGTGGGAAGAATCACTCAAAGTAATACCTAAAAAGAACAAAAAGATGTTTTGAGCTTGTAAAATAATGGCGTAAATCATGTAATTTATTAGGATAATTGAAAAGTATAGTTAATGTAATAGATGAGTATAATTTTTTTTTCAGGAAACATCGATGGTTGAATCTTATAAATGTGGAAGGTACGGGAATTATAAAAACAAATTTCTTAAAGGGAATGATTTTGATGTGAATCAGAATGGTTGTACAAGAAATTGTTATACTATTGATGATGAAGAGACTAAAAATAAAATTTGAAAGGTATGAACTATTGTAATTGTATTATTTTTGTTAAATGTAAGAATAATGACAAAATTGAGGTTTATGTATCTTAAGACAATATTTATATTTTGTTATTTAGGGTATTGGTATTAAGGAATAAGATTATGAATCCTAGTTAATGGTATAAGAATTAAATGCAATGATGGAAGTGTTTATATATTAGAATTCAAGAATTATGATATTTATGAGGATTTTTATATATATCCTTTTGATTAAGGATTATAAATAACATGTTGAATAGTAATGATAACTGAGAATAGTGAATTTAAGGTAAGGTGGTTTTTATGGAAAAAATGATTAAGGGAAGATAACTTTTAATATGTTCCTGATGTTGAGAAAAGGTTGTTTAGTTTTCATAAATAGATGATTGATATGGATAAAGTAAAATTTATAGTATTTATGACTTCAAAACAGATTACTGATTTTTATTAATTTCATTTATTCTATCATTAATAGAGTTTACATAATTTTTTCGTTTCTTAATATATTAAATAATCTATTGTTTATTTTAAGGAATGTTTAAGGGCATAATTTATTAAAGTGTGTATGTTTTCATTGAGATTTTAATAAATTTATGTTTATTACTATGCATCAAAAGAATACATGACTAAACTATTATCATATTTGTTATTTGAAAATGGAAAGCTATATTTTGATATTTGTAGATTATTGTATTTTTATTTGGTAAATTTATTATCTTATATTGTAATTTTTAAAATTTGTAAGGGAAATATGGTAAATTATTTATAAATTTCTTCAAGTGGAAATTTGGATGAGCTTTTAGTGATTAGTATATTACATCATTATGTGAATATTTATTTATATTTGATAACATGTTATTACCATTTTTTTGTAATGATAACTAAAGATAAAAGGAATGATTTATTATTTTATTGTAGAGACTATGATTCATTACTACTTCATGAATAACAAATTTATCTCCATTTAATGGAATAATAGACGAAGTGGAAATTCATTGAAGTATAACCAAAGGATGAAGTTGTGTTTATGATATAATTTAAATCTAATCCTTACCTATATAGAATCCTTTTGAATTATAGATTTATCGGGACATTAGCCTATCTATCGGTGCTTCTACCTATCCTCTCTCACGTCTATGATGTGTTCTATGTATCAATTTTTAGGATGTAAATACCAAATCCATAACTTGTAATGAACTCATAGTTCACACCACATGAACCTAGTATTTATTACGAGGAAAACAAATTTTAGATTTTGGATCTTACATAAAATTTCAATGAAACAAGACCAGTCACCTGGTCAGTTTTTTGTGGAGAAATCTCAACATGAGGAATCTACATCAGAACCTTGGGATGTAATGAGGTAGAACTAATCCACATTTTTTAGTCAGAGTGATGAATTTAATCAGAAAAATCATTTTATGTAAGGAAGAATATAAAATCCCAATATATTATGAAATATTTATCTGTAAAAAATATAATTTATTCGATAAATTGTGTTAAACACAACACCCAATTTTAAAAAAATGCGACATATTATTATAATAATAATATTTGTAATAATAATTATAGTTTTTTCTACTGAAATTGTGATTATAAATTAGGTTTACTAAATTATAAAAATAAATAATTTACACATGTATATAAAATTAATTATTTAGTGACCAATTAATTAGTAATGAATATAAAAAACCATTTTAAAATAAAATAAATATCTTTCTGGATAACTATTTTTATGATCACAAATGTGTAAAATCTCAATACTGAAATAAATAATTTTTGTTCAATTAAATTTATGAAATTTATAAATTATGTATTAAATTATTTTTTTTAACAATTATTTTATGTGTTTTCTCAGAATGAGATATGAATAAATCCAATTTTACATTTTAAAACTGTATATTTCTAAATAATAGTTTTGTCGCCTATTGCGAACATATATTAAAATTATATTATAGAAATTTTAGAAAATTTATTATAATATATAACATTAATTTCTGAATAATAATGTCAAATTTATCTTGGAGTAAATATTTTTTAATTTTATGAAAAGATAAAATTTTCATTGAATAACGAAAAATAGTTGTTTTTATTAAGACACGAAATTTTCATTCAAATAATTTATAAGATAAATTTTATTTTAATAAGGATTATAAGTAAAATTATTTAAATAAAATCACTATAATTCAAATTTGGGTAATTTTAGTCAATTTCATATTGAATTATAATATAAAAACTTTATTAACTATTAAACATTTTATCTTTGGAAAACCACTTTCTCATCACATGTGCGGGTATAAATTTAAAATAAATTTTTTGACTTCTATAAATATAATTGGAAAAAATTATTAAATAATCGTAACACTAATAAATAATATTATCTAATATTTTTAACTTATATTTTGACCATAATGAACATTTATGAGTAAAACATAATTACCATTGTTATGGTTAAAACGGGTGTACAGGGTGGTTAAACTAAAATGAAAAGTGATAAAAAGACCTCGAAAATTTCTCAAATTATATTGGATGGACATATTAATACCTTATAAACTTTAAATCTCTATAAATACACATTTATGATCCTTATGGGGTGTGAAAAATTCCAGTACACTTTATCTCATTCAAAACATCCATGCCTTTCCTCTCCCCCACTTATAAAAGGTCATCCCCTATCCTCCCCTCTTCACACTTACAAAACAATTTAGTTTGGAAAATCCCAAATTAGACACCATAATTAATTACATAAATATATCTTAGAGTTATTTATCATATCATAAATCCAATATTTTAAGGCTTTCGGTTAAACCTAATGATATTTTTCGAAGAAGATGTAATGTTTTTAACTATAAGTTTTTGTTTAACTAATTCTTATATCTCCTTCAAATAATATCCAACTATGATTAAAAATAGCAGAAATATATAATTTATAAATATATGTTATTATGATATTGTATTAACATATATACACTTCCACTTCCCTAAAATGGGAAATTAACCCATCGATCATGTGAATAGAAGACTACTGCCTCATGAGCCAATGTTATTCATTTTCCATCAAAACCTTTCATAACTCGATATAATAATAGATTTAACGATTTTATATGATATTTATGATATTATTATACCTATATAATTATAATACCACATATATATTCATATCTCCAAACCCATTGGAAAATAGTATAATCTCTCTCGTGTTTGGAGGACTACTTTCTCACGAACTGATATGATATGTTTTTCATTTTTGTTTTACATGGATGTCAATAAATGTCAAATAAATCAATATATATGTTATTTAAAACATAATTATACTAATTTAATTATTATATCAGATATACCATATTAATTTCCATTCTTTGGGGATATGAAAACATCATTCGTGGGTACGAAGGACTACAATCTCAAGAAGCGATGTTATCAATTTTTTACAAAAAAAAATCATAAATGATAATTAGGAAAAAATAAATTAAAATATGTGTTACATATGAAATAAAATTATTCTATATTGTTAATATTTTACTTACATTTATTTCATGTCTTCAATCAACAAAATTGAAACAACATTGACACGTATGTACAACTTACTCTCTCAATGAACAATGTATTTCATTTTCTATCTATATACATTATAGATTACTATAAATAGATATATAATGAATATATAATATATTTATATAATTTTAAAAACATGGGTATTAAGGAACCATGACCAAAGTAAGGCCACAAAAAATAATAAATCAAAACATATATGAAATACACAGTTGTTGTTGCTCGAAACAGGATTTTATTAAGAAATTGATAATAAATATTTAATATAATTCCATAATAAAACCATATATGGTATGATATATACAATTATGGTTATTTAATATATAAATAAAAAAATTATATTTTTTTATACAATATATTTTGATATGTACGAAGGAATTCAAAACTTAAGGTAAAAGATTTTCATCTCACTTTTATTTTCCATGAGACACATGCCATATTCAACATGTGTTTTTTTATATGGTGTATATAATACCAATTAATTAATTTTTCAATTATTCTAAATGGAATTATGGTGATTTTAATATCCATTTTATGATCTCTATTTCATTGTATTTATGGGTAAAAATGTTTCCAAATCGGTATGGGATATTTGTCTCAGTTTGTCTTCTTTGGGACATATATTCGGTTATGAACCCATATTCTTTTATGAGGTTTATATACATACAATTTTACATGTAATATCATGAATAATATTGTTAAAATGATAATTTATGTCTTATTTAATTTTATACCTTCATGGGGTTTATGATTCCACGTTACCAATGTGGTAATGGTTTTACCATATAATATCATCGCTTATCTAGATTATTTATGTTTATGGTTATACTAATGAATTATTATGAACTATCTCTCAATAAAAACATGAATATTCTATTACTATTTTTATATATTGATCATACAAATTTTTATATAATTTTACCCTCTTAATGTAATCTTGATTCCAAAATAATTCTTTCAAATAAAAACAATATTATTTCAATCTGAGGTCGAGGACCCTTTCTTCTTCCATATACATATTTTATAGTAATTTTTTCAAAATATTTTAATTTTCACCTCATATTGTTTAAAATAATTTCAACCATTGATTAAAATTTTAAAAAAATTAAAAGGACTATTCATGTCATTTTAAAAGCCAGGCTCATTAGTATTTTATAGAAAATCTAAAAGAAACCGTTATTTTAATGTTTATGGTACTTCCCACTATCATGAAAAATAAATTTTTAAAATATTCATTTATAATTTATAATTTATATTTAATGATAGAAGGATGTCGAAATGGTTTTATATTTTTTAAATGTTTTTTTTAAATTGTTAAGTATATTTCCCATAAGAAATATATTAAATGAATTTTAAAGCTTTCATTATATGTTTTCAAGGTTATTTTTACTAAAAATTAGTTCCAAAATATTTTATAAATATATTGTTTTTAAATGGTTATTTACAAATAAATTTAATTTTCCTTAGGAAATGTTACATGTGATTTTTATTTAAAAATAATTTTCCATCTTAGATGACATCCTTGGGAGTTACATAATATTTTCATGGGATATAATCCATTGATATGATCATTATTTATTATCTGGATGGTTTACATTTAGGATGAAAAGACATTTATGGAACTCATTTATTTTTAATGGGTTATACTAGGATGAATTTGTTTTATGAAACCCATTTCATTTCATGAGTTCTATTATAATGTATTTTTATGATATTTTGAAATGTAAATGTATGGATTATATGATGTTTGGGACCTATATCTCCATCCATTTCATTAGGTAATTATTAATGATCTATGAGATCATAGGGTACACATGATGTTTTTCAAATCCCAAATAGAGGGTAAAAATGAGGTTATCCCAAGCCTTAAGCAGGTACATGGGTCATTATTCCAAGTCTAACATGTTATTAATGTCTTGGGGACTAGACTTTTCTTGTGGTTTCCTATGATTAAGTGTATGTCAAAAATCTATGTTTTATTCCCATTTTATGATCACATTGATTATGTTATTTGATTATATTATGATTTGTGTCTTATTAACTTCCACAAATTATTCCATGAATCTCTTCAATGACCTATTGTATGTAGGGTATGGTTTTCAAATCTTATTCTCATGTTATCATACACATTTTCTCATGTTATATTGATATTTCACCTATTTACCCTTACTGAGCATCTAAAACCACCCTTTCTTATGTTTAATTTCCTCAGGATATTAATAAATGTCTTATTTTTGATATGTATAAGAAGGATGATATTTATTAGGAACACAGTGGGAGATAATGTATGTAACTTTTGGGCCAGTTTTTATCTATCTAGGATTCTAAAGGAATTTGACCAAAATGATTTTAACATGGACAATTATTTTTTTAAATAAACATTATTCTACATAGACGTAATATTTATCTACAATAAATTTAATTTAGGACCATTTTTAATTGCATGTCACTGGTTTGCCTTTTTAAAAATAAATATAACGCATTCTTGGGAAACCAATCAAATATTTTACACATAGACAACATTAAATAGTGATCATTTCGTGTAGATACATTTAACATCATGTAGTACATGAAAACTCACTAGATCATAATAATACTTATTATAATTATCACATTCACTACATTCTTTTCCATAGTTAAGTTCCCCTATATTTTCCCAACATTCAATAGGGAGACACATTCACTATTTGATATGGAGAAAATAATCTCAGTATAAAAAATATTCAGAACCTTATTTCTGACCACCTCATTCATTGAGGGTGTGATTCTTATTTTTGTTTAATGTCTTCTTAATGTACCCTACTCCAAAAGAGACATTTTTTCAAACTGGTTGACCAATTGAATGAATATTGATAATTTCACCAAGTTATTGACATAATTTTCAACTTTAATAATTATAATAACTTCTATTCTTATCCCCTTTTCAAATAAGAATTAATTATTTTTGGTAATTTATCCAAATCACCCAAAAATGGAGAAACGTAGTGCCTTGGGAAGTGTATTTTACTCAAGAATTAGTGGCTTTATGACTGAGTTAATAAACTATGGACAATAGTCTGAAAGAGGTTCTATCTACTATAGGATTTCAACTAAAAATATATTTTTAGTATTTAAATTTTCCTCTTTTTCATCTAACACAACACCAATGAGATACATCATACTCTTTTCCACATTCTTTTGGAGTCTCAAAATTATTGGTTGTGCTCCATTATAAAAAGAGATTGAAAATATTCCAAATCAATTACGTGTTTCATATATTTCACATAAATAAAAATCACTTACATCACTCTAACTCTGAAAATATGACTTCCTTAATTTTCATCAGTTAGTGTCTTCTCAGTTGTGAGGAATATTCATCCTATAATGATAGGTACATTATATTCATATTCTATCAAGATTATTAACAAATCAGATTGAAAAATAAATTTCCCTAGTTTTAGGAGAACAAATGCAAGGATTCATCTTGAGTAATTCACATATAAGTCTAAAATCTGAAGATAAAGTCATCCCATCTTCCATTAATCCAACCCCTACTTCCAAAATACACATAATGTCATGAGATTCATTATCTCACCCAAATTTAAATGAAATTTCCAAAAATTTCACAACATAATAATGGAAGGGATAAAAAATCCCCATATATCTCTCATCTTTTATAGGATATTATTATTCATGACCACTAAAAAGTAATCTCAAAGAGAAATGATTTTTAGACATTATAGCTTCATATTATTCAACAAAAACTTCTTAAAAATTATTCATATGTTGGTATCTGATAAAAAGAATAAATAAAATAGATTTGAATGTACAACTATTGAAAATGGTCTAATGATTTATTATACTAAGATTCTACTCTCCCATTATACATCCTCTCTGAGTAGAGAGGGATATTATGTTTCTAAATTCTTTTAATCCTCTTTCATTATTTCCTATTGAACTAGTTGTTTGAATCCACCAATATAATCAAATTTTTTATCATATGTGACTTTATCTTATTTTTTGTCAAATTCCATCATGATATCTCCCATTCCTTTTTACTATTTTCCACCTCCTTCAATTAATAAAGTTAAATTATTCACCCCCAC
Organism: Viscum album; assembly: GCA_963277665.1. NCBI lineage: Eukaryota > Viridiplantae > Streptophyta > Magnoliopsida > Santalales > Viscaceae > Viscum > Viscum album. The sequence continues at coordinate 1,044,606,283 of OY728125.1, forward strand.
CCAACTCTTACACATTTTATATCATTAAATAGTTTTCATCGTCTATTAGGTTCATCACTATATTACCTAGTAGTATATCAGATAATAAATCCTCAATTTTCTAATAAATATTTTCATCATGGTTCTCTATATTTTAGAGGGTTCATGGTTGATTCATCAAAAATGTTTCGTATGTATTCATACACTAGTTTGATTCATAAGTAAACTATTATATTATATCTTATAGATATATATTTGGGCGTAGGGATAATTATTGTATTCTAGAATGGAATTTTTATGGAGGTGTGAGTAATTATTGTTTAGGGGTGGGAATAGTTATAAAGGCCATTGAGATTATATTACAGGTGGGTATCTAAGTTTTCTTTAAAATCTATTCATGTTTTCACCCCTGTGATTGATTTTAACCTAGATTCAGTTTATTTTATGGTTGCAATGTTCATCGATGATTATAAGTATTTTAGTATTATTGAAGGACCTGATTATATATTATATAATCTCAATCAAGTGGTTGACTATATTTTGATCTACATCAACAGACATGATATTTCAGAGGTCTTCGACATATCTCACAAGGAAAGACATTGAGGGTCGGTGTGGGTGGTGAGTGTTATTGTGAATGAGCGAGGACATCTGGTAATTCAATGTTATCCAAATTCCCTAATTTTTCATTCAATAGGGTAGATAAGTGAGAGGTTACCTCCACAAGGAACATACCATTTCATAGTGTAACTCTCTAACGTTGATATAGATATGGATTTTGAGGTATCTCATCAAGAAAGTATCGATCATGAAAAAGAATATTCATCATTAACACAATATCACTAGAATAGTCAACCATGACTTAGACTATGGGATATAAACTATAGTAAAGTATTTACATCTAAATCTAAACATTGATTCCATAGATTGGTAAATTTATTAGGATCTTCTTGAATCTATACCATGATTCAAAAAATTATTCAACATCCAATTGGGAATAGTTATGGATATTGATCCTTATATCCAAATTCACTTGTAGTGGAAAATAATTATTTATCAAGCATTTATCTATCTCATATCTTGTGATAATGGACCATACTATTTGAATCTTCATCCATCCCTTGATCTGATCATAGTGTGATAAAGGGAACACTCATAAGAAAATTGAATATGAAGGAATGTCGATATGCCCAAAAGTGTAGTGTATCCCTACAATTTTGAAAAATTACCATATAGGAATCTAGATGGAAATATTAAAAAATGGAATATATTCTATATCAGTTGTATATGTCTTGGATTTATCTTAATGTTTTCTCTTTTATGGGAGGATTAACAATGCTTGGAAAGCCCCATTAGTGGATGGTAAACCATAGTCCATGATGGCTCACAGATGAGGCACTAGTTTTTATCCATTATGTTGGTCTATATTGGGGAATTGATATTGCTATCCATCGAGTGTATTGGGGTTATTTAAATATATAATAGTAAGAAATAAACATGCAAATAGGTCCTTCATGATCTTTGGGTTATACTTAAGTGGCTCTCATGAGTTAACAATCCTCCACTAAATCAATAGTGTCATACTCTTATACTAATCATCCCATAGAGAGATTAAAAATAATCCCCATTTATATAGAATGAAAAAAACATATATGAAATAAGAAAATAATAATTCAATAAATAGAAATTTAGAAACTTGAGGTTATCATGCTTTCTTGATAGTTACACTAGAAATTCTTAGTATTGGTCACCTAATTAACTATAACGGGCTTTCAATATTTAGATATTTATAAACATATATATCCTTGAATAATAATTAAAATATAGAATATTAGATTCTATGTTATTCCCAAGTGCAATTATTGTAATTGATAAAATTTATTCACATATTCTAGTAACCTGATTATCTTTACAATGTTTTGATCTGTCAAATTAAAACATCAGGAACTGAAATTCAAATAAATTGCAAGATCCATGACTTGGTGGAGGGATGTCCTTCTTTAAAATTGTGGTTCAAAAATTTTATTTTTGGTAAATGGAATATTTATTGGGATTATGAGGAGGTTTTAGGGTTTTGTAAGGGTTTGGGGAACAAAAGAAATGGGAAAATATCCTTTTAGTGCATTTTTCACAGTTACTGCATGGTTAGAGATAACTGTGTTCCCAAAATGTGCTTAAAAGAAGAAGGGGCTAAGAATTAAGAAAAATTATAGAAGGGGTGAATCAAAACCATATATACATGTATAAAGGAGTTGCACAAATTTGGTGCATGGTTTTTCAAACAGTGTAGAATCCATATCTAAACATGTGACTTGGACCCCTCTTGGATTGAGGCTTGCACACGGTTTGGAAAACCGTGAATCAAAACTGTGCAACCCATTAAAAAGTGATAATTTACCATACTCCCCCCTCAAGATTTTAAGTTTCACACCATATTTCTTGCACATTTCTTCTCATCTAAACCCTAGTGAGGAACCATTACTACTCAAGATTTTAAAGGACCATTATCCTTCTATTCTAGGTTTTTTAGAGTGCCATTGGGTGGGGATCCATGTTTTGGTTATAAAATATAAATAATGACTAAAATGGTTAAATTAAATATTATTAGCAAGTGGGACATGAGTTCTCCTTTGTTAGCATTATTATTATTTAGTACATGAATGTACTATTTGTTTCGATTGGATATATTGTAGACACCATTGGTGGTGTCCTGCTGAGTTTTACTCACTCCCTGATCGAGCCTCCATTTGGTACTGGAGATGATTTCATGGTTGAAGGTCAAGAAATGTGAAAAGGCCTTATGCTAGGGAATTGAGTTAGTATTGGGATATGCATTGATGAGGATCCAAACATAGGGTCATGAATTATTTTGGGGATTCTATTGTTTGAATTTATTTTCAGTTTTTATCCAATTTTGGAACTCTTAGAATTACAAGACATATTTACTATTTGGTTGTGGTTTATACCCTATTTTGGAAATAGTTAGAAATGATTATTTCTATTTATTGATATTATTTCTTTTAAATCACTAGTTCTCTATTGTGGAATACTCTGGAATATATTGTATAGTATCTAAATTTTGTCTTTTAGACCATTAATTGTGATAGAATACTTGTGGAATATAGGGAGGAATTCTTGAGGTCATGTGGATACTCTACTTAGGGGACTGGTTTTGTGGATTCAATGTCAGGGATGATACAAATTGGTATTAGAGCCATTATTTTATGAGACATAATTTTTAGGTTTTGTAGACAATATATTACGAATTTTTGGGCCATCGGAATGATATTTTTCATGGTATTATCTAACCCATATATGGGGTAAAACCCAAGTTCCTATGTTTCAAATTGTTGTTCTTGATTTATGGAGTCATAGTTGAATGATATTCTACTATTGGGTGATGCACTTGTTATGTGATGTTACAGTTTTATGATATTTTTCTAATTTCCATACTGACACGATGATGTGAAATGATGCATCATGATTGGAACATAAGGATATAGGTCAAATGAATCATGATAGGAACACAAGGGATGGTTGTGTGGGAGATGAAGGTCACGATTCATTTTACTTCATAAATATATTAATTTAAGTAATGTCTAATAAATATGATGTAAATGGATAAGTGGAAAGGGTGTTGAGGAATGATTAATGAATTGTTCTTAATTAAGGTGTGTAAAAGTGATAGATTGTTTTCTATATAATGTTCTAAAAATGTTAATTAGTTGTTGGTAATGAACATTAAGGAAATAAATATTTCTAAAGGAATATTTTTGGCTTGTGAAAGTGGAAATGGGTTAAAAATGGTGTTTAGTTAATGACATGATACTATGTAGCTTGGATTAACCATGTTAGGGATGGTAGAGGTTAGTGTTCTATATTTAATGATTTACATTGGGATTAAATATAAAAACAATTGTTCTATGGATAGTGAAGAGGCTTCTTTTATATAATCTATGAATTATTTATGTCATATATTCTAGAAATTATGAAAATAGAACCCCAAAGGTGTGTATAAATTGGGAGAAAATAGTTTATTGAGTAGAAATATCCACCAATAGTAGTGTAAAGAAATATTTCGGTCCAATAATATCTAGGAGAAGAGATGTTATGGGAGAATTTTTCTCGTTTTATGATGTTGAGGGAAGAGAACCCAGGGAAGGTCATACTAAGTCTGTTTGATCTGACTAGGGAGTACTAGATGCATCTCTTTCTGAAATTTCCTATAGAGGGTGGACCCAAGGACTCCAAATTTTGGATAAGGTTTATCCAGATGATCTTGGATCATTCTGAATCTCTCACGGATAATAGATTCAAGTTGGTCGTATACTTATTGTAGGAACCATTAAAATGATGATGTGATATTTTTTTATAGGAAGAAATCAAATGGTATGTTGTGGAATTAAATTCAAAGTAATTTTCTAAAACATTACAATCAATACAACTTGAGATAGGAGGAGGCTGCATAATTTAGGAGGTTGAATCAGAGAATGATGTCAGTAATGGATTATGTAAGTCATTTTATGAACTTGAAATACTTTTTTCTGGCAATGGTAGTGGATGAGTCCATGATGGAATGATGCTTCAATGACAGAATTAGACACAAGATTAGGTTACAAAAAACATATTTCATTTAATAAGGTTTTCAATAGTAGTTGATTAGGCCCTTATTTCTGATGGAAAATTAAAGGATCCTTTAGTTAATGGTTTTTTGGTTTCGGTTTATTGACCAGTGATGAAACATTCATGGGAAGGAAGCGTCATTTTTGGAATCATCGCTAGGATGGAAGTTTGAAGATTATCCAGAAGAGACGATCAGCCACCCAAGTTTGTGAATTTGTGTTTTTCTATTAGTGTGATAGGATGAGACAAATGCGTGGTTAGTTACCTCAACTGTTGGATGAGTGCGAATCATGTGGAAGAATGGGAAAAGTTAATAGTTTATGTAGTAACCATCGACAACTGTTCATAGATAGAGGATTAAGTATAATTATAAGTGTAGGAAGGATATTTTTTACATCTTGTTAGGAAGGAAATTGGAGTTCAACTATTCGTACCAGTAGAGGTGGTATATGCGGTACTCTAGGGTGGGAGCATCTACATCAGTAGGGTATTGAAACATTACAAACTCATATCGAGTCCTAGGGTAGAGGGGTAGGTCATCTCCATGAAGTTTACTCTACACTAGGCGGTGGCATGTTTTCACCATCAACTGTTCAAGGGACAATCCTTTTAGCTTCATTCCTTGATCGTTCTCTATTTTATATAGGTACTACCCATTCTTCTATTTCTACTTGTTTTGTGGTGGTGTTGGGAATAGTGGTGGATCATATGAGTGGGGTTATTTCAATTGATACACCATTAGGGGTGTGAGTAGAGGATATTATTTAATGTAAGGGGTAATCTCCTAAAATTTATGGGTACCATTTTAGATTTGATTTATTCATGACTGAAATGTCAATTTTTGATATGATTTTGTGCATGGATTGATAAGTGTTATACCAATAAAACATTGACCATTACAATCATAGGGTAACATTCACATCTCCTGAGGGAGAAAATTATATGCATCATGGTGAATGGGATATTTGGGGTTTCCATGAATGGCCAGTTTGTCAGCAGATGAGTGAATTCACCACCCAAGTGGTATGTTGTTTGCTTAATTAAGGGGGATTAGAGAAACATGTCTTACCTCCTATGGTTCATTAGTTCCAGGATGTGTTTTCTGAGGACTTCGTAGGGCTACCACCCAAGAGAGATGCTGATTTCATGATATATTTTCAGGAAGGAGTAGAACCAGTTTCCATTCCTCAATATATAATGGAACCAGTAGAAATACAAGAGCTTAAGACTAAGTTGTAAGTACTATAGATTAATGGGTTTATTATTCCAAGTATGTCTCAGTGGGGATTTCTTATGCTATTCTCCAATAAGGCTGATAGATTGATCTGGTCATGTATTGATTATAGTAAGCTGAATGAGATGATGGTTAAGATCTGTAGAGAACAGTGGGTTCATAATTTCAGGTACTTCATAGTGGGTATTTCCTGTGGTGTTCTCCAGGAAGGCTGATAGATTGATCTAGTCTTGTATTGATTATAGTAAGTTAAATGATATAATGGTTAAGAATTGATACAATATTCCTCAAATTGATGATCTCTTTTATTAGTAGAGAGTTGCATCAGTGTTCTACAATATTGTTCAAAGATTAGGATATCATCAACTAAGGGTGAGACCTTCTTATATACCGAGGATATATTTTAGTAGACGATGTGAATTGTATGAGTTTTTTGAAAATATGTTCTGGTTTACCAAAGAACCGGACATGTTTATGGCCTTAATGAACCAAATAATTCACCGATACTTGGATTAGTTTTTAGGTATCTTTATTGATGACATCTTGGTGTACTCTAAGACTATTGACTATCAAGAAAAACATCATGAAATCGTATTTAGTACACTATGAGAGCATATTATAGATTCCAAGATATCTTAATTTCATTTCTGGGACATTATGGTGTATTTATTAGATCATTTCATCTAATAGGAAGGAATTTTAGTGGATCCAGAGAATGTGCATGCAGTTGTGTCTTTAGAGAAATCCAAGAATGTTTTGAATGTATGATGTTTTTGGGGATTGACCAGTTATTAACAAAGCATCATTATAGACTTTCTTGTTTTGATGTTCCAGTTTCCAGATTGACCAAGAATGGTTTCATGTTTGAGTGTTATGAGGAATGAGATAAAATTTCTCTATACTTGAATACAAAATTGAAAACCACACCAATTCGGATCTTACCTGATCCAGATAATTGGTATTCCATGTTTTGTGATGCACATACTGGACTTGGGGAAGTGTTAATGCAAGATAATTATGTTGTTTTATATGGTTCATGACAATTGAGGCCTCATAAGAGGAATTACCCTACACTTAATCATGAATTGTCTATAGTGGTTTATGACATGAAGTGTTGGTGGCACTACTTGTTAGGAATGTGGGTTACAGTGTATAAAAATCATAAAATCCTTAAATATATCTTCTCCAAGTACCACCTGAATCTTTGGAAGAAAATATGGGTTTACTATATGTTGAATTTTCATTTATATATTATTTATACATCAAGAACGGGAAGTAGTTATGATAATGGTTTGAGTCAAATGACTCAAAATCAGGTAGTTCAGCAATCTAGTTTCCATTGGAGGATGATGGTGTTGTTTACTATGATGCATCTTGTAGTGTAGTATGCAAAGTGGTAGACGACCATTGCAACCATAGAAGTTGAGTCCATGATTACGAACTAGATAAAATAAAGAAATCAGAGTATCCACAATGTCTGGCTACGAGGGAAAGATTGAAAGGTGGAGAGTAACCATCCGGTTGGACGATCATAGATAATGGGATTATTTATGTCTGTGATATTTTTGTTATTCCAACATTTATATGGGAAGTTTTGATGTACAAGTTTCATTCATCCAAGTGGGTGGTGCATCCTAGATTGACTAAATTGTATCATGATCTTTATAGACAGTTTTTGCCACCAGGGATGAAGAGAGGGCTTATAGGTTTTGTGGAAAAATGCCTTACCTTCTAGTAGGTAAAGGCCGAGGATCAGTTACTGGGTAGTTCTTTGCATCCATTACTAACATTGTAATGGAAATGGGATGAAGTGGTGATGGATTTCATGGTGGGACTCCCATGGATGCCTCAAAAGAATGATGTGATCTAGGTAATTATAGATAAATTGATTATGGTGGTTCATTTATTTCTGATTCTGGAGACTTTCATCATGGATCAGTTGGGTGAGTTTTATGTCCATTATATAGTGAGGTTGAATAGGGTACCTTAGACAACCGTTTCAGATCATAACCCAATTTTTTACATCATTCTTATGGAAGGGTTTACAGAGGTCCCTTAGATCCCATGTGTTTTATAGTAAAAATTTCCACCCATAGACAACTGAGCAGTCATAACATACCATTTAGGTAAAGGATGAAAATTTGAGGGCTTGTGTATAGATTTTAGTGGATAATGGGAAAATCAATTATAACCTGTAGAGTTTTCCTACATCAACATTCACCATCATACAATTCATATGGCTCTATTTGGGGTGCCCTATGGTGGGCTTTGTTGATCTTGATTATGTTATATATAGGATGGGGAATCTGATTATTTGGTGCTACGTCTCATGTAGGATACATCAAAGAAACTTTATTTTATTAAAAAATGGATTGAAACATCTCAGAGTATATAGAAGTCATATGTGGATTTTAATTGTTAGCATCTTGATTTTTTGGTCAGTGATATTGTGTTTCTTCAGGTTTCACCAAGTTTGTTTCACTGTTGGATTTGAAAAGATGGTTATTTGGCACTCAGCTATGTGTGTACATTTGATATTGTGGAGAGGATCAGGCCAATGGGGTACCAATTTTATCTTTTGCAACAATATAGTGGAATGAATGATTTTTTTTATATCTCATAGATTTGACTCTATCACCTTGACCCATATCATGTGATTAATGTTGAGGATTTAGAGCTTGAGGCTACCGCATCCATTGAGGAGCATCCTATTCATACTGTGGATTATAGTGAGAAGGTTTTTCACGACAAGACTAATCCATTGGTTTATGTTTTCTATGAGTATGTTAATGTTTATGAATAAACATGGGAAAGGGAGTTAGACATGTCGGACGAGTGGACGAACCTTTTACCATGGAAGCTCAGTGATTCTTGAGAAGAGTGGTTAGAGGACGAGTCATTATAAGGTTAGGAGGCTGGAAGATACCAAACATCATGGTGTTATGTACTTGTTTAAAATTATTAATTTAAACCTCTTTATGTTGGTAGATTCAATATTTACTGAGTGTATGATGAGGATTAGGGGTGTTTCAGTGATTTGCGGCATAAAAGAAAGGGGAAATGGAATTCTAGTGCATGTTTCATGGTTGACACATAGTTAGAGATAACTGTGCACCCAAAAGATGCTTGATAGAAGAAGGGGTTCAAGGTTAAGTAAAACCGTGAAAGGTGAAAAGCGAAACCATGTGGACTTGGATAGTGGTGTTCCCCATAGTTGGCACCTAATTTTTAAAACTTTGTACAATCCTTAGGTAACCGTGAAACTTGGGACCCTCACAGATAATGTCTAGGGCATGGTTTGGAAAATTGTGTACCCAAACCATGTGACCCATTAAAAATTAATTATTTACCAAACTACCCCACGAGATTTTATGTTTCTCACCTGATATCTTCCCCATATCTTCTTCTATAAACCCTAGTGAAAACCATTTTGACCTAAGCTTCCAAGGGACAATTCTCCTTTTATTATAGAATGTTCGTAGTGTCATTGGGTTAAGATTTAAGCTCCAGATAATTCAAACTCTCTTCTAGATTATCTTTTCAGTATTATGTATTTTTGATTTGTTCTTCTTCTTATAAATCCCTAAAACCCTATTTTTTATAGTGGATATTATGTTGGGTATTCAAATGGATATTGAATATTTGATATTAAGTTATTGTTAATGGTGAATTCATCTTCTAATTCAAGGTAGGTGGTCTAAATGTTATATCCCAAAGTCCTTATGTTGATTTTTTCTTGCATGGTTGTGTGGTTCCTTCCCACATGTTGTTCATTTAATTTCATTGGTATGTATCAGAAAAAATGGCTGTATAAATGATGATTTGAACAACTCATGATATCCATGTGATAAAGTGAGGTGGAATAGACTAGTTAATGGCCACCCAATGGGTTCACCAATGATTTCAAACATCGAAAATAGTAATGTTAACCCCGAAATTTATTTGTGAGCGGTAGATCCCATGATTAACCTATAGGTATGTTAAATTGAAAAAAAATGGAATATGAATAGAGGTTTCTAAACATTGGAAATGGAAAAGGGATTATATTTCTTAACATGAATTGAGTTGGATGCGATAAAGAAAATTGTGCTAAGCCATTTATGAAAAGTACTTGAAATGATCACCTAAGTTAATGCATCTAAAATATTGAACATGTTAAATGGGTAAGTGATTGTGAATTGATAAGTGGGTTAAAAGGGATAACATAAGGTAATTTATGATTATGTTTCATGGGTAATGTATGGGAATTGATTAATATACCTAATGGGTTGAGGAATAAGAATGGAAAATTGGTTTAATGGGTTCTGTAGTGTAATTAGGTAAAGGATATAACGAGATAAAGCATGATGTTATTTAATATTTACAATTATTATGAGATTTGAATTTGATTCCTATTATTTTTCATGGTTTATGATAAATTATATGTGGTAAATGGGTAAATAATTATATTCAAATGGATTAGAATTTATGAGGTATTGGACATGAGATTATATGCCCATGGGTCAAGTTAGACTGAGCTCTAAACCCCACCACATAATGCATGATTTAAGGAAGGGGACCAAGGCCCTATGCCCCGAATGAATGTATTTGATGAGACTACCTAGACCGAGGTTCCATGGTATGTGTGATGTAAATATTATTTAAATTGTTGTCCCTAGAGATTTAGGGAACATGAATTTTTCCCTTATCTGTGATAATTGATTGACATAGGCCATTATGTGAATGTTGTAAATTCCTAACCCATGAAACATTTGATAAATATGGATTTAGTAAATAAGGTAGCATAATTGTTGAAAATGGATATAATTATTTAAATGGTTAATGTGGATATTGTTAGCTAGTGGAACCTAAGTTGTCTTTGGTTAAATTTCTTATTATTCAGTACGTGGATTCACTATGTATTTAGACTGGATTTATTTTAAATACATTTGGTGGTGGCATAGGGATTTTTACTCACACCCTACCCAGGCCTCTATTGGGTACCTAAAAATATTTCATAGTTACATGTAAATACAAGTGAAAAGGGCCTATACTTGTGAGTGGAGTTGGGCTTGGGATGTGCATGGATGAGGATTCGGAGTTGGGGTCAGGACCTATTTTGGGGATTATATTTTTTCATTATTTTTTTTTTCCTTCCACATTTGTAATTTTTAGTATGACATAAATTATTTACTCTATGGATGTGATTTTTACCCTATTTGGAAACTAGTTAGAAATGCATGACTCCAGATATTGGTATTTTTTTCTTTACGTCACCTGTTATCTACTATGGGTTTCTCTAGTAATGAGGGTATAGTCACCCAATGTGGTATTTTACACCATCACTGCAATTCTAAAACCTCTCATGTATGAGGAGGCTCACTTGAGGTCATGTGGTGGATCGTCTCGGGGAACCTGTTTAGCGGATTTTGATCCATGGACATTACTTAAATGTTCTAAAACATGCTTTTAAAACCAATTCAAATGGAAAAATTCTAAGTATTTTCCCAATAATACCGATGAATTAGTTGACTTTGATAGATGAAAAGTCATTATAATGTCACTAACATACTATGGTAAAATTAATTGGTACTATGAAGGAAAATAAAGATATATTGGTAAGATAAATACACTAACCCAGTTTCATTGTGCTTAATATTATGAGTAATAGATGAATATAAGACACAAATAATATCCCAATCCACTAAAGTACTTAGGGGTTCTTCCCTTCACACATATTTACGACTAATATGTGTGAAACAATGTAATAAATTAAAATTCTAAAACAATTACAAAATAGAATTTATTCTATTAGAGAGTTTTGAAATTATTTAACCATGCATCCCTCTACACATAATTCCCCTAACCATATGTGATTTTTCAGTGCATGGTAGAAGAAAACTCCATCATATGTACACAATCTATATACACATGTGATTTAGATAAATAAAATATAAAATAAAATTAAAAATAATATAATAAAGAGGAAACATTGACTTATTGATGATTACAAAATTTTTAAGTAAAAACCCTGAAATTTAGAGGAGCATAAATATTATAAAATGACAAGAAAAGTTAACAAGTAAAATAACCTAAAGATTTCCGAAATAAACATCACCTAAAAACCTCAAAATATTATGATATAAATAGTAATCATACTAGTCATGGTGGGGTAAAAAATAGTTAGGAGTGAAATTCAAAGGTTTTAGAAAAGGTTCTAAATTTTATATTATCGAAAATACATGTAATAGAGTGCTAGGAAACATCATGTAATAACCTCTATATCTAATTCCATAAACGTTATATCCCACCCAGAATCATGTAATGTCTCCCTAATACATTAGACCAATAGTCTAATTCATTACTCAAATCAAAATACACTATGGTGTGAAGTCCATTTGGTCATGTTGTGACTCTTTAGAGTTTCCATATCGTGGATAGCTTAATCATCTTATGCTGTGATAACCCTTGGCATAGTGAGGAATCTTGTGAGATTCTTGCAATTTCATTCAACATGAATTCCAATCATAGCATTACTCCATCCCTCATGGAGTTACAACTTATTCAATGTAAGTACTAGTTTTAAGGATTACCCCATCTCATCAAGAATCCGTCAGTTGTGATGTGAAAAATAATTTCATAACAATTATATTTCTTTTGAAAAAGTTATGATTCATCAATAAAACAATGAATTAGGAGTTGTGGTGTGATATCATTATGGATCATTAACATTTTCTATAATCCAACCTCATGATGTCTTGAATTATCTTATCATGGAATCAAAAGTCTGTAACTCTCCAAAATGATCTAAAGTCTTAGATACTCCTCCAAATCCTCAATCCTTAAAAATCATTCGAATTACACAAAATTAAGAAGTGTTATGTTAAACAAATATCACAGCATGTTCTCATTTAGAATGTATAAAAAATTATAATGAACATGAAGAAGATATGGACGTGATATTTTCTATAGAACACCACATATTATTTTGTTTGGAAATAAATATTTGAATTGGAAAAATTGAATAAATTATCTGGAGGATGAAGATATATAAGTCATGGTATATGATGGTTAATGAAGAAACCACACCATGTTGGAAGAATGCCCATATAGTGGTGGGTGGTGATTGAGAAAAATCAACTATATATTCTGGGATGAATATTGGATAATATGTGGGTTTTATTTGATATTTAGTTCATTTATAATGGAATAATTTAAGCTCTAATATGGTTCTCACACATCATATTAATTAGCTGATAAATATAAAAATTACTCATTGAAATTGCAGTAATATTAATGTTAAGAAAGATATTGTTTTTCCAAGATAGTGTGATATTTTATATATATATATATATATAGTTATGAAGATGATGAGTTATTATAGAGGACATATTTATGATCTATGATTCATCGAAGAGTTTAAATTGCAATGGTAGTGCTCTCATTTTTTATGTTAATTATTATTTTGTAGATATTCATGGGAATGATTTACATTTTGATTATTTCATTCTCTTTATTGATGTAGTGTAAATATGAGAAGGAGGAAGTTACCACAAGATGTATATTTATTGTTTTATAAATATTTATAATCCCAAAAGTGATCACTGATTCATTTTTTAAGTAAAACTATTTTTAGTGTATGATCAACCGGTCCATTATTAATCATAATCCAATTAAAATATTCATTTCGATGCATTAATTTTCCACATGTTTCCATTTCGTTTGTTCTATTAGGAATTTCTATAGGTTCAACGTGTTCTTATCAATATGGTAAAAGTATTTATTTATAATAAAGGATAAAATTAATACTATAATTACTCCCCCCTATTGGTGTCTTAGAGACCTTGGGTGTAATAAGTTGTATCAGTTTTAATATATTAATATTCAAAAAACTAACAAATAAAGATCTATGATATGGGGAATGTTTTGAATGTGAATTGAATCCCACTATTCGATGGATGTAATTACTATATTTGAATGAACTGAATGATATCACCATTGACACTAAAAAATAGGTTCCATGAAAATCAACAAGGATAAACAAATAAGGGAAAGAAAATTCAAATACAAATAAAGTCTGTAGAGTAAACCTAAGAGTTTCACAAGAAGGTATATAAAACCATTATGTATAGGGTAGTTCCGTGATCCATTTCTAGAGTTACCATAAAATATTACATCTATTAAAGAGTGAAATTCAATGTTTCCTGAATATGCTACCATATCACTTCTATAAGATATATGATAATAAACACTCATATCCTAAAAAATTTGGACATTGTTTGAAAAATTGAGAGTAGGTTTCCCATTTAACATAACTCCACTTTTCTTAAACATCACACCATGGTGAATACTCATGGAACCTTTTATAGGTGATAATTGTTTTGAATAACCTCATACAATCCCTTTATTTAATTGTGAAATGCTTGAGACCAGATTATACAACACCCCTTCGGTGAAGAAAATATGTCACACAGCCCATGGTTTGGTGATCCCATGTTGTGATTGTCCATTTTAAATCCCCATTATAGATAAAAACTTCTAAAAACAATGTAATGTTGGAATCAAATTCTCCTAATTGGGTTTCACAAGTGAAAACCCTCCTTTCATGGAGAAAATTGTGATATCTAACTACTTAGTCCATTGCATAAAATATGGGTTGGACAACTTGTATTTTAGTCACACACATATCCTTTCTCTATGTAGGTAGTATTCACATCAATATGCACAGTTCCTTACTCCTTAAAAGTAATGTGTGAATTAAAATTAACATTTACATTCTTAAACTGGGCATATAATCAATAATCACCACTCAATCCCTTTTTACTATCCATTTTTCAATTATAAAATCCTTATTGCATTATGTTAAACTACATAGACCAATAGTGTAACTTGAAAAAAAACTAAAAAACTCAACCAAATTGGTATTGATTCATGTTCCCAACATTATACCTAATACTTAACTATTTTGGTTCAATACCCATATCAACGCCAACAATTATATTTTCCCAAGTAAACATAAAGCCCTATGGTACCTACCCTTGGGGATTTATCAGATAGAGTGTCCCTAATAGACACTAAACCATTAGTGTCTTCACTAGACTCTAAACCATGTGTTTCCCCACTAGAATCTAAACATGGATTGTCCCCACTAGACTCTAAACAAAAAATTTCCCCACTATTCAACTTTAAAAGAAAAATGTTCTATCTCAGTTGTTTCAACCCAATTCGCATCGTACCATGGGATGACAAGATGGCCCGATAGATAGTAACCAATTGTCCATTATTTTGAAGTGTTTCACATCAGGTATGTTGTCCTTAGATGGTCTTTAGTGGGTTTATTCGTGGAGCCAAAAACACCCAACATACCCTATTTATAGGATTCATGGACCTCGTTTCCAAAGGTAGGAACTTGTTGGTTGAAGACTTGGCCAATGACACTTAAGAACTCCATTGGTCAAGAGTACAGGAGATCGGGCTCATCACACCATATGGGGGAATTATTTCTTAATCTGGGACTCTCTTATTTATTCAATGAATATATAAGAATATATATAGATATATGTTCATGAATCGATATTTATTTCCCAAGAACATGTCTGTGGGTATCCCTTGGGTTACAAGGTTAACCATCTATACTCATAGGTTTGGAATTACTAAGCCAGATTCATATTAATATGTATAATGATGTGATATGAATTTTATCAACATCCGGGGGGACAAAAGTTGTTTTCCTATTGGGATACAACCCATAATATGGGCTTATAACATATCCTAATTAGAGGAATCATGACCCATGTAGTTCAATGCTTCTTAACTGGACATTAATTTTAATGTCATGTAGTAAGGACACCTAGGTGAAAGTTGCGTAGTCAAAATTTCATGTGGGATTTACATCGATGTGCCCCAGGATTTTCAGGAGAGGCATGGAATCCTAGGGGGATATGGATTTATCGAGGATATAGTCTAGTGAACATTATGTTAGTTTGGTTGTTGGTTTTGGACCTCTTGGAGGATTCCTATGTATCCCACATAGTTGGGAATCAAATCCCTCGTAGTTCAAATTAAAGTGTGTCTTATACCATAGTTTCTCATTCTTAATAATTCTATCATGGCATATTCCTAAAGAGTATGCCCATTGATGATGGGATATGATTGGGGCTTATATATTGGAACTTCCCATTTGAGAATACATGGCTTGGGATTACACCATAGTTGAGTTCATGATTATAAGAGTGACATTGGGGATATTCCTGGAGAGGATGACCTAGTGAGTCAGAGAGAATTCTTATTGGGGATAACTATTTAAAGAGAATTCCTCTTGAGCTTGGGACCCAGGAAGACATCCAACGTATCTTAGTTAGAGCGAGATTCAGAGTTTTAATAGTTAAATTCTAGATTATGGGGATGTTTTGATCATAATTGACCTCTAATACCACGTGAGTCATGCTCAGTGTGAGAAACAAGAAGATTTCATAGATCTAAAAAAACACACACTTTTCCTTCTCCTATGATGGAAATGAAGGATAACGGCACAAGAGTCCATGACTGCTAGACTGAAGGGATAGGGATATGGGCTTTAAATGTGCCAAATCTCACCCATGTTGATATATTGGATATTTATGTTAGGTAATATATTCATACACATCCTAGGATGAGGCATAGAAAATAAATATTTCCCACCTACCATAGTAAATATTGGGAAATTTCATTGTGGGAGTTCCCTGAAATGGGTTATAGATATGGGAGGATCATTATTATTCATCAATGGGGTAGGAATGTATGATTCCCTTAACATGTCATTCTCCCAAATTGAATGGAAAATCCAATGATTACCCTCTATCACAAAAAGGGGAGATATATGTGATCATCCTAAGGTTGGACCACGGGTTACTATAGGAATGTATACTTAGGAACACTCTGGGGGCCCATACCATTGTGGGGATTACCCACATGTCTCTTCTTACCACATGTATGTAGAATCAGAAGGGCACATTGATGTGACCAATGGTCTATTCATATGGGTCTAGTGGCATTGTAGGAGGCTTTCTCCTGATGCTTTTGGGATAGTTTGTGAAGGAGAAATGGATCGTGTGACATGCTCAGAAGGATATGATATGAACTAGATGGTGTAAGGCCCAAAGTGACCCTATTTTGAATAATTTTTCATCCTATGGGATGGGGATCCCTCTACATAGCATAATACTATGTGGGTAAAGGGATCATCCATATACCAAAGTGTTATGAGTACATGGATGTTATATTCTTACTATAGTTGTATGCAGCTTGATATTTGGTCCACATGCCATGGTGGTATATGGCATTGGAGTCCATCCATGTGAAGGAATGCACCATGGGGTAGAGGTTCATCTGTATAGCGATGTGTTATGTGGTCCGCTGGGTTGAAGGATTGGCGTTGGTCATGTTTTTCATTGAAAGCTAATATGTGAATGGATTGTGGTTTCCTATTTACTAATTCAGTTTGCGGTTTTCCAATATTATTGTGATTCCTTATTTTGATGGTTAACAAATGGTTTCGACCTGCTGAAAATCGTTTGAGGTTCTATACATCTTAGATCGTATTCCTTTGAAGACTTTCTTCCTTATTCTCTAAGCTATAGAAAAATCTAATCATTTTTTCTCAGCTCACCTCATGGAAATTTTATAGAAGTATAAGGAGGTTATATCTATGGGTCACAAAGAACAATATGTGGAATCCCACAAAGCAATCACCCAACCTGTGGATGAATTGGTGAATAAATATTTGTGGGGTTGTGGTTCACGATAGAGGAAATCACCACCTTAATCTCGCAAATGACATAGTTTGCGGGATGCGGCCAGCCTCACCTTTTCCACGATCCGAGTTTGCATGTATGGTGTGTAGAAGTGTACCTCTCTATCATGTTTTTACCAAGGATGTTGTTTGAGGGGGATCATCATCATTCCTCATTTATTCAATGAACTTCCTAGTTTTCTATAAAATCCCTTGCGATCCCGTATTTCACGGGGTGTCTTCATACCATTTAGATTGAAAGCAATACCTTCCATGTATATTTCTCAAAAATCATTATGAAGAAACATTTAGTACTTTTAAAAAATCTATTGCTTCAATATTATTCTCAAATATTCAATCGAACCTACTTATTATCCCTTCATCAAAATGTGGGAGTATTCTACATTCCTTTGTAGAGTTTTTCGGATAGTACGAATTCTCCCCATCAGAATGGCTTCCAATCAGGATGAGGAGGAGGATATTTATATATAAAAAAATAGTGCTGAACTAAACTGGTTTGTGGTAGAAAGTTGTCCCAATTGGGAGGGGGGAATACATATAAATATGGGGCCTAGGTAATTTTATATTTAATGAATTTCTCGGAAAAAAGTGATCCACATAGCGCTCTTGGATTTCATTGCGTCTATGTACTGTCTCCCTCACAGACTCCTTCAACTGCGAACCAGGATTCTCCTTCCAAGAACTGTGAACTCTTTAACGTCATTCTCATCTGTGAACTGACATTTGAATCCTTGAACCAAAATATGAAACATAAAATTTACCTTTGATCTGTAGTGTAGTAAGACACTGTGTAGTTTTACTTCTCCATGGACTAAACCTCAATTTAGTGAACTGGAAATTAAATTTAAAACCTGAACTTTTAAGTCCTCACATTGGATGACTGTGTAGAAATGCTCAATATGCAGCCCGTTCCATGAACCTTTTAGTTCAATGGACATCACATAAATTTACATCATCTTGTAGAGAATTCCGTGATCGATCAGTTTGTGGGGAATGAATTTCTTAAAACATTTCATGTTTTCTGTACACCGAGTTTCTCTTCATGTGGACTTATTTATTCCTTTGTCAATTTTTGGTATTTTTCACAAACATTTTGTGGGATTGACCCTTTTGATTGGTATATTTATACAGAAATGAGTTTTAGCATCCTTAATCTACTTATGAATCTATTTTTTCTACTGATGCTTTCATCGTGCACATTTTAACAACCGATGAAAGGAAGAAGAGTATGGTAGACTCTATTGACGAAAAAATCCCAATCAACCCACTACATCAATCACTAGAGAATATTCTTATCGAAACATAAAGGGAATTTAAAATCTCATAATGGATGACCAATTATGGATTCATTATAATTTTTGAAAAATATATTCTGAAACCATGTGTGTCTGACCGACGTAATCCTCGAATAATCAAGAGAGGCACACATAAGGTACTTTTTTCATCAAGAGCACAATTCATACTGAAGGATACCATTGCTGGGTTCTTATTGAACTATGATCCTCAAAATCTAGAAGAGGCATGGAGGAATCCAGATAAAACAAACCATTTCTACAACAGCATTACATGAAGTGCCAAATAAAATGAGAAATATGGTAGGACATAAACCAGGATATTTTCTCTAGTGGTTTGTTTGGCTTGTATTGGGGATGTCCATTCTCGTTCCTTTAGAGTTGTGAATAATTCTAGTTGAAATTGTGGGTTTCTGAGTTATATGAGGCTGTATGGGTATCCCAGACCTGTGCTCATCGGTCCCGCACCCTCATTTCAAAACTTCTGAGCTGATGGAGTCTAGTTACCAATACATTTCATTTTAACCACTGGTTGGTCGGTATTAGTATCTCGGATCTTCATCTGATTTCGAGGGTCCCTATTTTCATGGATATGAATGAAACTTTTCTGCCTCCTTACACTTGGGATAATGAGTAGAGGACTCCTCCTTTGAAAAAAAATCTAATTTCCCAAACAAATATTCTTTTGAATAATTTTTACCCCTTCCCAAACCATGAATTTTTTTTATTGATGTGGATTAATTTATTTTTCAAGACAAGTGGTCAAGATCCCAATGTGTATAGGCCCAGGGCCTATCCCCCCAATGAAACTCAAAGGTGATCATGGACTGATTATACTATCTTGGGGGTGATCCAGTTCCATGAATGGGGATGGGAACTCGTCCCTAATGTAGACCATTTATTTTGTTTGGTGGCCTTCTTGGACATGTTTTTGAGTGGATGTCTTTTACCAGTTTGATACACTAGTGGTGTGATAGTTACAACCTTTTTCATGGTGGGTAAGTTCGCCATAGGAAAATGCATCAACTTGGCATTCTAGTCTTGGCCAAAATCTATCGCTTACAAAGACAGGATAGTAAGGGATGGTTCCATCGTTGGATGACCGGTCCCTTCTAAATCCTATTGGATTGGATAGTATCCCACATTAGAGGCTACACATTTATCAATACCTTAACAATTCCATATTTTATTTTTCAACCCATCCTTCATAGTACTAGCGGGGTTATTCCATCGGTCTGGGCTGCACAGGATAAGTAGGAAGACCAGACTGAAAAGAAATAACAGGGGTTGATGGATTTAATCAACTGTCATGACCCTATAATTTATCATCCCTTTGATTCCACTACTATTACCATTGTGAACATTGACATAGAATATTTTTTCAACTAATAATACATCATTTCATTGAGAGAGGGTATTTGGGTTTCCAATATTGATGGGGATCTTATATGGGGGGGATATGCACCCTGTAGGTTTTGATATCATTTTAGCTACATTCAAATGATGTGTCTCTCTGCCCTCAACAGTGAATGTGAGTAAAAAAATCTTATAATGGTACGATAATTGTGTTTGATGTTTACCTAGGAGGATACTCTGTGTAGGGACAAGATTACAAATTCTGAGGCTTTTGTACCCTTTATTACAAGAGGTTATGTTAAGTCCTGGGCACAATAATATTTGAATTGATAGCTAAAAGATTTTTTCCCACTATTATAACTCTGAAGGTGTTTGAAACTAAGGTGATGGGGAAGAAAAAGGAGGATACTAAGAATTACTTATAAAAAAAATTTCTCCAGAAGCCTCTTGATCCTCCCCCAGGGAAGTTCTTGAGACCTTTGGGTGTGACCTCATAAGCTATCAAGGTTGCCACTATGGACTGATCACCCATCCTACTTGAGGCCAATTTTCTAGTGGCCTAGAAGCAAAGGGATATCTTTAAGAATCACCAATCATTTCACAAAAAGTTCACTCGGGCCTTGTGGAAGTTCCTACAATTAAGAGAGGTTTCCCTTACTAATCTTGGCCACATGTCAGCACTAACTAAAATTCCTTATGATGATGAGACTAAGAGGATAAATCATTACCTTTAGGACCACAAAACACAAAAACATTCATGGAACAACCATTATAAGCCCTCTCATCGAGTACTTTCCATGATGCGATCAATGAATAACGAAGAGGGTGATGTTAACTATCACTCTTCAGAGGGAGATGATATTTCTAATTTTCATGTTGCAGATAGAGTGAGGGAAGCTCCTCTATCATGCCTATAGCCTCATAATAATTCATATCCTGAGGGTCCCAGGGTTGTAGAGGAACCTTAGAAGAAACTGAAACTGATGAAACCAACTTCGCTTCCCCAGCTCAATCCTACAGTACTTGTTGTCCCCATTACAACCACATTTCAAAGTTCATAGAGATTCTGGGATGACATCAGGGTGAGCGCTTCTAATGAGGATAGTTGGAAAATTCTTTAAGTAGGGTTCTTTGATCCTCAATGTTTGGGAACAACCATTTCCACAAAATTAATTTCTAATGAAGAACAGACATATAGAGTATCCTAATTACTGAGTGATATTGATAGGTGTCTCCTTGCTTCCAAATAAATTCTCTACAAGTCTGACCAGATGTCATGAATGGTGGTACTGATGGACCCAACTAATATTGAGGGGGGTGGTCTTTTGTTTACTAACCTTGACTTTAATTTCCATCATCGGGAATATTATGAACTCTCTTATTTTACATCCAAGTGTTCTAAGGAGTCTTGGGAGATCGTTCTTTATCCTATATACTCCACTAAGGGCACTGAAGTTGGGAAACATTTCCCTTAAGATAAAGGGAATACTTGGGAAGGTTCTCTTGGAACTGTCGAACATATGGAAGATGTTATTTAAAATCATGTCATGGAATTCCCTCCACCATATCCATTGTATATTCCTGTTAGGGGGCCATCCACATGGCATAAAAAGAAATTCCAACAATCATCAAAACTATCGAAACACATCAGAAAGTGGATTACAAGTAATTGTTGTTACTATCCATCTGGTTTTTAAAACAAACACTTTTATCTTCGTGATATTTTATTACATGAATATTTAAACTCATAACTAATAAGTAATAAGGTGGAAGTTGGCCATGAATCTATGTGTACTGTTACATTTAGGGTAGAAGAAACACCACTAGCTGTTATGGATGAATAGAGAAAATAGATAGGACTAGATAAGGAGACCGGTTGTATTCTATGCCCTCTGGATATTCCTTCCACAAATCAAACAACGGATCCCCCTATAGGGGTGGAATAATTAGAGGTTGAAATATGAATCTAGCATGTTGATCCCATTACTATAGAGAAGGATGGGATGAATTGGATAGTAGAAGTTAAATTGGGTAAAGTGCCCCAATTGTCTTAGGCTAACAAATGGGCTCTAGGTCTTGACGAGTCAACTATCCTGGACCATATGGACCCTACCCTTGTGAAGGGAACACCTTTAGAAATTGACACCCCCAATTGAGCATATTGATCTTGGTCCCCCAATAGTTACAACCACTATGGAGACTACTATCCCATATTTTGAAAATTTGGAAAGATTTATCATTCATTTTTTCCAATTACAGGACCGAAAATGATCCAAACTCCCCAAATATTTGGATTAACCATCATGTCATTCTCTAGGATGATTATCCCGGTGAACCTAATATCCATAAGTGATCTTCTAGAGGCCAATTTTCTTATTGATCATAGGCCTAAGCCAATGATGCTTTTAATTAACCCCGTGAATCAATTTCTTATTGATGATGTAGTATCATATTTACCAGGTAGTGATGTAACCATAGAGATGATGGTGTCAATGTTTTGACTAGTAGATGTTAGTTTCCCAATTCTCCTACCACTACACTTTATTTCCACATTTTTAAAGATCGAGGGTTTTTACATGCTTCATTTTTTACTTTAGGACCACAACTGCAAGAACTATATATTGTGGTAGAGACTTAAATCCTACCCTCTATTACAACTATCTAGGGTGAGGATAATAAGAGTTACAGTTGCGCTGCGACCATTGCATCAGTTCCCTCCATATGGAAATTAATTATTGAATTTATTTCATCATCTAGGAGTGATTCTAAGACTGATCAAGTGGGCATGGTCAACCTTTGACCCGACTATCAAAGGTCATGTAAGAACATCTAGAGACATCACATGCAGATATACAAATGAAGCTGCCAAAGTTATGTGACTAGTTTTTGGTCCTGCGGGTATGGATGATTTGATTACCATTTCCTTAAAGATATAGTTAAATAGGTGGTAATGGACATAGAGATTGTTGGAATGCTCGAGTCCTATATTGCTGCTATATATTCTACGACTCATCATGTTGTGCCAAGACATATTATGATGAATGAAGATGCTGACCCAGATAGAGTAGTCATGAGGCTTTAGAGAAAACCCAAAAACAAAATTCCTTAAAGGATAATCTCAATAAGGATCCAGAAAATAGGAGCAAAAAACTAGAGTGGATCATATAGTAATAAGCCTACATCGTTTCCAGATTTGATGAGTGACAATGGCTAGTAGAGGAAGGGGAAATGGGTAACCTTATGTTAGCACTGTCGGTGGAGGAATTGCGGGAATGTGCAGAGGATGAGACCATGAAATTTCTAAATCTCTGTCATTACATTAAATAGTCGAATTAGTAATTGATACAACTCTACAAGTCTTCTATATGTCTTTTCTAACGGTCATTCCTTATCCAAATGGACATGCCCCTAGTTGTGGATTCCTTACATTCCGTTAGGAAATTGAATAAAAATATTTTTCCTTACAATTATTTCCTTCATTTACCTACAATATCAATCAATCATGATAAAATTTAATTGAAACCATAATACCAATGAGATATCAATTTGAGTCATAATTTCGTATAATGTAAATAATCAAATCAAGCCATAATTTTTTCATTTGAAAAGGGGATCTGTGAGCATGGTTTAACTATTGATAGGGATACATGAAAATCCATACAAACTATATGTATATTTCATTATCAACCTATTTTTATCCTACACCCATTTTTTCTCTGGGCCTAACAGGCATAACGTGACTTTTTAGGCCACCCTTTGTGGGTTTTTTGACCTAACAATATTTGCATGTCTTGATGATTTTTGATTTCTCATTGTCTTGAATAAACTATATTTAGTAAAGGTTTAGTGAGTGGGTACTAAAATTTTTGTCCAAGATTCCCTTTTTTTATTATCATCACGGTGATTCCCATGTCTATTTTTTATTTACAGTTTACAGTCTTGAAATCTAGAATATCATTACTGGTATTTTATGTCAGATATCTTTGAGCATGATTTTCATGGCCAGGGCCCCAATTTAGGACTCATGGACTGATGATGTCCTAATAAAAATAATACATGGATATGGGATTTTTCTTGACCCATATTTTAAAATTTATAGATAAGAGTCATGATATGGGGAATGGATGCCATGGGGTATTGTGTACATAGTCAAACAATGGTGTCAACATGACACTAACCATCCATTTTTGATTGCCATGTAATTTTTATAGAATTTTTGATTTGTTATTCTATGGAAGTTCATAGTGTGTTCCGATTATAGGAATGTGGTTTGAATGTAATAGGTATTTTTTATAATCTTTGGGTGAGAAAATTATCCCATATGAATTTTACTTGTGTAAACTAGGGTTAGTGCATGATGTTGTTAACCTCATACAACCAGGACATTTGTGGTTTGTTAGTAGAAAATAATTTTTATCTCACAAGTTGAGGGTAAGTGATTCATCTTTTCCACATTAGTTTGAATAGAAATGTAATTTATTTTTAGGCATTGACTATGGAAATATTGAAATGATATTCATGGGTTTTTTCAAATACAAGGATTGTGGAGGGACATAAATTTTATAAGGGCGTACAAAGGTAGGAAAATTATCTCCTAAAATTTAATTTAACTTTGGTAGACAGATACTTTTGTGGGAAAAATATACATAACCTCTAGGGAATTGTACGCATAGTCAAGAAAAGGTATCCATAAGATAGTGTCCATCCATTTCTGATGGCTATGTAGGATCATGGGGATTTAGATCATTATGAACACATGGTTTGGTTTGTGAATAGGGGGTTCCTAAACCAGAAAGGGGACATCTGTGAATAATTAGGGTCATTTTTGTATTATCCATGAGGATGTTTAATTATGCAAGTCTGAACCTAGAATAAAAAGAGATAAGACACTTTTATTTCATGGTTCGACCCAAGATTTGAGATTCGGATGTCACTATGAATCTTGTAATGACAAGAATCAAGTTGTACGTATTTATTTTAAGGCTCATACCTATACAAATCTAATTAATGCATATGGATGGGGATTTTTTATTTTAATGATAAGATTTCCAAGAGATGGGACTCACAATAGACCTTCCTATGAATATTTATTAAGTTCATAAGATCAGGGGGGATGAATTCTCTGGCACATTGAGGTCTGAGAATAATCATTGATTTGAGAAATCATCATGCAGTTTTAATTTCATGAAATTAGGAAATTTATATAGAACCCTCAAGTAAATGGAGTAAGATCGGGATAGTATGTTCATACATGTCAAGGATGTGAATAGGAAAGAAAGTGTAAACCACAGTTTCAAGTGTTCTTAGACCAGGTGAAATGACATGGGGCTTAAAAGCTATTAGGAATATACAAGTAAGAAAAGCCTCTCCTGGGGATGAATTTTCTTTTGGTTGACATCCCATTTTTGTGGGAAACATATGCAGAGAAGTTGGGGCGTTGTGTGCATAGTAAACTAAAGGAGTTTGAATTACACTAAAACACCATTTTTGATGGTCATGGATGATTATGAAGATCCAAGACTAATTTGAGCATGGATTTTTATACAAGGAAGGAGTATACTCGGATAAATTAGAAACGTTTGGGTAGTAATTTACCCATAAATTTGGGAACTCCCCTACACAGATCTGAGTCATACGTAGGGTGAGGCATTTTGATTCCCTTAGTGGGGATATGCCTAGGTTTGGAGATACTATCACCCAGAGATTGGAAACCCAACTTGGGTATGATCTATAGGTATGGGACATGTCATTTTTGCTATATTTGGGATACCTTATAGTCCAACATCATACAATTAACACCTCGGGCTCCCATTATGGGGGGAAAGAACCCTAACATGCCTTTTATGGTCCTTATTCTTGGATCAAAATCATTGATTGAGGTACTATAATGGCATTACTAATTCTTTATTGAGGTCCTTAATCCCATGATAGCCATGATTAATGTGAAAAACAAGGGATTACAAGGATTTCACATTGGAACATTAGGATGGAATGATCAATGGAAGGGATATTTTTCTACTCATGAGTGATGGTGTGAATTTTATCATCATACAATAAGGAAATATTATTTGGCATTTTATTATCATGAAATCAGGACGTTCCATCAAATGTTTTAATGTCATGTGATTAAGAAGACTCACGTATAACTTAATGTTGTGTTGAATGTATGTATGTGGACAGATGTGAAAGAAAGAACATGCAGTTATTACTAAGATGGTCTTGCAAATATGACTTGTTTGGGAGTCATTATCTTAGAATTATCTCTCATACAGAAGAGGGGGCACTTTTAGTGTTCTTTGGTAGGGTCTAGATCATCAGATCTATATGCCACTACGTATCCCCTATAACATGATTTAAATCACCTCTGAAACATTATAGTACTCCACCTATATGATCCTGGCCCATTCACAAGGGGTACAAAATTTTATTTTCTTTTCTTTTGGTGTTTTTTTGGGATAAATGTATTGGAATCTTAGTGTATCTTGTAGGGGTAGGAATTAGGGTCGCCGTAGTATTTCAGAATGAGATAATAGGTGATCGATTCTAGAGGCAATGTCTTCTCAAGTGAGAACATTATTGGGCCATGATGTTTATAATCATGTGGAATGGACATTGGAGGTATAGTTTAGCATCATGTTATAGGGAATAATTATCATTTGAATCATGGATATGTATGGGTTATTCAGGTGGGGATATTCTTGAATGCCCCAGACGTGAGGGGGGCGAATAAGGTGTAAACCATGATCCTAAGGACCATCGAATCATGAGGAATTTTTAAAGGATTTGAATCCATTAAGAATATGGATAAGGAAAATCCCTTTCTAATGTTGAATTTTACTTTGGTTGATAGGCTATTTTTGTGGGAAACATAGGCAAAGCCATAGGGGAATTGTCTGCATATACAAAAAAGGTGTTTTGGGATACCAGAAATCCATTTTCGATGGTCGAGGATCATTATGGGGATTCGAAACCACCCAGATTATGGATTTTGATGAATGAAAAGGATATGTTAGGGTTCATGGGGAATGTACAGACTGTGATTAGCAAAGAAGCATGAAGCCCCTACACAGATCTAATCTATTAACTAGGGAGAACATGATCCATTTTCACACAATTATCCTATGAAAAAAATATTTTAATCTATTTTCAGGATTCTCATTATTTCATGGGACTTAGGGGAATTTTTATTTTTCTGTTTTGCATGATTAGACCCAGGTACATGGATCTTGGGTGTTACTACGTATCCTGCAAGAGAATGAACCAAGCCGTGCATAGTTCTTAGAAGGAAATTCCCATATATAGGTCTGATCCATATATATGGAAAATGTCTTTTTTTTGTGGCGGTTGGGCTAGGATGTAAGATCTGGGCTTCACAATACATCTTACAAGGACAGAAATCAATCCACACATAGTTTTAGATGTAAATTGTAGTTTTATTTCTATCGTTAAGGATTTTATTTAGTATCGAGTTGGAATGCTTGTGAGTAATATTCTAATGAGACTCATAGGCCCACGTGAGCAGTACTCAGCATGAGAAACAAGTCCCAAAAAGTGATTACTCTGACACATAGGGGAATCATGGAAAAGGATGGTGCAATTTTTAGTCTAAATTATATGTAACATCTAGGTCATTGTTTATTGATCTGAGCATCACTACATATCCCGTGAGGACTGGAATCAATCCACACATAGGTATAGAAACACTATATTCTGGTCGGATTCATGAATAAAGAAGGGTTATTCTACATTTTTCTTTATTTGATGGTGGTTGTACTAGGATGGAAGATCTGAGAATCAATATGTAACCTATAGGGGTAGTAATCATGCCAAACATAGTTTTAGAAAAGCTTCCCCATATGGGTTTGTCTCATACACACAGTGGGGGAATGTTTTTGACAATTTTTTATTTTAATGGGCCTATAAAATACTTGTAACCTCTGTTTGTCTAAGGGAACTTTTACAACCATCCCTAATCTCACATCGTCTAGGCAGAGTGTTAGAAACAAGGAATATCCAGGGTCTCCTATCATGATTCAAGGGATGTTTCGAGTAAAATAGAGGCATTTTTGTTACCATGTGGAGGCTATACCAAGATATAAGATCGATATGTCTCTACATATCCCATCAGTAGATTGGAATCAAGTCATATATAGTTATAAGACAATATGTTATTTGTACTAGTCTGATCCTTACATGGGGAAGGGGGTCTTTATTTTTTTATGGTGGGTGCTCCAAGACGAATGAATCGGGTGTCACTATATATCCCATCAATAGATGTGAATAAAGCTGTACGTAGTCCTGCAGTGTAGGATGGTAGTTGACCGATGCTAGGGGAACATCTTCTCTGTTTAGAACGTCATTAGGGCCATCCATTTTAATGCTGTGAAACATGGATGAAGACGCTAATAGTTTAACGTCATGCATCATGGCATAATATTCTTTGTATTTTAACGTCGTGAATCATGGATGAAGATGTTATGTAGTTTAATGTCATGTAGTATGGATGAAGATGCTGATTAGTTTAACATCGTGCACCATGGAAGAAGATGCTAATAATTTTAACATCGTGTATCATGGATGAAGATGCTAACCAAATTAACGTTGTGAAGCATGGAAAAATTCATCATGTAGTTTTACGTTATTCGATCAAGACATATTCCTTGCTTTTGGATACAAGTAATATTTCTTCAGAAACATCACATTGGTAGGTGTTTTGGTGGGCTATCCATCCATTGAAATTAGGTCATATGCTCAATTTCAGTATACTTTGTGTACAAAAAATTCCCCTTCCCATTTTAACTCCACCATTTAATGTTTCTTCCCATGTATCATCATGGAAATGAGGACCAACAATATTTTTACTTTTTGGAAAGACCAGAGGTAAAATTTTTATTGAAGCCTCATGCAATCCAATATTGGTACACATCCAAATAGTGAAAAGTCTGAACTATTTTCTCATCCAACCACTCCAGATCATAAAACCAATGTTAGGATTTCTCATCTACATTTATTTGATCATAGATAGTGACGTGGAGATATGGAAATTGAATTTCAAAGGGAAGAACCACCTCCATCTCATATATTTTCAAGTATGTGGTTGCTTGACTGGCACTGTGGGTTGTGTTCCTATAATCCCAAATAGAATGGAGATGATTTTTCAGACATTATTTGTTATCCCTGTCCACCATATTTTGGATTATGTTGGATAGGGTCTTATTGAAAGCCTCTATATTTTTTCTGGCCGCTACATGGTAGTGGGAAGAATAGTTAGACATGATGCCATACTCCTAGTAGGGTCTATCCAATTAAATAGATAATAAATTGGTGTCATTGTCCACCAGTATTATGAGAAAGACACAAAACCTGGTGATGGTATTGGATTTCAAAAAGATAACCATGCTTGTTTCTCCAACTTATTTAATGGGTACGACTTCTACATATTTGGAAAAAATTCAGTTATTGTGAGAAGAAACATGAGTTGTATGGATGTGGTAGGAGGATATGGTCCCATGAAATCCATTCCCCATATTTTGAATGGCTACGAGTACATATTTGTGCAAATAAAATTAGAAGGTTGGTGGATAAAATCGGCATAGACATGGAAGGAATGCCACTTTTTGGTGAAATCAGCACATTCCTACATCATGGTGGGCTAATGATACCCAAGACATTGAATTTGATGAGAGTTTCTAGATTCTGATTATTGTGCCCCACAAGATCTAACATGTACTTATTTCAGGAAGAAAACAATCTATTATCCATCAATTCACCTCAGAAGGACTCCATCAAGGCCTCTCTTTTATAGAACCTTTCACTGTTATGTGACATCGCACAACATGAAATTGATTTCCCTTCTACATACTTTCTCCATTCCAGCCCTTTCATGTGGGATCTCTCCCCTTTGAAGGTAATCGGTACTGGGAGTATTCGAGCCACTGGTAGGACCGTGCAACTTAGAGATGGGTCTAATCTCATTGAATTATTCTATCTTGGCCTGAACATATTGTAAAAACATTTGGTGGTGGGGAATGATGATTACTATTTTATTCTGATTCATTTCACTCAAGGTTATGGCTTCATTTTCTAATGGATCAAACAATGCCTTTCATGATCTAGAAATATAAGTCAATGACAGCGCAAATAGTAATTCTCTCATCAGTTCTCTAACATGGTTAATAAAAGGGAAAAACACTTATTTATAGATATAATATTAACCATTTACTTGATTGATGACCAGTTTTGAATCACCTTTAATATTTAGGTGCCCGTCTTATCCTTGATGTGATATCTCCAATCCTATAATGAGGCAATGGTATTATTCTTAATTATTTTTTTATCCTTATGATAGGTGGAAGAAATAATGAAAGAAGGCATTTTCTAAATATATGAGTATGATCCCAGACCCACTTTTTTGAGTTTGGGGTCTTCCATTCTATTTTTTCCAGCATCTAGATGCATCATCGAAGTTTATTTCCCACATCTAGGAGTTATCTGGAATATAAAACACTTCCTCATTTGTTTATTCGAAATATAATGTAGTCACATCTGTTGAGGGGTGTTCTATAGAGTAATATTAAAATTACTGACCTTTAATAGACTTTTGGGGTTAGAACCATATATTGAACTGTTGTAGGCCAAATTTCCTTGGAGTCCTCTCAATTCAGTGTGATTACGAGGAGGTGACATGTCTAGGATTACCCTTGTCTTCATGGGGTAAGCTTTGATGCCAAAATAGAATATGAAAAGGCTTATAACTTTCTGAGAGGTGATTCTTAAAACACATTTCAGGGGGTTAATTTTCAAACTGTGTTATAATAATTTCATGAAAACAGTTTCAAGATATGATCGGTGATCCGAGTAATATCTTGACATAACCATTATATTATCAATATATCATTTGACCAACATTCCCATGAAGGGTTTGAAATTAAAATTTATGGCACACAGATAAGTGATGCCAAAATGTTTCAATATAAAAGGAATTAACTTATAGAAAAACACTCCCTAAATCCCTTGAAGGAGGTGAATTATTGATCATATTAGGCCATTTGGATCTGGTTATATCCTAAATGACCATTAGTGAATGAGTGATCCTCATATCCATCAGTTGTATCAATAAAAAATTCTGTGATTGGGACTATGAAATCATTACATGGGAAGTGCTGGGTGAGGTCCCTAAAATATATGAAGACCATGATATTCTTATTATAATTTTTAAAATAAACATTATTTACAATCCATATGTGATATTAGACCTCCCTAATAAAGCTATCTATGATGATCTTGTCAATTTAAGCCTCTATCTTGGCGACATGGGTATGGTGATTCCTTCTAGCGGCAAGCATGTAAACATGATAGTCCTCTGGTAGGCCCATGTAGTGATTGGTCACCTTGGGATCGAGGCCTAGAATTTATGTATAGTTCTAGGAAAAGAAACCATGATTCTTATTTATTAAGGAGGTGTTTATCACAAGCTCCTTGGAATACATAGTCACACTAATCAGAGTGTGATGTATGTCCTCTTTAGTACCCAGATTTATTCCCCCGAGTTTATAAATGGTTGTAGAGAGACCTTCCTAAATATTGGGAGGGGAATCACTAATTTCCTATTATTCTTCTTCCACATCCCCCTCATCCTCATTATCCACCTTAACTTCTTTATATGAGGAGAAAACTCTCGTGATGAACTCATCAGAATTGGGAGGTGAATCAAAATTCCAGAATTCAGATTCATTACAGCTTCTTCTGCCCCTGAATAATTACGAGGAGTTTTATGGAGGTGATTAATAGAGGGGTGGAGGTGGGTCCTCTCTTTATTTTAGTAGTGATACCTCCTATTCTACCTTGGTGAGAAGGTTTGGATTTTTTGGAGCCCTAAGGATGGGTTGGGGGCATTTTTGTTTTAGTATTCAGCCCCATCCCGTGGGTAGTGCACTTTTCAACACTATCTGTATTAGTATCCATGAGCGAGATCATGAAGATGGTTGCATCCATGTTCTGGTTTTATCTCATGTACTCTACCTGATTGAAGGGGAGTACATATTTTTCTCCAAGATGCGTGGAAGGGTCTGTAGGGACTATTTTCAGTTTGTTCTCGGTAGTCACCCAATCCATGTTATCGGCTGAAGACTACATCCATTCCTTCTCATAGTATCCTACACTGATATAGTGGGATTCAAATGATTAAAATATGGATTTATTGGTGTAGAATGTCCAATTTTTCCTATCGATGCTATATTTGATTATTTGATGGTATGACAAGGGAATTGTCACTTGTTAATTCTGCCAGGGCCTTCCTAGAAGGGCATTGAAGGCCATATTTTCATATACCACCAGAAATTATATGTTGTCCATGAGGTCACCTAATCAGGTTTTGAGGTTTATTTGGCCTAGAATATTCTTCTCACTATTATCATACCCTAACAAGGTTGTGGTGCAGGGTGTCAGATTTTCTTCATCGCAACCCAGCCGGTGAAGTGTCCTCAGTGGGATGAGATTAACTCTGGAGCCATTGTCGATGATGATTTTTCAAATATCAAAATCATTTTCCTTTATAGACACATATAAGGTCTTGATTTTCCCTTGAATAAAAGAATCTTCATCATGATATGTGAAGGAAATTACTATATGTTATTCTATGGGTCCATTCTCTCCACGATAGAATTCAACATTGGCTACTTTTTCTTCAAATTCACAGGGACTCAGCAAAGTTTCTTTGAGTGCCTCCTTGAGATCCACTGAAAGGTTTAGTGAATCCAGGATTGAAAGAATTTATGGAACTAAAGATAATTGTTTCTGGAAATCATATTTTTTATCTTATGGTTATCGCTTCCCTACATTGTGGTGATATTTCATAGGATCCTTAGGGACTTGACTCATGGATGTAGATGGTTGGTCCTTTGAAATAGGATCTGGTAGTGCCTCCGCACTTTGTGAACTTGGAAAAGAATGTTTGTTAGCATTCCAAGGGAGGTTATACATATGTTCCACTTATGATGGGTACTCCAGGATGATGTGACCATAGTTGATTCAAATGGTGGTAGAGAAGCTTCCCTATTCCCACTAGGTCCACTAAATGGATCTTCCATGACTCTCTGCAACATTATATGTTTGAGTTGGGTGGTGGCTTGGGTTTTTTGTTTCTATCTCAGCTATGTCTTCTGTGGAAACCTTTGTTTCTACAGCCTATTCCTCTAGTTCTTAGATTAAGTGGAGACAACTTGGGTTCATTACAATATTCATCCTGAGAGAATGGATCTATTAAGTGGATGACATTTATAGAGACGAAAATTAGTTCCTCATCTAATAATAACTCTGCTAGATTGAACTCTTTTGGTGGTACTGTTTGAAAGGGCGGTGCCCATTGTGACATTTAGCGAGGCATTTCCTGTTTCTTTAGATCCATTGGCATGAACTATAAGTTTCAAAGACATATTTTACCTTGGTATAAGATCATATTATTTCACTTTTTCCTGGAATTCTCATCCCTTTGAGGATTGTGGGGTTAGGATGTTGGTCACATTGCATAAGGATATATTGGAGGAATAGTCTATTGCTTCAACAAATCTTGATGTACTCCATGATATTGGTTGCCTGTCTTCAAAGTCATCATACTAATATACTTATAATCCTTATTTATAACAACCTTTTCCACTCCCCTCATTCATCTGGGTTATTTGTGGAAACATACATCTCTTGTGATAGTAGTGGTCACAACATTAGTTTTCATGAACCAGTCATTATTTGCAAGAGTTCATTGAAGATGAAACACTTTTGGATGGTGTTTCCTAGTATCTAGTGATAGGGACTATAATCTTTATGGTCTTCGAGACCTACTTGATTAGCCATGTTTGGCTCTGGTAGCCAAAGCAAGTTGCAATTCATTACAGCTACGATGTTAGCACAAATATGATCATCTTAGAACGAGTGGAATTTATTTCTCTATTCCCTAAATTGTTTTCTCCCCCTCCCCCCATCTATCATCTTGTCAAGGTAGGGGCGGCTGGTGGCTTCAAGAGGTCCCTTCTTGGTTTAGTGGGGGTATTGCTTCTTGAGCCGGTGGAGGGGTGGGTTAAGCATAATAGAAGCCACTTCAGCTCTCCCTACCCTTTTTCATGGGGTGGATGGGGCTTCAGGGAACTTAAGATTAGTCTATCATAAATAATCTTATATCATTTGATAAATGGCATAAGAATATCAGAATAAACTTTTATATATCATTGGTATGAGTGGATTTCAATGCTCATCTAAGAGGTTATCAATGAACGTGGAAACCATCTCATCTTGTTGGAGTGGTCGGTTCATGGACTAAGTTAGAAACTTTAATATTGAAATGAAGTCTAAAACTCTCTCATTCTCCCACTTCTTTCAGTTCATGGGATCACTGAGTATTGTATTTGGCAATGTTGAACTGAACTTTAAGAGTAATAACCGCTAGAGGTCTTCCTACCCTATGATAAAATAATCATACATACTGGTATACCATACAAAGGCTGAGCCTTGTAGAGTCCACACAAATAATCTGATTTTCACTACTTCTTGACGCTCTGGTGTTCCCATCATGGGGTCACAATAAGAAGAGTAGTGCATTAGATGATTATATGGGTCTCCTGACCCATTGAATACTAGGAATATGGGATTCCCAAATTTGGTGGAGGTAGTAGGTTGCTCACACAGTCAGGTTAAGGTTTTCCTTTATGTTGTATCAAAGTGTTCCACCCTTCCATTGATTCTATTCGAGTTGTTAATAACTTGATGGTATTCAAGATCCATTGATGCACGTCTTGTTTGACCCGATCATGAGTGGGTGCAACATGGGAAAAGATTGGGTGTTCTGGCAGTGGTGGGACATGAGATGGATACCTAGAAAAGGGCATCCCTTAGGGATTCTTTTCATTATTTTCTTTTTTATTCCCAAATGGAGTGAAATCTTGATATCTTTCTGAGATTGGGATCAGGGTGATTGAAGTTCTTGGTGATTCCTTGAATGATTTTTATAGCCTTTCTTTGTCTGTCGGGATGATCCCGTGAAGCGGAGGTTAATTTGGTGGAAGTGTGTTTTGATGCTCAACATGAAGAACATACCTAGTTGGATGGATTTATCATTGTATCTATGCATTGATTATCCATAGATCTTCTATTTATTTCTCATGTAAAGAAAATATATCCTATAGTGGGGGGGAATCATCATCATGGGGAGAAATAGGTGGGTTGTAGATCTGGCTCTTATTCTTCTCTTTTTTCAGGATTTTTATGGGATGCAAGTGAAGATAAACTGAAGGGGCACCCAAATTTTTGGACAACTCTTTGGTTTTTGGTGTGCACACCTCTAGGATCTATGTGGATTGTCTCCAGGATGGAACCCCCTTCTCAAGTTTCCTCATTATTTGTATACTTTTCTATGATTTTTGGGGGATGATGTCCGTGAAATTATCTAATTCATACCACATTGGGGGTGGCATCCAAAGTTGTGAATGGTTAGAGAGATTCGTTTTCCCTTTGCGGGATCTTCTATGGCCATTCTGTGATGATCTTTGGATTTCATGGCAAAGGGTAATTCTATGGGATACCTAGTATGACCTTATCGTATGACTCCATTTTGGGGGATGTGAGTCAAGGGATGAGATGGATTGGGTGGATCCACTATCCATTTTTATCCCAAGATGGGAGAAGACATCCATCCATAGGGTGGGAATTTGAGGTAAAAATTCCCCATCCATTGAGGATGAGTTTTCTCCCATTCTTGTATAGATTTGACTCAACTCATATTTTCTGGTCTTATGAGGGCATTTTGTGTTAAAAATTCCCCCATCATTGTGGGATGGGTCTTATCCCATATTGTTGTGGTTTATACTGTTATTATTTCTTTCTTGATCTCACGTTTTCTCATGGGGGTGTGATTTGGATATGGTGTCAGGTTTTTACATGAATTACTTGCTTATGAAGACCTGATGATCTCTTGTTTATTGGATTCACTATAATGGGAGGCTTGTTGGATGTTTTTAGTAGCATGGTTAATTATCAACTCGGTGGCCTTCTCTTGTTAGAATTAACGATTCTCATACATACTCAAGGTCGGTTCATGCTAAGAATTCCACCTTTCCTGAGTAGGGATATAATTTTACTAACATCTAGGAATTATGATATTGAAGGATGTCACTTCTAGTGGTTTTTTCTAGATGATAAGTGGGGAGACATTTAGAGATCCATTGTCTCTCCATACCGAGATATGAACACTAGACAAGGCTTTTCTTATAAGGCAACACAACTTGTGTAGTGTATGAAGGCAGGCCAGCTCAAGGTCTTCCTTTTTTCTGTATGATTTTGGATGTCATGTAGATAAAAGGGATTATAGGTTTATTTTATGTCGAATATCATCCATACATTAACACTGCCTACATACCCATCATATGGAAAAACATTGTTTTTAACCGGGGGATAGTTTCCCAATCATTGAGGCTAATGTGTTGAATATATTCTTATAAAATATCTCTTGGTTTGTTGAATTCAGGAGTGGTTTTGGGACTATAAATCACTAGTATGTCATCCCTACTTAGTTGTCTTCTCACAATAATCATATCCTATCATTTTCCATGATGTAATCTCTCGCTTGATCCCGTCCCGTTTGACTGCTCCCTAATGATTCCGTTCCATGAAGCGTGGATAGTGGGAGTCTCATTACATTCAGAAAGGTATAGGGGTGGCTCAGAAGAATATCATGGCCATGGTCCATCCTCTGGTTGATAAAGGATATCACTTTTCCTGGAGAGAGTATCCAGCTGAGAATACTCCATTTTTTCAAGCCCCTCGACATATGAGGGATTTCTGAAATTTGACCTGACGAAGGGAGGACCTTCTCTCCAGTGTGAATTTTGACTATGGGGAGGACCTTCATAGTCAGTGACGTGAAGGAAAGGACTACGATCACAACTTAGTATTCAGCTATAGAGAATACATATGCATCATCAACCATGGGGAGGACCTTTAAGGTGGACCACAACAAGGGGAGGACCTTCTTGCTAAATAACATCATTAAGGGGAGGACCTTGACATTTTCTACTATCATGGTGAGGACTAAAATCATAGCATTGGATACTGGGATAGAATCAATAGATTAAATTATTGGGGGAGGGTGTCCTTCAGGATGTACTTCAATGAGGTGAGGAACTTCCCTTTCCTTGAGTTCACTAAGGGGAGGGCCTTCATATTCACTATTGTCATTGTGAGGACTACCATTGCAACATAAAAACTGATTATCGGGAAAAACATATATGTAGTGTATACCATAGAAAAAATAATTAGGTAAGATGACATAAAGGGAAGGACCTTATTACTGTTTTATCTTCTTTTCAATTGGTAGGTTACCCTAACATGCATTGGGAGATAAGCTCTCGTGATCAATCATTTCTAGCCCACAAAATAAGCCCCCATGGGTGCTCTAGAGGGGACCTTCAGAGCTGCTAGTAGAATCATTGTGGGGATGACCTTTGAAACTACTAATTCCACTTCCATAATTTGGTAATGGATCCATAGGATTTTGAGCCACTATTGATAGTTGTCTTATGGAGTCAATAATTCTAGATTCTAGTAGAGAAGAATCCTGAGTATACTCTACTTTTTCCATGCATATTTGTTGTATTTTATGTTTTTGTTCTCTCTTGCAGGAAACTGGGGCTGAATATTGTGGGTAACAACCTTCATATATGGGTCCATATTCGGTTGGTTCCTATGATGCCGTCAGGATATGTTGTTAGACATCTAGAATTCTGGTAGGGATATATGCCTGCACTTTAGTGGCCACAACATTGTACCAGTGTCCCCTAGTTGGAACTTGTATTTGTTGCCAATATTTTTGTCCTGGTATCTTGGAATATGGCCATAGAACCACCTAGAAAAGATATGTGATACAGTTCTACACTAAGGTGACTATATGAATTTGTGCATCAATCAACCCTCCAGAGGATATCAGGTTGTGGGCTAAATCATCATTTTTTCTACCAATTCAATGATGTATTGAAACATCTAGAGTATATAGTCTTGGATCAACATCGTATCCTCCATAACATCCAAGATGTGTTAAGATACATCTTTAGATAAATTGAGTATAAATTCCCATTTAAATGTTGGGGCAAGAGTCTGTACCTTCTTCAGTCCTCCATGGGTTTCCAGTGGGTACTAGTGGTTCTCATATGTCAGGATAGAGTAACAAATCATCCTCATGGCGTCTTCTCTGGTTTCCACCATATTTCGATGGTGAGATTTGTTTGCATCCGCAAAAATTTGTCTCTGTTTGTATTTTCTTGACACCATATTTTACTGGAAGTCCTCATATGCATCGATCATGTTATATGAATTCCCATGGTTTACCACCCTATTTGGATAGAAGGATCAGGGTGTATCAGTTGGGATTTGTGCCTTCTTATAGATGGGTTCCATCCTATTCAGATAATGGTCTTCTTGAACATTTATAGAGATTTTAATATTCCTATAATTTTCCAAACTATCTGTGTGGTGTGAATGGTGAGATTTGGCAGTAATGTTCACTGACTTGTGATGTGGCACTATGTATTTGTGGTGGGATTCATATGATTGAGTGGAAATATACGTCTGCTCGTAGGATTCAGCTATATTTCTATGGTGGGATTTAGAGGATTGGTAGATTTTTATGTCTTTCAGTTTTATGTCAATATGTTTTTGTAGAAGATCTCCTCCTCAGGAACCTTGGTGATAACCTGCTCCCTATTTTGAATTTTCTAAACTCAATGGATAGTTTGAGGGGACCATATCTATTGAACTTAAGCAGGTTCCATCTGCATGAGATCCTCTTCATAGTTAGGATATTAGGTTTTACATCGCTGGTGGTGGCGTCCTACGGATGAAGCCCGTAAGTGGGGTTCTTGTGCTTCTTAGATGTAGTCATTGGCATCAACATTATCTAGCTCTCTGAG
Organism: Viscum album; assembly: GCA_963277665.1. NCBI lineage: Eukaryota > Viridiplantae > Streptophyta > Magnoliopsida > Santalales > Viscaceae > Viscum > Viscum album. The sequence goes on from OY728125.1 coordinate 1,044,645,484, forward strand.
ATAAGGGAGGGACTCATTGTCACACTCTGTGGACAGACTCCCAAAATAGTTGGATACAGCCAGCTGGACCATCCTTTATTGAGATGTTGTCCATGGCTGAAGTTGCATCTTGTGAGATTTCACTAATTTGGAGGGCCTACCATGCAACCTCTACCATGTAGAGTATACCATTTTGGTGGTAATATTTGATCAACATGTTTGAAATACAATGTTAAAGATGTGGGGTAGGCTAGGGATTCATGTTTATTGTTGGTGACTTCACCACCTGTGTGGTCGCTAACATGCGTGTCTAAGAAAATTGTTAGTATTCCATTTGGTTCAAATATGGCTATGTGAAATGCCTGCAATATATATATATATAGATGAGATATACAGACAAAAAAACGACGCCAAAGTAGCATATGATGATCTCATGCAGAATTTATGACCTATCTTGGCCCTATTACTTTTTGGATGAAAGGGGATTGTGATGGGATAATACCACCACCTTGGTTATGGATTCCTATCAGATTTATGATTTTTTTCACCAAATTTGTGTTGTAAAATGGGATGATGATATGGACCGATAGATAGTAACAAATTTTCCATTGTTATTAAGGGTTCCACGTCAGGTATGATGTCCTCATATGGTCTCCAACGTTTTTATTCATGGATCCAGAAACACCTAATGACCCTTATATCCATGATTCATGGACCTAATTTCCAAAAGTAGGAGCTCGTTGGATAAATATTTGGATAATGACACTTAAGGACTCCATTGGTCTAGGGTATGGGAGGTTGGGCTCATAATACCCTTTTGGGGGGAATTATTGCCTAATATGCGTCTCTTATATATTTTAAGCAAAGTTTATATGTTCTTGAATCCTTCGTTTGTTCCCAATAATGTGTCCCCAGTTTTCCCCTAGGTTGTAAGATTAACCATATATATGCATGGGTCGTGAATTACTGAGACTACACAGGTTTATGCCGTATGAAGAGGTTCTATAGAGTTTATCATCATCCATGGGGGAAATAAGTTGTTTCTCTATCAGGATCAAACCCACAAGATGGTCTTCCAATATATCCTCTTGAGGGGAATCAAAACACACATATTTTGGTTCCACTTTACTGGAAACATCCACTTTTAATGTCATGTGACGAGAACCCATTCATTCATTTTAATTTCATGTCGTAAGGAAGTCTATGATAATGTTTCATAGTCAATATTTCATGTTTGAATTACACCAAAGTATACCATGACGATCAAGAGAGTCATGGTCTCCTGGGTGGATATTTCCCTTCCATGGATTGGGCCTAGTCAAAACTATGGTAGTTTGGGTGCTGGGTATGGACTTCAAGGAGACTTCCGACGTATCCCAGTTAGTTGGGGATCAAATAACTCATAGTTTGGTTTATGTTCAGGATTATACCGTAGAGGCTCATTCATGATATCTAAATCTGGGATTATTTTCAAATAGGATGACCATTCCTAAGGGGACATGGTTTGGGCATACACATTGGAGATGAAAATTTCTGAAGACGTGGTTGGGTCTTACACCGTAGAGGATTCAATTCATGAAAGAGTATTGTCAAGGATCATTCTTGAATAGGATTCCCTAGTGAGTCGGGGGGAATTCTTATTGAGGATAACTTTTTAAAGAAAATGTATCTTTAGCATGGGACTTAGGCTTGTGTCCTATGAATCCTGGTTAGAGTAGGAATCATTATTTTAAGAGTTCAATATTGGATGGTGTGGATGTTGTGATCATAATTAACCTCAAATCCTATTTGAGTCGTGATTAGTGTGTCATACAAGAGGAAGTCATAGATCTGAAAAACCACAAACATTCCCTTCCAATTTGATGGAAAATGAGAATTATGTCAGAAGAGGCAGTTACTTCTATCCCAAAGGGAGAGAGATAGGGTCTTTGAATGTTCCAACTCTGACCCATGATGATATCCAGGATAGTCACATCTAGTGATATATCTAGGCACATCTCGGGGCAAGGAAAAAAGTAGCAAGAGTGCCCACCAGAAGGCTAAGGACTTACCTAAATGGGAGTTCCTGGAAATGGGTTCTGGGAAAGGGTGGGGCATTATTCCTCATCAAAAGGGAAGTAAATGATGATTCCCCTGACATGTCACTATCCCTCATTAAATGGAAATCCAGTGATTACTCATAATCTCAACAACGTGATGGTACATGTGAGTATTTGAAAGCTGGACCCTGGGATACCATGGGAATGTAGACATAAGAACACTCTGGGGGGATATAGTGTTGTAGGTTTTACCCACATGACTCCGCTACCAATGGGTATGTAGACTCAGAAAGGTGTGCTGATGTGCCTGATGTTCTGTTCATACTAGTGTGGTGGGTTTGGAGGAGTCTTTGGCCTGGCACATTTGGTCTTGTTTGTAGAGGATCCAGGGAGGGTGTGATGGTTATGGAAGGATATGATAGGAACCGGAAGGTGGAACACATGAAGAACTCCCATTATGATTACTTTTTATTCATGTGTGATGTGGATCCCTTTGCATAGCATACTTCTATGCAGGTAGAGGGGTCGTCAACTTACCGAGGTAGTATGTAGACATAGGTGAGGTCTATGTACTTTAGTGGTATGTGACCTATGGTTTTGTATACATACCATGAAGGTATGTGGAATTAGAGTCCAAAGGAGTGGTGGAATGATCCATGGGGTTGGGCTTTATCAGCATAGCAATGTGCTATGCAATCTGCCTGGTTAAAGGAGGGGCATAGGTCTTGATGTTCGTGGGAAGTTCATATGCAAAGGGAGTATGGTTCACAGTTTTCCAATTATGTTTGTAATTTCTAATATTATTATTCTTCATTTTTTTTTATTTTTTTCAGTGGGTTCATACCTACTAGAAATCATTCGCAGTTCCATACTTCATCAATCATTTTTGTTCAAAATCTTCCATCTGTAAGCACCAAGCTCTCCCAAAATCTGATCCGTTTTTTTTTCATGGAACCCCTCATGGTCCTTTTATAGAGTGATGAGGAGACTGTTTCTATGGTTCATGCATCAACATTTTTGGAATCCCATGATGAAATTTCCTATACTGTGGATTACTCATGAAAATAGAGATTTGTGAGGCTGTGGTTCACAGTGGTGTAAATCACCACCTCAATTCCACAAATGAAATAGTTCACAAGATGCTGCTGGCATCACATTGTTCATGAACTGAGTTTATAGGGAAGGTGTGTGGGGGAGTACGAGTTCTTCAAATTTTTTCCAATGAGGTGGTTCATGGGGGATCAGCATTGATCCTCATTTAATCCTTGGACTACCTGTTTCTCTAGCCAATGCCTCGTGAGCCAGCGTTTCACGGGCTTTCGCATAACATTCTATTTGTGGGAAATACCATCTGCATACCATTCCTAAAATTTAGTACGCTGACCACTTTGGTCCTTTTCCAAATTCTATTTCATCAATATTGTTATTAATGTTTCAATCAAACTTGTGTCTAATTCCTTTCTCAAATATATGGGGGTATCATCCTTCCCCTTTGTGGAGTCTCTCGGACCCTACAACACTACAATAATATACTTCCTTATGTGACAGTTATAGGATAACCCCATATCCAACCATGTTGATGAAATGGAAACATGTAATATGATAAATAAATTTTAGGTCATAATAAAGGAATATACACATTGAGATAGGGGTGAATAAGGGTATGTTGATCTCTAAAAACATTCCTCCTAATTAATCATCTTCAATTTTTAGGTGGATTACCTATCTCCATTATAATAGATATAAATAAATAATGAAAATGAAGAGGAACACAAGTAATTTTACTTGATTCACTAAAACTAGGATAATACAAGGAGAATAAAAGATAATGCGTCAATGTAAAAGAATAACTAAGAATATTTATCTTATATAAAAATTTAGAGTGGACACACTAACCATCCAAGCTTATAGCCCCCACAAAATAGAGAACTCACTACTATCAATCACTTAAAAATATCACTGATCCTCTATGTGTTATTGTCTCAACCAATAGTAACCTTGTATAAAGTGACCCCAATAATGGAGTATCAATCATCTACAACTTATCTACTCGATGAACACCATGAACCACCAGTGAGCTAACCTCTAAGATATCTTCTCTTTATCTTCCCTCACATTCCACCATAGGTCTATAATTCATCTTATCCTCTCTCTTCTAATCAATGATCCTCCTATTTTTGTAGTAGAATTTCATAATATATTAATATGACGACTTTCATTTCTCTTAATTATGGAACTATTATGAGCAGTTTTTTTGTATAATAATCTTATTGAGTTGATTCAATTACCGAAACATCATGTCATACCTTCTAATTTTAAATTCTAATTGAATATATAAATAATCATATCATGGAATTAATTCCTTTGTCGTGGAATGATTATTAGTAAAAAAATAGATCCATTAAATCTATGTAATATCATATATTTAACTCTATTGAACATCATAAACTGATACTAAAAATATTATTGACCTTTGAACATATTTATCCATTAACATATCCTATAGAATGAACAACTCAAAATTGGTATAGGTACTATACTTTTATTAACATACAATATAACATGGCTACCCCCCCCAAACATGTGACAATTCACAACAAGATGCCTTATTAATCATTTATTATGATATGTTGTATATCATAATAAAAAATTGGACACATTATCAATTATATTTTATGATTGGAAATGAAACTTATGTATCATTCTGTTAAATCTTAATCATTATTGGATTTTCTCTTCCATATTTTGTTTCATTCAATTATTTTCCAATTTTTTTGTTTGGAAAACCCTTACATATTCTAGAATAGCTCAAAAATATCATTATGAGTGTCCTAAAAGTTTCATATTTTTATCATATTCTACTATATAACAAATTAATCATACAAATTATTTGAATAATTTTATGTATTTACAAAAGTATCATTTATATAACACCTAGATAAACATTAAATACCATCCTAGGGACTTATAGCACCCTGCGATTTTGTGAAATATATTTTTTCAAATTAATTTAATGTTTTTCATGTTTTTCATTTCACGCAACACTAAAAATATTTTTCCTATAAGTTTGGATAGAATTATACACAACACCAAGTTAATTATGAACATCATTAAACATAATGACTAGATTTCTCTATACGGATTACCTATGTTAAAATACATTACATGCAAGGTTGACTTTCTTTTATGGCTTGCATAACATGGAAGACCTAGTTTTACCAAATAATGATTTATTATTAAAAATAATATTATTTAATATAATAAGATATTACCTAGTATTTAATTTAGAGGTTATAAATATGATTAACTAACATATGAAAATACACGGTTGAATTAATTGGTTACAAATTAGTTATAAATGAATATAATAACTAATTGAATATAATAGAAATGTTTTTATAAAAACTACTTTTATGCTCACAATGGAATTTTATCCAAATAAATTAAATTAATTACTATTGGTGAAAATTATTATTGAAATATATAAATTTTTTAAATCAAATATTTTTTACATTAATCAAATATATTTTATAGGAACATGATAGGAACAAACACAATATTATATATAAAAACCCATATTCTTATAAAAGCAGTACTGCTTCCTTTTAATAGAGAACCAAATTTAAATATAAATTTTGAAAATATTATAATGTTTATATATCAAAATGAACATAATTTTTGAAATATAAACATAAAAATTATGTTAGGGTGGTTTGTTTGTATTTATCTAGGATGTTCCATTTTTTGACTAATAGAGAAAAATACTGAATTTTAATTAAAAACTAGTTTCTCTTATGATTTATTTATAAGGATAAATTATATTTATAATTGGTTTTAAAATATAATTATATAAATTATAAAAATATAACTCAATGTAGGAAATTGTTATAAATTTTACATTGAAATTAGATATAAAATCTTATAAAAAATTTTAAAATTTTTAGTTTAAAAACCAGCACTGTCATCCCACCGACAGGATTAATTTTAAATTAATTTCATCCACTTCTGTGAGTGGAATTTCAAAAAATAAATTCCATATTTGGAATCAGAATAATTTATAATGTCTTATAACATCAACATAGTTTTTTAAAAAATATTAATGAATTTATTAAAAATCTGTTACAATGATTAATAGGGAAATTCGCTTAATAATGGGCTAAGCCATAAACTTAAGGGCCATAATGACATAGACAGTTGTCCAAAACCCATTGATGTTCATATTTCTACACTATACTCAATTAGATTTAATTTGATCCTTTATTTTATCCCTTTGAAATGGAAAAAATGTGGGTGTAATTTCATTTCCTAAAATTTACAAGAATTCCACTCCTCTACCAAAACAATACACTCACCTCTCCCCCTTATCCACACCTCTCATGCGCTTTGGCTCACCCAACCTCAGCTCAAATAAGTTCCCAAAATCCGTCCCTTTATCCTAGAATCCTCCATTTGGGAAGAAATATATCTAATTAATCCCGTTAGTGAAAACCAACATAAGTTACCAAAAGAATAGGATGTTTAAACATGCACAGATAATGTGAAGAATTAAGGTAATGGAATTTCATCTCACATTATATTTCCTTGATATACTTTCCATATTCACCCTTCAATTATTATGTGTTGTGTGTATTTTTCCATATGACATGTTATATTATTAATATAATTTATTTAATGATATTATATTCATTAATTTGTGTTATTATCTCACGGGGATCACGATTCTAAAGTTACTCAAGTAGTAAGGGGTTTTCTCATCTCAGATTTATTTTCTGTGCGACACAATCCATATTCAAATCTTATTTATTATATGTGGTTTTTATAATCAAAATAGATATATTATATGATTATTATTATTAAATTTATGGTTATTTACATATCCAATTGATGATATGTCTTTCAGGAGGATTATGTTTCAAATTTTACCAAATTAGTAATGTATTTTTGTCTCAAATTTCCATCATTGGGACACATTCCGTGTTATGCATCTATATTAATTTATGAGGTGTGCATAATAATATTTTATAAGTTATATCATGAACCTAATTAATTTTATTATATTTTAAGCTTCATGTAATTTCATTTTTATACAAGGGGAGTATAATTCAAAGTTACCATGTGATAAGAGTTTATTGAAACAATCACATTGTTTATTGAGATTATTTATGATTATGCTTCCATTGATGAAATATTATGATCTATATCTCAAGAAAACTCATGAATTTTTTTATACTCTAGTAATTAATGTCATACTATGTATTGGTACATATTTTTCAACTCTTTGGTACTTATGATATATAAGAAGTTATTTTTAAAAATATTCATCTTTAAGTCAAATTTCATTCCGAAATTAGGGTTCATTAAAAAATATTTTGTCTAAAAATGTTTTCCATACTATTTTAAAATTATACAATGATGTTTAATGTGAAATTGTACAAATATTTTTCTTTTTTACAAAATAGTTTTAAAATGGAACTTCTTGTCATATTCTGATCAAGGGACTTTTCAACACTTTTATGGAGAAAAATGAATGTTTGACATATTCAGTTCTACCGGCCATCATAACCATAATTTCAATGAAACATAATTTATATATTTACAAGGTTATTTTTTAATGAAATATTTTCACACTACATTTAGTTTTTTCAAAGAAAAAGAGTTTTAAAAATGTTTTATGATAAAAATGTTTTTAAATGATTTTCAAAGATTAATTTATAGGTTATTAATAGGTAATTTTAAGATAAAATTATTTTAAATGAATATTATTATTTTTTATAATTTTTCAATGAATTTTCATGAAAAAAAATTTTCAAATTTTTTTAAATCATCTTTTATTTGTTTTTAGGGAAAATGATTTTTAAAATCAATTATGTTTTAAGAAACAAATATTGGTCGGAAAAAATATATTTTCTTCAATAATGTTTTTTAATTTAAATCATTTTATATAAGAAATAGATTTTTTAAATGGTTTTATGAAATGTATTTCCAAAAAAATCCTATTTTTCTTAAGTAACCTTTCATGTGATCTTTCAAAATACTTATTCATCTATTAATACCATTCAAATAATTTCTTTAATTGTTTATTTATTTATTGAATTATGATTATGAAACCTATTTATATTCAATGGTTTATATTCTCTTGAAATCCCTTCTTTTCATTGGTTATGCATTGATGAAATTATTATGAGACCTATCTATTTTTTAAAGGTAATGATATGAGGTAATGTTTATGATACCAATTCAATAGCATGGGTTATGATGTGATATTTAAGAAATTCATCTCTTTTTATTTGTCATGATATGGAGCATGTTTTATAATCTCATAGAACAAGTATGTTTGATTTTATTATGTGATGGTTGGGACCTATATATCCCTCTAATTAATAAGTTGATGAAAAATAGTATATAAGATCAAATGGTACACAAGTTGTAGCCTAAGACTGAAAATAATAAGTTTCAAAGGTTGTACACTAAGCTGGAAAAGAACCAGGTATACAGGTTGTAACCTAATATTGAATATAAGAGGGTACACTAGTTGTAGCCCATTCCCAAAAGAAAAAGGTTACACTAGTTATTAGCCTAAGGCCAACATAAGTACACAAGTGATTATCCTATGCCAAATATGTTATGAAGGTCTTAGTAGGTATCCTTCACATAATATTTTCTATTCTTAGGTGTATTCCACATATTCCATGTTTTATTACTATATTATGATTTCATTGATTATTCTCTTAATTCCTTTATTATTCGTGTCTTATGAACTAAAAATATTTATGAAATGATTCATGTTTATGATATTTTTGTGTATAGTATGTTAATCTAAATTCATTATCACATTATCATACCCCTGGGATCATGTTTATGCTTAGATACGTATGTCAGTTACCCTTACTGAGCATCTTAGGTCACCCCTTTTTATATTTCCTTTCCCTAGGATTTGAAGAAACGTTTTAAGTAGGAGTAATAAAGGGGAAGATCATTACTAGATTCATCAATGATATTTAACCATGTTATAAGATTGTGTGCAATGATTCCACAGACACTAAACTATTGTGGTTCTCAGGAATATACTTTTTTAATGTGATAAATATTCATCTAAATTGATGTAATATCTATGTATGTTAATCTTGGGTTGCTATAGTTGGTATAAAAGTAATTGGTCTGTCAAAATTTAGAAACATGCATGATAAAACTTCATTGAAATCCCTGGGGATATTTCGAAGGATATGTATAGAGATGTCTCTAATGATAAGTCTAAGGATAAGAAAAATTATTGGAAAATGATCTGTAATTTTGGTAAAGGATAGAGAGAGTGATTTCCTAGAAATATATATCTATCTAGATACTAAAAGTAGACTTGGTTATGGATCAAATGTACCATGGAGTAATAACTCTAACAAGGTGTAGTGGGCCTGACTTGTGAGTAACCTGGTATACGAAAACGTGCCTTATTGTGCAACTAGTTTGACACTCCTGGTGATATGTTTTGGAATTTAGAAAATATTCATAAACCATCATGAAGAATTTGAAAAAAAGTATTCTATGAATATCAAAGGATAAAACTAGGTTGTCATAGATTCTGGTAGGTGTCATAATTTACACATCTTGTAAGTTATTATTCATGATTATGTGGTTCCTCACTATCACAACCGTTTCTCAGTATATTATTTTTGGTTTTAGTCAATGGATGGAACCTGAAGAAATCACATTAATGGCGATTATGATGAAAAAATGATTGTTCTCTAGAGATTATCAATTCTATTGGATCTATAATGAAAAATATCATTGTTATTCCCACCCATCCATCTCATGCTGTGAATCATGATGAGCTTATAAATGAGAAAAGGAGAGAACCACATTCTATTGATTCCTTTATGAGGAAATTTCCACCTTCTTAAAGTTTTCCTTCTACTTCACATGTTGATAAGAATTGTATTAGTACCACTCAAAAGATACTCTCTATTTTCTAGTGTTCAGAACATGAGAAATTCATTTTGGTTGTTTATCATTTGGAAGTTGAAGAAGACAAGTGGTGGACTCTAAACAATAACATGAACATTATAGATGAATTTGAATCCATGGATTGGGAAAAAATCAATAAATTATTCATCAATAAGTACTTTCCTTATGTTATTCGTACACATATGGAAAAAGAGTTACTTGAGTTGAAGAAAAAGGATGATGAATCAGTAGGTACCTATGAGGCTAATTTCACAAGATTTGCATGGTAAACTTCCAGAATTATCATCTAACCAGAAATTAAGGTTGATAGTATCTTCGGTAGATTAAATACAAGTCTTTGAAGGGAAGAGGACATAATATACTTTAGTATCTATGAAGAGATTATCCATTTTGTAGTCAATGTTAAAATTGAGGTTGGAGTTAAATATCAATATCATTTTTTAACATGATGAGGATGATGGAGTAAAAAAAAAAATCTAAGAATCATATAGATAAGAAGATGATCCTCCATTTATGATCTATGTGTGGAAGGAAGAATGGATGTAATTATATTAATAGGAATAATAAATGTTTCATGTGTAGAATGAAATACATAGGTTGATTGAATGCTAAAGTGATTGGAGAAATTAATATAATGCTTTGAATATTGGTAAAAATCCACATAATGAACCTCCCACACTTCAATGTTTCAATTTTAGGGAGTTTGGGAATTTTTCTAAAAAGTTCCCAAATAAAATTCTTAACAATGGTGATTAGTACAAAATAGCTATGAATAAAAAAGAAAAAGGTAAAGAATATGAAATCACAATAGATTAAGTGAACTGTGATAATTCGGTTCTTCCATAGTGGGGAATTTATAATGGGATTTTGTAAAAATAAGATATATAATAATATTTTTGTTCATCCTTCAGTGGAAATTAATAAGAGTCTATGCATTGAGTATCTCACTATACATGAATTTTGTATTAATGAGATCACATTAATTTTCTATATTTACAAGTATATACCCAAGATTCCAATTGAAATGTATTTTTAAATATAATATATTTTTTAAGGAATAATGGGTTATTTATCTTTTTGAATCATGTATGTTTCCAATAAGTATTTATGGAAATCCATGTTATTACCATGTTTAAATAGAATACCAGATGAATGTATTCACATGTTTGGTACGTGATAATCATGAGTTACTCTATGAAATATAGGGGATCAATGATGTGCTATTTTTGAGAAATATAGTGACCATCTTCCTAATGTATTGGATTTCCACCTTCTATAAGGATTATATGGTTAACCAGTTATGGAATGATTTATGTGAAACTTTTGAAAAGGTTTTATAGATTAAATTATTATCTCAATATATGAAGATTTATTCATATTTTATAAATTATTCTATCCTTTTATTGAGATAAAATTAGATGGAATTACCTTTCATTCTTTTTATTGATATCATGGTCTATTAATGTATCAGGAATGGAAAAATCACCTTCATTTTTTAGAACGAGAGATGATGTGGAAGATGAATAAGGAACAAAACAAGGCATGGTTTTCCTAAAATCATGTAATTTTATATTTTCATGAGAATTATTCAACTTTTTTAAAAATGATCTTGAAACCAAAAAATTTATACTGGTACTTTAATTTCTGATGAATCAATTAGCCCCTTAGATCATTCTGTGTTTATGTCTTTTGTGATTGTTAACATTATCTTGAACTTGTTATCTATCACACAATATTAGAACAAGATATTAAGATTTATATTTCATGTCCATGTTTTCACTTCCCACATATGGTATCCTATGTGGATATGTAGTTATATGTTACTTTGGGTAACCATAATGTTTCCAACTTTCCATTTTTAAAGGATGTTTTTATATTAATGTTTATGATGTCAGTGTCAATGAAAGTAAATTTTATATATTAAACCTTTTATAACTCAATGAATTTTGAGGGTGAAATTAATTTTAAGGGGGATAGAATGTAACACCCATATATTATGTCAAATTTTTTTTTCCAATTAATTTAATCTTATTGATATTTTTCATTTCACACAAAACTGAAAATAGTTTTTTTATAAGTTTGATTTCATAATACTCAAAACCATATTAATCATGAAGTACACACAAAATAATGTTTATCTTTCTCTATATGAGACACCGAGTTTAGCTTACTTTACACACAAGACGGACATTCCATGATGGATTGTGTAACACAAAAGATTTAGTTTTACCGTACAATGATATATTATTAAAAATATTGTTATTTAAAATAAAAATATATAACCTATACATTATGTTGAATGTTACAAATATTATTAAATAACATATAAAAATACATTTTTGAATTCATTTATTACAAATTAAGTAGAAATGAATATATGAACCAATTGAATATAAAGAGAATGATTTTATAAAAAACTAAATTACGCTCATAAAGGAATTATATCCTAGTAAAATAAATTCATTAGAGTTAATAAATGCTATTAATGAAATACTTATTTTATATATTCAATAAAATATTTTTTTTTAAATTCATCAAATATATTTTATTAGAATAATATTAGAAGAAACCCAATATTACACATAAAAACCCATATTTTTATAAAAGCTGCATTACTACCATTTAATGGTAAACCTATTTTAAATATAAATTTTCAAACATTTAAAAAATTTATATTAAAAAAACATCATGTATGAAATAAAAAATTTAAAATCATGTTATGATGATTTTTTTTATTTTCTGTGAAGTTTTATTTTTTTGATGAATAGAGAAAAATACAAAATTTTAATTAAAAACTGCTTTTTATTCTAATTTATTTATATGGTTAATTTTATTTATAATTGGTTTTAAAGTATTATTATATAAATTATAAATAATTTAATAAAATTTAGTTCATTTGGATCAATTTCACTATGAAATTAGATATAAAATGATTGAAAACTTGTGATCATTTTTACCTAAAAACCCCGCATTGTCATCCTATGTGTATGATTAATTTTAAATAAACTTCATCTACTAATATTATTAGAATTTGGAAAAATTTATTCCATATTTAGAATCATAATAATTTATTATGTCCAATTATGTCAAACTGGTTTTTTAAAAATATATTGGTGAATGTAATTAAAATTAATTACAATGAATAAGAGAAAGATTATCATAAAGTGTGACTAACGAATAAACAAAAGTTCCAAATTGACCTAAAACATATCAAAAATCAATTGGATGATCAAATTTATACACTATAATCCCATGTGTCTAATTTTTTCAGTTATTTAATTTACTTGAAATCGGAAAGAAGTGGGTTGAATTCCCTTTAAGAAATTTACTAGAATGCCACTCCACCTTCACTACAAAAAGGAATTCATCCCTCCCCCTTATTCACACTTATCAAGCCATTGGCTCACCCAATATTTTATCAAATATACTCCTAAAATTCCTCCCATAATCCTAGAATAATATCGTTGGAATAAAATCCATCCAAGTAATCACTTTGGTGTAAACCAAAATGAGTTACCTAAAGTGGAGGATTGAATGTGTATAATGAAAGTCAATACCTAAGGTAAGGGAATTTAATCTCACATTTTATTTATGTGAGATACATTCCATATTAAACACTAAATTATTTATTTGGTGTATATACTACCTTATAACATGTTATATTATTAATATATTTTATTTAATGATAACAAAATATTTAATTGATATTATTTTTTCATGGGGATCACTATTATTATTTTATTCAAGTAGTGAAGGGTTTTCTTACATCATATTTATTTTCTAGGACACACAAGCCATGTTAACCTAATATTTATTATATGGGGTGTGTATAATATAAATTTATTCATTATATGATTATTATAATTAAATTAATTCTAATTTACACATCCATTTTATGATCTCCCTTTCATTGGATTAATGTTTCAAAAGTTAACAAATCGATAAAGTAATTTTGCCTCAATTTTATTCCATTGAGACACTTTCCATGTTATGCACCTATAATATTTTATAAGGTGTATATAATTATATTTAACATGTTATATCATGATCCTATTTCTTCTCATGATATTTTATGCTTCATGTAATATTTTTTTCTTACACGGGGTTTATAATTCAATGTTAGCAAGTGATAAGAGTTTGTTGAAACAATCACATAATTTATCCCAGTTTTTTATGATTATACCTCCATTGATGAAATTGTATTATAAATATATCAATGAAACTAATAAATTTTCTTCTCCTTTATTAATTATTGATATCTTCATGTATTGGAATCATTTTTCCACTCTTGGGTACATAGCATATTTCAGAAACTACTTTTAAAAAGATCCCACGTTCTCCCCCTTTCGGTTGAATATGTGTGTTCATTCAAAACCATGATTTTGAAAATTGTTTTAAAAAATGTTTTAATATTATCCTCTGATGTTTAAAGTATTTTTTTACTAATATTTTAACTTATAAAAATATGGATTTAAAAGTATTATTTTTATTATTTTCCGTTCAAGGCACTTTTTTAGACATTAAGGTGAAAAAGGAATGTTTGTCATATACAAAAATACCCACCAACATGACCTCCATTTTGATAACGATTCCATTATTAGTTTATAAGGTTATATTTATAAAGAAAATTTTTCCTATTGTTATGGAAATTTATTTAATTTCAATTAGTTTTCAAAGATAATGGTTTACAAAATTATTTTTTAATCAAAATTTGTTTAAATGATGTTTAAATACTATTTTATATGTTTTCAAATGGATATTTTCAAATAAAAGGATTTCAACGATTTCAAGAATTTATTATTTGTTTCAAAATAATTTTCAATGAAAAGGGTTTTCTAATTGTTATTAATATACTTTTATATGTTTTCAAGTAAAATTGATTTCAAAATATTTTATGTTTTAAAATACATTGTCATAGAGGAAAACATATTTTCCTTGAGAAAAGATTTAAATGAAATTTAAAATATTTATTTATAATAAAGTTATCTTTGAAAGGGATTTTTTAAAAAGTATATTCATTGAAATTGTATTTTCCTTAAGAATTTTTCCATGTGGCATTTCTAATTAATTCTACATCTATGATGACATAATTTGTTATAGTTTATAAATACAAATAATATTAATTACTTAATGGTTTATTTTCATGATGGAATGATTTTTTGACACATTATTTTCTTCAATAGGTTATATTATTTTGAAACTGACTTCTTTTCATAGTTTATTCTTTGTTTAAATGAATATGAGACTTATCTCTTCTATATAGGAAATTATATGATTAAATATTTATGATACCCATTTAATTTTTTGGTTCATTATTTGATGTTTAAGAAACTAATATTTTTTTAGGTGTTAGGATATGATGCATATTTTAATATCTTATAGAACATGTATTTATGATTTTATTTTGGTATTTGTGGGACATATATCTCCCTCCAATGTATTTGGTAATGATAAATGGTGTATGATCTCAATGGTTAAAAGGGTTGTATCCCATGAACAAAAACAAGAAGGCATATGGGTTGTAGCCCATTCATGAAAATAAGTTGGTATATGGGGTTTAGCCCATCCCTGAATTCCAGATGGTGTATTGGTTTTAGAACAAGCCAAAAAAAGGGTACATATGTTATTTTTCTATGCTTGAAGTAGGTGCATGGGTGATTAGCCCAAGCCAAACATTTTAGAAAGGTCTTGGTAGGTTACATTGAAATAATATTTTCTATGCTTTTGGGTATTCCAAAAATTTCATGTATTATTCTTATGTTATGTTTTCATGGATTATGATCACGATTCCATTATTATTCATGTATTATGAAGTTCTAATATTTACGCAATGATTCATGTTTAGAATAGTTTTTTTATAAAGAGTATTATCTTATAATGTCATCATAACATTGTAATACCCTTAAGTGTGTGTTTATGATTTAATATATCCTTTTGTAACATCTCAGGTCCTGATGCCTCATAATAGTGCACTGACCAGGGTTGGACATGTGCCTCAAGTGCATCTCCCCAGATGCCAATGACTGCCGGCTAGCTGTGAGGGATATGGTGATGATAGTGGGGAGACTATGCCCTCATTGAAAGAGTGTAACACAATTGAAAATAATATAATGATTGATAATATGTAATACCATACAACATATGAAAATAACTGAAGACTGATAACAAAAACAACCAGAAGACTTATCATACAACTGATTATGCTATATACTACATGTCTAGAAAATAGCCCAAACATGTTACATTGCAGTCATACACAATAAAAGTGAAAAAGTAAAAAAAGGAATAAACAAACTCAGAATCATCATAAGCCTCATCTTGGTCCCATTCCCTCCTTCTTCATAGTATCATATCATGTACCTATAGCAAGGTTCATTCCCTTGTTGACACCTACAACTATATAGTTCGTTTTGGACCAAAGAATGACCCATACATGATGTGAGACTAAATCACAGTAGGCAACCACCCAAGGTCTGTTCCAATATGTATGTTAGTATATATAAATTTAAATATATAACAGTTAATACAGTAATATAGTATAGAAACCCAAACCTTTTACACATGTAATTACATGATTTTAACCATAATAAAACATCATATTACAAGACCACGATCGTAACGTCTAGTGTCTTGGAATATTATGTGCATAAAACTAAAATAATATGACTAAATAAAATATTTATTTATTTAATATTCATAACAAGATCCTAACATCCATTATTCTCATAATTCCTCAGAGGATAGCCTAGAAATAACATGAACATAGGGATGATCTAAAATCCTAGTAAGGGAATAAGTAAAAATAATAAAACTTTAGCACATGGGTTAGAAAGCATGATATAATGATATAAAAAACATGGAAAATAATGAATCATAACATATAAACATGGGATCATATAAACATTGATTCATAATAATGTGTCAGCAACATAAAACATGGATTTAAAATGGGTCAAAGCTCATTGAACGTAGAGGAGCACAAGTCATGTTGGACAACCTATACCGTTGCACATGGTAGCATGAGTCAAGGTTAACCAACAAGACCATTGAACATGACATCTCAAGAGACTGTAATCTTCCCAATGAATTGGAGCACTATTTATGCACACCCATCATAACTTGTTCATGAATATGTTTTCCATATATAGAATCATACATAATCATTCATACATAAACATAAGGTTACCCATTGTAAGAATTGGGTATCATAATCATATAACAAATGGGATTATCATAAAAATTCACATACAAGTAATGGAATTAGATAATTAATGGAAAATCATAGGTTATAATAGTAATATATCATGAAAATTTATTTTAACATGAATTAATAAAGTGTAAAACGAGTACTAAAGAATCATTAGAATTAAAAAAATTAGTACACTTATAGGATAATATCAAAGATTTTTTAAAACATAAAAGGGAATAATATTTTACATAAAAGTAGAAGTTAACCTAGATGGTTTTCATAATAAAAGGGGTTTTTATTATAATAATTATGTCTTAAAACATATTATTTATTTTACATTGAAATTGGTAAGAATTCCGGAAGTTCCTTTAAATGGGTTTGTTTATCAGGAAGTATTGAGGATTAAATCATTTAAAAACATCTATTTCCTTAAATGATAATGATGAATGGACCTTAATACATGGGTTTGGAGTACTCAATCATAATTTTTAAGATGTACATAAAAATAAAAAAAAACATCATTTGGGTAAAAAGAAATATTTAGCAACCCGAAGGAATAATGGAGGACTGTGTAGAATCCCTAAGCTTAGGTTTGATGGTGTCCTTCACATGATCTTAATCTGCTAGATAACAAAATTTAATTCATTAATAAATATTTCCAGAACCTCTTATTCATTTTTTTGATTCATTATAACCTTATTAAGTTCATTCATGGCCTTTTTGATGGATTAATAGGTTCAATTTTACTGTTTGGGAGCTTTTGTTTCCCTACATTTCAGGATTTATTTACTTATATACTAATAAGGTTATACATGTAAGATGAGAATGGTAGTACATAATCAATGTTTTATTTTGTTAGTGAACATACAGAAGAAAACATGGTGATAACATTCATTTAGTTATTTGAAGTGCAGATGAATCATTATATAAAACATTAATGATAACCATTTTGGTTAATTAGTGGTTTTTGATCTCATCGAACACATTTTGATTTATAAATTAATATAATATGTAAAACATATTATAGAACATTAAATTAGAAAAAATACATAAATTATATTCTGTTTTAACATTCAAAATGTTTCCATGACAAAAATTACATTTGGTAATAGAAATTGAAAACCCATAGTCCTTGAATGTGATAAATTAACCCATCTCAAATGGTGTTTTCATTTCATGTATAAAAGGAGGGAAAAAGATAGATTTTTATGAATTACTAAATTAACATAAAAACATTCTAATACATTTATGTTATTTGATTTATCATAACATTTGGATTAAATGAGGTTAGGAAATAAAAAAGAAATAATGGAACTTGAAAGGAATTTACCTATTAAGTATATCTTCTTTGAGAACCACTTTAAGAGATTGAATTTGGTATTTTGAAGAGACATATGGATTATGGATGTGGGAGAGGGATTAGGGATATATTTGATCAGAATTTGGACTAGGCACAAGGCTTGATATAATTGAAGATAAGACGGAGGGGTGAGGGTGGTTTTTTATAGTGGAGGAGAGGAGGGGTTTCCCATTCTTTTAATCATTAGTTTAATATTTTTATCCAAAATATGGTTATTTTTTATTATTGTGTTTGAAAACTGTGAACATATCATGTGAGTTCAAACCAATGACCATTTACATCATCCATGACTCAAGCATGATATAGAAACACATTTATCTAGAATTTATCATAAATTATCATATTTTACTCTTCACCAAAAAAATCTAGTATTTTACAAAAATCCAAAATATAATACCAAACCATAATTCAACATTTAGAATAAAAAATGAGCTTCATTTTCCAAATTTTTTTTCTAAATATGTTAATTTTAATTCTTAATCAAAAACATAATTTACTGGAAAAATACAAATTTTAAAAATTAAACTTGTTTTCGAACACTTTGAAAAAATAATTAATGTATATTAAAGTTATCTTATAGTAACTATTTAGAATATTAATTATTTGTGAATAAATTTTATGAAAAAAAAAATTTATTTTAAATTATTAAATTAATCATAAAATTGTAATTAGATATACAATACTTACAAAAATACCAACACATAATTAATAATTATTAAAACATTTACATACTTATACTATGATATATATATCTCATATTACCACTTATAATATAGATAATTTTTTATAATATCTTTAGTGAGGTTACTATTACATTGTCTAGTTTACTATTCATTAGGGTCAGATTAATATTCCAAAGGTCAACATACTATTTCATCGGTATAAGGTCCTTAACTTATAGAGATACCTTTTCTTTCACTTATTCGTCATTTATATTGGTTGTATTGTGTTCTATATGTAATATTACATGATTATACTATAAGTAATATCTATAAGATTGGAATTACATTGATAAAACAATGGGTCATTACATTCTCCCCCTTACGAAATTTCTCCCATTAAATTTTTTTTACATTATAAGTCATAAACAAGTGTGGGTACTTATCATTAATTTCCTCCCCTAGTTCCCATGTCCCCTCCTTGTACTTATGGTTCCACAACAGTACTTTGACCAGGTGAGTAGTCTTTTTATGTATATCTTTATCTGTATAATCCACGATCTTTACCGGCTTATCCTTGTTAGAAAGATCATTCTTTATTTGTACCAACTATGAAGATAGTACATGTGAAGGGTCTAGTATGTACTTCCATAAGAGGGATATCTGGAATACAACATGTACATTAGACATGGTAGGTGTAAGTGCTAGTCGATAGGGCATAACTCTAACATGATCATGAATATTGAAGGGTCTGATGCACCTTGGACACAATGATCCTTTATTCCGAAACCTCATGACCTTCTTCCATAGAGATACAAAGAGGAATACCATGTCTCTAACTTTAATCTCAATTCCTCATCGATGATTGTATGCATAGATATTTTTTTGACTTTGGTCTTCCATGATGTACTGTTGAATATTTTTCACCTTGTCCAACATTTTTTAGACAATTTCATGTCCTAGTAGCTTAAGCTCACATACATCATCCCAACATTCTAGTAATCTACAAAATTTTCCTATAAAGGGATTTATATGGTTCCATTTGGATGATTGAGTGTAAAATTTTAGTTTAAGATAATGAAACTAGTGGAAGATATTTGTACCAATCTATTTTCAACTCAATAGAACATGCTATCAACCTATCTTCCAATGCCTTAATAGTTTTCTCATATTGGCCATCATTTTTAGGATGATATGTTGTTTTGAAGTTCAATTCAGTTCTTAGATATTTTTGTAGACATTTCTAGAATTTTGTGGTGAATCTTGGATCTCGATCGAATACAATAGATTGTGGTAATCTATGTAACCTTACCACCTTGTTTATATATATATGTGTAAGTTGATCTAATGAAAATTCCTCTCAAATTTTTATAAAGTAAGTTGTCTTTGTAAGACAATCCACAATCCTATATAGCATTTTTTCCTCTAGCTGTACTTGGAATTCTGCTGACAAATTCCATGGTAATGTTCTCCCACTTCCATGTTGTTATGGGTGGTGATTGCATCATCCACTTAGAATTTTTTATTTTAGACATTACTTTCTGACATAACAGGCACATCGATGTATACTCATCAATCTCATTCTTCATATTTCCCCACAAAAAGTTCTCAAGAAGATCTCAATACATCTTTGTGCTCCCTAGGTGAATAGAGAAGGTTAAGCTATGTGCATAATTTATAATCTCATTATTTATATTTGGATCAGATGATACACATAATAATGGCCCCAATCATACAATTAATTCCTTCTTAATCATGAACTCAGATGATTTCCCATTTCTTATAGCTTACAAAATTTTCATAATTTCCACATCATTTTTTTGAGAAACCTTTATTTTATCCATGAGGGATGGTTGAGAAATAATTTGTGAAATAATACAATATTTTCATAAATTAATTATTCCCATTTCCATCCTCTAAAAGTCTACTAATATTTGATCCTTTCTGATTCTCATCATAGATAATGATGCAAAATACTTTCAACTTAGATAATGTTCCACCTTATTTTCCTTACTAGGAAGGTATTGGATTGAGAAATAATAATTATTGATGAGATATAATCATATTCCCTGGTGAATATTAAACTATTTAAGCACGAATATATATTTTTAGACTGCTATGATCAGTATATATCTCAAAATTCTACCCATAGAGATAATGCAACGAAATTTTCAATGCAAAGATAACATTCGCCAAATCCAGATCATGTGTGGGATAGTTTTTTATCAAGGATTTTCATCCGCTTTGATGTGTAGGCTATAAAATTATAATTTTTCACCAGAACATAGCCTAAGAACCACTTTTAAGAATCACTGTACACCACAAATAGATCTACACTTTTCAGAAGTGTGAGTACTGGTGTATTGATAATCCTCTTTTGAGCTCCTTTAAACATTCCTCACCTACTTGAGTCAATACAAACTTCACTCCCTTCATTGTCATAATGTATATTGGGTTTAAAAATAATGATATGTTCATCACAAATCATCGATAATACCCTAAAATACCATGAAATATTTTGATATCTGTTATAGTTGTTTTGTTGAGACACTCTTCAATTGCCTTTGTCTTAGAAGGGTTCAGAGATATTACTTTTCTAGTGATAACATGTTGTAAGAATGATACTTCATCAATCAATAACTCAAATTTACTCTAATTTTCATGAAGTTTCACCATTCAAAAAGTCATAATTATTGTATTGAAATTCTCCTCATATTCCTCCTTGCTCGTAGAGTAAATTAGAATATCATCAATAAAGGCTACATGAAATTTATCAAGGGAATCTCTAAAGACTCTATTAATTAAATCCAATAATATTTCTAAATCATTAGTGATTCCTAAGGGAATAAATATGAACTTATAGTGTCCATACCTCATTTGAAAATTAGTTTTAGGAATATATTCCTTCATCACCTTTAATGGGTGATATCCTAACCGAAGGTCCACCTTAGAGAAATAACTGACCCCATGTAGCTGATTGAACAAGTCATCGTTCCAAGGAAGGGGATAATTTTTCTTTATTGTGATTTTCTTGATCTCACAATAATTAATGTAGAGGTGAATTGATCCATCCTTATTCATAAAAAATGAGACTGGTGCACCCCATGGTGAAGCCCTCGGGCTTATAAAACCCTTCTATAGATTATCAAGTAATTTTTCTTCAGCTCTTCCATCTCAAAGATGTCCATTCTATAAGGTGTATTTTATATAGGTAGGGATACAATAATAATTTCAATTTCGAACTCAACCTCTTTATCCGAAGGAAGACTAGGAAATTCTTTGGCTAATATATCTGTGTAATACATCATGATAGGCATATCTTCAAGAAGTATCATCTCCTGTGTGTTAATCATTTGATAAAGATATGCTTTCTCAAAAGGCAACATTATCCACATTTGAGATGATGATTCTAAAGTGGATTCCTCTTCCTCCTTACACATGTACAGGATTTGAGGATACTTGGGGATGTGTAGAGTGATATTCCATTCCTAAAATTTAATTTTGGATTTGTATAAAGATTGGAAATCCATTCCAAAGATCACATCAAACTCCACTATAAGAAGTATGAAGAAATTTTATAGGAGGTTCAGTCCACAAATATTTATTAGGGGGGATTAATAAAACATGGACGCAAAATTTCCCCATTATCTATTATCATAGATTACAAAATCTCAAAATTTTGAGGTGGTGTTTGAATAGTTATACTAGATTTCATGATATGAACGAATGCATAGAACCATAATCAAATAATATGTTTTCTATTCTTGAATGAATCACAAGAGTAATTATCACCACATAATTTTCTAGGTCAACCTCAGTATTAGTGATTGAATAAGACCATCCTTGTTTCCTTGGAGGTTGTTGATGATTTCCTCTGACAACCCCTGGCTTAGGTAAATTGTTCACATAATTCCCATTTTCCAAACAGTTGATACATTTCACTACCGGTTGAGTGTTGATCTAAACCATCCTTTATTCTTCCATATTAGTATCATTCTTCATATAACTTAATATGTTCCTTTCCATATGTATCACTATTTCACATTTGATGAAAATATTTGTTCCTTTTAGATAGTTCATAGGATGCTTCTTCCAATAATTTTGACATGTGGAATGTTCGATCTTCTTTCCATCATGGGATGTATTTTATGACCATCCATATTTGACTCCAATTTTATCTTTATGTAACTCATCCCATGAAACCATTGAGATTATTCAATCTCCATTTCATCCTTGAGGGCATAATGAATAGTATTCTAGTAACTTTCAAATTCAAGATTCACCTAAACATTTCGTAGACTCAACTTTCTTCTTCTAAAGAAGTGATACGCCTTACTTTCTGTATTCATGATAAATAAGGATTCATATATACAATCTTTGTGAAGTTTTCTTTTGACACCCCAATGGTCTCATATTTCTTCTTCTTAATTATGAAGAACTCTCTTTCCATATTGGGATGTAGGGTTCGAGGAAAATATTTATTTAAAAACATTTTCGTGAATTCCATTCAATACATGGAATCAATTTATTCTTATGAATTCATATTCTTGATTAGTTTCCTCCACCAATAAACTTTTCGATAAAAATGATAGAACTCCAATACAGCTTTCTATTCTTCTGATCACTAGAGGACATAAAATATCTTTTCATTGGAGTTAATGCACTATTCCGCGAGTAGGGGATTAGAAGATCTACGAAATACCAGAGGAATTCTCTGCATGAAGGATTAAATAACAACATTATCTTTCCTAGGAGGAGGAGGGAGTTCCACATGATTTAGGTTATTATCCACAACTTGAGAAAGTCGAGCATTTATTGTGATAACATTTTGATCACCCATCCCCATCATATCAAGCACACCCTTCGGGAAATCGTCAAATTGTCTATCATATTTATTGTTATCACGAGTTCTTCAATTTCACACCATTAACCAAAAAAATTACATAAAATTACGGGGCGTGAATACATATCTAATAAGAATAAAAAAGAATCATTAACCATAAAAGCATAAAATCTTAATGGAAAAGTGTATAAAACATGTGATTCCTTAGGTTTCAATTTAGGTTACTCGTGATATTTTCCCTCATAGTTATTGTTATGTGATTTTTTGTTCCCTAACTAATAGTTCATACTAATATTATGAATTTAAGAAAACATATCCCTTGGGATTGTCAAACCAAAAGTGCCTCAAGGCTTGTTGTCATGCACCGGTTATCATTTTAGTCTACCTCAAATTTGCCTTTTCAGGTATTACCCTAGGATACATCTGTTCTAGATCAATATCCACTTGTTCATATGCTGATAGAAATTTATTTTCTTGATAAAATATTTACCTTATAATTACAAAAAATACGGATGTTTTCTTATAATGATTCTCATCCCTAAGGTTCTTACAAATGTTATGTATTCCTAATCTCCAAAAATAGCTAGTCTATCCTCTGATACTAACTATAGGGACCATTTCCTTTTAGAAATATCATTAAATGATCTTAAGAATAATAACACATCATATGACAAGCCAATGATCATAAAGTACAATGTCTTAGAAGACTAAGCTTCATAAAACTGAAAACATGGGATTATATAAAACATTTCATTATTTAATCTTCATAATTTTCTCCTAACATTAATTCTACTCATACATCCTCATAAGATAACATGGGGATAACATGAACAAATGGATGAGCTAAAATACCATTAAGGGAATAAGAAAAAATAATAAAACTTTTTTACAAGGGTTAGAAATCATGAAATAAAGATATAAAAAAGTATATAACACATTGAATCATAAAATATAAATATGGGATTATATAAATATGTATATATAATAATGTGTTACATTAATAAAACATGAATTTAGTATGACTCAATTATATCACCCCAAGAATTTATAAATATATTTTTTATATAATTCAAGAATCATTGAGTCTCTAGAAAACACCACTTTGTTTTAACCTAGTCACTTAAAAATAATTTTTCCCTCTATGTGATTTTAATTTAAAAAATCTAGCATACACTGTTGTGATAAGTAAGTTATTTGGAGTCCTATGAGAAAAAATTAAATTTTGGTGAATAGTATCCTACCCATAAGAATAGTAACATACATGTATGAATAGTGATATACCCTAATGAATATTAACTTTACATATGGTTATATATAAATAATATTGAAGTGGAAGTAATATATACCTTTATTTCGGAATAAGTAAATAAATGTTTTTAAACTGTTTTTAGAATAATTTTTGATTTTAATTAAATATTAAATTAATCATATTTTGAATATTATTTTTGAAAAATGGACATCGTTTTTGGATTCTACATGTCCAAAAATAGTTGGGGATAATTTTTGGTTTCTTTCTAAAATACACGACTTTTTTTGAATAGTGACATACCGTAAAATACCGAATATACAAATTATCAGTTAAATACACTATTTATGGAATCATAAGTGATTTAAACCCCCTTGGATTAAACTCACATGCATTTATTGTTATCCTTGGTCATGTAGGAATCATTATATCTAGTCTTGAGATAAATTAGTAAACTAGACATTAAAAAATTATTAAAACCCTCCCCTCCTCCACTATGAAAACCCCCCATCAGTCTCACATCACTTCACTCCTTTAAGACTTTAATATATTCAATGTTCTACCCAAATACCCTTCCTTAGTCACTTCCCAGGTACAAGAAGTTCTTTATCTGGCCAATAGACCAAAATACCTTCCCTTAATGTGGTTCTCAAGGAGGTTATTTCAAGAGGTAAAGCAACATTCTTTTTAATTTAGTTTCATTTCAATTTATAATATTTTGTTATCCTCTACCCACCTCCTCTATCCAAATGACCATGATATATCAAGTATCATCTATATAATGGAATTATATTATGTTAATGGAAGAACCACCATCAATATCCTTACATCACTCTCTATTATTTTATAAGTGAAATCAACGTCCATGAGGAACCAATTTATAACCTTCGTGGATGACAAAGTTTCATTCTTCTGTTTATCCTTCATTACTGGTCATGAAATCATTTTAATGGATCCAAAATAATTTAATATATGTATTATAACCAAATTAATGCTTAATAACCAGTATATGTACATATTATTAAATCAAATGATCAATCTAGATCTTAATAATAAAAATTCTGCTAAACTAATTTAAGTGAATGTCATTAATAATTCACCTAATTATTCATCATATTTTGATTAAAAATGATTGAAATTACCATTATAAATTTTGGATGATCATAAATAATATTTAATTTTAATTCTGGTGATTTAAATCCATTCCACATGAACTCCATTGCTTAAAAACAAGTGAACCATTTGGGGACATCAAGAAAACGAACACTCTGGAACGACAGAATTCAATATAATAACTTATCCATAAAGACATAAAAATACTAAAAAATATATGATAAAATAGAATCATGTCTAATAGTTTCTGAAATATGTTATTAATAATTCTAATTTCATAATCCTGGACATTAAGTTCATGATTGGAACACAATTGGATTTAAGGTAAGGGTTTCATCATCTCACTTCAATTTTTGTGATATTTTTCATATATAATACTAATACTTGTGTATGGTATATGTATATTTCCCATTGATGTAACATGTCATGAATATATTTATTTACATGATATTAAATTTATCATTTGGGGATCATTAATGTTTTTTCTTACTATTCAATTGATTACAATGTTGTAAGGGTTTTTCTACCCGAACATCCATTTTCATTCAAGTTACTTTTATTATAGCCCAATTAAATTCTTGTGTATTATTATGTACTCCTCAAAAAATCTATGTGAGTTTTATATATATATTCACCAAATATAGACCATCCTTATTTTATGTATAGTTGCACGTTTTAAAAGGAACTTTCAAAGTTCATTAAAAAATACAAGCCTGATTCAAGTGAATTTCTAATTTTTTTTACCTATTTTCAAGGGAAATCTATAATATGTTTTTGGAAAACCATTATCTTTATAAAATAACTAATTTTATAATGAAAATAATATCTTACTTGAATT
The DNA here is from genome assembly GCA_963277665.1 of Viscum album. Taxonomy (NCBI): domain Eukaryota; kingdom Viridiplantae; phylum Streptophyta; class Magnoliopsida; order Santalales; family Viscaceae; genus Viscum; species Viscum album. Next base: position 1,044,672,709 of record OY728125.1, read on the forward strand.
CTATTTTTATACAAATATTTTTATGAAAAAACTATTCTTTTCAAAGAAAAAGTGTATTTATCACAAGAATTATTTGAATATTTTATAAGAGTATATTCATCTATTTAAACAATATTATTGATTATTATGTATTATTGGGACTAAAATTTCATTGTATAATCTACCATAATTTTTTTAATGGTTTATGATTATTTGGTCTGTGGATGTGCTATCTTAAAACCATTCACCACTTCACTCTGAATAATTAGTGTTTACGCATAATATTCAGGGAAAGTTATTTACATTTCATATATTATTTTCAATATGAATGTATATATTGTTTATATTTATCCCCATTAATATGAGGAATGAATTTGGCATAGAATCGGTTTGGTGATGCCCAATATATCCCTCGGTGCATTGGTAGGCCTCATTGGACAAACTATGATCTTGATATAAGTCCTTGACCAAATGATTTTGTATGTTATTGGCATAAGGCCTTGACGGTATGGTAATGATGTCACACATTATGGATTCCCCCATTATGAAAATAGTATTTATGGTTTATGTGGTTATTAGACTATTATAATACCCATGATTATGTTTTATTATTGTATTACTTACTCAGCTCTTATTCCATCCATAATGTGTTCATGTTTTTGTTAACGGAATGTGATTTTAGTTATTCAACTAGCCTATGGTTTCTATATCTTCTAATCTATTTCTTACCCTTACTAATAATTTGAGCTCAACCCTTTCTTATATTCCATTTTTTCAGTACATGATGAATTTTATTATGAATGACATGCTGAAATATCCTAGGAGTTATGGATGTTGTCTAAAGAGTTTCTATGTTGTATTTCTTTTCCAGTTGTAATGTTGAACTTATGTACGTATCCATTTTCCAATAATATTAAACTACTTAGTCATTATGGATTAATATTCCTTGTTTATATGCCAATGTATTCAAATAAGGAACTGAATCCAAGCAACTAGGGTTGGGTCATTATAGTTGGTGTCAAATAAAGTTTAGTAGAAAACATGGAAAATAGATTTAGAAAACATAGTTTAGGGAAGAAATCCCAAAGATAGTCTTTGAGGATAAGAATAAAATAACATCTTGGTATTTTAGTAAGGAATATATTATGTATATATTTCTAGAAAATACATTCCTCTCTACAGACAAATAGGTAAAGGAGGCTCTGGCATAGATGTACCTAGGATGGAAAGCTCCAACAAGGAGTTTCGGGCTTGACCCGGGGTATCGTGGTACACAAAAACATGCCTCAATACCCTCTTGGTACTAACACTCGTGAGGGATATGCATAGGATAATTAACATTTTATATATTGGCCATTATGAAGGATTTGTGCATCTAATTTAACAAAAGTATATGGTTTTCGTATTTACAATGCATAAATTTTCATATATGTTATACCATTTTTAGAGTCATAGAGAGTTCTTAATGAAACTAGGTAATATATAATATATAATTGATTAGAAATGGCACATAACAGAATAAATGATAACATCACCAATGCACAATATGAAAATAGTAAGAAGGATCATTTCTCTAATGGTCTGAATCCATTATTTCAAAGAATGATTTTTTCCAAAGTTTCCTAATAATATAAGGAAATGGTATCATGTTTTGAAAAGGTATTAAATGACTTCTCTGGGTCCTATGGATTTGAAGGGGACCAAAAAGAAGAGTATAAAAGAGAAGAACATGGATAAAGGGAAGATGAGAATGATTTATTTTCCCACATGTAATAATTTTGGAAGGAAACACCTTGGTATATAATTTAGAAGAAAATGAGTTTTCTTTAAGTGTGGTGAAAAATCCCACCATGATCAAAATTACAAGGAAAGAAAAGAATTTCCATATATTCAATGTTTCAACTACATGGATATGGGACACTATGTGAATAAATGTCTCAAGAGTCAATGTAATATACCCCAAATGATGATTTTGGATAATTATAATGTTATGATGCTAGCACAGATGAAGTAGAATGATTAATATTCCTAGTGAATAATCATTTCATTTGAATATTTTGTCACTAATGTATTGGATTTAAGAATTATGAGATATATAAGGATTGCACTGTAGTACTATTTCGTTAAGGATTTTAGGTCAAATGTTGAATGGTATAAATGAATATTTATACAATAGAAAGTTACACTTTTTAAAAAACACAGGATTGAGGGAAATACAACCCTTAATATATATCTCATGTTGAGTTAATGATGAAGAAATAATTGATTCAGATTAGTACTGAATACCTTGTAACTGATTATTGACTTGTCGAGAAGTGTTCTAAGCTATCATCATTGTATTTTAAAACACTTTTGGATTTAAAGAATACATCCAATAACATATATCTTACTTAAGGAATACAGAGATATTAGTTGTTTCACTGTGGTTTTTATAGTAATTTATGTTATTACCATATTTTAAGAGGATACATGAGGAAGTTATTCACATGTTTAGAATGTCGATTTTAGAGCTTCTTCTTGTTGACTAAGGGTTAATGATAAGTTCATATTTTAAATTTAGAGTCCTTCATTATAATGGGTTGAATCATTATATTTTGGATTTTTTTCAATTTATGAAAGGTTTTAAGTTGATCATTGTATAGGTTGTAGAGTTTAATGTCACTACATGATGGTTTGGTTATTCTTCCTCGACCATGTTCTCCAAATAGAATGTTGTTTTTGTAGTAACCGATATGAAACACTTAATTTTTCAACCTATGTGGTTTGAATTTCAAAAAAAATGACATACATTATTGCAATTGGTAAGTTATTTGGAGTCTGATAAGAAAAACGTAATTATTAGTGAATAGTTACCTACCCTTACGAATAGTAACCTACCCGTGTGAATAGTAATATACCCTTATTAATAGTGATATACCCTAATTAATATTAACCTTAGCTATGGTATTATATAAATAATATTCAATTGGAAGTATGATATACCTATGTTTTGGGATAAGTAATTAAATATTTTAAAACTATTTTCAAGAATATATTATGAATTTATTAAATATTAAAAAAATAACATTTATAAAATTATTCTTCAAAAATGGACTTCATTTTTTGATTCTACACATTAAAAAATGGTTAGGGTGAATTTTTGGTATTTTTTCTAAAATACTCTATTTTTTATTAATAGTGAAATACAGTAAAATACCGTATATACAAATTATCAATTAAATACACTATTTATGACATCATAAGTAATTTAATCCCACTTGGTTTGAACTCATATTAATTTATTACTATTCTTTTTCATGAAATGATAACTATTTATGGTCTTAAGGGATATTAATAAACCAATGATTAAAAAATTATGAAAACCCTCACCTCCTCCAATATAACCCCCCCTCACTCCCTCTAATATTCACTCCATTAAGCCCTAAATCTCCTCAATTTTTTGCCAAATTACCCTTCCTTAGTCTTTAGAGACCCAATCTTGATGTACATGTACATTACATGTCTTTTGTGAGATACTTAATACATGAAACAAACAAATTCCCAAAGACCGTATTTGTTTAGTGCCTTAGGAAACACAGAACATAATCTTTTAATCATGGTTAAATATCTTCAACATCTACCATAATGATCTTCCCATATGGTTTTCCTACATAAAACCTTTCCTTATATCTCGGGGAAAAGAAAACATATAAAGGGTGAGCTCAAATTCTCAGTAAAGCTAAACATGTAGAACAAAAAACAAACTATAAACATTTGAACGTATAAACATTAACATAAATATTAAACATCAAAATCATGAGGAATGACATAAATCTTGGCATTACGTAAGGAATAGATCATAAATTAACATTTACCATGATAGAATATAATTTTCATACGACATGTAACATTGACATACTAATAAGCACATAACATGACTTCCTTAGTAGCTAAGGCATTGTTGTCAAGACCATCATAGTGGACAATGTCCATTACTGAACCGGGTTTACATATCGTTCCAACCATGTATTTGTAACATCCCAAGTAATTAATCAATAATAGATATTTTTATCTATGGATATTTATGAATTAGATAGTGTTTTAGAGGCTTAAAATGAGAATAAATCCAATCTTAAGCATTGAATACACTAATATTCTTAAAAGATTGTTTTACAGCCTTTTGATGGAAACCCATTTTTTATAAATCATAATTTTGAAAATTTTATAAGCTCTATTTGTTAAATTAAAATTATTTTTTATTATTGGGACATTGAAATTTACATTGGATAATGTTTTGGTATTTTTGTGACAATGTTCATTTTCTTAATGAATAGTGAAAAATACTGCATTTTACATCCAAATTGCTTTTTCATATAATTTAATTATATTATTATATTATCTTTTTAATTGGCTTTAAAGTGTAAATAGAATATATTTTTACCATTTAATCCAATGGTGGTCATTGGGATTAATTTCACTTTGGAATTGGACATAAACAAGAGCCAAACTTTTCATAGATATTGTTTCAAAAAAACCCGATATTTGTTTTGAAAATGGGAATTATTTTTAAATTATTTATTGAAATTTATATGTTTGGAATTTGGTAAAATGTATTCCATATTTGGAATCATAAGGTCCAAATTATTTAATTAAGACTCTTTTGTTTTTGGACATTATGAATAGTAATGATGGTAATTATCTTTAATTATCTTGATTAAGGAGTAATCGGGCAGTTAAGGAAAATAAAATAATATCATAATAATAAAAAATGACACCAAAATGTGTCCTAATGATCTTGGTTGTCTCATTTCCGACCATGGGATTCCTTGTTCCAAACACGGGGAACCCATGGAATAACTTTTGTGTGAAAGTGACTTTTTATCTTTTTATTTTTAAAGAAAGTTAAATATAACAAAGAATGTATCACCTGAGTAAAAAATTATTAATTTTGTATACATAAATGATCTATTAGACTTTAAATAGTCATTGGAAATATAAAAAGATTTCCTAAATCATAGTAGTTTTTTTATAATTTTTATACATTAAATAAATTAAATTATTTATGACATCATGATGATGCAGCGATTACCTCATTAATGAACGATTTAAATAAAATTAAAAGATAATGTAAAATCTAGGAAATCCACTTGTAAAAGAACTATTTGATGAGTTTATTTCGAACCCATATCACCTTAAACTCTAAATACATCAATTTTGGACCTTTAAAATCCGAAACACATTTGAAAATAAAGTAACCTTTTATATCTTTCCAAGAGTGCCCCTCCTCTCCTCTTATAAAAGGCCCCCACTTCTACCACCTTACCCACACTCCTCAAGACTTTGGCTCGGCCAAACCCTACCCATTTTGTAACTCCAAATCCTTCTATTACTCCTAGAAGCCTCACTTTGGGCAGAAGTCTTCCAAAGGAAGCCTTTGAGCTCAAATAAAAAAGAGGTACCCGTTTTAAAGGTAGTGTTTTCTCTTGTGTTCTTATGTTTTATTTTTCTTATCCAACCCCCTAAACACTTTTTCATTTATTTTGTGACAACACCAGTATCCTCAATATACTAGTATGTTGTTATAATAAGTATTCGAGCTACACTTACACACACCTAAATCTAATGGTTAAAGAACATATTGTTTTCGTGGATGGTGAATTTCTGCCTCATGAAACGATGATTGTTCAATATTCTTATAACACCTTCAAAGGAGGACATTAAGATATCAATCTATTTATATATGATATATATTATGTTTATGTTTTCATTCTTCCTGTGTATTTTAAATTTTTGGCATACCATTACGATTTCCATTATGGGTAAACACGATAATTTCATTTTTGGAAGTACGGACTACCACCCCCTCAAAGTGATTTGATTCGTTAATGCCATATGTGGGAAGTATAAAGGATTGATTTAAAGTAATTATATATGATGTTATACTTGAATTATAATATACCTTTATATCATTATTATTTCTTTCCATTAAAGTATGAGATAGAAATGAAAGTAGCGTCCATGCGTACGTACGGCTTACCGTCTCCATGAACGGTGCATTTCATTTCTTACCTCTAAATGATTATGTAATATTATAAATTCATGTATATACTGGATATATATGATATATATGATATATAAATCATTAATATAATTCTTTATATAATCGATATTTTACCACATGAACAACTTGAAATTATAAAGAGTTTATTTTTGACTCAATTACTAATGATCGACAAAGCGACCATTATTAACTTAAATAATTATATAGTGTTCATAACATGGTAATAAGTGATTTAAAAGGAATAATGAACTTAAAAAAGGTTCTTAATCAAGTATAAATTAACTCAAGTTTATGATTTAGGACGTTAAAGAATGATCGAGTCAAGTCGGACCTATGGTATGGGACTTCGTCTCAATCTCCTTTCATTAAGGCATACTTTTGTTTTATACACAACCTTATTTTATACGGTGTATAAACCACTTTGACTTTTACATTTATCCAAAAGAAATATTTTTTATATAAATCATTTTACAAAACGACAAAAGGAAATATTTTTGTCGTGTGTATGCGGCGACAACGACTTCTCCACCGCCGTGACCATTATTTTGAGTTTCAGATTCCTCTACAAGCCATAGATTTTTTTAAATGAAAAATAAATACCATGTTTTCATTTTCTTTTATTTTTGTATTGAAAATGGTTTTCATAATGTTTTTTTATACCAATGTGTTTTATTGATATCTTGTGATTAAAAAGTGGAAATGTTTTGTTTCCTTTATGCATGATTTATGTGATACGATTATGTTATGGTTCTTGGGAATTGTTATGAAGATGGGTGGTTCCGTGACAAACCTAGGATGGGTGAGCCCGATATAGCTCTCTAATGCATTAGGTAACGCGAAGGGGTTAAACGTTAAGGTTTATCTGAAGCGATTTATGGAATATACTATAATGGGTATTCTAAACGTAACCAAGAGGGTTACTCCCTACGTAAGAATGTTATGAATTCCTCAAGTTAGTTTTATGTCTTATGATTTCTTGGATTTATTCATGATTTTATGAGGTATGTTAAAGTACAGTTGTTTAATGAGTAAAGTATGATTTCATTGATTCTTATGTGTACATGTACTCATGTTTCCTTTCCATGTTATTATATCCCTTACTGAGCTTTCTGTTCTCATCCCATGTTTTTGAAATGTTTTTCACAGGTAAAGGGAAAGGTACACGATATGATGATAGTGTCAAAAAATTGTTAAGAAAGAATCCATGTTTTATTTTAAATGTATTTCTGTTGATGGGAAAAAATGAATACAATCTTTTATTGTAACCACTTTTTTTAAATGTGGGACGTAATGCATGATTTATGGTCTAATTATATAAAAATATAAACCTAAAAAGATCCTTAACGTGTATTCTTGAAGTAACTCAAGATTAAGTAATGTTTAAGGGTGGGGATTTATAGTTGGTATCAGAGGACGGTTTAGATAACTTTAGGAGTTAGAATTCAATTAAATTATTATCCAAAAATATTTTTTATTGTCAAATTGAAATGATATAGCATTTGAAGATTACCATGTTGCTTCGTCTATGAAATTTTTGTTCAGAATGGTTTTCCGTAGAGGAAATAGGGAAGCAGTGCTAAGAAGGCATATAAGAGGAAATAACCATCCAAATCAGCATCCTAAGATGGTCGGAATTGGAACTGAATAGTTTGTTGCAGTAATGGCGCAGTTGACTCAAGCGATAAATGGTGGTGGTATCCATGCACCAGATCAGCCAGATCAACTGGAGAGTAACATCTCAGTGGTGGAACATTTCATGAGGCAACATCCCCCATCATTCAGAGGATCATCTGAACCAGTGCTAGTTGAAGGGTGGATTAAAGCACTGGAGAATATTTTCGATGTCATGGGGTGTTCAGACAATCAAATGGTTAGTCTTTCTATTTACCGTTTGGAGGGTGAAGCAGATCAGTGGTGGTCGATGGTTAAAAATATCAGGTATGCTGATGAGATTGATGATCTTGACTGGGATGAATTCAATGGTATGTTTCTTGAGAATTATTTTCCTAAGGATGTTCGACTTTGGATGGAAAAACAATTCCGGTAATTGAGGCAAGATGAAGACTTAGTGGCTGCCTATAAAGAATGGTTCACTCAATTGGCAAGGTATGCTCCAAATTTTATCCGAGACCTTGATAGTTAAATCAATCATTTTTACTCAGGATTAAAGCCAAAATATCGAAGGGAATTAGCTTCTCATGAGTTCAAAAGTTATTAAAAGCTTGTTTGATGTGCTGAGAAGGTGGAAATAGAGTATTCCGATGATCAAGTGTTCTATAAAAACCAATAGAAGAAGAGACCAAGGTGGCAGGAGAAAGGAAAGAACTCTTCAAAAAAGTCTGATGGTAAAAAAACTATGTTTCCAGTTTGTGATAAATGTGGTAAAAGGCATGTTTGGGAATGTCTTCTGAATTATGGAAAGTGCTACAGATGTGGTAAGTTGGTACATAAGGATCATGATTGCACTGAAAAAGATCAGGGTGATGGTAAGACCAAATTTGATTTATAGTTAGTGAATTGTTTTAAGTGAAATTAGATGGGTCACTATGCAAATGAGTGTCCGAAAAAGAGCTTGAGTGATGGGAAGCTGTTAGACTACAAGTAGAAAGGGGTGGTGAAATCCATTGCAACTACTTCAGCAGATGTCAGGCCATCAAATGAATTTGTATCAGGTACTTTGTTTGTTTTTTCAGATTATGCTATTGTGTTGTTTGATTCAGGGTCTACACATTCTTTCATCTATAAAACCTTTTCTAGTAAAATGATAATACCATCTCAAGAAATGACTCTTGAACTTGTGTTAAAAACACCTGGGGGAATTGTTGAGGAAAAAAGAATTTATAATAATCTTCTTATCCTTATCCGTGGAAATAACCTACTTGCAAACCTTATTGTTTTACCTCTAGTAGAGTTTGATGTTATCATGGGTATGGATTGGCTCTCTATTTACCATTCTAAGATTGACTATAGAGCTAAATAAGTTTCTTTTTAGAAAGTCTTTCAGTTTCTGTACAATAATGAACCCTTATTGTTGATAACATATCAAGAGGCTGAGAAACTTGTAAAAGATGGAAATGAATGTTACCTTGCACACATCATTGAAAATAAAGGAGCTGTTCAGATTAATGATGTGCCAGTGGTAAATGAGTATCCTAATATTTTTCCGGATGAGTTTCCTAGAATAATACCAGATCAGGAAGTTGAGTTTACTATAGACTTAGTTCCTAATGCTAAGCCAATTTCAAAACCCCCTTATCGTATGGCTCAAATTGAACTTTTAGAGTTGAAGGAGAAATTGTAAGATTTATTAGAGAAAGGATTCATTTGACCTAGCACATCACCATGGGGTGATCTTGTTTTATTTGTTAAAATGAAATATGGTTCTATAATACTTTGCATTTATTATAGAGCCTTGAATAACATCACTGTTAAGAAGAAATATCCTTTTCCTCATATCGATGATTTGTTTGATCAGCTCCAGGGAGCTCAGTATTTTTCAATGATGGACCTGAGATCGGGGTACCATCAGTTGAAGGTAAAGGAAGAAGATATTCCTAAGACGACATTTCGTACAAGATTTGGCCATTATGAATTTGTTGTAATGCCTTTAGGGCTAACCAATGCACTTTCTATATTCATGGACTTAATGAATAGAATTTTCCATGAGTTTTTGGATAAGTTTGTGGTTGTTTTCATTGATGATATTTTGGTGTTTTCTAAAAGTAAAGAGGAGAATGAAAGAAATTTAAGGTTTTATTTTGAAAACCTTAAAAGAAAATAAATTGTATGGGAAATTCAGCTAGTGTGAGTTTTGGTTGCAACAAATTTCTTTCCTTGGTCATATTGTTTCTAAAGATGGGATAACTGTTGATCCTGCAAAAACAATGGTTGTGGAAGAATGGCCAAGACCCACAAATGTAACTGAGATTCGTAGCATCCTTGGTTTGGCAGGCTATTATCGAAGGTTTGTTAGAAATTTTTCACGGTTATCTATTCCAAAGACGAAGCTAACTCAGAAGGGTGTAAAGTTTATCTGGACAAAAGAATGTGATGATTGTTTTCAGGAACTGAAAAGAAGCTTGGTGAATGCACTAGTTTTGCCACTACCTTCTAGGAATGGGGAGTTTGTTATCTACAGTGATGCTTCATTGAAAGGAATTGGTTGTGTCTTAATGCAGAATGATCCGGTAATTGCTTATGCTTCACGACAGTTGAAAACTCATGAGGTAAATTACCCAACACATGAATTGGAATTAGCTGCTATTGATATTGCTTTAAAAATTTGGAGGCATCATTTTTATGGAGTAAAGTGTGAAATATATACTGATCACAAATGTTTAAAATATATATTCACTCAGAAATAATTGAACATGAGATAGAGGAGATGTATATAATTAATCAAATATTATGATTATACAATTCATTACCATCCGGGAAAAGAAAATAAAGTGGCTGATGCTTTGAGTCGAAAAAGTAATGCTTCATTAACAATGTTGCGCTTGGAACGTGATCCTTTATTAAGGATTTGATGAACTTTGTCATAGAAGTTTTTGGTTCGGGATGTTGTTCTATTTTGCTTCAGGTATCAGTGAAATCTTCTCTATCAGAAAGAATCAAGCAAGCACAGAAGCAAGACAGTGAGTTGTAGAAAAATGTAGAGCTGGTTCAGAGGGGTAAGTTTCCTGAATTCAATATTGATAGTGATTTTGTTTTGAGATTTGGGAAGAGATTGTGTGTGCCATGTGATTCACAGTTGAATAGAGACTTGTTATGTGAATCTCATAGTTCTCTGTTTTCAGTCCATCCTGGCAGTACTATGATGTATAGAGATCTTAGGGAGTATTACTGGTGGGACGGAATGAAAAGGGATATTGCTGATTTTACTGTGAAGTGTTTGATTTGTCAACAGGTTAAAGTAGAGCGGCAGTTACCAAAAGGGGTGATTCAGTCTTTACCAGTACCAGAGTGGAAATGGGAGAATATATCCCGGGAATTTGTTGTGGGACTACCGAAGACACCTCGAGGTAATAATGCAATCTGGGTTATTGTTGATCGCTTGACTGAATCTGCTCATTTCCTTACCATACAAGATAATTTTTCCCTAGATCAACTTTCCCATCTATATCTTAAAGAGATAGTCCGGTTACATGGAGTTCCTCTTTCCATTGTATCTAACCGTGATCCCAGGTTCACTTATAACTTTTGGAAAGGCCTTCAAAAGTCGTTGGGTAATGAATTAAATTTTAGTACAACTTTTTATCCACAATCAGATGGGCAGTCAGAAAGAACTATTCAGACATTGGAGGATATGATACATTCTTGTTTGATGGATTATCAGGGAAGTTGGGACCAACACCTTTCATTGGTTGAGTTTTCATATAATAACAGTTTTCATTCCAGTATACAGATGGCACCATTTGAGGCATTATATGAGAAGCGTTGTCGAACTCTAACATTCTGGGATGAAGTGGGTGAAAGGAAGTTTATAGGACTGGAATTGGTAGAAGAATTGTCATAAAAAGTTTAGCTGATACAGAAACACATGAAAACAACTCAAAGTAGGCAGAATAGTTATGCGGACAACAGGAGGAAGGATCTCTCTTTTGAGGTAGGTGATCATGTTTTTCTCAAAGTTTCACCATTGAAGAGTGTGATGCGATTTGGTAAGAAAGGAAAGATGAGTCCAATGTTTATTGGACCATATGAAATTCTAGAGAGAGTTGGATCAAATTCATAATGAGTGGCATTACCTCAGAGTTTCTCTCAAGTACACAGTGTTTTTCATGTTTCAATGTTAAGGAAGTACATGCCAGATCCTTCTCATGTTTTGAGTCCATAGGTAGTTCAGTTGGAAGAGAATCTATATTATGATGAACAACTAGTTCATATTCTTGATCACATGGATAATGTGTTGCGGAATAAGGTGATTCATCAAGTATTGCTTTTGTGGAAAAACCACATGATTGAAGAGGCAACATGGGAATCTGAAAATGCAATGACGGATAAATACCCCCACTTATTCGATAAGTAAATAAATTGTGGGGACACAATTTTCTAAGGGGGGAAGGATATAACATCCCAAGTAAGTAATGAATAATAGATTATTTTATCTATGTCTAATTATGAATTAGATAGTGTTTTAGAGGCTTAAAATGAGAATAAATCCAATCTTAAGCATTAAATACACTAATATTCTTAAAAGATTGTTTTACTTCCTTTTAATGGAAAACCATTTTTTAGATCACAATATTGACAATTTTATAAGCTCTATTTGTCAAAATAAACTTATTATTTATTATAGGGACATTGAAATTTACATTGGATAATTTTTGGGTATTTTTCTGACATTGTTCATTTTTTAATGAATAGTGAAAAATACTGCATTTTACATCAAAACTGATTTTTCATCTAATTTAATTATATGTTTAAATTAGATTATTAATTGGTTTTAAAGTTTAAATAGAATATATTTTTACCATGTAATCCAATGGTTGTCATTGGGATTAATTTTACTTTGGAATTGGGCATAAACAAGTGCCAAACTTTTCATAGATATTGTTTAAAAAAACCCACTATTTGTTTTGACAACATGAATTATTTTTAAATTAATTATTGAAATTTATATGTTTTGAATTTGGTAAAATGGATTCCATATTTGGAATAATAAGGTCCAAATTATGTAATTAATACTCTTTTTTTGGACATTATTAATAGTAACGACAGTAATTATCTTTAATTGTCTTGATTAATGAGTAATCGGGTAGTTAAGGAAAATAAAATAATATCATAATAATAAATAATTACACCAACTTGTGTCCTAATGGTACTGGTTGTCTCATGGCAGACCATGGGATTCCTTGTGCCAAACTTGGGGACCCCATGGAATCACTTTTGTGTGAAAGTGACTTTTTATCTTTTTATTTTTAAAGAAAGTTAAATATAACAAAGAATGTATCACCTGAGTAAAACATTATTAATTTTGTCTACAAAAAAAATCTATTAGACTATAAATAGTTATTGGAAAGCTAAAATGATTTCCTACATCATAATAGTTTTTTTATAACTTTTATAAATTAAATATATTAAATTATTTATGACATCATGATGATGAAGCGATTACCTCATTAATGAACAATTTGAATAAAATGAAAATATAATGTAAAATCGAAGACTTAAACTTGTCAAAGACCTATTGGATGAGTTTATTTAGTACCCTTATCACCTTCTCCTCGAAATAAATCAATTTGGGACCTTTAAAATCCAAAAAGCATTTTAAAATAATGTATCATTTTATAACTTTCCAAGAGTGCCCCTCCTCTCCTCTTATAAAAGGACCCCACTTCTACCACCTTACCCACACAACTCAATCCTTTGTCTGGGGAAAACACTGAACATTTTGTCTCTCCACATCTTTATCTTACTCCTAGAAGCCTCACATTGGGCAGAAGTCTTCCCAAGGAAGCCTTTGATCTCAAATCAAAAAGAGTTACCCGTTTTAAAGGTAGTGTTTTCTCTTGTGTTATTATGTTTTATTTTTCTTATCCAATCCCCTAAAAACTTTTTCATTTCTTTTGTGACAACAACAGTATGCTAAATATACTAGGATGTTGTTATAATAATTATTCTAGCTACACTTACACGCAACTACATCTAATGGTTAAAGAACATTCTGTTTCCGTGGATGGCGAATTTCTGCCTCACGAAACAATGATTCTTAAATATTCTTCTAACACCTTCAAAGGTGGACATTAGGATCTCACTCTATTTATATATGATATATATTATTTTTATGTTTTCCTTATTCTTATGTATTTTAAATTTGTGGCATAACATTATGGTTTTCATTATGGGTAAACAAGATAATTTCATTTTTGGAAGTGCGGACTACCGCCCCCTCAAAGTGATTTGATTCATCAATGACATATCTGGGACGTATAAAGGATGTATTTAAACTTATTATATATGATTTTATACTGTAATTATAATATACCTTTATATCATTATTATTTCTTTCTATTAAAGTATGAGATAGAAATGAAAGTAGTGTTCATGCGTACGTACGGCTTACCGTCTCCATGAACGGTGCATTTCATTTCATACCTCTAAATGATTATTTAATATTATAAATTCATGTATATACTGGATATATATGATATATATGATATATACATCACGAATATAATTCTTTATGTAATGGATATTTTACCACACGAACAACTTGTAATTATTAAGAGTTTATTTTTGACTCAAGTACCAATGATCGAAAAAACGACCATTATTAACTTAAATAATTATATAGTGTTTATAACATGGTAATAAGTGATGTAAAAGGAATAATGAACTTGAAAAAGGTTCTTAAGCAGGTATAAATTAACTCAAGTTTATGATTCAGGACGTTAAAGAACGATCGATTCATGTCGGACCCAAGGTATGGGACTTCATCTCATTCTCCTTTCATTGAGGCATACATTTTTTTATACACAACCTTATTTTATACGGTGTATAAACCCCTTTGACTTTTACGTTTATCCAAAAGGAATATTTTTTATATGAAGCATTTTACTAAATGACAAAAGGGAATGTTTTTGTCATACGTATGCGGTGACAACGACTTCTCTGCCGTCGTGACCATTATTTGAGTTTCGACTTCCTCTACAAAACATACCTTTTTTTAAATGAAAAATAGATACCATGTTTTACTTTTCTTTTATTTTTGTATTGAAAATGGTTTTCATTTTTTTTATATCAATGTGTTGTATTGATATCTTGTGATTGAAAAGTGGAAATTTTATGTTTCCTTTATGCATGTTTTATGTGATATAATTATGTTATGGTTCATGGGAATTATTATGAAGACAGGTGGTTCCGTGATAAACTATGGGTGGGTGAGCACGATATAGCTCTCCAATGAATTGGGTAACTTGAAGGGGATAAATGTTAAGGTTTCTCCAAAGAGATTTAGGGAATATACTATGATGGGTATTCCAAACTTAACCAAGAGGGTTACTCCCTATGCAATAATGTTATGAATGCCTCAAGTTACCTTTATGTCATAGGATTTCTATGATTTATTCATGATTTGATGAGGTATGTTAAAGTACTTTTGTTTTATGACTAAAGTATGATTTCATTGATTCTTATGTGTACATGTACTCATGTTTCCTTTCCATGTTTTTATATCCCTTACTGAGCTTTTTATACTCATCCCAAGTTTTTGAAATGTTTTTCACAGGTCAAGGGAAAGGTACATGATATGATGATAGTGTCAAGGAAGTGTCAAGAAAGAATCCATGTTTTATTCTAAATATGTTTCTGTTGATGGGGAAAATGAATACTATCATTTATTGTAACCACGTTGTTTAAATGTGGGACGTAATGCATGATTTATGATCTAATTCTCTAAAACTCGAAACCTGAAAAGATCCTCAACGTGTATTCTTGATGTAACTCAAGATTACGTAATGTTTAAGGCTGGGGATTTATAGTATTATTGAACCAGATTTACATGTTGTTATATTCCTGTCTATATCAGGAGATATAAATCATTAACCAATGAATTTGAGGTAGATATAGGTCCTACACATATCATAAGGAATCCATTATTATGTGTTCCAAAAAAACATAGAAACATTCACCATAACATAACCCATCAAATCAAATGGTCTTCTTAATCAATATTCCATCATAATTGATATAAAAAAATGTATTTCCAAAATAACATTCTATCATAAACATAATAAAATAATATTAATAACAAGGATAGAAACATAAACCTATGCAATATTAGATGGATAAATAATTTTGAGAAAACACTTGAGCTTCATTCTGGAGGAAAATATCTATTCTTTTTCAAATACATTTCTTTTATAAAAACGTTGTGAAACATTTAAATAAAACAATTTAGTTTATGATACAATTATAATGGTTTATAGGAAGATTCATGTAAATAAGGTCTTATGAATATGTAAAACCCATTCATGCCGTATAAGTTAAGATAACATTCTCCTCATAGTTTTGCCAGAAAAGTCAAAAAGTAACTCATATGGTAAAAAAAAGAAATAATCCTTAGAAACTATGTAGTAAATGTTAAAATGGGTAAATATGAATTTAAACACACATATAAGAATATTAAACATTTTATGAAGAATGTTTTTTAAATCATGTACATGGATTATGAATATATCCCTATAAAATAATTACTTATAAACAATCTTAGATAAAAATGAGATTGTGAAATTATCTCTTACCTTAGGTCCAATTTTCTTTCATATGTATCCAAAAATCCTATATAGTGGGTTCAACCATATTATTAACTTTTATCAGAACCATAATAATATTTATTATATCTTATATGATTCACTTATGACATTATAATACCCATTCATTTTTCAATTCTGTGTTAAAGCAACGTTTTGGGTAATAAATTTTTTATTTACCATACGTGTTTTGACTTTTTATTCTTGATATTATTAAATAGATAATTATTAAATTACTTACATAATTTAAAAAATAGTTTATATTTCATATATATTAAGTATATAATTATATATAATATATAGATAAATAGAATTGAATACACCGTTCATGAAGACGGTAGGTCGTACGTACGCATTAACGCTGTATTCGTTTCCTTATTAAATTGAATGAAAGTAAGTAAAAGACATATATATATATATATATATAAAATAGCATTATTATGTAATATGTTACATGATTATTTATTATATATACTTTATAATCATTATTGAATGGTTAACATGGATAATGAATCTCATCGCGTCGTGGAGACAGTAAGCCGTATGCACGCACGAGTGACGATATCATTCCCATAGTTGTTGAATGGTATTGAAGTGGATGGTGTATAATATCACATAATTCATACCATGTTATAATAATTATATATAGTTACTAATCCACCATTATAATCATAAAATTAATGTGGTACCGGAAATATATTACCCCACGACGTGGAAACAATAAGCCATCCGTACGCATGCACGATGATATTGTTTTTTCGTAGGATGTATAGATGGTGAAATAGTAATATTTCATATTTAAAATAAAATATCAATATATTATTTATACTTATGTAATTAATTTATAATTAAACAACTAATGAAGAGGATGTATAAGAATATATAAATTTGAATGAATCGGTAGAAGAGATTACCTCTTCCATGACGCGCCTCCTTTAAATTTCCTCTTAGGGGAACTAGAGTTGGTCGTTTTAGAAGACCATAACCTATAGAATGTTACTATGGATGTTTATAATATAAGTTTCAAGGTTTTGGTCGAGATTTAATGCTTAAAATGAGGTGAAGAGGATAGGTAAGAGGTTCCCTTTTATAAGAGAGGACAGAGTCACTTTATGAAACTCCTCAAAATATTAATTTATTATAAATTAAATTTCGATTAATAATTTTCCAGAAAATATTTAGTTAGAATCTAGGATGATTAGTTTTAGAATACCCATAATCTTATAATTTTTAGACATGTTTTGAAGATTTTATTTATCCTTATCTTTTTGTTTTAACCCTAATATTACCCTTTTTAATCTTACCATGATATCGTGTTATTTACACCTTGTGGGTTAGTGTAATTACCATATAATATCAAGTGACCCAGAACAAATTTATTTATGACATATCTAGACTTATTTTAACAATTTGTATAAATATTATATTTTTTGGAATTTAAGCGCATTTAATAAAATATATTCTGTTTTAAGTTATGAATTTTGTCAATTTTTCAATCTATTCATACATGAATTTTTAAAAATTAATAAAAACTTTATTCCTTAGAAAATAAGATATTAAATCAAATATAATATGTCAATGTAATCTAGAAAATTTTCATATGACATAAAAATAACCAAATTATATTTTTTTAAGTTTATAAATTCCATTATTATAATCTTTCCTTAATGAGGTGATCACTACATCATACTTGTGTCGTAAATAATACTATTTATATAATATCTAAAAAATATAAATAAAATACCATGATGTAGGAAATAATTTTATATTTCTAATTAATATTTATAAGAATAAACAACAGTTACATATCCTTATATTAAAATCTATTTAGTAAAATATATATGTTTAGGTTATAATTATCTTTACTTTAAATTAATTCTTATAAAATGTATTTTCACATCCAACTGAATCCAGGGGGTCTAAAAATTGACCTAAGGATGACCATGTATGAAAATATCTCAAAATATAGGATTAGGACACGTTTTAGGGTATTTTTATATTAATAAATTATTATTTTTTACCATAAATTACTAGATTTACCCTTTAACCATGGTCAATAAAATAATTACTGAAGTTAGTATTCACAATGTCCAAAAATAAAAGGTAACTATTCAAAAAATTTGAACATTATGATTCTAAATATGGAATATATTTTTTCAAATTCAAAACACAGATGTTTCAGTAATTAATTTCATATTATTCCCCTTGTTGAAATGAGGAAACGAGATTTAAAAGACAAAACGTTGCAAAAGATAGAAATGTTTTTACCTATGAATTTACTGTAAAATCAATATCAATGACTTAAAATGTATTAAAAAAAATTCTATCTATAATTTTATAAAAGTCAATAATGTATTGTAACCATATAAATTATTTTTATGATTTTTTTTTCAATTTAAATTTAGCATATTTTCACTATACATCAAAATATTAATGTTATCATAAAAATATAAAAATTTTATCAAAAGTAAATTTTTATTTCCCGAACCCAAAGAAGAATTGTAACTCCTAAAATATAACATATAAAAGAGTAAAAAACTATATTTAAAATGGGAGCACCATTAAAAGGCGGTAAAACAGCTTTTTTTAAAAAAAATACTTATTTTATCCAAAAAAATTATTTTGTTCTCATATCATGTGTAAAAATAATGATAATGTTAGAAAATTAAAAATGTGGTTAATACTGTTCATAACATCTAGTTTATATAATATTTTAATAATATATCGTTGTTTAGTGAAACTCTATATTGCGTACAATGCAAGCTATTGAGGAAGGTCACATTTGCATGTAACGCTAGCCAAGTCAATGTTTTGAGTAGTAAAAGATTAATTTGGTTTGGCGTATAACATAATCCAAACTTAGTTCATTTATACATTGAAAAAATCTATACTCAGTCATTCATGAAATTAATTCGATCAAAAGATCTTAAAATTGTGTGCAACACAAGACAAGAATATTGTTGTGTATACCACAAGCCAATATGATGTTGTGTGTAGCGCAAGCTAATATTGGTGTAGCATACAACATAATACATCAATGAAATTTAAAAATAATGATTCTCATAAAATCTTTGTGTGTTACATTCTACCCCCTTTAAAATGAATTTCTCCCTTAAAATTTCTCAAGGTTATAAATGGTTTTCTACTTGAATGTTTCATTCACGGAAACCCACATTGTAAAAAGGGATACTAAGACACCATTTTAAAAAACGAATGGTAGAAATGTAATGTCTACCAAAAGTAAATCATCACTATGATTCCACATAAGAAAACATAGGTGGGAAGTGAAAACATGGGTATGGAAGAGAAATTTTACCATCAAGTTATTATTGATAGTGATAGAGAATAAGGTTTAGAGAATGGTAACTACAAGAAATCCATAAATCTGTGATGATTTAAGGGACCATCTGATTCATTAGATAATAAGGTACTAGGATAAATTTTTGGGTTTCAAGGATCCTTTCCCTAAAGTTGAAGAATTTTGCATGAGAATAAATACTTCCTTGATTTTGGTACAATATCACCGGTGTTCGTGCCTCAGAAAATTTCCACATCATCTCTTATTTAAATAAATGTAGTCAAATTTTTCATTATTGGATTATTAGGAGATCATGTGATTGAATGATAGGTCATTCCATCTGTTTATATCACACATGTTATTAAATGTACATAAGCCAATCTATTGTGATATTAATCATATATTTTTCCAAAAATAGACTTCAAATTAATTTATCTTATCTCATTATAAAATAAAACTAATTTATACTAACTGGGGACTTCTTGTAGGCTAGTGGTAGGAGATAAAGGCCTATCACACTTCACTTGTGGGTTCTATTCCTGCAGCATTATCCAACCATGTATTACTGAGCCAGATTTACCTGTAATTGTGGCAATGTATATCTCATGAGATATAAATCTATACCTAATGAATTGGAGGGAGATATAGGTCCCTACCATATTATAATTAATCCATTAATATGTGTTCCACAAAAAAATAGATTCATTCACCATAGAAAAACCATTGAAATCAAATGGGTTTATTAAACATCATTCCATCATAATTGATATAAAACATATAGATTTACTCAATATAATTCCATAATAAAGACAATAAAATAATAGTAATAACAAGGATATAAGCATAAACCATTGTAATATTAGATGGAAAATAATTTTTATAAAACACTTGAGCTTAATTCATGAGCAAAATATCATTTCTTCTTCAAAAATGTTTTCTGTTTTCAAAATGTTGTGAAATTTTAATGAAAATAATTGAGTTTAAAATACACTTGTAAATGTGTAGTGGAATATTTAAGTAAATAAGGAATTATGAAGATTTGAAAACCCATTCATGTTGTATAATTTAAAAAAACATTATCCTCGTACTTATTCTGGAAAAGATAAAAAGTACCTCGTATGGTAAACAGAATAACGATTCCTTCAAAACCATGTACTAAAATTAGAAATGCGTAAAAATGAAATTAAGAATACATATAAGAATTGTAATAATTTTATGAAAATAATATTTTTAAACATGGACATGGATGATGAATATATCCCCTAAAAATACTTATGTATAAACAATCTCACATAAAAATGAGATTGCAAAATTATCCCTTACCTTAGGTCTAATTTTCTTTTGTATGTGTCCAAAACTCTTGTATAGTGGGTTTAAATATATTTTTAACTTATATAAGAACCATATTAAAATTTATTATATCATATATGATTCACCTATGACATTATATTAACCGTTCATTTTTCAATTCCATGTTAAAGAATTTTTTTGGGTAATTATCATTTTATTTATCATACGTGTTTGGACATTTCATTCTTGATATTATTACATAGATAATGACTTAATTACTTTAATAATGTAAAAAATTATTTATATACCATATATATTCAGTATATAAATATATATAACATATCGATAAGTTGAATGGAATACACCATTCATGGAGACGGTAGGTTGTACGTACACATGAACGTTGTTTTTGATTCCTTATTAAATTGAATTGAAGTATGTAAATGAAATATATATATATATACACATAAATCCAGTGGTATTATTATGTCATATTTTTTATTATTATTTATTATATAAACATTATAATCATTCTTGAATGGTTAACATAGAGAATTAATCTCATCACATCGTGGAGACTGTATATTGTACATATGAACAAGCGACGATATCGTTCTCATAGTTGTTGAAAAACATTTAATTGGATGGTTTATAATATCTCGGAATTATTATAATTTTATAATATTCATATATAGTTATTATCCTCACCATTATACCCATCCAATTATGGTGGTGGTGAAAAACTTATTATACCACGATGTGGAGACGGTAAGTCGTACGTATGCACGCGTGGTGATTTAATTTTACATAGGATAGACAGAATGTGAAATAGTGTTGTTTCATATTGATAATACACATCACTATTTTATTTATACTGGTTTCATTTCTTTATTATGAAAAAACAAAAGGAGAGGATGTAGAATAATAAATAAATTAGAAAGAGTTGGTAGAAGAGATCACCTCTTCCTCGACGTGCCTCCATTAAATTTTCTCTTAAAGAACTAGAGTTGGTATTTTGAGAAGACCAGAACCTATATAATGTAACTAAATAAATTGAGAAGATAAATGGTTTAGTTTTTGACGATATTTAAGGCTTAAAATGGAGTGAATATGAGATGGAGGAGGTGCCCTTTTATAAGAGAGGAGAGGGGCACTTTAGGAAACTCTTCAAAATATTAATTTATTATATTTTCAATTATGACTAATAATTGTCCAAAACTTATTTAATTAGAATATAAGATTATTTTGGTTCTAATACCCATCATAAAACTATTTTTATATAAGTTTTTAATATTTTTTTTTCCTTATATTTTTTGTTTAACCCTTATTTTACGATTTTTAATCTTACCGTGATATCATGTTATTTACACTGTGTGGGTTAGGGTAATTAAAATATCTTGTCAAACGACTCAAAAAAAGTTATTTATGACATATTTGGACTTATTTTAACAATATGGAATAATATTTTATTTTTAATAATTTAATATCATTTAATAAAATATTTTACGTTTTAAGATAAGAATTGTGTCAATTTTGGAAACTATTCATACATGACTTTTTAGAAATTCATAAAAACTTATTCCTTGGAAAATAATCCATTATCAAAAACCTAATATGTAAATGTCATCCATAAAATTCGTTTATTACATCAAAATAAGAAAATTATATATTTTATAATGATTATAAATTCATTTATTTGAATTTTTCATTAATGAGGTAATCACTGCATCATATTTGTGTCATAAATAAAATTATTTATATAATCTATAAAAATTATAAATAAAATACCAAGATATATGATATCTCTTTATCTTTCTAATTAATATTTATAATCATAGAGAAAAGTTATAAAACATTATATTAAAATTGATTTAGTAAAACATAATGGTTTAGGTTATAATTATCATTACTTTAAATTAATTGTTATAAAATGTCATTTTCACAACAAAGTGAATCAATGGGGTCCAAAAATCGACCTATGGATTCCCATAGTCTATAATATCTCAAAAAATAGGATTAGGAAACGTTTGAGGATAGTTTTATATAATTAAATTATTTTTACCCTTATTTACCAGACTTACCCTTTAACCATTGTAAATAAAATAATTACTGAAGTTACTATTCATAATGTCCAAAAATAGAAGGTACATATTCACAAAATTTGGACCTTATGATTCAAATTATGGAATCCATTTTTGAAAATTCAAAACACAGAATTTTCAGTAATTAATTTAAAATTATTCTTGTTGTTGAAATGAGAAAATGGGTTTTAAAAGATAAAACATGGCAAAAGACTGAAATGTTTTTACCCATAAATTAAATGTAATATTAATGAAAATGACTTAAATTGTTTTAAAATATAAATATATATTCTATTTTTACATTAAAACCATTAAATAATATAGTTGAACCATTTAATTATTTTGATGAAAAAAGTTGTTTTCAATTAAAAGTTAGTGTATTTTCACTATTCATCAAAATGTGAAAGTTATCCCAAAATATCATAAATTTATCCAAAGTAAATTTTTATTTCTTTATTATAAAGAATAAGTTAATATTGTGAAATATAACTTATAAAAGTGAAAAAAAAAACTATATTTAAAATGGCTGCACCATCAAAAGGTGGTAAAACTGCATTTTTTTGAAAAATACTTCTTTTATCTAAAAAAATGATTTTGTTCTCATATAATGTGTAACATGAATGATAATGTAATAAATTTAAGAATTTGGTTAATAATATTCATAAAGTTTAGTTTATATATTTCTTTAAAAATATAATCTTTATTTAGTGAAACTCGGTATTGCGTACAACACAAGTTATCAAGGAAGGTCGCTCTTGAGTGTAACACAAGACAAGTCAGTGTTACGTGTAGTAAAAGCATCCATTGGTGCTTCATATAACATAAACCAAACATATTTTGTTGATATATTGAACAAAATCTATACTCAGTTATTTTTTAAATTAACTCTATCAAAATAACTTGAATTTGTGTGCAACACAAGCCAAGAATGTTGTTGCGTATACTAAAAGCTAATACCATAATAAGTATAGCGCAATCTAATATTTGTGTAGCGTAAAACACAATATATCAAATAAATTTAAATATAATCTATTCCATAAACTCTTGGGGTGTTACATAGTCACTCCCCATATCCAACAAGCACTTTTTCTTTCCAAAAGACCGAAAAACCTTCCCATAAGAAGGTTCTCAAGGAGGTTATTTCAAGAGGTAAATCACCTTTATTTTTCATTTAGTTTCATTTCAATTTATCTTCTTTTCTTATCCTCTCCTAACCTGCTCTATACAAATTAGTAGGATAGATCTATTATTATCTATATATTGTAACTATATCATGTGAATAGAAGAAGCATCATCAATATCCTTACTCTCTATCTCTCTCCCTTCTATTTTATAAATGAAATCAACGTTCATGATGTTCCAATTTATAACCTTCGTAGACTACGAAGTTTCGTTCTTCAATTTATCCTTAATTACTATTCATGATACCAAATTTATTGTTTAAACATACTTTAATATATGTATAATAAACTAATTAATCTTTATAATCTAGTATAAGTACATATTATTAAATCATATGATCAAACTAGTTCATAATAATCAAAATACCGCTAAAATAATCTACGTGAATGTCATTAATAATGCATCTAATGATTCATCATATTTCTATGTAACCAAATGATATAAATGACCACTACACTTCTATATGTTCATATATTATATTTAATTTTAATTCTAGAGATTAACATCTGTTCCACATGAACTCCAATACGTAAAAACAAGTGAACCGTTTATGAATATCTAGAAAACGAACACTCTGGAATAACAGAATTCAATATAATAACTTATCAATGAGAAAATAAATGAACTAAAAATAAATATGATAAACTAAAATAATTTATTACAGTTTATTAAATAAGTTATTAATAATTCTAATTTCATATTCCAGGACCTTATGTTTAAGAGAGGAAAACATTCAAATTTATGGTAAGGGTTTCTTCATCTCACTTCCATTTTTATGAGATTTTCCATATTCAATACTAATAATTGTTTATGGTATATTTATACTAAAAATTCATTTAAAATGTCATGAATATATTTATTTTCATGATATTCAGTGTATAATTAGATGATCATTAATTTTGGGGCATACGATTCAATTGATTACCAATTTGTAAGGGTTTTTCCACTCGAACCTCCATTTTCATCTGGGTAACATTTGTTGTCTAATTTCATCAAAGAAACTATTGTGTATTATTATGTACTCATAATAAATTATATATTATTGATCTATATTATTTCACCAAACTGAATCATTTTTTAGTTTATGGATAGGTACACATTTTAAAAGGAACATTCAAATTTGTTTCTGAAAAACAAGCCAAATTCAAGGGAATTTCTCAAATTCTTACCAATTTTCAAGGGAACTATATAATCTGTTTTTGGAAACCATTAACTTTATAGAATAACTCATTTTATTATGAAAATACTATCTTATATCACTTATGGTTTTATACAAATATTTTTCCAAAATAACTCTTCTTTTAAATGTAAATGAGTATTTATCTCAAAAATTACTCGAAAGTTTTATAAGAGTCTGTTCATCTATTTCAACACACTTATTCATTAATATGTATTATTGGGATTAAAATTTCATGGTATTATCTAATGTATTTAATTTAATGATTTATTATTATTTTGGTTGTGGATGTGATATCTAAAAACCATTCACCAATTCACTCTGAATTGTTAGTGTTTATGCATAATGTTATAGGGAAGTTATTTACATTTCATATATTAGTTTCAATATGAATTTATATGTTGTTTATATTAATATATATTAATATGAGAAATTAATTGAACATAGAAAGTGTTGTGTGGGCTCGCTATAGCCCCTCGGTGCATCAGTAGGTCTTATGCGACAAACTACGGCCTGGGTATAAGGCCTTGAAAAAATGATTATGTATGGTCTTGCCACAAAGCCGTGACTGTATGGTGATGATGTCACAAATTAGGAGTTACCTCATTGTGAAAATAGTATTGATGGTTCATGTGGTTATCCATATAGTAGAATACACATGATTGTGTTTTATTGTGGAATTACTTACTCAGCTCTTATTCCATCCATAATGTGTTCATGTTTTGTTAAAGGCATATGTTTTTAGTTATTCAACATGCAAAATCGTTATATATCTTCTAATTTATTTCTTACCCTTACTTAGAATTTGATCTCACCCCTTTCTTATGTTTCATTTTATCAGTACATGATGAATTTTATTATGAATGACATGCATAAATAACCTAGAAGTTATGGATGTTGTCTAAGGAGTTTATATGTTGTATTTCTTCTCAAGTTGTAATGTTGAACTTATGTACGTATCTAGTTTCCAATAATACTATAATAATCAGTCCTCTGGGATGTGTTTTCCTTGTTTATATGCTAATGTAATCAAATAAGTCGCTGGCTTCGGGCAACTGTGGTCGGGTCCTTACATCAAGGCTCATTATATAAAGAGGAGAAAAATTCAAGGTTAACCACCAAGACCATTTCACATGGTATAATGAGTCAAGGCTAATCGCCCAGACCGTTTCAGATAAAATCTCATGAGAATCAACATTATCCAATGTATTGGAGCTCTATATTGGTGCATCCATCATAAAATGTTCATGAATATTCTTGCCACATATAGGATCATACATAATCAATCATACATAAACATTAGGGTTAACATTGTTAATAATTGTTTATCATAATCTTATAACAAATGGGAGTATAATAAAAATTTGCATGAAGGAACAAAATAAGATCATGAATGGACAATAATATTTTATAATAGGCATATGTCATGAAAAGTTATGTCAAGTTGATGTATTAACCTGTAAAAAGAGTTCTCAAGAAACATTATAATTAAAACATTTTAGCGTGGTTAACGGAAAATGTAAATGGTTATTTATAAGTTAAAGGAAATAATATTTTTTATAAAATTAGAAGTGAACCTTGCATTTTTTAATAAAAAAAATTTTGTTATATAAAAATAATGGTGGCTTTCAAAAATATTATATAGTGTACAAGAAAATGGGTAAAAATTCTTAAAGTTCCCTTAAAAAAGTTTTCTTATCGAGAAGTATTGAAGAGGGTGTCAATTTAAAACATGTATATCCCTGAAAGAAATTGATGAATGGACCTTGATACCTGATTTTGGGCATGTAAAAAAAATTTAGAAGAGTTACATAAAAATAACAGATAATAGCATTTGGGTAAAAAGAATGATGGAGCAACTCGAAGGAATAATGGAGGTTTCGGAGGAGAATCCCTTAACTTAAGTCTAATGGTGTCCTTCACTTGATATTAATACCCTAGATAACCAAATTGAATTCATTAATTAATATTTCTAGAACCTCTTGTTTGTATAATTTATTTATTATATCCTTTTTAAGTTTATTCATGACATTTTTAATGGGTTAAGAGGTTGAATTACATTGCATTAGATCATTTTTTCCTTGGTTTTCAGGATTGGTTTACTTATATACATTTAATTATAAACATGTAATATGATAATGGTTGTATATAATTGAAGGTATATTTTATTAGTGAAAAACCAGAAGATTATATGGTTATAAAATAAATTTTTTTGTTATGAGAGAAGATGAATCATTATATAAAACATTAATGATATCCATTTTGGTTATTTGGGGGTTTTTGATCACATCATACACATTTTTCTTTATAAATTAATATCATGTGTACAAAATATTAAAAAACCTTACATTATATATGATACATAAATTATAGTCAGTTTCAACCATCAAAATGTTTTGATGACTAGAATTGAAGACGATATTAGAAATTGAAAACTCATTATCCTCGATTGTGATAAATTAACACATCTTGTGTAAGAACCCGAACCTTCTTTCCAGGTATGTTTCTCTTTTCTGTTCATTGTTGAGAAAAAGAGGAATTTTGGGAAGAAAACTTTTAAATTTGTAGAGGCTGTGCAGGGGTGCACGTTTGGCGCACGGTTTGTTCAAACCGTGCGCCCAGACCAGAAAACCATGCACCCTTGACATTGGGCCCCGCACGGGAGGCATACGGTTTGTCGAACCGAGAAGGCAAACCCTGTGAAGTTCTAGGAGGAGACAGTGGGATCTGCATTGGTGGCGCACAGTATATCAAACCGTGCGGGATGGTCATGCGAGGTCCCTAGGAGGGACGGTGGCAACCGCACGGTTGGTGCAGGGTTTGCCAAACCATGCGGGGAAACTGTGCGGCCACTTGAAATTAGGATTTAAAGCCCTGGGTCACTTGGGATTCCTTTTTTATTCTCCAAACACTCTTCTATTCGAGCCTCACTCAGTATTTTGGGTTCTCAAAGGTTTAAGGAGATCTTCCACTCGTTTTGGAGGTAAATCGAAGCGGTTTCCTAGTGGATTGAAGCCAGTTCTTCTCAGGTAAGTCTCGCCTCTTGGTTACTTTGAGTTCCCTCTAGATATACTTCTTGCTATCCCCGGGGTTTCTAGATCTACACCCGTTGTGTGTAGATCTAGGGTTTTGGTTGCCTCGGGCATTGATTTCAAGACCTGTGGGTGTTAGGGAAGGAGGTTTAGACCGTTTCCGGTGGTGCGTTGGCCAGTTTTGAGGAGGTGGAATTTCTTGTTTATCATTTTCATTTGAACCCTAATGTTAGGTGGTTTGTGGCTTTCGGTTTAGGGTCTTTAAATTGTTGTGAAAAATCTTCAATACCCATGAATGGGGTATTGTGTGTTACAGTTATATACCTATTGATTTACTGCTTTCTTGTATGCTAGAGTAGAGGATTTTGAATGTGTTTTGGGCTAGTTGATGTGCTTTGGATGTTTTTCCCAAGCATGTCAGATATGACTATTTGGTCTAGTTTCTCCTATTAGGCTAGGACTAGTTTTCATGCCTAGTGTTATAGGATGGTGTTTTTTGATCTTTTGATATGCTGAGATGCTATAGATTCTAGCCAAGTAGTTCTTTAGGTTACTTTGGATATTATGAGATGCGATACCAACTGATTTTACACAGGGTCGTGACAACCTAGTGTAGTAGACCACATTGTGAATAGACGTAAGGGCTTCTCTATAGTGTCTTTATAATACGATGTGAGACCACAGGGGGAATTGACATCGAGTGCTTCCCCAAAGTGTATGTATTTCCTCGACGCATGCCACAGGGGGAATGAGACATTGAGTGCTTTACCCGAGCACCTTTACTATGATACCAGACTATAGGGGGAATTGACAGTGAGTGATTCCCCAGAGTGTCTATTCTTTAGCTGAACCAGAGGGGTGATACTGTGTGTGCCTCCGATAGCGTTGCTAGTAATTTTTGGTTGATCCAGAGGGGTTAGGCTGTGAGAACCACCCAGAGGTTTACCTATTTGATTTTCTTGATTGTGTAGTTGATTACCTGTTATGGATTATATGCTTGAAACTATGGATTTTTTACTATTTAGTACTTTCCTGTTTACTTTTTTTGTAATTTTACCTTCCATGTATTAACTAACTAATAGGCACATATCTTGTGGTTGTTGTCTACTGGGATTTTGTCTCACACCCTGTTTGGGTCCTTATTTTAATCCCAAACATATTATATTGTTGTAGGTATAGATAAGGGTAAGCTCCCTTCTACTTCAGGTTATTGATTTCACTAGAGCTGGAGAGCATGGGACCAAGCTGAGGCTGGCGATGCTGGGGAGTTTCACATCTATTTTCCTTTTTTACTTTGGTTCAGTACTATTTTCATCATTGTGACTTTCTTTGCTTCATTCTGAGACATTAATGTATCATGCATCATTTATATATATTTATGCTCCAGTTTTATCTTTATCAGACTTCCGTTGTTTACTATTGTTGGATATTTTCTACTTCTACAATTTATTTTGTTTATCTTCTGTTGTGTACTCTGCCAATGAAGGCATAGTTTCCCTACTATCACACACAAGGCTCTCATTACTTGTCAGTAGCCTCTAGAATTTGGGTAAATGCACTTGAGGCCATGTGACCAAACAGGTATAGGGCGCCTATGGGTGGCTTTCAGAACCGGGAAGTTACAAAGTGGTATCAGAGGGATCATTTTTCATGACTTACAGTTTCGAGATGTTATCCAGGGATAGGATGGAACATGAACATGGTAATGAGTTGTTCCCAGGACTAGCTAAACTGTGTATAGGGAAAGGCCATAATACTTTTTTTGTTGCAATTTTATTTGGATTGAAACTTTTACAGTTGATTTGATTTCACCATTGAGTGATTCAAATGCTTTGTGTTGTTAATGTTGTTGTTATTGCGGTTCTATTTTCTTCTGCAGCCCAATGAGATGAGCGTACTCCATCTCATGCATTATATTGGCACTTGTTAGAAATCACATGTCAAGCATTCTTTCCATGCCATCTAGGATTCATTAGAAATTGAATGTTGTTGTGATAGATGTTGTGTAGATTATGAATGATGTTGTGATATATGTCGTGATAGAATCTTTGCTACAATTAGAGATTTGTTTATAATGTTTTTTTTGTGAATGAACGTCAAATTTTGGTTCCATAGGTGTTATGGGCCCTTGTGGATCAGAAATTGGTGGATCATTGACTTGTCTGCTTTGCTATGACATGTATAAGATGCAAAAATTGGATTCGTGGGGAGTATGGGCCCTCACAGATCAGAATTTGGAACTTTCATTTTTAGATTCAGTGTTTCTCTGGGTTCCAGAGTAGTTTTTGAGGCTTACTATCTAGAAATACCCAGAATGCACGCCGTGTAATTTTGACTACACGACACGTGTTCAACTGTTCGGGAAGATACAGTCTTTCTCTGTACACGTCGTGTACTCCAATGCTTCAGTCCCTGTTAATATTGATATAAGGTGTCTATTTGACCTCGTAGAGTCATGCCACAGAGACATCCTTCGGTTGTCCTCCAGCTGCAGGGCGACGATCAGACACCAGACATGGCTGATCAGGGACTTCTGGCAATTCCTCCTACTGTGCCAGTCTTGGCACCAGCAGTTATACCAGATGCAGGTGCTGACGCAAATTCAAGGAAGGCTTCATAAGGATGATGTAATCCTTACAGGGAGCACCGCCTCCTGCCTCAACTATGGCATACTTGATGTGGGTTTTCCAGAAGCAACACCCTCCCACATTCTTAGGGGAAGGAGGACCTCAGGTTGTAGAGTCATGGCTAGAAGCCATGTTGTCAATCTTCAAGCATCTGGAGACACCTCCAGAGTGGCGAGTCAATCTCGCTACCTACATGCTATGTGACTCTACCAAGAGGTGGTGGGATGTGATCTCACCGGCGGGTCATTATTAGGTTATGGCGTGGGAGGAGTTTCAGCACGACTTTTATGACTACTTCTATCCAGGCAACCTAAGGGCCGGCCATGTTCAGATGTTTATGAGCCTGGAGCAAGTTACTCTTTATATCGGGAGTACTCCTCTTGTTTCACTGAGCTTCAGCATTTCACACCCCTGAAGGAGAATATGGGTTTTCTTTGAAAGGATGTTTGAGGATGGTCTCAGATGGGAGATCCGATCACAGGTGAATATCTTCAGGATCACTTACATAGCATCTATTGTCAACCAGGAACTGATTGCATAGCATAATCTGAGAGATTCTAGAGCCGAGAGCCAGGACGGTTCTGCTTCCAGGGTTAGTGATTAACCAGCTGAAAGCAAGAATCACTGTATGGAGTCTACGAACGATGATCCGAGGCAGCGAGACACACCTTCATGTAGCCAGGTGGTATGCTACCTGTGTAGAAGAGCAGGGCATACAAGGCCATAGTGCCAGAGGGACCTGGTGGAGTGACGGTCTTGCGGTGAGATGGCTAAACTTTAGCGGTTCTTCTATGTTTTCTTAACAGCAGCTTGTGATAGGGTTTATTCCATGACTCCTCGTCCAGGAGCAACGCCACCAGTTTCTCACAAGTCTGGGAACTAGAGTTATTCTGGCTGTTCGGGCCGAGGTGGAGGTAGAGGTCGTGGTGGTCCATCACTGGTCTTTCATCGACAGTAGGGCGGATCAGCTAAGAGTAGTCAGGAAGTGCCACAGGGCCATGGTATAAGTCAGGCTTTTGCAGTGGGGAAAACCTAGCCGGAGCAGGATCCTAGACACTCTACAGTTCGAGGTATGATCTTAGTAGCCTCAGTTTTATCTTACGCTCTTTTTGATACTTCGGCTTTCCATAGATTTATCTCTATTATGGTTGTGGAGAGCCTTGGGATCTGTATATTTTCCTCTACTGATACGTTGACTCTAAACACACTGTTTGGAATGAGGAAATCTATTTTACGTCAATGCAGAGAGTTCCCTCTTGAGGTGGTGGTGTTTCACTTTTAATGGGATCTCTATATCCTAGGGATGACAGGCTATGATGTCATTCTCGGAATGGACAGGCTAGTCCTCTTCCAGCCAATTGTCGACTGCTACCGCCACAAGGTGAGTTTCATATCACCAAAAAGTGGATCTTTTCTTCACAAGGGAAAGTGGTATGTCCAAGTGATTAGAGTAGGACCTGAGCATCATGGGCTAGGTGGAGATGAAACTCAGTTTTCTAGTCTATATCTGGATGACCAGGGGACTTCACAGTTGGACTTTCCTCCAGCAGTGGATCATTTCATGGATGTCTTTCCAGATGGATTTTCAGGTTTTTCTTCTAGATCATTAGCTAGACTTTTCTATTGAGATCATGCGGTGAGTGGCAGCAGTGTCCATTATTCCTTATAGGATGGAGACACCTGAGCTACAAGAGCTCAAGAAGCAGTTAGAGGAGTTGTAGGTAAAGGGTTTCATCTGACCCAGTACTTCTCATTGGGGTTCGCCTATCCTTTTTGTGAAGAAGGAAGATGGTACTCTTAGGTTGTGTGTGGATTATCGGATGTTCAACCAATTGATGGTTAAGAACTGATATCCCTTGCTGAGGATTAATGATCTTTTTTATCAAATATGAGCAGCACAAGTGTTCTTGAAGATTTACTTCAGATCCGGATATCTTCAGTTGCATGTTAGACCATCAGACATACCACTTTCAGATTTTTGGAGCAGGTATGGCCTATATGAGTACTTGGCCATGCCGTTTGGTCTCACGAACGCACCTTTAGTTTTCATGGCACAGATGAATCATGTGTTCCACCATTATATGGATTCTTTTGTGGTAGTCTTCATGGATGATATCTTGGTGCACTCTAACACTCGACACGACCATTCCACCCATCTTGAGATTTTATTGAGTACACTAAGAGATCATCATCTATATGCTAAGCTCTCAAAGTGCCACTTTTGGAAGGACCTGATTCACTTCCTGGGTCATATAATCTTAGAGGCAGGAGTTTCAGTAGACCCGGAGTAGGTTAGAGAAGTAGTTTCTTGGGAGCAGCCTAAGAATGTGTTTGAGATATGATGTTTCTTGGGGCTGGCTGGTTACTGCTAGTTCTTTATATAGTACTTCTCTCGCTTAGAAACGCCACTTATGGGTCTGACCAAGAAATGTGCGAAGTTAGTCTGGTCAGACACTTGCGAGAAAGCCTTTCAATAGCTGAAGGGATGGTTGACATCATCACCAGTCCTGATTCATCCTGGGCAAGGTAAGATCTATACAGTTTACTGTGATGCATCAGGTGTTGGGCTGGGAGATATTTTGATGCAGGGCGATCAAGTAGTTGCGTATGGGTCTCGGCAGTTGATGCTGCATGAGAGGAATTACCTGACGCATGATCTCGAGTTGGAAGTTGTTTTTTATGCCTTACGCTGTTAGAGAAATTATCTTCTATGAGAGCATTTTTTTGTTTTCACTGACCACAAAAGTCTCAAGTACATATTCACTCAGCATGATCTGAATCTGAGACAACACAGGTGGGTCTAGTATCTTCAATCCTTTTATTTCGAGCTTGCCTATACTCTTGGAAAAGGAAATGTTGTGGCCGACGCATTGAGCAAGAGGACTCAGATACAGGTAGTTCGGGGGGCCAGTAGTGAGTGGAAACTTATGGATCAGTTCTCCGAGATGCATTTGGAGGTGCACGACCAACAAGGGTAGACTTTTCTATCTTCTGTAATTTTTACCTCTACACTTCTTGATCGAGTACGAATGGGGAAGCTATCATGTTATGAAGGCCTAGTCCTACGAGAACGAATTTCTGGAGAGGACCCTATTCCTAGATGGATTGTAGGTGAGGATGAGATCTTGTGTTTCAAGATATGCGTATGGGTTCCAGCAGACATACACACAGAGTTGATGTGGGATTTTCATTCCTCAGTTTGGGAAGTTTATTCTGGCATCACCAAGATGTATCGTGATCTACACCACTAGTATTGGTGGCCAGTTATGAAGAGAGATGTTGCAGGTCTTGTCATGAGGTGTTCCACTTGTCCGTAGTTGAAAGAGGAGCATCAGCGACCAACATGACTTTTACAGTAGCTACCCATTTCGGAGTGGAAGTGGAACGATGTCTTGATGGACTTTGTAACCAGTTTTCTGAGATCACCTCGAGGTGATGATGTTGTCTAGGTTGTCATCGATAGGCTTATGAAGGTTTCTCACTTCTTTCTGATCAAGGAGACCTTCAGTGTTGATGATCTCAGATGGTTTTAGATCCATGAGATAGTACATCTGCATGGACTTCCACACTCCATTGTTTTAGACAGGGATGCACATTTTACTTCTCAGGTCTGGCAAGGGCTTCCAAAGGATTTGGTTACACAGGTACTTTTGATTATAGTATTCCATCCTCAGACAGATAGTTAGTCTGAGCATATGATTAATGTGTTAAGGATATGCTCCGAGCATGCATCCTAGATTTTGGATGTTCTTGGGAGAAAAATATACCTCTTGTGGATTTTTCCTTCAATGATATTTTTCAAGCAACTAATTAGATGGCACCATGTGAGGCTTTGTATGGTAGGCCATGCCGATCACCCTTATGTTGGCTGGAGGCAGGAGAGACAGCTTTTCTAGGACCTCATCTTGTTCAGGAGACCACAAGGCAGATAGAGTTGATTCGGAAGAGGGTGGATACTACACAGTCTCGTCAAAAATCCAATGATGATCATCGGAGATGACCTCTGGAGTTTGAGGTCGGGGATCATGTTTTTCTACGTGTCACACCGAGGTTGGGATAGAAGAGGATTAGGAGACAGGGTAAGCATTCTCCAAGGTACGTCATGCCGATTGAGGTGTTGGAGAGAGTTGGGACAGTTTACTATCAGTTTCAGTTACCTCAGAGGTACTAGGATATGCATGACGTCTTCCAAGTCTCTCAACTTTGAGGTTACTTTTAAGACCCATCTCATGTATTTCAACCGGAGGAGGTTTAGCTCGAAGAGGATGCGTCGTTCAAGGAATATCCCATCCAGATTGTCGATCGCAGTACAAAGGTTCTCCATGTCCAGTCTGTTCCTCTGGTACGAGTGCTATGGCAGCATGGTCGGGTATAGGATGAGACTTGGGAGAGGGAAACCGATGTACGAGTTCAGTGGCCGGAGCTGTTCAAGGATTCTTCTTCTGCACCCCGCTAGGGAAATTTGGTGACGAATTTCATTAAGTGGGGATGTTTGTAATAACCGGACCTTATTTTCAAGTATGTTTATATGTTCCGTTCGTTGTTGAGAAAAAAGGGGAATTATGGGAAGAAAACATTTAATGTTTTAGAGGATGTACAGGGGCATACGGTTGGCACACGGTTTGATCAAACCGTGCAACCATTTGAAGAAACTGTGCACCCTTGATAGTGGGCTACGCATGGGAGGCGCACGGTTTGTCAAACCATATAGGAAAACCATGAAAAGTTCCTAGAGGAGATAGTGGGATTTATACAGGAGGTGAAAAGTTTGTCAAACCATGCGTGCAGGCCGTGCGAAGTCCATGGGAGAGATAGTGGCAACCACACGGTTAGTGCACAGTTTTCCAAACTCTATGGGGAAACCGTGCGGCCACTTAAAATTGGGGTTTAATGCCCCAGGCCACTCGGGATTCCTCATTTAATCTCCAAAAATTATTCCAATCGAGCCTCACTCTGTATTTTGGGTTCTAAAATGTTGAAGGAGATCTTCTACTCGTTTTGGAGGCAAATCGATGGGGTTTCTTGGAGGATGGAAGCTGGTTCTTCTTGGGTAAGTCTCTCCTCTGGGTTCCTATGAGTTCCCTCTAGATCTACATCTCTCTATCCCCCTATTTTTGATATCTACACCCATTGTGTGTAGATATAGGGTTTTGGTTGCCTCGAGTGTTAATTTCGAGACTTGTGGATGTTAGGGAAGGGTGTTTAATCCATTTATGGTGGTGTGTTTGCTAGTTTTGAAGAGGTGGAACTTCTTGTGGATCATTTTCATCGGAACCCTAAAGGTAGGGGGTTTGTGCCTTTCGTTTTAATGTATTTAAATTGTTGTGAAAAATCAACAATACCCATGAATGAGGTATTGTGTGTTACCGTTTTAGCCCTATTGATTGCCTGGTTTCTTGTATGCTAGAGTAGAGAATTTCAAATGTGATTTGGGATAATTTTTGTGCTTTGGATGTTTTTCCCATGCATGTTTGATATGACCCTTTGGTATTGATTCACATGTTATGCTATGACCAGTTTTCCTGCCTAGTGTTATAGGATGGTGTGTTGTGATCTTCTGACATGCTGAGATGCTATAAATGCTAGCCAAGTAGCTCTTTAGGTTACTTTGGCCATTACGTGATGTGATACCTGATGATTTTACACAGGCTCGTGAGAACCTAGTGGTGTAGACTATAGGGAGAGTGGACGTAACGGCTTATCCAGAGTGTCTTTATAATACAATGTGAGACCACATGGGGAATTGACTTTGAGTGCTTCCCCAGAGTGTCTGTAGTTTCTCGACGTGGGCCACAGGGGGAATGAGATGTTGAGTGATTCCCCAGAGAGCCTTTAGTATGATACAAGACTATAGGGGGGATTCACGGTGAGTGCTTCCCCAGAGAGTATGTTCTCTAGATGAACCAGAGGGGTGAGACTGTGTGTGCCTCCCATAGGGTTTCTAGTACTTGTTGGTTGAACCAGAGGGGTTAGGCTGTGAGAACCACCCAGAGGGTTACCTGTTTGTTTTTCTTGATTGTGTAGCTGATTACCCGTTATGGATTAGATACATGAAACTGTGGATTGTTTACTGTGTATTACTTTCCTGTTTACTGTTTCTGTACTTTTACGTACCATGTATTCGCTAAATTCTATGCATTTATGTTGTGGTGGATGCCTACTGGGATTTTGTCTCACACCCTGTTTAGGTCATGCTTTTGGGCCAAACAGATTATATTGTCGCAGGTATAGATAAGGTCAAGCTCCCTTCTACTTAAAGTAATTGATTGGACTTGAGCTGGAGAGCATGGGACCAAGACGAGGCTTGTGATGCTGAGGATTTGCTCATCTATTTTCCTTTTGTACTTTGGTTTAGTACTATTTTCAGAATTGTGTCTTGGTTGGATGCTTTCTTATACATACATGTATCATTCATCATATATATATATTTACACTCTAGTTGTATATTTATTAGTCTTCTGTTGTTTACTGTAGTTGGATATTTTCTGCTTCCTCTATTACTTTTGTTTATCTTCCGCTATGTACTCTGCCAATGAGGGTATAATTTTCCCACTATCACACCCAAGGCCCTCGCTTCTAGTCGAAAGCCTCTGGAATTTGGGGAAATGCGCTTGAGTCCATCTGACCAACTGGGTATGGGGCACCTCTGGGTGGCTTCCGGAACCGGGACGTTACATCTTGGATGTTATTTTAATTTCTAGTATAAAAGGAGTATAAAAGGAGTATAAAAGAGAGATGATTATGAATTATTAAATTATCCTAACATAAATCTATTACATGTAATGTATTTTAGTTATCGCAACATTTGGATGAACGTAGGTGAGGAAAGAAAAACAAGGAAAGGAACTTGGAAGAAAATAAATGAAATGAAAAGAGGAATTTACCTCATGAAAATTTCATCTTTGAGAACATCATTAGGAAAGAGGATTTGAAATTTTTAAGAGATAAAGGGATCGGAGAAATGGGATATAGAATAGGGATATATTTGAATATAATATTTTCTAGGCATAAGGATTGAGAGGATTGAAGAGAAGAGGGGGAGAGGGTGGTTTTTGTAGTGGAGGAGAGGAGGGGTTTCCCTTTATTTTAATCATTATTTTAGTATTTTTATAAAGACCATGAATAATATTTATTCTTATTACTAGAAAAAGGTAAATAGATCATGTGAGTTTGAACTAATTGAAATTTACATCATCCATGACTCATGCATGATGCATAAATTCATTTATTTATCATTTATCCTAAATTATTGTATTTTACTATTAACAAAAATTTCATGTATTTTAGAAAATTCCCAATAATTATACATAACAATTTTTTTATATTTAGAATCATAAAATGAACTCCATTTTCCAAAAATAATTTTCTAAATATTATAAATTAATTTTTTTAATTAAAATCATG
Source organism: Viscum album (assembly GCA_963277665.1). NCBI lineage: Eukaryota > Viridiplantae > Streptophyta > Magnoliopsida > Santalales > Viscaceae > Viscum > Viscum album. The sequence continues at coordinate 1,044,711,075 of OY728125.1, forward strand.
TTGTACATTAAAAGTGCAAATTTTAATATTAAAAAAGATTTTCTAACACAATGAAAAATTAATTAAGGTCTCTTAAAATTTTCTTAAAATAAAAACACATAAAAATACCTATTTATGAATAAATTTTATGAAAATAATTTTTTTTAAATTATTAAATTTATCATTAAATTGTAATTAAATATACACGACTTACAGAAATACCATCACTTAATTTATAATTTTTAAAATATTTACTAACTTATACAAGGATATATTGATAAAATATATCCTCTTATAAGTGAATAATTATTATTTATACTTTCATTGGTGAGATTACTATTACATTGGGTGGTTTACTATTCATAAGGGTCACATTACAATTCCAAAGTTGGAGTTACGGTTTCATCGATATAAGTTCCTTACATACTGAGGATTCCTTTTATTTCAATAATTATTCATTTATATGGTCTGTATTGTGTTCTATAAGTAATATTATATAATTATAATATAAGAAATAAATATAAGAAAGGAATTCCCTTGATAAAACATTGGTTCATTACAGCAAGGAAGTACTCAAAAGTAAACAGCCTTACAAGAACAAGTTCCCATTTATATTTCATTTATATTAAATTAAAAATTCAAATACATAGGTTGTTATAAGTCTCGAGATACATCCTAATCCTGACAATCTCATTTATAGTAGCAACCACCATAGATTCCTCAGAAGTCCATCTAGGAAAATATAGGCAATGAACAATACCATGCTTTTATTTGGCTTGGAAGACACGTCATAAACCATTCAATACCCAATTAAACTCGAGCCCATCCTTGACATTCCTAAAGTGGAATTAAAGTATAAATCCTGGTGAAAATCTAGCAACACCATACAAGCTCATCCCTAGAAATTCTCATAATGGATGTCGATATCACTTTAAGTGTGGTATAACCTATGTCAGTAAAACCATCATTGGTGGTCCTATAGGGTGACCATGTATCAATTATGACATAAAACCAACCTCATGATCTCATACATGGAATCCTATAAGGATCCATGATTCAATAGGCATTTACAATGCCTCTGTGAGACCGTCCATGAAACCAATGGTTCACTCAGAACATAACATTAATTAACAAACCCATTGATCCCATCTAAGGAATCCAAGAGAATCCAAGGTTCGCTCAAGTGACCAAGGTAAAATTGACATAAAATCCAACACATGGAATTCCATCAAAATCTAAGGTTCATCCAATTCTATTTACCATTTAACAATAATTGGTTCAATTAACAATTTCATTATATAGGCTAGGGTCAACACCAAAAAATATAATATTCATTTTACCACTAAGGGTAACTCTACTAAGACAAACCTGAAATGATTTGAAGTTCATCACTCAGATGGGAAAAATTAACATAAAAATTCTATCATTCAATCTAAACCATTTCAAGGTATTAACATAACCTAACTCACAAGGTCAGGTTTTTAGTTGGAAGTAAACAGTCCATACATGATTTATCACGCATATGCATAAGCCTAGGTCAAAGTGAAAGTCAACCATCCCATTCCTAGATAATAAAGAAACCCTCTAACAACATGGAACAACCCAATTAAAGAAAAATTTAATTTTAAAAAACACAAAAAATGGATTCAATTCATACTATATAGGAATCCTAGGACAAATATCTCTAAAGTTGTCAAAATGAGAACTCACCCATGTGGTGGATCTTATTCCAGTAAAACAACCTCAATCATTCTATTGAACACTTGATTAATTACCCAAACAACAATAGGGAATAACATGCATGATTTATTTGTCAAGGTGACACCCCAAAAATGGAAATGTGGAACTCCAAAATCTATAATCAACTCAACATTCAACTAATGACATGAGACTACCTACCATAGGCTCATGATAGATAGATCATCTTTTATATGGCTCTAATTCTCCCCAGTTTGGGAGAAATCTAAATAATGGATGAATAAAAACTTATTAGGGAATAAGATCATAAATCAAAATAGTTCAATCAATAAGTATAAGAATTGGATATGAATAAAATGGAATCAAGGAATTATCCTTGTGGATCCAATGAGACAAGCAATGGTCAAAACAGAAAACATTCAGGGAGTAGATCTGATTTCCTAGATTAGGATTTGAAGTAGAGGTTTTCCATAAGATAAGAGTTATTTTCTATTTTATGAAAACCAAAAACGGGATGATATGGGATTTTTATATTAATTCTAAAATATTAAAAATACTACACAGTAGGGATCACACGGTTTATCCTCATATTTTGTCAAACTATGTGGAAATGGGGCTCATCTTCTAGTAAGAGAAAGGGGAATTCACATAGTTACCCCGCACAAGATGCCTAACCGTGTGGTAACCATGCAATACCATATGTCAAAGGTCTGAAACTTATACAGACATACCTCGCAGCGATGCGGCCGCTATCACTTGGTCTCTCGAAACTGTCCGTAAGCTATTGCCTCATCTCACACGGTTAGATTAATCTTTCATCATGCCCCCAAATAGTATCTCATGACCATTCAAAGGCCCAAAACTCTCCAAGAGTTGGGTTACCGACTTCTATTGAGCCCCAGACACCCTTAAACATCCCATTAATTCAAAGAGAATTCCCACTCGGTCATACTAAATCATTTAAATGAGTAATTGATGAAAAACTCATGATCTGTACCTCAATGAAGAACTGGTTTCATCCAAACATCCCCCTTATAGAAATTCCTCCCTGAATTTACCTTCTATGGGTGGTGTAGAAGTATAAGATAACAACTCTAGCCTCTTGGATCGTACATCAGGATACCTCTCCTAGGTCTCATACTGCACTCAGTTGTGCTACTACAACAGCCATACTAAAGGAATTGACTATCCGCAGAGAACCATCATGATATAATCCAAAATTCATATAGGATGCTTCTAAAATGACGAATCCATCTTTAACTCAACCTCATCAGGATAAAAAACAAGATACGAGTTTTAATGGTATCATCAAAATTGAGAAACATGGAAGAGGTCATGCAAATCCTAGTACCACTGAGGTATTGAAACCGATAGGAAATCGGCCCGATCATCTCTAGAATCTGAAATGGCCCGATGTATCTCAGTATAAGATTACCCTATCTCCCAAAATTCTTATGTCCCAACCTCGGTGTGGCATGTTGGAAAATATGATCCCGAAACTTAAACTCTAGGGGTCATCTGAAGTGATCAGTGTATGATTTCTGAAGAGAATGTGAAGTATCCATTCGCTTCTAAATCAACTGAACCTGTTATGTTGTCTCCTAGACAAGACGAGAACCTATCAAATATGTCTCCCCTACCTCATGAAAACATAGGGTTAATTAGCATGGCCATCCATATAAATCATTATAGGGAGACACCTTAGTAGTTTCCTAGAATATATTATTATAGACGAACTCTACACAAGGTATATGTTTCACTGAAGAAATCTAGGACGCATGCTCAAAGCATTTCTTCAATCACGTTAATTGTGTATTCTGATTGGCCATATATCTAGGGGTGTTAAGATGTTCTCAGAAGAACATGAGTACCCAGTTCCCTCTATAGACCATTCCATAAATTAGAAGTAAATTTGGTGTATATATCTGAAATGATAGAGTGTGCAACCCTTTGTAAACACACGATCTCAAGTATCTACAAACTCCTAAGCTTATCAACACTGATGGTTTCCTTGAGCAGTAGGAAATGTTCAACCTTCGTGAGACTGTCAAAAAACCCCAAATGAAATCATTAACTCATGGAAACCTCGGTAAAACTATCATTAAATCCATCGTGACATCAATCCATTTCCACTCAGAAATGGGTTTCTGTTGGAAAAGTCTGGCTGGTCGTTGGTGTTCCATCGTCACCTGCGGATGGTTAGAGGACCTCCTAAAAAACCAGCTATTTATCTTTCCATATCTGGCCTCCAATAATGATTATGTAAATCCCGATACATCTTGGTGACACCCAGATTTGCTACCCATAAAAAGGAAGTAATTTCACATATAATATCCTCATGAAAATATACTGAAACCCATACACGACTATGTAATCGCAGAACCTCATCCCCACTTATGGTCCAACCGTGAGGAGGTTCATCACCTGATATACTCTCGCGTAGAACTAGGCCTTCAAAATCGAATAGCAGCCTCATCCTCACTCTATATATTAGGGTAGTCGTAACATCTATGGTTTAAGGAAACATTTTCCCCTGAATATAGTGCATGTCCAAGTGTATCTTAGAGAATAAAGGCATAAGTTTCCACTCACTACTGGCCTACTACAATGCCTTCACTTGAGTCATCATGATCAAAGCATCAGCCACTATTTTTCCCTTCACTAGGTGTATAAGAAAGCTCATGGTCACAATCCTGAAGGTATTCCACCCACATTTGATGTCTTGGATTCAAACCACACTGTGTAAATATGCACATGGGGATTTTGTGGTCTCTATATACCACAAAACACTCTACTAGTAAGTAATGTCTCCAACAACTTAGTACATGAACAGCCATAACTAACTCAAGAGTTTGTGTTGGATAATTACTCTCATGTGGCCTCAACTATCGATACCCATACACAATGACTTGATCCCGCTTAATAACAACTACTCTAATCCCTATACCTGATCCATCACATTAGACAGTTTAACTCCTTCCTAGATAAAGAAAATTTTTTATCAGCATTGAATTCAATCACTCTTTTAGATCCTAAAAGGTCATCTCATAGGAATCATTCCATTTATACTTCACACTACTTTAAGTAAATATTTTTATTGAAATTTCTAAATGCGAGATGTCATGTATGAACCACATGTAGTAACTAATTGTCCCTAAGATACTCTTCTCCTAAAAGACCTTATTAGCATGCTCCCATGAAACTACTACCCTCACCATCTATGGGTCCACTGATACAACCATATTTGAGATGATGAGACCCAAGAAATGAATCTAATCCATCTAGAAGAGTAAATTTGTGAGATTAGAATAAAATTAATTATCTCTCTATGTAATAAATATTATCTCAAGATGTTTGGCATGGTCATGTCGATTATAAGAATTCACCAAGATATCATCCATGAAAACCGTAACAAACAAGTCAAGATAAGGATAGAGCACATGGTTCATCAAGTCCATAAAAAATGTTGGTGTGTTCAATAGACCGAACAACATAATGAAATACTCATATAGGCCATACCTTCTTCGAAACACTATACAAGGTATGTCGAATGATCTAACACACACATGATGACAACCTAATCTCAAATAAATATTTGAGAAAACCAATGATCCTTAGAGTTGGTTGAATAAATCATCTATCTATGAAAGAGGATATCAGTTCATAACAATAAACGGGTTCAATTTTCGATAATCCACACATAGCCTAAGGGTAACATCCACGATTTTCACAAAAAAGGACCAATGAACCCCATGGACAAGTAATGGGTTGGATGAAACCATTAGCTTCTAAATCCTCTAACTGCCTCTTGAGCTCTTTTAAATTTGTTATCGCCACCTAGTACGGGGGAATAGATGTTGGTGTAACTTCTAGAACTAGATTAATAGAAAATTAAACCTCTCTCACTGGAGGTAAAAATAATGTTTTTTTCAGAAAGTCGTCCCAGAAATGATCATCTACATGATGGAAATCCATCTGACATGTTTCCTATTAATAGAGATAAAGACTCAAAATCTAGGTTATCTTCCAACCCAAACCACAATGCTTGGGTCTAGCTCGACATTCCTTGACCTCACATTCACCTGTGTGTAGAAATGATATGCCCTCGGGTGATGTGAAACTCACCCTATGGTGATAACAATCAACAAAGGCTTGAAAGGAAACCAACCAGTCTATCCTAAGAATGAAATCGAAACCTATCATCTTTATGAAATTGTGGTCCCGTGATAAGTGAAACCCACCAACCTTAATTTGGTAGTCCTTTCACTGATGCACACCTACCATTGTATTCCGTAAAAGAGTTTCTGTTATTATGAAATCATTAGAATTAGGAAAAAAATCACACGGATCTACACAATGGGATCAAATTTGAAACTATGTGAATCCCCTATATCAAAAATTATAGAAGCTAAAATGAAGGTTACTATATTAGTACCTCTCATAGTAGAAGGTGTCAAATCCTTCACCTTTTGGGTTTATTGAACTGTAAAAGTTTGGAACGTACCGCGGTCTTGAGACAATGCATGGTTACCCTGAGTTGATCTACACTACTGTGTCTACGAACCTAGGTTCTGGATACCACAATCATTAAAACCACCTCTGTCAGAATGGTCAGATACTTTCCAGTTCCCTGAATGCTGAGAAGCTGAAGATCCAACTCCTGGACATGGAGATGGTGTAGACCCTCTCTCACTAGCTACTAGTGGAATCTTCCTACAAAATATCTATAGATTCCCCGTCATGCTACAAGGTCAGCACTCCACTGTGTCCTTCATACATTGAGTCTTAGTATTCCCCAATCACCTTGATTGGTATAACCTCACAAGGCTGCCTGAAGAAGTGTTCTAGATGCTCACATCACTGCAAGTATGCTCTATACGTTGCTTTCAACTACATGTTGAGGCAATACAAGATCTTGGGGACGAACCACCCCCGCTCGCACCTCCAGATCCCCTCAGGCTATGCTATGTGATTTTCTCCTTATTCACATCAGCATAAATAGTCACCAGGGTGAATAAATTCACCTATTAATGGATGTCATACCAAAGACTATCCCCAAACTTCCTATCCTTTGATAAATCATAACCCATCAGAATAGGTGTAAACCTCTGGAGCTCATTAAAACGAGTCGAGTAGTCCATTACTGACAGAGCTCCATGTTCCAGATGCATAAACACTCATGATTTATCATCCCTCAGCATCTCAGGATATTAACTGTCATAAAATAATATCTATAAATCTACCCAAAACATATCCCGATGACTCCATGTCTGATCAGTCACGTCCCACCATATCTTGGGAAAATTACGTAGCATATAATCATGAGTTTTACCCTCCTCTCAAGAGGTGTCTCTAGGTGCACGAAGATGAATAAAATGGACTCTAGGCATGAATATATACCATGTGATCCACTATCCCCAAAAACATGGCTGGATACTACTGATGGAACAACTGAATCAGCTCACCCATTGACTTGGCAGGCTATTGTGATCCCTGAATGTTTTGCATGAACCTCATGAATCCTTTGTGGAACAATGCATCAGCACCTACATCCATTATAACAGCAAGATCCATAACTAGAACAACTATAGGATCCACTAGTATCCCATGGCCCACCACCTATGGGGTATAATCATCACCACCCTCTTGCCATAAAACCGGAGGTCATTATGGTGGCATAAATCTACATGTTCAAGCACATACCTTAGTTCTAGATCAAAAACAAGGTTGTAGCTCAAAAGAACATAACAAAGCAGGAAAGGTCAAACACTCCCTCTAAGAATACACCACTATGCCTACCCCATGGGTCAGTTCTTGGTGTAAACAATATGAAACACTAAAAAACACCACAAATAAGGTCAGGTTTGGCCAAGTTCTCTACCAATATCAATTTAAGTTAACCTTATTTTCAAATTCATTGAATGTTTTAAGATGATTCCACATTAAAAACATGAATGATAACTCATTTAAAGATTATTTCATTCATTTCTCAATGATTAACATTTGTTATACTGAATTCTGACCTGTGGGGGCCCAACCTCCCCACGAATCAATCTTTGTAATGAAAGTATATAATATAGTAGCATAGTTCAATATATAGTCGAAAGATGATAAACCAATTTATGATCTTAGAAGACCTATACACCTTAGAGACCAAAAATTGGAACCTATACAATTCATACCATAGAAGGTAACAATACACTTTTCACAACAACATGAATATCTATCACCTTACTTATCACAACAACATGCAATCAGTAATTCTCCAAGATGGCCTGACAATAATGCATGGAATATGATTATAACAACTTCTTGTATGATGAATGAGATAGAACACCCTAATCCCATTTGGTTTCAATAAAATAGAACCCCAATCATATCAATAATAACATCAAAATACAAGTACATCACCCAATGGTGAAATCAAATCGATAGTAATAGATCAAATGCAAAAAAATCTCAATTCAATTCAAGGAAATTTGCCATTTCCCAATATGTGGGTTAGCTACTCTAGAGCATTTTTTTTCAAACCCATTTCAGTTCCATATCTATCCAATTTAACAAAAATACTAAAGCAATCTAGAAAAGAGGCTTTTATATGACTATTTAACATTCCGGGTCTGGATGCCTCATAACCGTACTTCGATCTTGGTTAGCCACATGGCCACTAGCGCATCTCCCCAAATGCCAGAGGCTTCCGACTACTAGTGAGGTTCAAGTTGATGATAGAGGATAGAATATTCCTTCATTTAAAATGTGTAACAAATAGTAAAATAAAAAATAGATTATAGAATCATTAATACCATACATCATAAGTAAACAACGGAACACTAATAGCATAAATAACCAGAATTCATATCATTCAACAGATGATTGTACATACTAAATGTCCAGAAAACATCCAAAATAGGGTACACTACATTCAAATACAATATAAGTACCAAAATTACAATATAGGAAAAAATAAACTCAGAAGTATCGCAAGCCTCGACTTTGTCCCATGCTCTCCTTCACCAAAACATCATATCATGTACCTATAGGAGGGTGATTTCCCTTATCAAAACCTCCAATCATATAGTCTATTTTGTCTCAAATCATGACCTAAACTAGGTGTGAGACTAAATCCCAATTTTCAACTACCATAGGTTTGTGCCAATCTTTTAGTGATTATATATAACAGATAGTATATACTAGTTAAAGTAATAAGCTATGTAGTACTAAAAGTAAATAGTCTTACATGAATAGGTTCCCATTTAAATTCCATTTATATTACATTAAGAATTCAATTTAATTTATTATTATAAGTCTTAAGATCCATCCTAATTCCAATGATCCCATCTATAGAAGTAGACACCACAGATACCTCAGAAGGCCATCTAGGAAAGTATAGGCAATAACCAAAACCAAGTGTGTGCTTTGGCTTGACAAACACATCATAAACCACTCAATATCCAAATAACATCGATCCTATAATTAACATTCTTAAGGTGGAATGTGTATCACTCAAGGTGAAAATCTACCAACACCCAACATGTATGTCCCTGGAGAACCTCATAAAAGAACTAGTATAACTCTTTGTGTAGTATAACCTATGGCATTGAGCCCATCCTTGGTGGTCGTATTGGGAGCCCAAGTATCAATAATGAAATAACAGCTACCTGATGAGGTCATCCATGGAATCCTATAAGGATTCATGATTCACATCGAATTTACATAGCCTATGTAATCCCATCCAAGGCATCGAGGGTTCACTCACGACTTAGACTTAATTAACAATCCCATTGATCATCTCCAAGGAACTTCATAGAATCCAATGTTCAATCAATGGACCAAGGTAAAATGGAAATATATTCCCATCCATGGAATTCCATCATAATCCCTGGCTCACTCAATGATGTCTTGCATTTATCTATAAAATATTCTTATAATAATTTCATTATACATTCTAGGGTAAATAGTAGAATCATCTAATATTCATTTTACCACTAAGGGTGTCTCAAATAGGACCAACCACAGAGGCCTGACCTATCATTACACACATGGGAAGGATTAACATCAAAATCCAATCATGAAATCTAAACCATTTCAAGGAATTAATACAACCTAACTCATGTTGGCAGGTTCTTAGTTGGAAATAAACTGACCAAACATGGTTTATCAAGCATATGCAAAAACATTGGTAAAGGGTAATTTCAACCATCCCACCCCTAGATAAAAATTAATCCATCTAACAACATTTAACAACACACTGAAATACCAATTTAATTTTAAAAAACCTATAAAAAAGTCTTCCAATAATACCATATAGATATCCTAGGACAAAAGACCAAAAAGTCGTCAAAATGGGCACTCACCCATGCGATTTCCCTTAATCTGGTTAAAAAACATTAAGCATTCCTTGAAAAAATTGATTAATTACCTAAAAACAATAGTTAGTAAGCGGCATGATTTATATTTCAATGCAACACCCCAAAATGGGTGTGTGACACTCCAACATTTATAATCAACATGACATTCCACAAAAGACATGATAATAACTTCCATAGGGTCATTCTTGATAGATCATCTAGTATTTGGATTTTATTCTACCTAGTTTGAGGGAAATATGAAGCATGTACGAGGAACGGGAAATTAGGGAATATTATCCTAAATCCAAATAGTGTAATCGATAAGTAGACGAATCAAATATGGATACAAAGGAATGAAAAATTTCCATTTGGTATCCAAGGGGAATAACAACAGTCGAAACAAATAATGGAAGGAGAGTAAATCTAATTTCCTATATATTTCATTGAAGGAAAGATTTTCCATGGGATAGGGGCTACTGTCCGTTTGAAGAAATACCAAAATTGGGTTGATATAATATTTTACATTTAATTCTAAAATAATAAAAATCCAACTCAATAGGGCTTGCACAGTTTATCCGCATGGTTTCTAAAACCATGCTAAATTTCATATAAGAGAAAGTAGAATTCAAATGGTTTTACTAATCATTTAGAAACTATGTGATATTGTCCATCAATGGTCTCCCACATTTACAAACATTCCACATGGCCATGTGGCCACTACCGCTCGGTCTCTCGAAACTGTTAGGAAGATAATGCCACCTCTCACATGGTTGGATTAACTATGCATTCTAACCCACACGGTTTATCCAAACAATGTGGTAGGCACAAAAATCTACCGGAGTTGGCTTCTAGGATTCCAATGATCCCTAGACACCCTCGATACTCCCATTATCTCAACGGGCATCATCATTAGGTCATACTAATGCATTAAAATTAGGAAATGATGAAAAAATCACAATTTGTACCTCAAAGAATATCTGGGTTCTTAGGTTTACCCTTACTAAGCATCTAAGATCACCACTTTTTATATTTTATTTCACCACATTTTGAAGAATAGTTTTTATGTATAATGAAAAATTGGAATATATTTACTGGATACATTTAAGATTTTTACCCAAGTTATAATATTGTGATCCATGTTTCTGGACAGGCTAAACTATTACATTCCTCAAGCATGTACATTTGTAAAGATCTAAATACTCATATAAATTGAGGTAATATCCATGTGTGTTAATCCTGGGTCTCTATATGACTGTTTTCGATTATTTCACTAGGGATCCCCATTGCCATATGTTGATTCACACTGGAATCACAAATTATGTTTCCCGACATTCCTATATTCCAAAGGCAGACATATTTCATCATTTTCAGTGGTGATGTTTTCTTCTTGATATAAATGGGATGAGGGATGTTAGTTCCTCTATCACTGGATTCCTCCTTGGAACTCATCACCTAGTCTGGGTGTCCCACTTATAGTTAATTTATGTTTATAGAACTCTTTCCTGATTCCATATCTTTTTGGGAACTGGTTAATTACACTCATTCTGTCTAGAAATTCAGATGGGTCTTGAGAGGGAAGAATCATTTGGTTAGGGGAGTACTCAGGTTGGGAATCGATGGAATGTCTAGACACTAGTATCATTGGTCACATATATTCATTCTCATAGGAGGGAATCTCATGGATGAATTTTAGATGAGGAACCCAAGGTGCCTACATCGATATTCGGGTATCTAACACCAAAGGCACATATCTTAAATGAATCTCACCTCAGTAATTTGATGTTTTTCATAAGGTAGCTAATAGGGGACACAATAATAATATGTTTTATAGATAGAGTTGATGGACTATGATTCCCCATATAGGTTGATCAGAAGGATGTGTCCCTTGGAGGGAGCACCTAAAAGGTTGTTTTGGTGGATGGATCAGAATGCCAGTGTAGGAAGATCCATAAGGTGTATCCCATAAAGGGATAATATCACACCATGAGGGTATATCCCAAGGAGGGAGGTACTGGGTATTCCATTGGATGGTATTGGACCTCATAGATTCATTCTACATACCATGTTTATAAGACAGGGATCAAAACTCACATAGTTTGGTTTTGGGATTTAAGGTCATGTGATAGGACTAGTCTATGTTGTTTAACGTCATGAAGTATGGATGCCCACACCATGAAAGTAACACTGATGAGTGATGGTGTGGGTATTATTCTGTAATATTCCACTCACTAGAGGATTGGTCTTAGTTGGAGTTGGTGTGGGGCTTATGCATTGAGGTTCCCCATGGAACTGAAGGATATAGTGTCCCCCAGGTGAATGGAATGATCTTATCCAGATGCGGCAGCCTGAGGAAATCCTGGTGGATGTGGATGGGGGGTTATGACATTAGGGATGCTTCCTATGTATCTTAGTTGGTTCAGAATAAAATACCACAATATTCAAGAAAATTATGAGGATTATACCTAAGGAGGAATCTTAAAGAGCATGTGGTTAGGGAATATGCATGGAAACTTCTCAAGGAGGATGGGCACGATTGTTAGGGCTTACACTAAAGAGGATTCCCATAGAGCATGTGATTTGGGATTAATCGTGGAATTGTGTCGTAGGGTGATTGAAAATATTTCATGGTTCCTACAAACCTCTATTCCCCATGAGTCATGTTCTATGAGAGAAACAAAGGGAAACATCAGACTAGACACGTGTGTCACGAAAGAAGTGAAAATGAGAGATGATGTTGGGATTATGCATGAAATTTTTCTAGTATGTGAGAATCTTAATATTTTTGGGGATAAAGGTGGAATCCTATGATGATACTACATAGGTTATTATGTGTTTATCACATAGGTTAAGACTATGATTTTACATCATGTGTTGAGGAAGTTGGTGCTATGATGCTTTATGTCATGCAATGTGTATATGGGGGACTCACTCCATACCCCTTGGGATTACATAACCACCACTCATGTACTCTTAGAAGGGGCATGGATTTGGTTATTTTATGTTTCAATAGTGTGGAGGTGTGTTCAATCATGAGTTCCACCTTATTGTTCCTATGCCGAGAAGAAAAAGTTGTTATCATACCAATGCTTAGAGGAAAAAGGTAGGTGGGAATCATGGGCCACATATAAAGTGGATTGGTCCAGAGTAATAGGTGAAATAGGTCACATAAGGAATTGAGGTGTATATGAACTAATCATGGATGTATGTAAAAGATTTGGGAACTCAACCTTCATAATGAGGTGTTAGCATAAGGAAGGGAGCATCAAGTGGCTTGGGGTGGGGGGCTTCACAAAGCATAGGGCCTCGAACAGAGGTTCTTCATGAATCTCAAGTGATTCACATAGTTTAGAGGCTTCAAAAAGAAGTAAAATTCGTGAAATAGGGTGACCGAGCCTCAGGATGAAGTCCCGGATTAGAAAAGGAGTTCTTCATGATGGTTTAATTCTTGTCAAATCCTCAAGTACCCATAGGGCCCTTCTTCCTTCATGATGGGTATAGGAGTTCTTGGAAGGAATTTGTATTAGAGTTTGAGTCACTCAAGAAGACATCATATGGGGTTTCATAATTATCAAGCTCCATGGATGATCTATTTCTGGTCTATCTCACGATGCTTAGGTGCTTCAAGAATTGAGAGAAACCGAAGGTCAAGGTTTCCATCATCAATGATTGGTATGAGGGGAGTATTTATAGGAAAAATGTATTTTGAAGTTGGGAGGAGTTTCTCAATGAAACCTGTGGGCATCATGAATTTTCATGACTCTCTCATACTAATGAAACACACCATCAACCATTCATGCAATCGAGGAGCAGTGTCAGACTCATGGAGGTCATCGTGGACCCTTCACATGGTTTTGAATGCACTTCTCGACTGGGAAATCTGCGAGCATCATGAAGAAGGTAGGATACCCGATGAAGGATTTAAGAGTATTTTGGGGAATTTTGGCCTAGATCTTATCCAAACAAGTTTCTTCTTCATTAAAATTTATATTTTTTTTAAAGGTGGGTTCTGGTCAAAATACCAGAACCAGGAATTTTATTCAAAAGAGTCTTCATTAACATTTATATTATCAGGTATTTAGACACTAAAAAATTTCTCGTCCCCCCAATAATGGGATCTGATGGGGAAAAGAAGGTCAGAATTTGAGGAAGGATCATAAACAATTGGTATTCTTCTCCCTTTAATGAATCTCAATTGTGATTGTCAGTGATGACGATGAATCCTGATGAATATGGGTGTGAAGGCATCATGAGTCCTAGGATATCTTATGCTTATAAATAATGTGAGGGGGGCCTCAAAGGCACCTAACTTCATGTGAATAAAAGCCATTTTTATATGAAGCTAAAAATATCAACAATCATTCTACGTGAATGATTTATTAGTGAAACGAACATGGAACTTTTATATTTCAATGCTTTTTAGAGAATTAGACACTACAAATAGTTTCTTCACATGGTGATCACTACAACCCTGAGCTCTATGAACCATATTTGTGAGCAGTCTCTACAAATGGCCTTGACGAAACAAACTCAAAAATATTATTAAGTATTGAATATAATGGCCACATGGGAATTAATTCATGGAATCATTATGAATGATACTCTTAAGGAATAGATAAATAACAACATCATGATTGGGGAACGGATCTGAAGAACCTCAGACCATAAATCATTACTTGGATTGATTTCTAATGTTTAGAAGGATTATAATTTGTGCAAGAGGATTCCTATTTATGGATTAGTATTGAGACACAATATCTTTTTATCAGAGGTATGAAAGGATGAGACATCATACTAGTATAGGGGTGTATGTGGGATGTACCATTTTAATTGTGCTACTACAGTCATCATATGGATGGATTATGTGACCATCATAACTGAATTCCACTACAATTATATCAACAATGATGATGACTAGAAGCTAGAGGATGATACATCCCCACTGTAGTATTAGATGATTATCGAGGTAGGAAAGGGAGTTCCATAGAATAGATTGAATGATGAATATGATCTAGTTGAGGGTGGAAACATCATAGATGAATGGTCCTGGGCTTTCTAGGAATGTACATAATGCCACAAATTTGATGAAGAGTTGAAGCGGGTAGGACTCTATGAAGCATAATGGGCTTCATAGTTCCATATTTACCAGCTATAGAAGAACAAACATGAGCTATTAAAAGGATGGTCATCGAAGACCAACACATTCTATCTACTCCATGGGTAGTTCGACATCATCCTCTTGGACATTTTCCAAATCACTAGGATCCCGATCTTGGGGGTGATGTATGATGAATTTATCCCCATGGAGAATGTATGGGGTGACCTAAAGTAGCTTTCGCCTTGGGTGAATGAATTTATAGACATTGTACATGATATCGAGGAAGAGAATCTAGGGATGAGGGCCGTTGTCTTCCAGATATTGTTTAGATAAATCTTGAATGAACCACCAATGTGGTCTATTAAGGGTGAGGATATAGCAATGAAGTTAACAAAGAGGCCAGGAAAATTACACAAGGGATACTTGCAGGGAATGGAGGGATCCTACTACCATGTTCTGAATGCAAGCTAGTAGAAGCTGTGTGGATACAGTTTCTAATATGAGACACAACCCATAGTCAAACTGTTAGGATTCATTAAAAAACTCATCTATGGTTGGATTATCTTAGTGATAGATTTGAAAATGGGGGTTTGACCACACCTCATTATAATGGAGGCAACATTGGTGACATGGTAGTGTGTCACCCTTGGAATCCTAGTTCTGTAGAAGTTGTATGAATTCATTCAGTGAATTGGTGAAGGGAAGACACCATTATGTGTGTTCATTCCTTTTCACATGCTATAAAGATGTTTAGTTTCACACATGTGGGAATTTGATTACCTGAAAAACATTTTTCCTATGACAAAAAACTCATATTTGATGATTCCAATCATCATTGGAAGTTACCCATTAAAGTTGGGTGTGATAGAGGTGCTGAAAAAGGAATGGTTTTTAGAGAACATCATTTTCCGCCCATATTTCCCACTAACGGGGGTGGTGATGGATGATGATTCCAGGACCAAAGAACAATGTTTGTACCTCTTAGAATTTTCAGGTGGGGTAGTAGTATTTAGAGTTGACGTAGAGCTTGTTTTTGATCTATACAACTCACATTGATTTGAATATAAATTTTATTTTTCTGTTGAGGTTGACTTTGAAGTTATAATCAGAGGTGGTGGCCCCTACACCATAGGGTGGGGATGAATGGTGGCTAGAAGGTGTTGTGGTGGGGGAGCTCATCCAGTTGGCATGAAGGCATCCATAGGTATGACAATTCATGGGCCATAAAAAGAAGGAGTTGTAGGATAAAGAACCACACCAGGGTCACGTTTCCTGGGAAATTGAAATTACACAGCTGGTCGATCCTCAAAGGTGATCCTGAAAGTGCATGTTCAATTTCCAAGGAAACAAGTACATCACCAAAATTTTCTCAATGACATAATGTACACAGATTCCTAGGAAGCCTGAGGACTTCATAATAAGATCACTACTCCTCATGGGGTGTGGCGGTATCTCATCACCAATGCGATATTCCTCACTGGGATGGGACATGAAACGGTATGTTCTCAGGCTCCTCTCACTAATGACATGTGGGACATATTGGACATGGAAGATGTAGTTTACTATTGAGGTACCACATGTCCGTTGAATGACCAGCTAAGGAAATTGTTGGAAATTTTATCCCCTCTGGATTCCCATGAGAGTCGTTCCATAGTAGTTTAAGGTGAAGAATCAAATAAATATAGTGGGAGTGATTCCTACCAAAAATTAGGTACAGACTGGTGTGTGGACACTAACCAGGTAAACTCAATGATCTCTGCATTCTCCTAAAAAAATCTTATCTCCAAGCTCATTTCTTGTTCCTCTATTTATTTTTATTGGAATCATTGAGCATTGAAGAAAACTAAATCCTTGTAAGACCTCAAGTAGAGGGTGAGGTACCCTCAACCCAAAAGGGGAATGTGTGAGGAACCTCCCTGAAGTTGTGTCTACGGGATGTAAACCATTATCACCTACTACAGAGGCAGCAGTATAGGAGGTGAACTGACGGTGCCATGTGCTAACCTCATAGTAGAGATGGCTAGGAAGGATATAGAGGTCGGGCCAACCATAGAGTCACCTAAAGAGGGATTTTATGAGACTACACACTTATTGAAGGGGGTAGGGGAAAGACCCAAAATAATACATGTTGAAGAATCCATGACATTTGAGTTAAGAAAAGAGGACCCAACTAAGCTGGCCATTGGAGAAAAGGTTATATCAGAAGGAGTTGAAGCATGTCCCACAATAGGGTCAGAATATAGAGCCATGGCAGAATATCCTATTGTAGTGGAATTCCTAGAAATGGTCATTGGTGGTTGAACCGTGATGGGGAAATCAGCAACAACATCATTGGATGAGGTGAATGGGAAGGATGTATTGGGTATGATTTCCCAAAAATTGCCTCCAGTGGTAGCTAAAGGAGATAAAGCTAAGGCCGTTTCACCAGCAAGATTATCCTTGTGATCTAGAATGATAGTTTCCACCTATATAATTCCTAAAGGAGCATAAAAAGATTCTAACATATGGTGAGAGACAAACAATTAATTATTACTTGGTATAGCCTCCCAACTACTAACATTATAAGACCTGCAATATGAGGACCTGTCCAAAAACATATTTTTTATATTTCCTTCTCTTGAACCAGTTCCACCTGAATATTTTGAAGGCACCATACCATACGTTATTAAGTAAAATTGTATTTTTCATCCACATGGTTCATAGGAATGTGTATAATTTCATTACTCGCATACAGATAGACGAATTAACACAATGTGTGGGATTTCTCCTCTATTGGTCAATTTGTCTAGGGACAAGTGGGATTGATTTTATAACTTTTTAGGAACTGGGTTGATACTTCCTCATCAAATTATTACACATGTAAGGGAAGTAAAATGACCTTTCCTAGAGAAATAAAAAGGTTTGGGGATCCTAAGAACATTATAAGGTTGATGAAGATATCTCCTTCCTTGGGGGTATGGCACACAAGCTCGTGATGGCCACGACTACTCAGGTTGAGATCCGTAGCCACCTGAGGGATCAACTAGTAGTTTCTAAGGCCATGTAATCCAGGATCAAAAAGGAAGATTCGATGTGATGAGAAGTGAGGGTCCGACTATGGATGAAGGATAAAAATTTCTTCTAGAAAGATGATGAAGAGAAGGAAGATATGATAGTGTTGTAATAGGCTTCTAATATCACATATTGATATATAACTGAGCTCAACTTCTCGATCACTAAGTTGATGCTACAAAGACACATTTTTTCAAGGGAGAGGATTTGATATGTGTATGAACATATGAAATATTTTGTTTCATTGTATGCATAAACAAATTCTTTTCTCCATTGTCTTACATCGATCATATATCTGATACAAATGATAACCAATTTCAAAGGTCACATGAGTCATGTCTAGTGTGAGAAACAAGGGATGACCATGTGATCACTCTTTATATGAGAGTGCAGGAAAATAAATAAACACCCAGGGTATGCTATTGTTGATTGACCATCAACAGTTTTTGGGCTGAGAGGGTTTGTGGATAGAGAATAGGGCGCTTACAATAGCCACTTTTCTTTTCCAATGTATTCAAGTGGATGACTGGGATAATTCCAGGTGTGTTGAATTTGATCCTAACAAAGTGAAATGGGATGTTTGGATCACAATGCCCAAAATTTGGAACAAGATGATAATAAAATGGAGATAAAAGATAACTACTCACTGTATTCAAAAGCATAGTATCTATACCATTAGACTATAATGGGGATAAAAAAAGAGGGTTGTCTAGTGAACATATTAAAAATAGGGAACCTATCTAAATATTTCAACTGATGTTTTCCAGATCATTGGACTAGTATGGAAGTAGACCCAAAATTTCTTGAGGAAAATCCATTAGTGGGTCCATTTAGATGTGGAAGAGGATAAAGATATAAATAAGAGGAATGTGAAGAGTTTTAATGGAGTGAAGAAATGTTTAAAATGATTCTGAAATTTATGGAATTATGCCACCATGGCTTAGAGAAATTTTTTTTAATCATACAGGTCTAAAAAATATAAAACAAATCTTCTATGGATCTGCATCTTATATTCCAAGTGATGGATGGAGGAAAATGAGTGAAGTGGAAGATGTCCAACATTAAAGGAAAGCACCTCTTAGATGATGGATTGGGATTCCTCATAGTTTTATGCCATAAAAAGGATGATAAATATGTATTTTTATTCCATATGGTTAGGAAGTTAGATAAATAGATTAAAGTTATGTGGAAAGGAAATCTGCTGTACAATTTAAAATCTTGCAGTGAGGACCAAGCATTGTATAGTTTAACATCATGTGATCAGGATGCATTCCACAGTTTAACATCCTGTGATCAAGATGTTGCACACAGTTTATTTTTGCACTATCTGGTCCATGGGTTTAATATCCCAAATAAAAATTTGTAGCATGATAGAGTGAAAACTCAAACACGAATGAGGCCAAGTAGTTCCAAATGACACAGAACATATCTCTGGGAAGACATCCCGCATATAGTTTTATTTCATGATGCATGGACCTGAACTCCCTATTTATGATCATAGTGTTTGGACCATTGGATCTTTTGTGTATCTTGACTATATCTGTACACACCCTACCAGAAATCCTAAGCGTTTTTGAGTCATGCTCAGTTTCGGAAACAAGGAACAGTAAGGGATCTTCTTGGAATGTGGATGTGCACCTTAGGAGTGAGGAGATATTGGGTTGAAAACTACACTAAGAAACATGGATGTGGAAAGGATGTAAAACGATACCTCTAAGGTCTGGATCAAGGGTGATAAATATGTAGGGATAAACTATGGGCCATATTTATAACATATGAATCTCAACCATACCAGTCAGAAATGAGGTGAGTAAATTCAAGATCAACTGTTGACTATGCTTGAAACATAGGATCTATCGTTCGCATCTAGAGATCCATTAGGGATTTGTCCCAAGATGGTAGGTGATCCAAAATATCATGAGACAATCATTGTTATAGGGGTTTATATATTTTAAATATAATAGAAATCCAAATTGAGATTGGATTGATGTGTGGAATGGGGTGTATCGAAATGTAAGTTTCAAATATGGGTTTTTATGAATAGTTTAGCATCATATTTCATGGAAATGGATACTATTTTAAGCTTTTAAATCTCATAATAATGAAAAAGGAAGTGCCTCTAGTGGAAAAGTGGTTATAAATGTGTAGCTCAAAACTACATATTCCAAAGGGGATACACACATATATTTTAATGTCATTATTCATGGACTATAGGGGGTTAGTTTTCTCAATGGGTATATATACGACATGAAAGAGGTAAAACCTAATGTGAATGAGAAAAATAAGTCATCAGTTCCATAGACAAACCTTAAGAGTAACTTAATATAGTTTATTTTCATAATTTATGGACTCTAACTAAGGCCACATGACTGAAACGTTAACAAACCCGTAGCTGGGCCCAGATATGAGAAGTTTGAGCATCGGTACACGTCCCATGATGAAAGGAATAAAGACACACATTGTTCAAGAACATGAAATTGTGGAAGAACAACACCAGTGTTTATGATACTTCATAATGAGGTAATACTAAGCATTGAGTATTAATATTGTGGGGAATTGTTGTTTAATGTCATGTGTTGAGGATGTTTCCCTTTGTAGTTTAATGTCATACAACTCAGACTATAGGCCCTCAGTTTAAGGTCGTAAATCCTAGACAAAATAGGAGTATCTAAAAGGGATATATGTAGTGTGGTGAAATAATAAACCCAATATGGATGGGGTCTAAGGGGACCCAACACCACACAACACATTCCTAAGGATACCTATATACATTTTAATGTCCTGATTCTTCGAATCATTGTAAACAGTTTTAGGTCATGTTTCCTGGAAAATCATCTCTAATTTAAAGTTCATAGAGTTTGGAAGATAAAAGTGAATTGTTACAAAGGTATATGCATATAGTGGTGGAATAATATACCCAATTTTAATGAGGGATTAGGAAGCCTTCTGTAATATATAGACCTCGAGATGGATCACATACAATTTAAGGTCGTGTTCCTAGACCATGTACAAAAGGATAATTCAAGGATGTTATTGAATAGAATGGGTTAAAACCCAATGTGAATGAGCCAAGAGGGTTCTTCACCACATAAATAAATCATGATGAAAACCTAATACAGTATAAGGTCATAATATTTGGATTACAACCAAAGAAAAGGGGAGAAATGATTGGTGAATTTTTGGTTGGGCCCAAAGAAGAAATGTCTTGGAATCACTACATATCACATAATAAAGGGAATCAATCCACACATAGTTCCACAATACTATGTGGTGAGAGACTGAAAATTGTGGGGGAAACCCTCTTTGGAAAGGAAACTAAGGCATCCCATGTTTATTATGAAGCATTCAAAATATGTTTAGTGTTTTATGGAAGTTTAATGTTGTGTGATAAGTATGTTATCTATTAGTTTATGGTCCTAGAGTTTCAACCATAAGGGAGAATGTGTAAAATTGATATGTATATTATGATGACACGAATAAGAAATAAGGAGGCCCAATTCCACACAACACATCCTTGAAAAAATCAAGCCTATAATGAGTGGAGTATCTCAACCACAAGGGATATATGGGGCATTATATGAGTAACCTGACGTGAATGAGGACCAAGGAGACCAATGATGGTCAATAAATTCCCGAGGATATCCACATATAGTTTAAGTCATGATACTGGGACATGGGATTCTAGTTTATTGTCATAGAGTTTATACCCTTGTGAACTGTTTAAATTCTTGTTGGATACACCATATGATGGCTTTCAGTTTAACATCGCAGAGATCCAATCAATGGGTAAGCACTCCATAAGGGATATGCATAACATGGAGGTACAATGAACTCGACATGAATGACGACCAAGGAGGCCCAGACACCCAATACATATTTTCGGGGAGTCTTACACACAATGTAAAGTCGTAATGCTTGGACTATGAAATGTTTAAGGGGATGAAGGGTTGGTGAAAGTGTTTCTGAGAACATATATGAGATGTTTGGTCATCACTACAAATCCCATGAGGATAAGAATATAGTTTTTTATAATTATTTATGGAAGCCACCCTGAATAGGTATAACCCAAACACAGGGAGGGGTTTTTTTAAAATTTTGGGGTGGCTAGACCAAGATGTAAAATATTGGAATAGATTTGTATTGTATGTGGATAAGAATCAAGACATATGTAGTTCTTTTAACATGTCATTTAGTGGAAGTATTCCGTCCAATATGTACTCTTCGGATAGAACCATACGGTGCTAAATAGTTTATTGTCTTATATCTAGAATGATAATTGTAACACAGTTTAACATCCTAAAACTAGGATGTATTGGGGTAATGTGTTCTTAAAGGAATGTGCATGGTGTGGAAGATATAGTCTGACATGAATGAGAACTAAAGAAGCATGTTCAAAACAATAAACTCCAAATGGAGACTTGTACAGAGTTTAATGTAGTGATTTATGGACTTGAAATTCTAGTTTATTGTCATAGAGATCGATCTTGGTGCCCAGTTTAACGTCATGTTCCTAGGATTCTAAAATATTATGAAAACTTCTTCTTGAGAAACATGTAATTGGTTGGAGGAGTAATACACTCACTTTATATGTTAATTAATGAATATGTGGTAATAGAATAGGCCTTATGAATGATGTAAAGTCCTTCCCACACGAGCTCAAAATTTTGGGGCCTTATGCCTGGTATAATTGATGTTCTGGGAGCTAGAAACTGTGTAAATATGCAGTAATGACTGAAGTGAACCATATTATTTAATTATTTTTCTATCTTATTTTGTGGCCTCTCTAGGTAATTCATATCATAGTGCCTATTCTCTTTGAGGTATTCCATCATAGCTAAATAGACTTATTCCATTCAGTTCGGTATGTGCTAATCATAAATCGATGAATAGTGTGATGGAAACTGAATCTCAGTGTAATTGAATAGATCAGTTTCATACCCTAGGGAATATGTAGTCACCTAGGTAGAGTTCCAAGTCATTGTACAATAATTATAAAGATATTTGTGGAGTTTTTCAGAAATTGTTTTCTTATTATGGACCACCATAGTCTGAAAAATGTTATAGATTGTCTTATTGAATTTATGGATCTCTCTATTTTCCAACACATAATATAAGAAAGTATAGTTGGAATGGATGATGTACTTGGAATACAACTTCATCATCTCATCTGCTCAAAAGTTAGATCTTTTTTCTGTGAGAATCGTGTGATGAACTCTGAGTCAATGCATGTTATGGGAGGTCATAAATTCAACCACTTATTGAGCCTTAATACCCTTAAGAGGAATCAATTCTACCCCCTAGGAAAAGAAATCAACCATTATCATAATGAACCTCTACTTGAGATCTATTACTAGTGGATGTAGTCCCATGACATTAAATCCCCAGACTACAAAGGGATATTAATACTTGGTAGTATTACGGGTTTTTGATGGTTGATGCAGAAATTTAGCATGGATCTTACATGCATGAATCCTCTAGATGAAATTGATATAATCACGGACCCTAGTGAGATAGTCATATCCCAACCATCAAATCTGGTGGGAAAGCCTCAAACCTACCTAATGAGCACTATAAGGCAGACATGAACTTCTTGAATAACCTAGGGGATCTCATCTCTTTGGATTCAATGTAGGATAATTTCATCAAATCCACATCTGTAGAGAGTCTAATCTAGGTTGGCCTCACTCTATAAGGCTAACTATGCTACACACCAAAGAATTCTCTCACGTTTTGTGTATCTAGTTAGAGGGTACCATGATAGAGGTACTCAATTAAAGGAGTTGTCTAATCAAAAATTAATTCTTCTATAGGGGAATCTAGAAGTCATTATATAGAAGAACCAGTGGAAATTTGGTTTTCATGATGGTTTTCATCGCCAACTGAGATGATAGGAGTGATGACTCTCTAATGTTCAATAAGAATTAAAAAAATAATCCAATTGATTATCTGCAAGAGATTCAACTAAACTAGACAGGGTATTAACTTGACCATTCATTGATTATGGAATGTGACTGACCCCAAGCTAATAAGGTAATTGGGATATCAGCTGGTGAGTGTGTTCCAAAAAGTTCCCAAGATCTATATTTCTAGAAAAATAATCACAATTGATCCATTTGATGACCAACTCAGAGTCTCCCAAAATTTGTAAGTGGGGAACATAAATTTCATGATCTATATCAAGACCAATAATGATATCTGGATACCCTACCTCATTGGTGGTTCTTCCTTTCGAATTCATGAAGGAGTAGGGAAGAATACACTATGTAGAGGTGATGAAGACGATCCCCAAACCTACTATATTTATATTGAGATCATTGATCCCTCTACCAGTTGGGATCCATGATGCACCATGGAAATGAATTTTCCAGCATAGAATAGCTTGATCCACTGAATTAATGGCCTCATCATGGAAGTATACATCTTGGTAAGCTCTTAGATTTCTAGATGGGAGGCTATAATGTGTTCTAAATCTGAACCCTTGATGGTATTCTATGGAATGAACCTAATGTCAAACTGCAGAAGGATCACCACACACCATTTAATCCATCCTATCAACCTCGGGTGATTCAGGATATAAATTAGTGGATCAACATTGTACACCATCTATATCTCATGATGGTTTAAATAATAACGTAAATTATAAATTTATAAAACCATCATGATGCATCTTTTCTCGATAGTAGAGTATATGGACTCTATATTGAGGAGCATGTGAACTAAAACATATAAATTGTTCTCCGTACCTTTTTTGTTCTTCATGGTGAGAAGGACATTGAGGGACCACTCTAGGGTAGTCACTTAGAGGACCGCATGATTACCAATGACTGGTGGAATCAAAACCAGTGGTTGTAGCATATACTTCTTGATTTCCTCAAATGCGGTTTTTAACTATTCATCATAATGGTAGATGACACCATACTTCATGATCATGGAAAATTTCATACACAATTTGGACATATTTTAAATGAATCATTTTATATAGTCTAAGTGGCCTTAGAGGAATTGGAGCTCCCATTGGTTAATAATAATAGGAATATAACTGATGGATTTTATCTTCTCTCTATAGATATCAAAGCCTTTATAACTTGAGATGATGTTGAGAGACATCCTAGAGGTATCCCCAAATAAACACTTCAAGGGGTTCATCTTCAAATGTTGAGAGTGGGGGAATATGAACACTTTATCAAGATATATGAGATGGTCTTGATACATATAGGATTTAGCTACCAAATCATCCACATACAAATCCACTAGCATCCCAGAGATTGGATTAAAGACGTGGATCACAGCCCACTGATAAAAAAATCCTGTATTCTTTAGAGAAAAAGGTATTACATGATAGTATAAGGTTCCCTGTGATTCTTTAAAAGTGATAGACTCTTCATATTTGGGGGACATTCAGATGTTTATGTACATAGAATGTTCATCAATGAAGGAGAAATCATGGAACCTATTTATGCCATTGATCAACAAGTCCATCACTAGAAAAGGAAATAATCCTTTAAAAAATAGAGGTTGAGGTCCTGGAAGTCGATACATACTCTAATATATTTGTTCTACTTCTGAATGGAAATGTTGTTGGAAAACCACTTTGGGTTATTGAACATACTTGAAGAAGTTATATTTGGTAAGATTATCAACATTAACCTTGACCATGGCACCATGAGAAAGGTTAATTTTTTATAGAAGGTTCTAAAACCCATGACAAATCACAAGGAGACCAACATGGTGGATGTTTATGAGAGGGTCTAGTCCAAGAATCTCATCATATCCACATGAAAATATATCAAAATTATATTTCAAGAAGGATATGTACTGATGATATAACTCTAAAGGCATGGATGTTCTAATATATTTTAGCCTATGGTCTTCTATAGTACCAAGGTTTACCTGAATCAATGAATCAATGGTGGTGGATAATACCTCTTCAAATATCATATTATTGTATTACTAATACTCTTAATTTTATAGATATGAGAATTTGTGGGAGGATATGGCTTATCGAGGCTCTCTGATTCTGGAGGGATGTTGGTGCATGCTTGGGTGGATGGGGAATCCGAATAGGGGGACACATTATTTTTTAAACCATGGAAACAATGATATAAGTTCCAATACCTTTAGGCCATCAACCTTGGGGACCATGAATAACTTCAATGAAATGGTGGAGGTTCGCTTCCTTCATTTCACTTCGGCTAAGTTGAACAGATGAGTATGATGTATAATTGTAGGTATGGGAAGCACATCTCAGTACCTTACAGGGGTAGGGATTTTTTTATATCAACTAAGCCTAGAATATATAGGAGTATGACTTAATATATTAGTGTTACATGTTCTAAGATACATTAAATCCCTTACTACTAGAAATGAAAAAGAAATTTCACAATTCTTTCCACAGAGCTTCCAACCGGTTAATCAGGAGGAAAAAAGCATTATCCAAATATTTCCACTGGATGTCTAAAAAGGTTATGTGGTAAAAACCATGGTTTTAACCTTATTAACCATTTTATAATAATATACAGTATCTATATAGCATGCCTCACATGATTAGAAGGGGTACCAATCACCTTGATGCATTCTTAATCGACCATTGAGGGAGTACATAAGGCATTGGTGATACGTGGATTGGACTGGTTCATGCAGATAGATCAAGAACCTCCTAATCAATGTGTTGTAGTAGTATTTTGTGAGATAACCATGAATTCATTTCTTTCCATCAATCCACTAAATTGGATCTTCATACAAATCCTACCACATGGTCTATACTCAGTCTTTTCACAACCCTGAATTTTCATGTTAGAGGGGTTAAAGTATGATTCAATGAGTCCCAACATTTAGAGCATCTGGTTTAGGATGTGTTTGATCCAAAAATATATGTCCACTAGGAGGTAGTGGACTTCGATTCCATTGAACTAGAATATTATGTAAAGATGATAAAAGTTCCTCTACCAGAGGGATCCCTCATATTATCTAGAGAATGAAATGATGTCTTGTTATTTCCCTTTCCCAACACCCTAAAAAATTAGGCTTATTCAACTCTTACCTCTACTTATAACTAGAGGGAAATTTTCAAGGATTTTTTAGATCCTCACTCATAACTTCTGATAGACATAGGGCCTCTAGGATTGATATCTTTGTAGGTATGATGGAGAGGTGCTTCCTCACATCATACTTCAGTGTTAAACACACATTTTGGTCGGTAAGGGGGTCATTCATTGGAAGGAGGAATGGCATGAACTGTATGACGAAACCAATTGATTCTAACTAGTATAATAAATGTCATGTTTCTCATCAGATAACTCACCAAAGACCTCTACTAGATAACCTTTGGAAGATTGAGGCTAGGATTTCTCTGGAAACGGACGATCATGATGTCGATTATCATCCAGATCAATTAGAACAGTCAACTCTGGAAGTATGTCTGACAGTGTTGGATGGGAAAACTATGCATGTTGTGATCTGTGAAGAACCTACTATATAGTATTAGTAACATGAATGAATTATCTTGAATTATTGGCTCGAGCATTCCGGTAGTTTTCATTTCCTTGAATTCATATTCGACTACATCGACCAGAGGCACTCATAGAACTTTCTTGATACTTGTTTTCATCAGGAACCATGAAAGGGTCCACCAACTTAACAGTTTTCATGGAGGAAAACTCATTCTCATTTTTTGATAAATATATAATGTAGGGAATTCCCTATAGGAGATTCCCATATATAAGGCAATGAAATCACTAAGGGTGTTATACAACTTTGGCACCGTATGTGGAATTTTATTCCCCTTGAATCTTTGGAGACTGCTCTTCAGAGAAATGGAAGGATGATAGGTGGATACATAAGCATCAATAGTGGAAGGTGAAATGAAATAAAGAGGTTCAAGACAACTTAAGAGGGCATGAATAAAACCATATGTGTGAGAAACATATTTTCACGAAAACCTGTTTTCATACAGCTGAGTCCCATAGTTGGAAACCTATTTACATTCACATAAATCCTCATTGTTAATGTCATGCTTGAAAGATATTTGTTCCACCTATGTTGGGACATTTCCTAACATGAAAAAAACATTTTCCACATGGATCTATAGCGAATAACAGACACATAACATTGTTTGATGGTGTTCCATAGGATTCTATGGTAAGGGAAATAGTTATGGAGATTAGTAACATTAGCTTCACAGGGATTCTTTCACTCTAGAAGCAAGAAAATTTTAATGACACGAAATTTTTAATAATTGTTTTTCCTAACATTGTGTGTTAGTTTATTTTATACTCAACAAAACTATTTCATTTAATATAATGAGTATAATTAAAATATGACCATTGGATTTTTACTATTATATGACCGCTGGGAACTAAATGTTGCATTTATTATATAAATACAAGTGATCTTGATTAATTAATATTGAAATAAGATTTGATGACCCCATCCAGTAGTCTCGGGCTGATCATAGCCCATATGAAGGAACTTGTGAAAGGAAGTAGAACCTTTGGGCTTTTCTCTAGACCAAATCCAAGCCGAACTTCATCGAGTGAAGCTGGAACGGAATTACCTTCACGAGAAGTTCAAGCTGATAGAAATAAATACTTGGGAAATGTTGGCCGATCCTCCCCAAGATTCTATCACCCTAGCACACCTTACTCATAGGAATTATGCTGGTGTTATAAGGGGCTAGGTAACGAGACCATAACTGCCTTGTGTAATCCTTTGATTTAAATAAAAATTGTGATTTCTTCTTATGGTGAAGTTTGTGAATTTTCAAATGTCCGGAAAAATATAGTATGCATATTATTGATGAATTTTAGAAATAAGATATTTTAAAAATATTTATTTAAACCCAAACTAAATAATAATGTGTAATGATTTTCAAAAAATGGTCTTCTACAGTTCTGTTCAGTGAAAAATTTAGAGTATAATTAGATCAACTTAATTTTTGATGAATAGTAAATTATGAATAGTGATTTTACACTTATGATTAGTAATTTGATCAAATAGATTAAGTAACCTCACTTTAGAATGTTTTAATATAATTTAGGCACCTTGATTAAGTAATGTGATACAATAAAATTGGTAAATAACTATTTTAGAAATTATTGGTTAAGTTTTGTTTTTTTGGTGAATAGTGTTTTTTATTTATAAATTAAATTAAATTTAATTAGAAAATTATTTTCATAAAATGGAGTTCATTTTTGAAATAAGAGAATCGATATTTGGTTAAGGTGAATTTTTGTGATTTTTCTGAGAAAGTTGAAGTTTTGGTGAATAGTGAAAATACAGTTTTTGAGTTTCGGGTGTTTAACGAAATCATTAAGGATGTAATAGTTATGAAATAATTCTAGTAGACTTATGAATAGTAATATAAGGTATGAGGTGTCCCAAGTGTCCAATACCATGGGAAAATACCATGGGAAAGCCCATGGGTTTTCCAATACCACAGAGGAGGTGTCCCTTGGCAATTAATGCTTTGTCCCCTCACTTATCCTATAAATAGCTACACTTTCCCTCATTAATTTCATTTATAAATACTCCCCAACTAAGTTATGGTCTCTTTACCTCCCAAGGAGTCCTCCCAAAGTTCCCTCAGGCCTCCCAAGGTTTCGAACTTCAAGCATTCAAAGTTACTCTTCAAGGTAAGGGATCGTTTCACCCTCCTCTTTTAAGTCTTAACTTCCTTTATGTTGTGTCTCATAATTTCCATCTCTTTAAGTTGAGGGTATGTTATTATATGTTATTATTAAATTAATTTTCATATATAATTTTTGATATACCCTTTTTGCTCTCAGAATTTTGTTTTCTGAATTTTTAATTGATGGAGTTAGGCTGCCGAATGTTTCGTAAAAGAAATCACACTTTCTATTTCCTTTCAAGTTTTATTTTCATGTGATGTGTCATTCAAATGTCCACACCATGATCTTATTTCATTTTATTATGTCTCTATACTGAAAAATAATCTATTCATGGATGGGGGACCCTTGTCCCTGCTCTTTTTATTATTTTCTTAAAACCATGTTATATAGCCATTATGCTGCAGAAATTTCATCTCAAAATTTCTGTCTCTTTCTCTCAATAAATTCTCTTGTTTTATTTATATGAATATCCAGACCTATTTCGTTTCTATGGGTGTTCATAAATATATAAATATGATATATTTTATTCTATAATTTACATACATATAACTATCACTTCCTTTCGATGGGTTATAAATGACATAATGATCATATTTTCACGCTCTTTTTAAACGTCCTGAGTTTGACACGAAACCCATTTCTTTGATTCTAGTTGGGTTATTTATGAAATGTTTTTTTATGATATGTGTGGATTAAATGTAATTAAAGACATATTGAGGTTCCACCCTGATAGATATCCAATGCATTGGGTAATGATTTAATATCTAGAGATGACATGTTTTACGATACATTGGTGAATAACCTTGGTAATTTTTATGACACCATGGGGATGGACCTTGGTGATATGTTCATGAATGTCTAAATGAAATTTTTTAGCAACATATTCAAGTTATGTTTCATGTTATTTTCGTTATGATATGAATAATCTCCCATTTCTCATATCTTTATGTTTTTATTCAAGTTCTTATTGATATCACAAGTTCAGTGATTCCCTTGTTTACCCTTACTGGGATTTTTTCTCACCCTTTCCTTTGAATGTATGTCTCCAGGTTATGAGATGCAATAATTCTACATACGATTTACTTTTTATGATGATTTAAAAGTGGTTTAGAAGAATGTTTTATGTTTGTCTCATGTTTTATGTTCCAGATTTCCATGACACTAGACTTTAGAGATTCTCTGTTTGTAAAATTTAATGAAACGTTATATAACTAATGGGCGGGATTCCATAGTTGTTATCAAAATATAGTTTATTTATTTATGGAAACTAGGAAATGTCATCTTTTGGAATAAACCTATAGAAAAATTTATATATAGGAAATATTCCTGGTATTTTTTTGAGTATTGCGTAAATGGTTTATCAAGAAAATACATCCTTCTCTGGATACGAGTTGGTAGAGGTGGCTCTAGCACAGATGTAAATTGGGGTAAACCCTGAAAACACCGCTTTGAGCTAGACTCGAATGGGAAATAGTACACTACAATGGGCCTTGCTGCACTCTTAGTTACGACACTCCCGGGGGATATGTTTGGTTAATATCAAGCTTTTTATTCATCATTATGAAGAAATATAAAAAAATGCAATTTGTCTAAGAATGAAGTTTTAAGAAATAAAATTCTTTTTAGTTAAAAGATTCGTAAATTAAATAAGTTTCTCACGAAGGATTTATTCTTTTAGAAAATTTCCCCATCTTCTAAGAATACGTTGACGTATTTCTTGAGGAGTTACCTGGATATCCCCCATAAAGAGAGGTAGAGTTCTGCATTGAACTCACGCCTAGATCTCATATAACGTCAAAGACCCCCTATAGGATGGAAAATGTGGATGTAGAGGAATTTAAAAAAAACTCCGAGATTTTTGGAGAATGGGTTTATCCAACCCAATGTGACTCCTTGGGGAGCATAAGTACTCTTTGTGAATAAGAAGGATGGATCGATGTAGTGGTGCATTGATTATAGAGAACTGAATGTGATCGCAATGAAGAATAAATACTCTCTTCCAAGAATTGATGACTAATTTTACTAACTACATGGGAATCAATTCTTCTCTAATATTGATTTTCATTCTGGTTATCATCAATAGAGTGTGAAGAATTTTGATGTTCCAAAAACTGCCTTTCAATTAAGATATGGGAATTATGAGTTTGTTATTATGCCCTGAGGACTAACTAATGCACCTGTTATTTTATGGATCAAGAAAAAGTTGATTTTGGAGACTTATTTTTTATCAGATGGATATCCTTTGTATATAAAAATTATTTGGTGATTAAATGATAAAGGTTATTTAGGACGATGTTTTCTCTTTTGGGGTACTATATGCCTAAGGGAAATAAAGTACTATATGATTTAAATTGAGGAAGAATTGTTGATTTTTCATAATGAAAAATTATGTATTTATTGTGGACATATTGTGATTTGGGTTTTTTTCTAGAAAATGTTGAACCTAGCATAGAGAATATCTGAATAGGTTAATTACACTTTAGTGTTATACTTTAATAGTAGTTGATGTTATTTGGAGATAAATGTCATGATTTTTTGGGGAAGAATATGTCATTAAATCCTTCTGAGTTTTGGGTTCCAATCTTAGTTTGGATTATTCTCAAGAATTTTAAGGATGGTTTTGTATTGAATGATCTTTCTGGAACTTTGGGTACTTTTGTTGAATTTTGGAGATTAATAGTCATATTTATTTTTATAATGGATTATCCATTTGGGGATTATATGATCTCGTACTGACCTTTTTAGTTTTATTTGATGACTAAAGACAGGGGAAAAATATTTTTTTTCTTTTGTGGATTATGTGATTTTCTAGAAGATGATTCTAGTTCTTTTGATCAGACCATATCTTTTTGAATGACCATTGTTTGGAGAAAATATTAGTATTTGTGGAAAATTATTATGGGATGAAACTCTACATGAAGGTAAATATATTTCCTTATGTTTTTATTCTATGTAGTAAATGAATTCCTCAAAATTATGAAATGGAACGTAAAACAAAAACATTGTAGGTTTACGTTTCCTATGGGGTAATCAAATACCATTTAACACATCTTAAGTTCGTGATCTTCTTGGGGTTAATTTTCTCATAATAATGTTTTATAACATTCTCCATAAGAACATTACCCTTTATTTTCTCTTCCATATCCATTTTTTCCTACATGGAATCCTAGTGTGGGTTAACTCGTGTGACTTTTGTATGTCCCTTTATTTCATTTAAAGTAATAGTTTTACTGACTCTTTTTTCGATGTGGGACATTCAATGAAATTTCCAAACAAAATTTTAAAATTGCGAGGATGAGATTTCTTAAGGAGGGATGATTTTAACGACCAAAAATTTTGAATAAATTTTGTTTCCTAACCTTCTATGTTATTTTATTTTATACTCAATAAAACTATTTCATTTAATAAAATCAGTATAATTAAAATAAGACCGTTGGATTTTGACAGTTATATGACTATTGGTCAATAATCCCATTTGAAACTAACTATTTCATTTATTGTCTAAATACAAGTGATCTTGATTAATTTATATAAAAACAAGATTTGATGGCCCCATCCAACAGTCTCGGGTGGATCGAAGCCCATTTGACTGAACTCGGGATGGAAGTAGCACCATTGGGTTTTTCTCTGGACCAAACCCAAGCTGAACTTCATCGTGTGATGCTAGAACGGAATAAACTTCGTGCGAAGTTCAAGCTGATAGAAATCACTACTCGAGAAATGTTGGCCGAGCCGCCCCAAGATTTAATCACCCTATCACACCTTACACGTAGGTCCTATGCTGGTGTAATGAGGGGATATGAAATGTGACCATAACTTCCTTGTGTAATCCATTGATTTAAATAAAAATTGTGATTTCTTCTCATGGTGAAGTTTTTGAATTTTCAAATGTCTGAAAAAATATAGTATGCATATTATTGATGAACTTTAGAAAAAAAAAATTTTAAAAATATTTATGTAAACCTAAAATAATTATTAATGTGTAATGATTTTCAAAAAATGGTATTCTACAGTTATGTTCAGTAAGAAATTTACAATCTAATAAGATCAACATAATTTTTGATGAATAGTAAATTATGAATAGTAATTTTACACTTATGATTAGTAATGTGATCACATGGATTAAGTAACCTCACTTAATAAAGTATTAATATAATTTAGGCACCTTGATTAAGTTATGTGATTCAACAAAATAGGTAAATAACTATTTCAGAAATTATTGGTTAAGTATTATTTTTTTGGTTGAATAGTGTTTTTTATTTAAAAATTAAATTTAAATTATTTATAAAATTATTTTCATAAAATGGAGTTCAATTTTGAAATCAAAGCATCGATAATTGGTTAAGGTTAATTTTTAGGATTTTTCTGAAACAGCTGAATTTTCAGTGAATAGTGTTTTTATATAAAAATCATGTTAAAAAATATTTAGAAAATTATTTTCATAAAATGGAGTTCATCATTGAAATTAGAGCATCGATAAATGGTAAAGGTGATTTTTTTGGATTTTTCTTAGAAAGTTGAATTTTCGGTGAATATTGAAAATAAAGTTTTTGAGTTTCGGGTGTTTAACGACATCACTAAAGATGTAATAGGTATGCAATAATTTTGGTCGACTTATGAATATTTTGATATGGTATGAGGTGTCCCAAGTGGCCAATACCGTGGGCATGCCCATGGTTTTGCCAATACCACCGATGAGGTGCCCCTTGGCAATTAATGCTTTGTCCCCTCACTTCTCCTATAAATACCAAGATTTTCCATCATTAATTTCATTTCCAAATCCTCACCAACAATGTTCTGGCCTGTTTACCTCCCATGGAGTCCTCTTAAGGTTCCCTCAAGCCTCCCAAGGTCCCGACCTTCAAGCATTCAAAGTTACTCTTCAAGGTAAGGGATCCTTTCACCCTCCTATTTTAAGTCATGACTTCCTTTATGTTGTGTTTTATAATTTCTATCTCTTTATGTTGAGGGTATGTTCTTATATGTTCTCATTACATTCCTTTTCATGTCTAATTTTTTAGAGATGCTTTCCTCTCTCATCAATTTGTTTTCTGAAATTTTAAGTGACGCCATTAGGTTGCCGAATTTTTTGTAAAAGAAATCACACTTTCTATTTCCTTTCACGTTTTCTTTTCATGTGGTGTGTCGTTCAAATGTCCACACCATGATCTTATTTCCTTTTATTCTATCTCTCTACTGAAAAATTATCCATTCATGGATGGGATACCCTTCTCCCGGTTCTTTTTATTATTTTCTAAAACCATGTTATATAGCCGTTATGCTGTAAAACTTTCGTCTCAAAATTTCTATCTCTATCTCTCAATAAATTATCTTGTTTTATATATATGAATATCCAGACATATTTCGTTTCTATGGGTGTTAATAAATATAAAAATATGATATATTTTATTCTATAATTGACATACATATAACCCTCACTCCCTTCCCATTGGTTATAAATGACATAATGATCATATTTTCAAGCTCTTTTTAAACGTCATGATTTTGACACGAACCCCATTTCTTTGATTCTATTTGGGTTATTTAGGAAATGTTTTGTTATGATCTATGTGGATCACATGTAAGTAAATACATATTGAGGGTGCGCCCTGATATCTCTCTAATGCATTGGGTAAATATTTGATATCAAGAGATGCAATGTTTTACGATACATTTGTGAATAACCTTGGTAATTTTTATGACACCTTGGGGATGGACCTTGGTGATATGTTCATGAATGTATAAATGAAATTTTGTAGAAACATATTCAAGTTATGTTTCATGTTATTTTAAATATGATATTCCTATACATCAATTTCTCATATCTTTATGTTTTTATTCATGTTCTTATTGATATCACAAGTACATTGATTCCCTTTGTTACCCTTACTGGGCTTTCTGCTCACCCTTTCCTTTGAATGTATGTCTCCAGGTTATGAGATGCAGTAATTATACTTAGGATGAACTTTTGATGAATCATTACAACTGGTTTAGAAGAATGTTTTATGTTGTTCTCATGTTTTATGTTCCTGATTTCCCAGGACACTAGACTTTAAAGATCCCCTGTATGTAAAATGTATTGAGAAGTTATGTAATAAAAAGGTGGGATTCCATAAAATTCCCCTACTGCAAGGCACTGAGGAAATAACCACAAATAGTGGAATCCTTAAATAATCATGTCTGCTTCCACATACCCAATAATGGAACTCTGATAGCCTATACTTGACAATGGGATGGAGCTTAATGAGTGGTTGGAGCCACATTATCATGTCTAGGGGTTTGCACTTTGTGAGGAAGAGCTTACCAATTCTATATTTGCCGCAGATAAGCTTGCTAAGGATGATGCACTAAGTGAGGCACTTCTTGTTGAGGCTATTCTAGCAACAACACTAGAAGCCTAGGGGCATCTACCTATACTAAAATTATAGTCTCTTCCATGGTAGTTGTAACACCTTAACCCCAGTTACCCAGATTTGGTGCATTATTACATAACATTGGCATGATTTGAGGAATCATGTCCTGAAAGAACGATCAGTTTAGTATCCTTGGAAGTACTAGATACATACATAATTTTAACATTACATCATAAAATAAAGAAAAACAACATCCTTGTATCCCCTTTGAACACACTCTTATCTCTTAGCAAATTATTGAAGGTTAATTGTAAAATACTTGTTCGCATCCTAGGAAAAGTAAAACACAAGAAAATGGTGAGCTCAGATTCTCAGTAAGGACAACAATTTAGCGGAGACTTTCATAAAAAAGCAGAAACATATTAAATAAATTTATTACACTAAAACATAAGACTTTGAAACTAAACCTTCATCATAATATGGAAAACATAAATCAAATAATTCGATTTACTTAATCACATGGATATTCTACTAGTTGAATAATCTCATGCAATATCAATAGGAAATTTCCTAATGATGGAATGCATTATTCCAAACTTCATAAACACATAGTCAAGGCCTCATTCCCAGACTACAAAAAAGATGTTTTCAAGGCCCAGTTCCAAGACACTAGTTTGTCTCATGAGACCTACCGATGCATGGAGGAGCTAAAGCGGGATCCACCAGCCACTTACTAAGTCCAATGCATTCCTCATATGAAAATATTTTAAACATAACATAAACATTCATATTAAAACTAGAATATCAAATATCAATACATTAACCATAAACCATGAAAGGTATAAAAATAACAAATCCATATTCAAACATATCACAAAACCTTCAATACAACATGGAACATTGTATCATAATAAATCAACTTCAAACAAGTGTAAAATCTATCAAAGGATGTTGACATAGATGAAATCAAAATTATTTGATAGAAATTTTGAAATAATTTAAAAGTCACTTAATTATAAAAGAAAACATTTATTTTGACAATTTTCTTATAATCGTGTGAGGGAATCATTGAAGGTGTTATAATGGCATAGAATAGCCTCACCCACCGTATAAGTTAAAAAAACATTCTTACCTTAATTTGTCGAAAAGATCATAAAGTACCTTATTTGGAAAAATATTGAAAGATTCGTTTCCAAACATTCTATTCAAAGTAAAAAAATGGTATAAATTATTTTAACCCATAGTCTATTAAATAGTAAAAATGTTTTGAATTGAAATTTTATGAAACAATGATGTTGAGGATAAATAGGTCCCAGTACATACATACATATTAACAACCTTAGATAAGTAAATAGATTGTAAAAATTAACCCTTACCATGTACTTTTCCTTAGTCGAGGGTATTTTAACCTCCTATATAATAGTTAAATCATTGTTATTAAATTATACAAGAACCACATACATAAATATGATATCATATATGATCGTCTAATATTACTTTGTTAATATTTTAGTAGTATCATTTTTTCGGGTGTTAACTGATCCATTTTCCTTTTTATGTTTTTTCGTAAGTCATGTTTGTTATAGATAGGATGTATTTTATCCATATTCAGAATTATAATAAGTTCTTAAAAAATTATTTTTATTCATAAAATGGTAATTATTCTTGAATGGTCACAATGGGGAATGAATCTCATCGCGTTCGTGGAGACGGTAATCCAAACGTATGCATGAGCGGCAATACCATTCTATTGATGGTGAAATCATTTGTAATTGGATGGTATATCATATATAAAATTTTTTTAACATGATATATTTATTATTTACATTAATTATACTCATTATTATACCCATTGAAATAGTGAAGTGTTGAATGAAAAACTACACCACGACGTGGAGACAGTAAGCCATACATACGAACATATGCTGACTTTATCGTTTATAGGATGGATAGAATAACTAATATGGTTGTAAAATATTTATAATAATATAAAATTATTTATAAGGTATAGAATATAATGTTTTTTATGGAAAAAACAAATAATGTGGAAGTGGAAGAAGAAAAGAACTTGAAAGAGGTGATGGAATAATTACCTCTTCTTCGAGTGTTTTCTATTGATTTGATCAAAATGGCTACATAGGATGGCTTTATAATCAAAATAAGGCCTCTAGTTTGGATTGAGGGTAGTTGGGAGGATAGTTGAGTGGGGGTTTTCCGATCCAAATGGCTATTGAGGAGTGAATTTAAGAGAAGGGGAAGTACCCTTTTATAATAGAGGTGAGGGTCACTTTAGGAAAAGCATGAAATATTATTTTATAATAAACATATTATTGGTTTCCAATATATCCAAAAGGATTTATTTTTAGGATAAGTGGTGATGCATTAAAAAATAATCAACCAATAGGTTTGAGACAGGTTTAGGTCACCATATAAACCTTATCTTTTAGTTTTAACTCTTAGTTAAATAGTATAAATTTTACCATATATTCTTGTATTATTATAATAAATGGTTAATAAACTTACCATAAAAAGACAATAGAAACCCAAGTGGTTAATCATTAATATATCTAAAATTATCTATCTCATTTTTCCAATCCTTAGATTTTTGGGAAAATTATATCAATTAATAATATAGTATTTTTTTAAAAATCATTTATGTCAATTTTGACACTATTTGGTATTTTGTTTTTGTAAAACTTATAACATCATGATTACATTGAAAAAAATTCATTGAATCAACCTTAACATTTCATATTAATCTAGAAAATTCTTGGAATGCATAAAAAGTATCAATTTACATTTCTTTCGATATTTATAATATCAATTATTTTAATCATTCATTAATATGGTAATTACTACATCACCATTGTGTCATAAATAAATTTAGTTATTTAAGGTCTAAATATTATAAATAAAATACCATTATGTAGGAAATCCTTTTATATTTCTAATGAATATTTATAGTCGAATTTATCTTATGTATAAACCTATATTAAAAATGTTTTAGTTATGAAAACATGAATTTTACACTTATAATTATTCTTTAAATTAAACATTAACAAACATCCTAATCTAATCCATGTGGACCAAAGAGGATCATATTTTATTGTCAAGGTTGATTTAGTAAAAAATAAAATTATACAATATAATTAGGACAAGTGTTAGGGTAATTATAATATCTTTTTTTATCTTTAATTACCATATTTACTTTTAACCATGGTAAATAAAAGTCAAAAGTTACTATTCAAAAAAATTATTATCATCTTATTGAACCAAATTTTACATAAAAATATCCTATGTGTCTCTTATATTTTTGAAATTCAATTCATAGAAGTAGTAAAATTACATTGTATGCAAATTTGCGAACGGACCTTAGAGGTGGGTAAAAAGGCGTTAAAAAAAGTGAATAAAATTTTATACATTTAATTTTATTATTAAATGACTCCAATGAATTAAATTGAAAAAATATAGGTATTATGTATCTATTTGGACTTAAAAAATTTAAATAAAATAAATAATTATATAAATAAAAAGTCAGTTTTAAGCAATAATGTAGTGGTTTTCAATATTCATCAAAAATTGTACGTTTTTATAAAAATACCAAAAATTCACTCTAATCTAATTTAAATTTTCTAAATCCAAAAATGAAGTCCATTTTGAAAAGTAAATGTTATAAATTTTCAAAAATTGGGTATTACTACTCATAAAAGCTAGTTTGATTGGTCGTGGTGTGTTAGAACTCGAAGTTGCGTATAATGCAAGCTATTGCATTATTCAAAGGGAAATGTACCCTAGAAGCACGGGGTTTTACCTTCTACCCTCCTTCAAATATTTTTTTCCTCGAAATTTCTAGAATAATAGTGCATAACGAGACTCGGGTGGTTCTTCATCATAAGTTCCACAAATTCCCACGTTGCCACTTCAATCTTATGGTTTCTCCATAGAACTTTTACCAGAAAAGTCATCTGGTTTCTCAGAATGTGTTCTTTGGTATCGAGAATCTTAACAGACTATTCACAATAAGACAGATTGGGTTCTAGTTATATTTCATTAAAGGTGAGTATATGAGTTGTGTCTGGCATGTATTTTCTCAACAGTGATACATGGAACATATCATGAAATTTTGAGAGACATGGGAGAATTTCCAAATGATACGTGTCACGCCCCAGCTCACGAGTACCTGGAGCCAGTTCCATACAGAGGATCGAATTCGGTTCAGGCTATGGGTGTTAGAGTAGGTGGCATAGAACCAACTTCTTTGTACTTTATTCATTAATAAAAGCCTTATAACATCTTGATTGTTCTTATGCGTGATAATGCATGTGATAATGTCCTAAGGATAGCTGTTGCATTAATGGGTCATAGCCGATCCCTGCTATGATGAGAACCCGGAAGGTCCATAACATTGTTCTTCAATATATTTTCTATGACCGGATGATGTTATTTGAGGGACAGAAATAATACAGGCCATTAGGGGTGAGGACTCATAAAACTGTGAGGCACCATCTCATGGTGTGCGCCCTTGGTAATATCCAGGAGAATATTATGAGAACGAGACCCGCTAGTAGGAAATTCACATTTCATAGTGTCATTGTATGTTCCTAGCTGTGGACGTGTGTATTGGTCTTTAGACTTTAAAATTATTATTAATGGGTATTAAAACACGTGCACTTAGATTTATTGACAAAAATTGTGACGACACACTGTTCTCAGCGAGGTTGGATACATTGGGTGCATGATGAGTAATACTGCATTAATAGATAATGCGATAAAGGATTTTTCCTTTCTGTTCCATAATGGAAGTAGATATCTCAGGCCATTTGATGGAATTGATATAGCCTAAATAAATCCATGTCCATGGTAAGGTATGGGCGAGTTCAATTCTGGAAAGTCAAAGAAAGAATAACCGAGAACGTGGGTTGATGACACAAGCTTCCAACCCGCTTGATTTGAGATATTGTTACAAAGGGATTATATTACACAGTAAGAAGTCGTATGAGGTGACACATCATTTCAGCATTAACTTCTTTCTCTATGGGTGCCATGGCATATTGCTAGACACTAACCTTAAACATTAGGCAGGTTCCACCTAATACCACTGAGAAAGAGGCCTAGAGGGTCACACACTAAGTGTGTTCATGTATCTCAGTTAAATATTAATTTGACAAGGTAAATAAAGATGATTCCCGACTGTGGTTTAATAATTATTTAAGGATTCCTGATCGGATTTATTTCGACACTAGTTATTCAAGAGAATATATTGTGGGTGAAATAATATATTTATTAGCGTGTAATTCAGTTATATTTATTTAAGAAATAAATATCCATTACTCAAGGTCTAATAAATGTGGAGGAGGAGATAAAGAAAAGTGAAAAAAAGTACACGCCGTGTAGTTTTATGGAAATGAAGTACACGCCATGTATTAATGATTACACATCATGTAGTTTTTCTAGTCGGTATTTTGAGGAAATAATATCATTATTGTGATATTAATTACAATCAGCGTGGGTGCATGTCAATGGATTAATCATTCGACATGGGGTTTTCAATAAGAATTAATGAAATAAATAAAACGTGTAACACATTTATTTATTGTCATAACTCTATAACCTCAAACACGATTATAAATATCCTCAAAACACCAATACTTTTCAAGGGAATCATTATGCACAACAATTCTGGATAATTCTTTCAAGACCGAAAGAAATCCTTCCTCCAAGAACGCTATCAAGACCAAGCGACCATGGTGATCGAAGGCGGACATCGCAAGCGAAGGTTCTTCTGTGCTAGCACCCGGAGATCCATTCAACGATTTCCGGATATACGTGGCACACGTGTGGATCACTGCTAGATGAATCCGACACTTGGATTCTACAACACAACGACGGATCGCAGGATCGTGACCGGAGACATCAACGAAGAAAGAATTCCACCAAGGCAATTCTTGTGAATTAATTAAATTAATTTTAACCAACATATGATGATCCTATCTCTATGGTTCTGGGATTTCCTCTTAAGTTTATTTTTCTTCGTTCTATTCCGATGATTCATAATTTTAAATCGAGACGGATCTCAGATTGAATGTTCCTTAACGTTAAAATTAAAGTTGGGAAAACCCACCAATGTACTTCCGCTGCGCCCGGAATATACAAGTTCTTTCAGAGGGGTCATATCGTTGATTATAATTACATAGTTTTTCATTGGTAAATTATGCATTAAATAATTTAGTTGTTTTAATTCATGTTTAATTGTTCTGGAAATATGAATCTTGAGATCTGTTCCTCCTCCCTTGTTTCTCCTTCACATAACAGAAACGAATTTTTCATTAAATTTTGATTAAAATAAAATAGAAGAACTCATCTGGAGGATCCAAACATTTCTGGCTGTACAACACCAGGATACATGGCGTGTATTCATAAGTACACTCCATGTAGTCTAGGATCAATGCATTGACTGATCCTCCAAATCAGGTCGTGTATTGGAGTATACCTATGTCATTTATGACACTGTGTGTTGACCAGGAACAAGTGGCACACAGTTTCCGAATTACAAGCCATGTGGTCCAACTGAACACGACGTGTAGTCCTTTCAGGTTCGGGTTGGACCATGTACCTCATACACGGATTGCCCAGTTGAAAACTATGTAACATGGAAACTACACAGCTTGTGTCCCACAGAACAGGCCGTGTACTCCGAAAATTTCTGAAGTACATTAACACGCCATGTCCCTGGGCGTGTACATCAGATAGACGATGAAGAAAAGTACACATCATGTAGTCAGAACTACATTCCATGTACTCACCCAAATTACACATATTTATTAAAATTTAATATTTTTTTACACAAACGCTTGAGACGTGTACCATGGTACAGGCGTAAAGCTGAGGCACAACACGTGATAGGTGTTTCATATATATCTGTTTTATTTAACATCTGTGTAATAAATGGGAATTCACTGGGTTGAATCCAAGGTACATGTTACATAGAAGGATAATTATAAATGAATTTATTTGTTTACAATTATGATGGATGAGAATATCAAGGAAATTCAAAAAATGGTTTAAGATAAAAGGATTGATTAATTAAAGATAATTAATTTATTCGAGCGTGATTTATCTTAAACAAAAACGATTAAAGAATTGAATGATAGTTTTATTTATGCATAAATATAATTGCATGTATGGATGATCATGAGCTAGACCAAGACCTTTGTATGTGAATGGATTCTTTTAATTTATTTATTTAAATTAAATTTTTTGGCGTTCAAGCCATCTCCTCATTAATATGTAGGGCTT
Organism: Viscum album; assembly: GCA_963277665.1. Lineage (NCBI taxonomy): Eukaryota > Viridiplantae > Streptophyta > Magnoliopsida > Santalales > Viscaceae > Viscum > Viscum album. The sequence continues at coordinate 1,044,754,522 of OY728125.1, forward strand.
GCACGCCCAAGGATTCTTTTATGTAAAAACCCCTTTTTAACCCTCACTTGTGTGTGAGATAAATTCATATGTAATGGAGGGAGCTCCCAAGCTAGTAAAGGCGGCTCAAGTCAAGATCCAAGGAGAAACCAATCCAAGGAGATACAAAGGTGGACAGGTGGAAAGCAATAAACACGAACCCGAAAGGTTCAAGGTGTTTCTCCCCTAGGTCTTGGGTTAGTTTATCAACCACTAGATATACTATCCAATAGAAAAATATCATGATCATACCATTTATTTTATTTCTGTCAGTTTCATGGTTCATTTATTGTGGGTGTGTTTTCACGATCACACAATTAATGAATTAAACGAGCATGCAAGATGGAACTACAATAAAACTGGATTATTAATAAATATTATCTTAGACATGTTTAATCACTTAAGTATATCCCACTTAATATTAACAAGCATGTAATAAAAGATAATAAATTGGAAATTTACGTGTAAGGATAAAATCCCTCAAAGGAAATATTAAGTCAATATAGCCTTGCATTATCTTGGTTAGAATCGAACCATAGTTCAAAGTGCTTGACCAACCCTAGTTAGGGTGCTTTCAATTATCGGGGAATTCTAATTCAAGGTTTTGGGTCGAATTGACTTGGTTCGCATCAAGGGTTGACTACCACCACAGGACTTGGTGTGAAAAATAGGCAAAGGTTGAGGAAATCCAAAATAAAAGGATTTCAGCATTGGGGAGTCCACTCAATGGATCAAGGAGCTGTGAGTTAATGCAGTTGGAATTTGGAATCTGTAACTAAAACCCTTCATTTTTCTTGATCAACCCTAGTTGGGGTAATGCGAAGGGAAATATGGATCCTTGCCACTAGAATATTTAGGAAATAGAATATTCTGATGTTAATGGTGAGGGATATTGGATTTCTATAAAATAGAGGGAGACTAATAAGTATTAATTTATTTATTTGTCTCAATTTAGTAATAAAATTCTAAACCTTTTCTCATCTTAATTTGTAGAAAAGACAAGAAAATGACTTCAGACATATCATTATGAACCATACTCAAGAATGAAAACATTCTAACTCAAACCGATTTGCAAGAGTGGCATAGGCGTTTACGCGTCATCCATCACAACGAAAGGAAATTGTGTGTGTTGGAAGAGCCCATTCAAGTTGCTCCTGGGAAAGAGGCCAGCAACAAGGAATTATCTCTCTATATGAAACACATGGATGATGACATAAATGTCCAGTGTTTCATGCTATCGGCCATGTCCAATGTGCTCTTGAAACAACAGGAAAACATGGACGTGTATAGCATGATGTCTCACATTAAGGATCTATACCAAGATAAGGAGATATATGAGAGGTATGAGATCTCCAATGCTTTGTTTACAACTATTCTTGGAGAGTTTGCGCTAGCTGGGCCTCACGTAGTCAAGCTTATTGGATACATTGAATGCCTGGACATCTTAAGGATTAAATTCCCGGATGAGTTGCGTATAGATCTCATCCAATCGTCACTGCCTAAGACCTTCTCTAGCTTTATTGTCAACTACAAAATGAGAAACAATGAGAAGAGTATATCAGAACATCTGACCTTGATTCGCTAGGTAGATACGGACATGGGGCTTGACAAACCGACAATTTTTATGGTGAGTAGGAAAATGAAGGACAAGTCAAAGGGGACAAAGACTTATAAATGGTATGAAGCCCCTGAGCACCATCCCTCTATGAAGGGGAATATCCAGAGGCAGGGGAAGGAATGAGAGGCAGTGTGTTTTGCATGTGGCAAGTAAGGCCACTGGAAGAGGAACTACACCCAGAAGCATCGGGATGCTAAATGTAAATTTGTTATCGAGTGTAATCTTTCTATTTCTAAACATTGGGTATTAGATACAACTTGTGGGTCTCACATATGTATTCAAATACAAGAACCAAGTAGATTTAGAAATATTTCCAGAGGATAGGTGGATCTTCAAGCTCCCAATTTCACAAGGCTGGTTGCGTTGGCTATTGGCGATTACCACGTCTCATTGCCGACTGGAATGATTTTGGGTTTACATAACTTTTATTATTTACCTAGTGTTACCAAGAACATAATTTCTATATCTTTTTTGGATATGGATGAATTTGTTTTCTAATTTGGAAATAAGGGTTGTCTCTTTTATAAGAACTACGTATGCTATGGTTTGAAACATTTAAATAATGGTTTGTATGTATTAAATTACGAAAACCAACAATTGGAAATCGATAACGAAACAAACTCACATGAGTCATACATCACCTAGTTGTGGCATCACCGTCTCAGTCATGTGAAAGAGAAGCGCTTGACAAAGCTCCTCCATGATGGCTATTTAGACTCTACTGAGCTAAAACGACTTGATAGATTTCACATTTGTTTACAAGGAAAAATGACCAAGCCGCCTTTTGGTGGACAAGGTGAAAGGGCCACAAAGCTCCTAGGATTGGTACACATGGATGTGTGTGGACCATTTCCAGTAGAAGCTAGAGGTGGATATTCTTACTTCATTACTTTTACTAATGATTTTAGTAGATATGTCTATGTATACTTAATTAGGTATAATTCAGAGGCCTTATTGAAATTTAAGGAATTCAAGAATGAAGTACAGAATCAGCTTTGTAAGAAGATAAAGAAACTTCGATCAGATCGAGGTGGAGAATATCTGAACCAAGAGTTCATCGATCTTCTACGGGAGTCTGGGATTCAATCTCAGCTCACTCCTCCTTATACACCATAGTGGAATGGTGTTAGTGAAAAGAGGTAACACACCTTGTTCGACATGGTGAGGTTGATGATGAGTCATAAAGATCTTCCGTTAACCTTTTTGGGATATGCATTATAAACTGCAGCATACACATTAAACCGAGTACCAACTAAGGCGGAAATTGGAATTCCATCCGAGTTATAGAATGGAAGGAAACCCACTTTTTTGCACACATGTGTATGGGGATGAGAGGCATTTGTTAATACCTTATAATGTAAAAAACTAGCACCTCATGGCACAAGGTGTATCTTTATAGGATATCCCAAGGAAATGAAAGTATATTACCTATATAACCCTTCAGACGAGAAAGTGACTATCACCAGACAAGCCGTCTTTCTTGAGAGGGATCACATCCTCAAGAATGATAGTGGGAGAAAGATTGAATTCAATGAATTTGATGCTCAAGATACATATGAGTTGGTATAGGAACATGTTCCAAAGGTCCCCATGGAAGAGGTTCCAGAAAAACAATTACTGCATAGGAGGTCAAGATAGATTTGGATTCCTAGTCACCGAGGATGGTGAATCACTATTTTTGGACAATGATGAACCACTCTCCTACAAGGAAGCAGTAGAAAGCTCAGAATCTACAATATGGCTAGATGCTATGAATTCTGAGATGGATTCCATGTATCAGAACCATGTCTGGGTTCTGGTTGATGAGCTAGTTGATGTAAATCCTCTTGGATGCAAATGGTTATTCAAGAGAAATATAGACATGGAAGGTCATGTTAACACCTTTAAAGAAAGGATATTGGTTAAAGGTTTTAGACAACATCAACGAATTTAATATGATTAAACCTTCTCGCCTGTTGCCATGTTTTAATCCAAAAGAATCATACTTGCCATAGCATCTTACCATGACTACGAGGTTTGGCAGATGGATTTCAAAACAACATTCCTTAATGGTAAACTTTAGGAAGTTGTCTATATGACACAACTAGAAGGGTTTGTGACACCAGGTGAAGCCAAACGGGTTTTCAAGTTGTAGAAATCCATTTATGGATTAAAACAAGAATCCAGGTCGTGGAACATTCAATTTGATGAAGCCATGAATGAATTTGGGTTCATTAAAAACAAATGTGAGCCATTTGTTTATTAATGGTATAATTGGAATGTGATCGTTATCCTAGTAGTATATGTTGATGACATATTTCTTATTGGAAATGATGTACCAGTCTTACAGTCTGTTAAGGACTGATTGAACAAGTGTTTCTCCATAAAGGACTTGGGTGAAGCAGCCTACATTCTAGGGATCAATATCATTCGTGATAGATCCTAGAGGCTACTTTGACTAAGTCAGAGTACATATATTGACCAGATACTAAAGAGATTTAGTATGGAACAATCCAAGATGGGATTGGTTCTAGTGTCACATGGCCTACATCTTTCTATGAAAATATTTTCTCAAACACAATAATAGAAATATGGAATTAGTAATATCCAATACGCTTCAGCTATAGGATCCATTATATATTCCATGTTATGTACCAGGCTTGATGTTTTCTATGCACTGATCATGGTAGGAATATATCAAGCAGATCCAAGAGAATGGCATTGGACTGCTATTAAGACTATCCTTATGTATATGAGAATAACTAAGGATATATTCCTGGTGTATGGAGGGGAATAAGATCATGTCATCAGAGGGTATGTTGATGCTCGTTTTCAAATAGATAAGAATGATCTAAAGTCACAATCTGGATATGTTTTCTATCTAAATGGAGGAGCTGTGAGCTGGAAGAGTTCAAAGTAGCCAGTTGTTGCCGATTCTACATTGGAGTCTGAATATATAGTGGCTTCTGATGCAGCCAAGGAATCCATCTGGATTTGGAACTTTTTCCAGGAGCTTGATGTGGTGCCTAGCAGTAAAGATCCCATTACATTGTATTGTGATAATACTGCAGCGGTGGCTCTTGCAAAAGAACCAAGGTCACAACAACGGACAAAGCACATACTCCGGATGTATTACGTCTTGAGGGATTTCTATCAAAGGGGTGAAGTTACAGTGAGTAGAGTGTCCACAGAAGAGAACATGGTGGACCCCATGATTAAAGTCATATCTCAGAAGAAGCATGAACATCATGTGATAGCTTGTAGGTTAATGGTTGTTAGCAGTTGGCTCTAGTCCAAGTGGGAGTCTATTAGAGTTAGTGGCCTAGAACCAACTACTTTTTACTTTATTCATTAATAAAAGCCTTACCACATATTGATTGTTCTTCTGCGTGACAATGCATGTGATAATGTCCTAAGGATAGTTGTTGATTTAATGGGTCATAGCGGATCCCTTCTATGATGAGAACCCAGAAGATCCATAACACTATTCTTGAATATATGTTCTATGGTCGGATGATGTTATTTGAGGGACACAAATAAAATAGGCCATTAGGGGTGAGGACTCATAATACTTTGAGGCACCTTCTCATGGTGTGCATCATTGGTAATATCCAGGAGGATATTATAAGAACGAGACCCGCTAGTAAGAAATCCATATTTCATAGTTTCTTTAGATGTTCCTACCTGTGGATGTTTATATTGGTCCTTAGACTTTAAGATTATTATTAATGGGTATTTCAACTCGCACACTTAGATGTATTGACGAAAACTGTGATGGCACACTGTTCGCAGCGAGCTAGGATACGTTGGGTTCGTCACAAGTAATACCGCATTAATAGATAATGCGAGAAACAATTGGTCCCTTCTATTCCATAATAGAAGTAGATATCCCAGGCTCGTTGATTGAATTGATATAGCCTAAATAAATCGATGTTCATGGTAAGGTATGGGTGAGTTAAATTCTGTAAAGTCAATGAAATAATAACTGAGACGTGGGTTGATGACATTAGCATACAACCCGCTTGATTCGAGATATCGTGACAAAGAGATTATATTACACGGTAAGCGTTCGTATGAGGTGGCACATCATTGAAGTGTTAACTTATTTCTCTATGGCTGCCTTGGTGTGTTTTGAGATTCTAACCTTGGACTTTAGGCAGGCTCCACCTAATTCCACTAAGAAAGAGGCATAGAGGGTCACACACTCAGTGTGTCCATGTATCTCAGTTAAATATTAATTTAACAAGTCAAATAAAGATTATTCTCGACTGTGGTTTAATAATTATTTAAGGATTTCTGATCGCATTTATTTCAACACTAGTTATTCGAGAGAATATATTGTGGATGAAATAATATATTTATTAGTGGGTAATTCAGGTACATTTATTTAATAAATAAATCGCCATTACTCAAGGTATAATAAATATGGAGGAGGAGATAATGAAAAGTGGAAAATAAAAGTACACACCTTGTATATTTAATATACACTCCATGTAGTTTTATTGAAAACAAGTACACACTGTGTATTAATGATTATACGACGTGTTGTTTTTCTAGTTGGGATTTTGAGGAAATAATATCATTATTTTGATATTAATTATAATCAATGTGGGCGCATGTCAAGTAATTAATCATTCGACATGGGGTTTTAAATAAGAGTTAATGAAATAAATAAAATGCGTAACGTGTTTATTTATTGTCATAACTCTATAACCTCAAAAACAATTATAAATATCCTCACAACCCCAACACTTTTCAAGGGAATCATTGTGCACAACAATTATGGAGAATTCATTCAAGACCACAAGAACTCCTTCCTCCAAGAATGTTCTCAAGACCAAGAGACCAAGGCGATCGAAGGTGGGCATTGCAAGAGAAGGTTCTTCTATGCTAGAACTTGTAGATACCTTCAACGATGTCCAGAGATACGTGGCACACGTGTGGAACACCGCTAGAGGAATCCTACACTAGGATTCTACGACGCAACGACGGATCACAAGATCGTGACCGGAGACATCAATGAAGAAATAATTCCACCAAGGTAATTCTTATGAATTAATTAAATTAATTATAACCAACATATGATGATCCTATATCTGTGGTTCCGGTATTACCTCTTATGTTTTTCACTCTTCATTCTATTCCAATGATTCAGCGTTTTAAATCGTCATGGATATCAGATTGAACATTGCTTAACTTTAAAATTAATTATGGGCAAACACACCAATGCGCTTCCGCTGCGCCCGGAACCTACACTGGGAAACCAGCTACTGCTGAAACGTTTCTTCTACGAAAAGATGTAACCTAAAAAATTTTAATCAAAATGTAGGGTGAGCATAAAAATTCCCATTAAGGGGCTTAAAAAATAAATTACTATACCCAAAATAACTTTTGAAAACATTCTTTAAACCATTCATAAAACAATATTGTTAAAGAAAATCTATAACAAATGTGACATATCATAATAAAAGTGTTTAATTAGAAAAATTATTGCAGAATTACCAGGACACCTGATTTGAACAAAGGCATGATGAATAAAAGAAAATCTAAACATGTATGTCAAGAGAATATGTAAACACAAATTAAACAGCTAAGAGTAGTGAATAGTCAGAGTTGAACATAAAATAATAACTTCAATTTCATAAACTGAATAATAAATCATTGTGTTCTAAACATATGGCATGCCATAATTTTACAGCACGTTCTGAAACATTTTTTCACTGCATTGGCCAAGAAGTCTAATGATTTAAGGCATCGGCCGAAAAACTATAAGCTCCTTTAACCAAATATTCTACTAGTTGAATGTTTTTCTAGTTAATTAAATTACATAGTCATAATGTGGGAAGCAAAAATTCCAGACTGTGTTAAGTCCTCGTGCCAGGACCTAGGGGCTAACTGTAACCGAACCCCAACCCGGAGAACCTCTGTAACCGGACTCTAACTCATAGTGCCTCTAATAACCAGACACCAACACGGAGTGCCTCTGTAACTAGACACCAACCCGGAGGGTCTGTTATAACCAGGCCCCAACTCAGAGGGATTACTTTTACCGGTCCCCAACCCGGAACATACTAGGTCCAATGCATTCCTCATATCTCTAAATCAAAGTGCACGTACCACTTAGATTTGTTAAATCACTTATCATTTCAAGTACACATGTCACTTGGCTTCATAATTCACATTATTCAAAGTATCCCATACCACCTTGAATAATTAAATGTTTATCTCATATATTATTAATAATAAATTGTTTGATTATCACATAAAATAATAACTTTACAACTCTTATATAGTAATAAACATTTAATACATTAAAATACATGTTCATTATTCATGTTCAATTCATGTGGTGATAAATTGAAATGACATTGGACTGAATTATAATGTTTCAGTTATTATCTAGGTAATAAATTTCTCAATGACATGCATAATATAGTAAACGTTATTTTCAATGTGATATTGATTCAGAATACGCAATTAATAAATAGATGGGGTTACATCATAAAATGACAGCTCCTTAATTTTCAAAATCCCTGATTTATGGAAATAAATATTTAGGGTTTTAAATGAATTATTTTGAAATAATGTAGATATCATTTTTTCACAAAGCATGCACTAACAAATAGTCATGTCTTATTAAATGGACATGCCTTATGTTGGACAGCATATAAGGCCAATTGCTTTGTAGCGCATCATTTGTTTTATGTAATGATTATAATAAATTAAACATATCAAAAACATACTTAACCACCAAAGTTTATTTAGGTCAATTTAATTAGGATTATCATTAAAAATTATAGGTGTATACACATAACTATATATATAAATATATATATATATACATAAAATATGTACATGTCTCACCCATACTTTATAAATTCTGAAAACTAAAATTACATATGCATATATATATATATATGTATGTGTTTGTATATTAACATCTTACAAGATTTGTAATTTTTTTAATAGTTAAAACCTTAACATCATAAAATTATTTCATATTTTAATCAAATGAACTCCCTGGCGAGAACTAGAACATTAGATAGTATAAATAAGTAAATAAATTTTCCTTACATCATATGCAAATTAATCGGGTGGATTTAAACTCTAATGGTGTATGTGTAATAAATATTCCATTCCATTTGAACCTAATACTTTATTTTTATCCAATAATCTATGTAAAGATTGTAATTCATCTTTAATAACATCCAACAAGGATAATTTGAATTATGTGTGTATGTCCGAATATACACTAAGTGTATAAGAGAAACTAATTATATATTAAAATAACCTTTAAATTATGTACACATAAAATAATAAGTTATATATGTGTACATATATATATATATACACATATTACTACTGTAATTTGATCTAATTAATTAAACTCTTATAAACTATATATTTAATGAAAAATATTAAAACATAACCCATACAAGTCATAAAATCATAAAATAAACATTCAAGACAAATTATAATGAACCCTTACCACAAACATAGTTTTATGAAATTAAACATAATTTAAATAAATGAGAAAATTTTACTGAAATAATAATGGAATGGGAAAGAAATTTTTAAGCAAGTCCCTTGCATCTTTTATATTATCCAAACCCAAAACCCAAAGTTCTAGATTCAACACAAAAGAATTTTTTCTAAACTAAATTGCAAGGTTATACTTTCATGAGTGTATATATATATATACATATACTATCTCAATGAAACAAAACTAGGCATTTATAAATCACTTAAAAATCATATCATATAGAAATAAAATTTTAGTACAAGAACTTAGTTCATATATGCATTTTGAAATAGAGATATATGATCTTACATAAATATATATATATATATATATATTTATATGTATACATATTTTCCACAAAGTATATAATAAAAAATAAATTGAATCCTTATAAATAAAAGTTAGACAGATTATAATAAACCCTCATTGAATGAATTATCCTCCAACCGTGTGGTGATGTATCTTATATCAAAAATGCATATACATATATATACAAAACGTAAAACCACACAGGCAAGACAAAATAACCCTTACATTGCTTGGATGATAGGCTCAGACTAGAGAGGGATCATTGGAGATTTGAGGAAGAGAACCCGAAAGGATACGGGTATAAGTTTCCCCTTTGCGCCGTTAATTATGGGTTTTTTATAAACAAGAAACTGACTGTATAAATAGTGGAACAATATAAGCTTGTTCTGAAAGCTGGAAAATTGTCCACACAACACCAAAAAAAAATAATAGAAATGAAATACAAAGATGTCAATTTGATGGAATCAAAATAGGACAAGTGAGACTTGTATTATGGAAAAAAAGCATGAGTTTCTGTTTACAGTCTAAATGTAAAACCGACATGGAAAAAGAGAAAAATAAAATAAGTCGACTGTGAATAGGGAGAAACAAAGATAGAACAATTAGATAATAGAACATAGCGAATAAGGTAGTTCCCGATGAAAACGCAAAATGAAACTTCCTCACGCTGGATCAAGGCATACAAGAACATCAAACAAGACAAAAACCCTAACCGAACAGACTCGCATCAGAGCCTGGCATGACGTCTACAACCAGCGGCATGTCCATAACCTCGCCAGATAGGAACCCACTCCGTAGCTCTGGCCTCATCGTGAATACTTGGCCTAGAATGCATGACCTTGGATTTGACCCTTCGACGCGCACACCAACACATGGACCACCACCCTAACCTCAACTCCGACTCTGGGGAAACCTCACAGACCCGCTCAAATCCACCACTGAGCTTTCCCAACCTGCTTGAGACCCCCGATGCCGGTCTGCGGCATGCACCTGGTGCGTGACGCACCCCCACTCCTGATGCGGTCTCCCTTCATGGATTTCACGAGATACACAAATCCCATCCATTTATTTTTTTCTTTATCTAATTCCCATTATTATTATTATTATATATTTATATTTTCATTATGTTTTATACCATTATTATCATATATTACATTATCATTAATTCACAAGGTCCAAAGTTGTATAAAACTTGCATTTTATTAAAAATCTTTTTATAATTTCTTTTTAAAAGTTAAGTTTTTTATTTTTAAACTCTTACATAAATTTCATATTGTATACCTATAAATTTATAATTTAAATTAATATTTGAAAATTTATGAACTCCAAAATAATATTTTTTATAATTTGTGAAAAAATATTTGTTAATATTACACACATATAAATGTTTTAAAATAACAATATTTTTTATTAAAAGATCATTCATATATGTTAAATTTTAATCACTCTATTAAATTGGTTTTATTATATATTCAAAACGCTAATGATGTTATGAAACATTAATCCAATTTATAATCTAAAAATTTTCATATTTCCAAATATATTTAAAACATTGTATTATCATTCATATAATAGTTTAATTAACTATCTTCTTAGTTAAAACGTCGCAAAATGATTTCATCAAAATATATTAAAACAACGATTTTCAATGTCATCTATAACCGCAATATTATATTATAATTTTATAATAGTATTTTCATTAAAATACAGTATAATATATATATATATATCATATTTTGATGAAAAACAGCCCAATTAGTAATATTATTATAGTTATTATTTAAAATATTCTATTAATTAATTATTCGATAAGAATAAATTATGTTCAATAATAATAGTTATTTTTTTATTACTTAAACAAAGTGAGATAATATTTACATTGAGGTTTGTAATTTTTCGGTTGAAAAAATAACACCTGAATATTAATATTAAACGAGATACAATTTGTTTTTGGGGCATTACATTATTCCCCTTACAAATAATTGCATCCTCACAATTATAAAATTCTCATACACACACCACATCAACACCATACACACGTCACTCCCTAAGTCCCTTTACTGGGAACACCACTGATGGTAGGGTTCTATCGACCTCAGGTGGATCCTTAATGTATTATTAAGCTGCTTGATTTCCTTAGCCCAGACACACTACATAAATCTATGGTTGAATCTGTACTTAAAGCACTCATCCCTCCTTAAAGAGTCACGAGAGGTGTAGAGGTTGGAATGTTAAGAGTGAACAAAATATCTATAAGTCCCCCACACCACGTCATTTTTGAAACTATTGATGTCGTAAAGTTCATCGTACATACTAAATCTCAGGACCTGAAATAGGTAGGCCACTCGATGGTCACCATCCAAAGAAACTTCTAAAAATTTACCTACAGCTCGGTAGTTATCAACCAAAGTGAAACATAGAAAAAGTGATTCATGAATCTTTCCCCTCTTCCTATAAGCTGAAAATTGTGAAATAGCAACACGATAATTGTCTATATTTCTTCCATGGTAAAGATGGAGGATGTTTGGGTGGTTTGACACACGGTGGAGTTGTTTACAAGTGAATTGAATGTTTTCGAAAGTCTCGTAACCCCCTGTACATGACTTGGCCACTGGGATTTCTACTATCTCCATTGGGAGAGACAGAAGGCATGATTCAATATCCATCTAAAATATTAAGGAAACTACAAATTAGTAACACATAACCATGTTTTCAGTATTGTTATAATATTATCTGATGTTTCCGAAGAGACCCAAGGTGTGTATTTTTGTTTTTCGAGAAAAAATCATACTTAGTAATGGTTAAATAATATATTTTTTCTCTGTTTAGTTCTGGTTTCTAGAGTTAACTAAACTGAATCCTCGGATACCAACTGTCACACCCCACCTCCCGATTACCCGATGTCGGTGCCATACAAAGGATCGAATTTGGATTAGGCTCTGGGAAACCAGAAACTGCTGAAATGTTTCTTCTACTAAAAGCTGTAATATGAAATTTTTTAATAAAAAAATAGGGTGAGCATACAAATTCCCAGTAAAGGGTTTTAAAAAATAACATACTATACCCAAAATAACTTTAGAAAACAATATTTATACCATTCATAAAATAATCATCTTAATGAAAAGCTGTAACACATGTGATGTGTCATAATAATATTGCTTAATTAGAAACATGATAGAAGAATTACTAGGACACACAATTTGAACACAGGCATGAGGAATAAATAAAATTCTAAACATGTATTTCAATAGAATATGTAAGCATAAATTAAACAACTAAGGGTGATGCATAATCAGTGTTTCACATAAAATAATAACTTCAATTTTCTACAATGAATACAAAATCACTAAGTTATAAACATATGTCTTTCCATAATTATACAGGACATTATGAAACATTTTATCAAGGCATTGGCAAAGATGTCTAATAATTTAAGGCCTTGACCGAAAATCCATAAGCTCTTTTAACCAAATATTCTACTATTCAAATATTTTTATGGTTAATTAAATTACATAGTCATAATGTTAGAAGTGAATTTTCCAGTCCAGGTCAAGGGTTCGTGCCAAGTCCTAGGGGAAAACTATAAAGACACCAACCTAGAGATCATCTATAACCAGACTCTAACCCAGAGTGCCTCTAATAACCAGATACCAACCCGGAGTGCATCTATAACCGAAAACCAACTAGAGGGTCTGCTGTAACCGCACCCCAACCAGGAGGGTTGTAATGACCTTCCAATTCTCATTGGATTGAGAGTACAACGCGTAATTACTAGGCCTTAAGTTACATCCCCATGATTCCAAAGGCTTACAATAAATTCCCAAGGGTTAAAGATACAAGTGGGGGATGATTTAACCATTTATAAATAATCCATAAACCAACCATGATTAACCAACATTCACGATATGAAGCTTGAATGAATGAATGATAACTCAAACAACTTCATTTATGTCAAACCACATAAAAGTACACAATTGTAGAAGACCAAACTAGGTATCAAAGTCAACAAAAAATATACAACTCAGGACTCTCAAAAGAAACTAATACTCTATGCTCCAAGCTCCACAACATCTCCCAAGAATCACCACGAGACACTAGAAATAAGATGCTTTACCTTTACCTGTGTCTCAAAACTTGACATTTACAAAGCACCAAAGTGCCAAAGTAGGGGTGATTATAATACTCAGTAGGTTTTTCCCAATGACTTACCTACTCATGACACTTGGATAGAACAATTATCAACAATTATATAAAACATATCATATAAAACAATTTCTCAAAAATAGTTTATAACTAAATATAAACATGTTTCACAAAACCATTTATAACCAAAAACATACAAGTGAAATTGAAACCAATTTTCCAGACAGTTATTTTTTTAGAAAAATAACTTAATAAACTTTAAAACCATTTGTCAAAATCCCTTCTTGGCCTACCTAATCGTTTCAAATACCAATACAACAAACCATGCATGTTACCTGGAAGAGGGGAAGACCTAACCCTTATTCATCCAAGAAATTATGGGGGAGACTTCTTACCATAATCCAACCCAATGAACATGAAAATTTGATGGGGGAGATCCCTAACCCTAATCCATAAAATAATTATGGGGGAGACCCCTAACCCTTATCCGTCCCAAATGCAATACGAATGTTTGACGGGGGAGAGCCCTAACCCTTATGCATCCCAAAATTATGGGGGAGACCCCTGACCCTAATCTGTCCCGAATTCCTTATGAACACACACCACACATTCCCAAAAATCACTCCAAAACCACCATTTCAATAAAACACCTTTTTATTGAAAACCATTTCCATCAAAACCAATTAAAACTATTTCAAAAAAATGTACTTTCATTAAAAACCAATGAATAAACCAATTACATAAAACCCATTTCAATAACAAATCATTTAAATAAATAAAAATTTATTGAAAACCCATATTTCATCAAACCATTTACCATTCCAGCAAATCAATTATTTAAAATAATCATTTTTAATTCAAGAAGCCAAATCACTTTGTACAACAAATCCCCAAGATTTACCAATTTCACTAAAACCATAAATCATCACTAGAGAAGATTTATTCCATGATTTTTACAATCAATCACATTCAATAACCGAATTTTAAACTATTCTAATCAATTCTTACAAGAGGAGTCGAGAGAGAATCCTCCTACCTCAAAGGTTTTGATAAAAACCCCAACGAACAAAGCACGCACAAGAAAATCGTGTTGATTCTCCATGAATCCCCCTTAGATCTCTTCTCATAACACAACCAAGACCAAATCTCATCATATTTGGAATCCAACCACATAGATATACCAATAACGTGCATAGATCTAAGAAACCAACGGAAGAGGAGAAGTAAATCCAAGTAGATCTAAGAAACTGATCATGAACGATCACATACCTCAAGAATCCGGCTTTGATTTGCCAAGAGAATCCTTCAGATCCAATCCGGAATGATGAGATAACCTTCCTTGACCTTAGGAGATCCAAAAACCCAAGTTAGGGCTGCCTAGGAGCTTAAAAGATGAATTTAGATGCAAAAACGCATGAGATCCACAATTTAAGGATCTCATTTAAGTGGTCGCATGGTTAGTTCGCACGGTTTGACAAATCGTGTGCTAATCTTGTGTTAGCTACTGCCTCGACCTACCTTCTCGCATGGTTTGGCCGCACGGTTAGAAAAACCTTATGGTGAATGTGCGGGAGATAGTACCTCCAAGAACCACTGCGCACAGTATTGTTGCACGTTTTAGACAAACCGTGCACCACCCGTGCGACGTCCCCTTTGCCTCAAAACATCATTTCAAGTTCTCTCGACTCTCCCATTCATCACCCTTAAACTTTAAAACCATGAAAAAAATGTAGAAAGGGTTACATACCAGAAACCGGGGGTACTACATTCTCACCACCATTGGTCTTTCTGTCTTTGGAATGTCGAAAACAGTCACCCAACTGAAAGCGTTCTGGCCACTGCTCTTTCATTTCTTTCTCACGTTCCAATGTGTCGTCCTAAATCTGACTATGCTACAATAAAACCCGCACTAGACTGCTGATTTTTCCACGATAGACTTTATGTTGCCTATCCACAATCCATACCAAGATATGTATCAATGAAGCATCTAGATCTAGGTCAACATGATCCCATCTGATCACATGGTGAGGATCGTGATGATACTTTTTCAACTGAGATATATAGAACACATTATGCACCAAACTGAACCATGGTGGTAATGCCAACTGATATGCCACCTATCCAACCCGTTCTAGTATCTTAAAAGGGCCAATGTATCTAGGAGATAACTTTCCCCACTTCACGAAATGAAAATGTCCATGTCTTGGAAATATCCTAAAGAACACATGATCACCCACAACGAACAACAACGGTCTTTGACGGTGATCTAAATAAGATTCTTGATTACTCTGACCCATCTCCATCTTCTATCTAATCAACTGGATCTTCTCTGTTGTCTCTTAGACAAGGCTTGGCCAGACTATTGAAGTTTCACCCATTTCCACCTAGCATAGTGGAGAACAACAAGGACGCCCATACAATGCTTCAAACGGAGCCATGCATATCGAGGCTTGATATCTATTATTGTATGAGAACTCCTATAAGGGTATATGATTTTCCCATGATCCAATAGAAACCATTAAAAATGCCCGAAACATGTCTTCCACCATTTTTATTATCTGCTCGGATTGCCCATCCATCTGAGGATGATACGCCGTGCTCATAGTCAATTGAGTCCCAAGGGATTGTTGTAATGATTTACAGAAATGAGATTTGAACCTCGGATCTCTATCTGAGACGATAGACACTGGTACAACATGCCTCTTTACCACTTCTCGGATATAGATTTTTGAAAGATCATCAACCGTATGGGTTTCATGAATAGGGATGAAATGTGCTGACATGGTTAGATGATCCAATATCACACAAATGGCATCATGTTTCCGAACCGTTCTTGGAAGACCTATAACAAAATCCATTGCTATCTGATCCCATTTCCACAGTGGGATAGGTAAATATTGTAACATAACAGCTGGTCTCTGATTCTCTGCTTCAACCTGCTGACAAGTTAAGCATCTTGAGACGAACTCGTCCACCTTCCTTTTCATGTCGCTCCAACAAAACTACGCTTTCAACGCCTTATACATATTTTGTGTACTTGGGTGTACGTCCCATATTGAATGGTGGTAAGCATGAAGGAGTTATTCTAGAAAAACCATAGGTACAACCTTCCGATCTATGAAACACAAAACTGAACCCCCCATCAAAGTTTCCAGCCATCAATGGTCTCCCCACCATTGAGATTTGAACTTACAACCAGACATTCTACATCATATGTTTTTGCTTCTTTGATCATCCTTACCAAGTCAGGAACAAGCGTAGATGAAAATAAAACTATAATATCACCTCAGTTTTCATATTCCACATGCATGTTGGCTAATACCAATATCAACTGCCATTCATCTGAAGCTACTTTTGCTTACTAAGCATATGACTTTATACTCAATGCATCCACCACCGAATTCCCTTTTCCTGGTGTGAACATCAAGTCAAATTCAAACATCTGGAGATACTCCATCCACTTCCTTTTCCTTAGATTCAAATCTCACTGTGATAAAATGTGTTTCAAGCTTTCGTGATCCATAAACACAGTAAATTTCTCACTAAAGAGATAATGCCTCCATGTTTCCAAAGCATGGATGACTGCAGCCAACTCCAAATCATGTGTTGGGTTATTTTTATCATGCACCCTAAACTGTCTTGAGCCATAAGCAACCACATGGTCTCCTTGCATGAGAACACAACTCAACCCTATTCCCAAAGCATCACAATACACCTCATACCCTTGTCCTGATTTAGGAAACATCAACATGGGTACCAATATAATAGGAACCTTCAGTTCTTGGAAAGACTTTCGACATTCTTTTTTCCATTGGAATGAAGAATTCTTCTTTGTCAGAGCATTCATTGGTGACTCTAGTCGTGAGAAATCACTCAAAAAGAGTCGGTAGTAACTAGCTAGAACAATAAAACTTAGTATCTCGAACACATTCTTTGGTGGTTTCCAAGAGATAATGGATTATATAATTTCAGGATCAGTAGAAACGCCTTTCTCAGAAATGACATGGCCAATGAAATGTACTTCCTGTATCCAAAAATCACACTTTGATAATTTGGCATACAGAAGGTGTTCTATAAAGATTTGTAACACTATTTCTAGGTGCACTTCATGATACTCCCTTGTCTTTGACCACACCAAAATATCATCCACAAACACCACAATAAAACAATCTAGATATTGCTAAAATATATGATTCATCAAATCCATGAAGACCACTAGTGAATTAGTTATACCAAAAGGCATGACTATATATTTATAGTGTACATATATTCTTCTGAAAGCCCTCGTTGGAATAACCTCCTTCCTAACTCGCAATTGGTGATATCCTAATCAGAAGTCAATCTTGGAGAACCACTGAGCTCACCTTCATTGATCAAATAGATCATCAATGCATGGAAGTGGATATCTATTATTTATCATAACTTGGTTAAGCCTACAATAATCAACACACAACCAAAGAGTTCCATCTTCCTTCTTCACAAAAAACACTGATGCTGCCCATGGAGAAGTACTTGGTTGAATGAAACCTTTTTTTATAGCTCCTCGAACTGCACTTTCAATTCCCGTAACTCTGTTGGTTCCATCCTATAGGATGAAAGGGAAATAGAACGGGTCCTAGGAAGGAGATCAATCATAAACTCCACTTCCCTTAGAGGTGGACACCATGAGATGTTCTTGTGAAATACATTTGGAAATTGATGCACAATAGCTGGAAAACTATTTTCATCGATATCTTCCATTATTGCGAAGGAAAAAATGTCTAGTTGACATGAGATCATTCCAACAGTTGGTTCCAACCAATCTGTTTCACCTAGCATTCCTCTCTTCTCCACTTTAAAGAAAAGTCTAATGCCATAATCCATCACAAAACTCACCGTTCGTGCATAGAAATCGATGTGGGCCTTAAAATCCTCCAACCAATCCATTCCCAAGATTATGTCATAATCATCTCTATTAATAACTCAGTAATCTCACAAAAATTCTTTGTTGTCTACAACTAAATGACATGCTCGACATAGGAAGGCTCGACACTCTCTCTGACCCAAAGGAGTTTCTAGGGTCAAAAGAAAAGGTATCATTGTACGATTAAATACTATCGATCAATATTGTGAGAAGTAAGAAAATAATAGGGACCACTCGTATCAAACAATGATTTCACAAAGGTATAATTTAAAAGAATCGCACCTCTCACTGGAGATGGTCCATCCTGATTATCAACAATCATCTTCTCAGCTCTATACCATTGTTTGTTTGTTTCACTTTGATCCTTGTTTCTAGATTGCACTCATTTCATCAAAGCATATGGATTTTATGACACCAGAGAAGTGTCCTTAACACCAAATATTGGAGTAATGTGACAAAATGGCTTATGGTGTCCGATCTTGTTGCAATTGTGTCATGATATCGGTTGTTCTATACAGTCGAGCTTAATGTGGCTCATAGAGCCACACTAGAAACATCCAAGATTTCTCTTGGGTCTTGGATAAAGGTTAATTGCTCTTGTGGTCTGATTACAATGTGTTCTTCCTCCTTGAGAAAAGGTTTCTAATTTCCTATTTCTCTTAGTGTTAGAGTTATCAACTGATCTAGTGAAGACAACCGTACTTCCTCCAATTGGATTTTTAGAAGTGACAGATATCATAAACCAAGTATCCAGCAGCAATCCCAACTCAATGGTTTTAAAAGTCTGAGCGATGAATTGGACCAACTGTTCATTCACATGTTGTTTAGGTGAAACCACATTCTTTCTGGCCTCTTTCGACTGGTTTCTCTGAGGCCTACCGGGTTCCATTTCCAAAACCAACAACAAACTCTGTCAATCTCACTCTCTAGAAACTGATGGCATATCATTTCAAATAATATCTCATCAACTATCACTACATTGTTTTCCAAAACAACCTTTTTCCATGTTCAACCATTTTTTAAAACATTCAACATGATTTTTGAAAATCAACCCATTTTCAAAATACACCAAATATCATATTTTCAAAATCTTTCAATCCAAATCAATTTCTGCATTTTTTTAAAAAATTCTCACCTTGCACAAAATCCTTACTTGTTCCTCACGATGAGATATGCAATACTAGTGGGAAGTAATTACTCTACAATGCATGTCATACTCATCTCATTGGCTAACCCCATGATAATGATATTTCGATCATTCTAGAAGTGTATCCAAAACACATATGTACCCAACACCCTAGTAACATGAAGTTTAGCATAAAAAGGTTAGCTACATCCTTTTATGCTATACATTTCAGGTTTCGACAATCCTACTCCTATATATGATTTCGACCCAAGGAATAGAGAAGAATGAATTTCAACTCCAAGACCAAGAACATCGATGAACACTTGTTAGGCAAGGACCGAACAAGCTGATACCATTTGTAAGGACCCGCCAATTCTCATTGTCTTGAGAGTAAAAAGAGTCATTAATAGTCTTTAAGAGACATCCCCAAGATGCCAAAGCCTGGAAATAAATGATGAAGGGTTTCAGATACAAGTGGGGGACGATTTGTCCTTTTATAAATAACCCATAAACTAACCAAGCATAACCAACATTCACTATATGATGCATGAATAAATGAAAGAAAATCAAACAACTTCATTCATGTCAAACCAAAAAAATGTACACAAAAAAGGAAGACCAATCTAGGTATCAAAGTTCAAAATATATAAACAACTCAATACTCTCAAAAGAAACTAAGACTCTGTGCTCCATAGGCTCCAAGCTCCACAACATCTCCCAAGCATCACCACAAGCCACTAGCAATAAGATGCTTTACCATTACCTGTGTCCCGGAGCACAACATCTGCAAAAGCACCAAAGATCCAAAGAATGGTTGAGTATAAAACTTGATAGGTTTTACCCATTAACTTCCCTATTCACGCCACTAGGATTTAAGAGTTAGAAACAATTATATAAAACAAGTTATATAAAACAATTTCTGAAAAACAGTTTATAACTAAATATAAACAAGTTTCCCAAAACCATTTACAACCAAAAACATACAAGTGAAATTGAAACTAATTTTCCATCAAGTTATTTTTTTATAGAAATAACTAAATAATCTTTAAAACCATTTCTCAATATACCTTCATGGAATACCCAACCATTTCACAAACCCATGAAACTAACCTTGCATGCTACCTGGAAGAGGGGGAAGCCCTAACCCTAATCCATATCAGAAATGATGGGGGAGACTTATTACCCTTATCCATCCCATTTCACATGAATATTTGATGGGGGAGAGCCCTAACCCTTATCTATCCATGAATGATGTGGGATACCCCTAACCCTTATCCATCCTAGAATGATGGGGAGACCCCTAACCCTTATCCGTCCGGAAAGAAATATGAACACACACCACACATTCCCAATAATCATGCAAAAACTACCATTTCAATAAAAACCCATTTATTGAAAACCATTTCCATCAAAACCAAATGTGTTCAACCAATTCAAACTATTTCAACAAAAATGATCTTTCCTTGAAAACCATAGAATAATCCAATTTCATCAAAGCCATTTCAATACCAAATCATTTCAATAAAACACACTTCTTATTGGAAACCCATATTTCATCAAACAATTTACCATTCCATCAAATCAATAATTTTAATTCAAGAATCCAAATCACTTTTCACAAAAAATCACCAAGATTTCCCAATCTCAATAGAACCATAAATCATCACTATAGAAGACTTATTCCATGCTTTTCACAACCAACTCTATTAAATAACCCAATTTTAAACTAATCCAATCAATTCTAACAATAGGAGTTGAGAGAGAAGCCTCCTACTTCAATGGTTTTGAAAAAAACCCCAACGAACGAAGAACGCACAAGAAAACCTGGTCGATTCTCCAAGAATTCCCCTTAGATCACTTATCCTAACACAACCAAGACCAAATATCATCATATTTGGCATCCAAACACTTAGATATACCCATAAAGTGCATATATATAAGAAACCGAGAGAAGAAGAGAAGTAGAACCAAGTAAATCTAAGAAACTGATCAAGAATGATCGCATACCTCATGAATCAGGCTTCGATTGTCAAAGAGAAGCCTTCATATTGCCTCCAGAATGATGGGAGAACCTTCCCTGACCTTAGGAGAACCAAAACACCGAGTTAGGGCCTCTTAGGAGCTTAAACGAGGCATTTAGAGGCAAAAATTAATGAGACCCACAATTTAAGGATCTCATTTAAGTGCCTTCACGGTTAGTTCACACGGTTTGTCAAACCATGCGTTAACTTTGCATTATCTACTTCCTCAACCGCCCTTCTATAATGGTGTTGCCGCATGGCTAGACAAACCATGCACTGACCGTGTGGGAGCTACTGCCTCCAAGACCCACTGCGCATGGTTTGGCCGCACGGTTTAGACAAACTGTGTGTCGCCCGTGCGACTTCCACTTTGCCTCAAAATATCATTTGAAGTTCCCCCGACACTCCCATTCATCACCCTTAAACATTAAAACAATGAAAAACATGTAGAAAGGGTTACATAGGAGGAACTGGGGGTACTATAAGGGCTTACGTTTACCGGTCCCCATCTCGGAACATACTGGGTCCAATGCATTCCTCATATCTCTTAATCAAAGTGCAAGTACCACTTTGATTTATTAATTCACTTATCATTAAAAGTACACATATTACTTGGATTCATAATTCACATTATTCAAAGTGTGCCACACCACGTTGAATAATTAAATTCTTATCTCATAAATTATTAATAATAAATTGTCCGATTATCACATAAAATAATAACTTTACAACTCTTCCATACCAATAAACTTTTAATGCATTAAAATACATGTGCATTATTCATGCTCAATTCATGTGTTGATAAATGAAAATGACGTTGGACTGAATTATAATGTGTTAGTTATTATCTAGGTAATAAATTTCTCAATGACATGCATAATATAGTAAACGTTATTTTCACATGTGATATTGATTCAGAATATGAAAGTAATAAATGGATGGGGTTACCTTATAAAATCACAGCTCCTTAATATTCAAAATCCTTGATATATGGAAATTAATATTTGTAGTTTTAAATTAATAATTTTGAAATAAGGAAGATTTAATTTGTTCATAAGTCATTTGATGACAAATAGTCATATCTTATTAAGTGGCCATGACTTATGTTGCACATCATATAAGGCCAATTTTTTTTTGCAGCGCATCATTTGTTTTATGTAATGCTTATATTAAATTAAACATATCAAAAACATACTGAAACACCAAAGTTTATTTAGGTCAAGTTAATATGGATTATGATTAAAACTTTTAGGTTAATACACATAACTATATATATAAATATATATATATATACACATAAAATATGTATATGTCGCACCCTATCTTTATAAATTATGAAAACAAAAATTACAGATACACACATACATATATATAGGTATGTATATTAACGTCTTACAAGATTTGTAATTTTTTTAATAATTACAACCTTAACATCATAAAATTAATTCCTATTTTAATCAAATGAACTCCCTTGCGAGAACTAGAAAATTATATAGTATAAATAAGTAAATAAATTTTCCTTACCTCATTTGGAAATTAACCGGGTGGCTTAAAACTCTATGGGTGTATGTGTAATAAATATGTCATTCCATTTTAACCTAATACTTTATTCACATCCAATTATCTATTTAATGATGTTAATTCATCTTTAATAACATCCAATAAAGATAAATTGAATTATGTGTGTGTGTTCGAATATACTGTAAGTGTATAATAGACAATAATTATAAATTAAAATAACCCTTAAATTGTGCACACATTAAATAATAAGTTATATATGTGTACACACACACACACACATATATATATATACATTTATATATAAACACACATATAACTAACATAATTTGATTTAATTAATTTAAATCTTATAAAATATATATTTAATTAAAAATATTAAAAAATAACTAATAAAAGTAATAAAATCATAAAATAAACATTCCACACAAATTATAATGAACCCATAACTCAAACATAGTTTTAAGAAATTAAAAATAATTTAAATAAATGATAAAATATTACTGAAATAATAATGGAATTACAAAGAAGTTTATAAGCTTGTATCTTGAATATTTTATATTATCCGAACACAAAACCTGAAGATCCAGATTCAACACAAAAGAATTTTTTCTAAACTATACTACAAGGTTATACTTTCATGATTATATATATATATAAGTATACACTCTCAACGATAAAAAATGAGGCATTTAAAAATCCCTTACAAATCATATTATTTAGAAATAAAATTTTAGTACAAGAACATAGTTCATATATGCGTTTTGAAATAGGGATATCTGATCTTACAAAAATATATATATATATATTTGTATACATATTTTCCACAAATTATATAATAAAAAATAAATAGAATCCATATAAATAAAAGTTATACAGTTATAATAAACCCTTATTGAAATAATTAACCTCCAACCGTGTGGTGATGTATCTTATATCACAAATGTATATACATATATATATAAAACAAAAAACAACACAAGAAAGACAAAATAACCCTTACTGGCTTGGATTAGAGGCTCAGACCAGAGAGGGCATGCTGGATATTTGAGGAAGAGAACCTGAAAGGATAAGGGTGTAAGGTTCCCCTTTGTGCCTTAAATTATGAGTTTCTTATAATCAAAATACCGACAATATAAATAGTGGAACAATACAAGATTGTTGTGAAAGCTGGAAAACAGTCCACAAAACACAAAAAAAGAATAGAAATGAAATAAAATGATTTCAATTTGTTGGAACCAAAATAGGACACATGAGACTTGTATTACGGGAAAAATGAATGAGTTTCTATTTATAGTCTATATGTAAAACATCATGGACAAATAGAAAAATAAAATAGGTCGACTATGAAGAGGGAGAAACAAAGATCAAACAATTAGATAATATAACATAGTGAACAAGGTAGATCCTGACAAAAACACAAAAAGAAACTACCTCACGCTGGATCAAGGCTTACCAGAACACCAAACAAGATCAAAACCCAAAAAGAAAGGACTCACATCAGAGCCCGACGTGAAGTTTCCGACCGGCGCCCTATCCCCGACCTCATCGGACAACAACCCTCTTAGCAGCTCTGGCCTCATCGCTAAGACTCGGACTCGAACGTACGACCCTGTCTTTGACCCTTCGACGTGCACCCCAACACATGGACCACTGCCCTAACCTCGACTCCGGCCCTGGCGTGACATCGTAGACTCACTCGACTCCACCACCAAGATCTTCCGACCTGCTCGAGACCCCCCGACATCAGTTTTCAGCCTACACCTAGAGTGCGACGCACCCCCCACTACCGAGGCGGTCTCCATTCACAGATTTCACGGGATAATCAAATCACTTCCCTTTTTTTCATTATCCGATCCCCTTTATTATTATAATATATTTATATTTTCATTATGTTTTATACCCTTATTATCATTTATTAAATTATGAGTAATTCATAAGGACAAATGTTGTATAAAACTAGTATTTTTTTAAAAATATTTTTACCATTTATTTTTAAAAGTAAAATGTTTTTGTTATTAAACTCTTATATAAATTTCTTATTGTATACCTATAAAGTTATAATTTAAATTAATAATTGAAAATTTATTAACTCCAAAATAATAATTTTTATAATTTCTTACAAAATATTTGTTAATATTATACATATATAAATGTTTTAAAATAAAAATAATTTTTATTAAAAGATCATTCATAAAATTAAAATTTTAATCACTCCATTAAATTGGTAATATCATATATTCAAAACTTTAATGATGTTATGAAACTTTAATCCAATTTATAATCTAATAATTTTCATATTTTAAAATATATTTAAAACACTATATATTCATTCATTTAATATTATAATTAACTATCTTCTTAGTTAAAACGTCGCAAAATGATGTCATCAAAATATTTTAAAACAGCTATTGTCAATGTCATGTATAACCGCAATATTATATTATAATTTTCTAATAGTATTTTCATTGAAATACAATATTCAAATATATATATATATATATATATTATATTTTTTTTAAAAACAACCCAATTAGTTATATTGTTATAGTTATTATTTAAAATATTCTATTAATTAATTATTCGATAAGAATAAATTATGTTCGACAATAATAGTTATTTTTTTTATTCCTTATACAAAGTGCTATAATATTTACATTACAATTTGTACTTTCTTCGTATGACAAAATAACACCTCAATATTACTATTACATGAGAAACATTTTTTTTAGGGCTTTACAATAAGCTACAACCCCAATTCATTTTATAATATTGAAAGGTCTGATGTACATCAGACTTAATTTACCTTTCATACTGAAATGAATAACACCCTTCCATATAGATACCTTCAAGAAAACATTATCTCCTACTTGATATTAAAAATCCTTTCATCGTTTATCAATATATCTCTTTTGCCTACTGTGAGATTCTTTGATGTGAGTTTGGATTATCTTCACCTTTTCTATTGATTCCTCAACAAGTTTTGGGCCCATGAGTTTTATTTCACCAACATCATCCCAAACAGTGGGTGTGCAATATATATTTCTATATAATTCTTCATATGGTGCCATCTGAATACTACAATGAAAGCTACTGTTATAGTAAAATTCTACCAGAGGTAAATATTGATCCCATATACCTTGAAAGTCAAGTGAGTACGATTTCAACATGTCTTCTAAGGTTTTAATAGTTCATTATTAATGTTCATCAGTTTGAGGGTAGAAGAAGTGCTAAAACAAAGTTTAGTATCCATGTATTTCTGAAGTCATTTTCAAAATCATGATGTAAAATTGGGATCACGATGAGAAACAATTGATAGGGGTACAACATGAAATCTTAAAACTTCATTAATATATAGTATTTCCAAACGTTCAAGTTTTAAATGTTCTCTTATGGAATGAGAATGAGTTGACTTGGTAATACGATCAATAATGACCCATATTGCATCGTTCCTTCTAGGAGTCATTTTAATCCCCATGACGAAGTACATCATAATATCATCCCATTTCCACTCAGGTGTGGGAAGAGTTTTCATGATTCCTTTAAGATGTTGTCTTCCAACTTTCACTTGTTGATAATCCATACATCTTAACACATAATCCTCAATCTCTCTCTTCATGTTGTCCAACCAAAAATGTTCCTTTAAATCTCTAAAAATCACAGTGATACCGGGGTTTATAAAGAAATTAGAGCTATGAGAATCATCCAACAATTCACTTTTTAGGTCATGTATATCGAGAACACAAAGTCTCTTCCCAAATTTCAAAATTCCATCTTCATATACATAGTCACTAAATCTCCCATCATTCACAGCTTTAACCTTATTTTGAAACTCCCCATCATCAGTCTGAGAACTCTTTATCCATTCTAGTAAAGATGTTTTGACAACCATTTGAAAAATTATTGATGTTTCACCTTCCATGGTTATTTACATATCCATCTTTACAGGATCCATGAAAATAGGTTCCATTTCAACTCTAATATTGTTCAAAACTCCATGATCCTTTCTGCTCAAAAAATATTCCACCTTATTTGCCTTCCCTAGGAGGTAGTTTATAGTGAAATAATTATTGTTCTGTAGCTCAATCCATCTCCTTTGCCTCATGTTGAGTTCTTTTGATGAGAAAATGTACTTCAACCTCTTCTGATCAGTATAAATGTCACATTTTTCACCATAGAGATAGTGTGTCCAAATTTTCATAGCAAAAAATACATCTTCTAATTCAATATCATGAGTGGGATAGTTTTTCTCATGAAGTTTTAGATGTCGTGATGCATAGTAAATAACCCTATCATTCTGCATAAGGACACAACCATGTCCTTTTCTGCATCGCTATAAATAACAAACCCATCATTCCCCGATGGTAGAGTTAATATTGGATCATTGACTAATATTCTCTTTTCTTCTTCAAAACATTCTTCACACTCTTTTTTCCCAAAAAAAAATCAACCCCTTTACGTGTGAGCTTTGTTAATGGGGTTTCCAATCAGGCAACATTTTGGACGAAACACTGATAACAACCTGCTAAACCAATAAAACTGCGTACCTCAATTATACTCGTTAGTGCTTTCCATTCTTATATTGATCTTGTATTAGAATGATCAAAAAATATTCCACCCCAAGAGACAATATGTCCAAGAAAATAATTTTCCTAAATCCATAATTCACACTTGCAAAACATCCTGTATAATCCAATTCTTTTGAGGGTGTTTAGAATAATACACAAGTGATTTTCATGATCTTCGTAGATTTTTGAGTATACCCAGATATCATCAATAAATTCCACTACAAAGTCATCAATATATTCCTTGAAAACTCTATTCATTATATCCATGAAGACAGAGGGTGCATTAGTCAATCCCAAAGGCATTTCTGTAGATTCATAATTCCCATACCTGGTTCGAAATGCTGTTTTTGGAATGTCTTCCTTCTTCACACGCAACTGATTATATCCAGATCGAATGTCAATCCTTGAAAAATATTGAGATCGATGAATTTGGTCTAATAAATCATTAATAAGTGGTAGGGTATACTTGTTCTTTATTGTTATAGCATTGATGTCCTTGTAGTCAATGAAAAACCTTATAGATCCATTTTTATTCTTAACAAAAAGAACAGGGGCTCCTCATAGAGAAACACTAGGTAGAATAAATCACTTATTACACAATTCATTTATTTTTATTATTTAGTTTCACTAATTTTATAGTGGAAATTCTATAAAGGGTATTTAATATAGGCTTTGAACCAATAATTAAATTAATGGAGAACTCAATTTTTCATTCTGGAGGCTGACTAGATAAATCCTCTAGAAACACATAAACATATTATTACACAATAGGTACATCCTCTATTTGAAAATTCGTTTACTCACCAATATTTATTTCATTATATTCCTCCCCAATAATTGAATTTAGTAGAGCTACTAATGGTGGATCTAGATAAGAATTAGATGGTGATGTTTCTGCTCTAAAAATGACGTACTGCTTTTCATCATCGAATATTGTAACCTCCTTCTTCTTAATATAAATTTTCTCATCATGGTTTGAAATCCAATCCATACCGATTATTATATCAAATTAAATCATCTGTATGATTATGATATTAACAGATATATAACAGTTATATGATTTAATGGGAACTAATTGACAAAACTTTGTGGCAATGATACATCCATTAAGAGTTTTGATTGAAAACTACACTATTAAATCAAATTGAAAATATCAAATTTTCATAAAACATTGGGATGATATGAAACAATAAAATGATCTAGAATCAAATAAATAATTGGATAAACTTGAGGAAACCATTAAATTACCAGTCACTACATCTTTCAGAGCTTCAACCTCAGTAGTAGTGATTACATAAGCTTGGCCTTGATCCCTTGGCCTTTTTTGAGTTATGTTTCCCTGAAGCTTAAGAAATTCATTTTCATAATGCCCTAATTCCTTACAACTGTAGCATTAAATATTTACAGACTCTTTCTTCCCCTTGAAATCATGAGCTTGGTGGCCTTTTTCACTACACTTGAAACAGACTCCCATTCCCTTCAGGTAAGTACCAGGGTGTTTCTTCCCACATTTACTGTAGGGTAGAAATTCAACATTTCCTTACTTCCCCTTATTCCTATTTCTATAATGTTCTGTAGATCTCGTCTTCTTTATCTTTTCCTTAAATTCACAAGACATAGAGAATAACTTTTCTGTCTTGATAGCACAAGAGACAATATATTCGTAAGATGAGAAGGATTGTGAGACTAATGCATGATAGGGAAATGGTTATAACCATTCAAATAATCGATCAATATTACTTTTTGGGTTACATATATAATATGATGCTTGACTTTATATCCTTGTAATGTTAGCCTCATACTTTGCGACATCATCATCTTACTTTTTCCTCAAACTCAAAAATTGTCTTTCCATATCCGCTGGATGGTCACAAGGAAAGTATTTTTCTATGAAAATAACTTTAAACTCCCTCTATTCTATGTTTGATACATTTTCAACCTCTTTTGTGTTTTGAATTAATCACCACTGTTGATCTTCATCTCCCGTGAAATGATAAACTATCATGACAACTTTTTCCCTTCGTTACTCCCCAGAGCATGAAATATTTTCACTAAAGAACTTATCCATTTCTCAGCTTCAAATTCAGTTGTAGTCCCATTGAATGTGGGTGGTTTTTTCCTCATGAATTGGTCTAACATTGATCCTCCACGTTATGGATTATGGTGCTTCATACAGGTAAGGTTATTATTCATAACCCAGGTGAGTTTTCCCAGTTTGTTGATAATCTGATCAGCACAAGTTGCATCACCAGCTCCACTATAATTATCTTTAGTTGAAGGGTAGTCCTTAAATGTGTTACGTGAATTGATACAGTTTCCATTACTTTCACTATGTTCCATTTCTAAAAAATTTCAAACTCTAGATTAGTTTATGAATCACAATACAGAATCCCAAACTTGTAAAACACTTAAAATAAATAGAACAGTTTATGGATATAATCTATAATGATAAAATAAATTATTTGAGGACGAATATACTCATAAATCCATCATAATGGTTTTTAAAGAAAAAGTGAATTATCCTAAGCATATCCCCTGGAGTGTCATAACCGAGAGTGAAGAAAGGCCCATTATCGTGTACTAGGATACCGCGGGTCAAGACCGAGACTCCTTGATGGAGTTTTAACTCCCAGGTACATCTATTCTAGAGCTGCCTCTACCTACCCGTATCCAGAAAGGGATGTATTTATTGGAAAACTCACAAAATCTCTACATTACCAAAATTCTATGATGTTTTTCTATAACAATCCTCAATTTCTATCTTAAGGTAATGTTATCTAATCATAGTTTTTCTCAATCTAGCTTCTAAGGATTTTACTAAAATTATTATGATTCCAACTATATTTCCCCGACCCCAGTTACCCAATGTAGGTTCATTATTACATAACATTGTAATGATACAAGGAATCATGTCCCAAAATACCGATCATTTTAGAATCTTGGGAAGTACATGATACAAACACAATATCAACATTACATCATCAAATAAAGAAAAAGAACATCAATGTGTCCACTTTGAACACACTCTTATCCATTACCCTATTCTTACAGGTAAATTGTAAAATAATTCTTCACATCTTGGGAGAAAAAACATAAGAAATGGGTGAGCTCATATGCTCAGTAAGGATAACAATATAGTGGAAACTTTCATAAATAAGAATAAACATTTAAGGAAATGTATAAGACTAAAACATAAGACCTTTAAAATTACACTTCAGTATAATAAGGAAAATATAAATCAAATAATTCAATTTACTTATTTACAAGGATATTCTACTAGTTGAATAATCTCATGTAATTTCAATAGAAAATTTCATAATGATGGAATGCATAATGCCAGACTTCATAACCACATAGTCAAGGTTTTGTACCAATAATACATAAAAGATTTTTTCAAGTCATTATTCCAAGAAAATAATTTATATCATGAGACCTACTGATGAATCTAGGTGTTATGGCGGGCTCCACCCATCTCTTACTATGTCCATTGCATTCCTCATATGATAATATATGAAACATAACAAAAACATTTGTATTAAAAATATCATATGAAATGTTAATAATTTATCCATAAAACATGAATGGTATTGAAAAAAAATCCATAGTCAAATATGTCACAAAAACTTCAATATAATATGGATGATTGTATCATATTAAATCAAATTCAAACAAGTGTAAAATCCAACAAAGGATGTTGACATAGATGAAATGAAGATTATTTGAGAGAAATTTTAAAATCATTTAAAAGTCACATAATTATAAAATAAAAAATTTTATTTTAAAATATTTTTATAATGTTATAAGGGAATCTTTGAAGGTGTCATAATGGAGGAGAATAACCTCACCCTATGTATACATTAAAAAAACATTCTTACCTTAATTTGTTGAAAAGGTCATAAAGTACCTTGTTTGGAAAACAACGGAAAGATTCATTTCAAAAAATCTTATGAAAAGTCAAACAAGGGTATAAATGACTTCAACCCATAGTACAGTATATAGTAAAAATGTTTTGAAATACATTTTTAAGAAACACAGATGGGGATGATAAGGAGGTCCCAATAGATTCATACATATTAACAACCTCAGATAAGTAAAGAGATTGTAAAATTAACCCATACCTTGTAATTTTCCTTGGTCCAAGGTACGTTAACCTCCTTTATAATAGTAAAATCGTTTTTATTAAATTATATAATAACTAAATACATAAATATGATATCATATATGATCCTCTAATATTTATATGTGAATATTTTTGTAGTATCATTGTTTCGGGTGTTAACTGATTCATTTTCCATTATTTGTTTTATTACGTAAGTCATGTTTGTTATGGATAGGATGTTTTTGATTCATATCTAGAATGATATTAATTTCGTAAAAATTATTTTTAATCATAAAATGGTATTTATTCATGAATGGTTATGAGGGGGAATGAATCTCATCGCGTTTGTGGAGACGGTAATCCATACGTACACATGAGCGACAATACCATTATATTGATGGTGAAATCATGTTTAATTGGATGGTAAATCATATATAATTAATCATTAACATGTTTTATTTATTATTTAAATCAATTATACTCATTATTATACTCATCCAAATATTGAAGTGTTGAATGAAAAACTAGACCCCGATGTGGAGATGGTCAGCCGTACGTACACACATATGGTGACTTTTTCATTTATAGGATGGATATAATAACAAATATGGTTGTACCATATTTATAATAACATCATAGTATGTAGAAGGAACTAGATTAATTATTTTTTTATGGAAACAACACAGAAAGAGGATGTGGAAGAAGAAGAAACTTGGAAGATGTGAGGGAATAATTACCTCTTCTTCGAGTGTTTCCTTCTGATTTGTTCAAAAGGGCTCCTTAGGGTGGATTTCCAAAAAATTGAAGGCCTATATATTGAATTTAGGGTAGTTGGGAGAATATATGAGTATGTTTTGGATAATCCAAATGGATTTGGATGTGTGAATTTAAGTGGAGGGTAAGTACCCTTTTACAAGAGAGGTGATGGTCACTTTAGGAAAAGATTGAAATATTATTTTAAAATAAAATAATATTCAGTTTCTAATGGATCAAAAAGGATTTATTTAGAGGATAAGTGTGGATAGGTCTAAAAACACTCAACAAACAGGTTTTATACTGGTTTAGGTCACCATATTAACCTTATCTTTTAGTTTTAACTCTTAGTAAAACAATTTAACTTTTACCATGTATTCATGTTTTATTATATTAAATGGTTAAAAAAATATGATAAATTTATAAGTGAACCCCAAGTGGTTAATTATTAATATATATAACCTTATATAAGTTCTTTGGTAAAACTGTAGATTTTCAGGAATATTATATCAATAAATAATATAGTATTTGATTTAAAAACTCATTATTTACCAATTTTGACAGTATTTGGTATTTTTTTTGTGAAAGTCATAACAACATGATTAATTCAAAACAAAATCACCAAATCATTCCTAACATGTCATATTAATCTTGTAAATCCGTGGAATTCATCAAAAGTATCAATTTACATTTATTTTGAAATTTATAATATCAATTATTTATATATTTCATTAATAAGGTAATAACTTCAACATCATTGTGTCATTAATTAATTTACTTATTTAATGTCTAAAAATAATATATAAAATACCATTATGTAGGATTTGTTTTCTAATTAATATTTATAGTCGAATTTATCTTATGTATAACCCTATATTATATATGTTTTAGTTATGAAAACATGAATTGAACACTTTTAACTCTTCTTTAAATTAAGTAATAATAATTGTCCTAATCTAATCCAAATGAACCAAAGAGGATCATACTTTATTCCTAAAGTTGGTTTTTGTCTAAATACACTTATAAAATATAATTAGGATTTGTTTTAGGCTTATTATAATATCTTTTTTACCTTTAATTAAACTATTTACTTTAACCATGGTAAATAAAAGTCAAAAGTTATTATTCACAAAAAAATATATTCATCTTATTGACCCAAATATTACTTACTAATATCAACCATGTCTCTAGGATTTTTGAAATTCAATTCATAGAAGTGGAAAAACTACATTTTATGCAAATTTTCAAACGTGCCTAGGAGGTGGGTAAAATGGCATAAAAAAGGATATAAAATTTTATACATATAATTTTATTATAAAATGACTCCAATGAATTACATTGAAATAATATAGTTATTATATATCTATTTTGACTTAAAATAAATTTAAATAAAATAAATAATTATTTAAATAAAAAGGCTGTTTAAAACAATAATGCAGTGTTTTTCACTATTCATAAAAATTGAATGTTTTCAAAAAATTACCAAAAAATTACCCAAAGATAATTTTTATATTTCAAATACAATAATTAATTACATTTGGTAAAATAATATTTAAAAAAATTATAAAAATTTGTTGTATTATTCATAACGGCCAGTTTGATTGTTCGTGGTGTGTTAGAACTCGAAGTTGTGTACAACGAATGCTATTGCATTATTCAAAGGGAAACGTACCGTGGAAGCATGGTTTGTTACATTAGCTATTATTTTAGGAGATGGAAGAGGAAACTATATATATTCTGGTCTTTCTATAAGTCTTCATCTAGGTTCTGGGCCTTGTCAGAAATATCGTAGAACCCACTACGGAAGTTTTGAGTGTTGAGGGTAGAGACTAGCTCAGTCTTGAAGTTCGCCTAACATATCATTAGAAACTACTCTTGAGTCAATGAAATATAGAGTAAATATGCAAGCCCCTTCAATCAAGTGATGAAGTCAGTGACACATTCCTGAAGAAGTTTCTTGCGCATGAAGAGGTAAGACACACGTTTTTACATGTGAATGAGATAAAATGGTAGATAAACTTCATATAGAGGACCTCTCAAATAGTGATGGACCTAATGTGTATCTAGTTGTACCAGACATAGATAGACCCTTCCAATGTTTTAATGAATCATTAGACCTTGGTGATCTACTCATACTTTGGGGTTTCCAACATGGGTCCAAACTTGTAGATGAAGTGAGCCAAATGCAGTAGTGGGTCTCCCTTCCAACCGAAATTGGAAAAATGGTGTTCCCAAAATCTGGGGGTGCTTGAATGTCATCCACCATTATCAGATATGGATTTCTGTCAAGTGGGATTTACACTTACCATGTCTCTAAGGCTTCATGGTTAGTTGTGAGAGTGGATATCAAATCATACTGACAGGGTTCCCTATGTTCATGAGGATCTCTTAGAACCAGTATGTTTATAGTCTCATCAACATGGTAGGTTGTCCACAAGACCTATGGAGCGGATTGATATAGGTCCCTAGGAATATTTTCACACTACTCGTGCAGGTTTGGAAACTGATATCATGATCTCATTCCATGAAATCCATTATCTTCTCTTTGGGGATACATAATATTTCCAGGGTCAATTGGGAGAAACTATTTGAGGATGAATCGTGCATGCCTCTACTTCCCCAGTGGAGGGGGAATAGTATCATGTTGAGGAGTTCAATAATCTAGGCATCTCTTAGCTAGGATAACATTAATAATCCTCTACTTGTCTGCAACCTTCTGATGAAAGGCAGTAATCATGGGATTGACATTTGTATTATGCACAACATCAAGTGGATCAGAGTGATCCAAAAGTCCCTTTCTCTTGTTCGTATTTCAACTAATAGTTGATTATTTAGAGTAATCATCAAGGATGAGTGCCTAATGTTTCTGGTGGATTACGACAACTGTATTAATTTCCACCTAATAACACATTGCTCTAGGGGGTTGGTTTCTCAATCGAATCCTACATCACTTCCCCCATTTTTTGAAATCTCAAGGTAACCATATTAATATAACTATACAAAAAGTTATATCATAAATATCACTGGTTAGGGATGGTTCTTATAGGATATTGATGAAATGGAGGGTGGAATACTATGACCAACCCATGATCTTCACATGCATAGATGGCTCTTCTATTATTCTGTAGAGCACTATCAAGCTCTTGATTCATCATTGCTACATGGTTATATGGTAGCTAGGGGACACAAGGTGTTGATCCACTAGCATTTCCACCAACTCAATTATTAGTCACTACTGATCAATGTGACCAATGTTCTCATGACTTCCTAGGAAGACCAACTGATGGTAATGTGGGAAAACATCTCTCA
The DNA here is from genome assembly GCA_963277665.1 of Viscum album. Classification (NCBI taxonomy): domain Eukaryota; kingdom Viridiplantae; phylum Streptophyta; class Magnoliopsida; order Santalales; family Viscaceae; genus Viscum; species Viscum album. The sequence goes on from OY728125.1 coordinate 1,044,790,408, forward strand.
TAGAAAGGATCGTAGAAGAAAATAACCTAGTCCATGGTGAGGGATTCCAAGACATCCATGTTAAAAAATGAATTTGAACATTATACCATTGAAAACAGATCTACATCTAGGGTATCCCAGAGTATTTATTTCTTATATGTGGTCCCCTTATCATAGATTGATCAAGCTTTGATGGGTGATGGCTGGGATTTTGGAAGAGACACTAGTGTAAATCAGTGTGGTGGCTGGCCAAATGGTGGAGGAGAAACTTCTTGAGTTAGTTGTTCTCTACATTTTGGGGCATCTCTCATGGGAAGTAACAATAGCATTTTCACATCCCTGTATGAATGGGTTCTCACTACAACCTCATATTTGAGTGCATTGACACTCATTGGTTACTCAACTAGATACTCATCATTTATCCCATTCTATAATAACTACCCACAATCACAGGTAGAGGTATGGAGGTTAAATTGTGATGATAGAAATTGTTTCACTGTGATCCCCTGGAATGGAGACAAATATCCTTCAACTTGTATGTACTTCATGAAGGATTTGGTGATTCTATGGATTTCACATTCCAGTATGATGAACATTAACTACCAGGAACATTCCCCAGACTCTGATTGTAAAGATATAGGTAAAGATTCCATAACTAAATAAAATTATTCATTGTAATATGAGTAGAAAATAGTATTCAAAATGACTTGGAGCTTCCTGAAATTTTTCCTTCATTTGAGGTTGTTCTTACCTATCCCACATGATAGTTCTCAAGGGAAGGGAAATTATACAACACAAGGAGGACCTCCATCTTATTAGGGGAAAGTTTAGAGATGATATTTTCTTTGATCTTTTGTGATATTTGGATGACCTCTATATATATTTTCTCAAAAGTAGGGAGGACCTCCAATATGAATTCTATTTGAGTGGGGGGGGGGGAATTTTTATCTGGTCCTTAAAAAAGAGGAGAGGTCATCTTCTTTTTTTTGGTATCATTGGGAGGAAATACTTGATGAGCAGTGGCAATGATATGACCAGGACCTCTATACTAGAGGGAAGATGTGTGAGGAGTACCTTCTCACTGATTGATGTTTGAGAAAGGATGACCTTTCTTGAGATAGTGGAAATTTTGTGAGGGACAATATGATGACTATTGGAGATGTGTGGAGGACTTAAACTCTGGTTTTCTATGGCATGGAAATGACCTCTATACTAACTGGAGATGAATCAGAGAGGACATCCTCTTTTTTCAATGTTATTTAATGGAGGACCTCTACATGAGTTGAGAACAACACAAGTATGACATTCACACTGATTGGTTGTGAAATAGGGAGTACCTCTATGCATGGAAGCATATGTATTGGTAGGAACACTACGCTTGATGTCGATGAAGTTGGTAGGACCTCCATATTAATAAATGTGAGCATTGGGAATTCCTCTACATTTACTATGATGGAATGGAGGAACTGTTTATTTAATCTTCTCATCATAGGTTGAATGTTAATTACTCTTGGCATCATCTACATTTGAAATAGTCAACCTAGAAAGCTTGTGAGGTGGCTGGGGTCTTCATCCAAACTGGGTGACAATGGGTCACTTCTTGTCTATTATAGGGATCTGGAAGAATGTGTCGATGGTGGTAGGATGTACTATATATATGAAAGATGGTGCCCATTTTCCATCATTATCCTGATCTTGTTCTTGTCGATGGTTTAGGGTGATCTACACTGGGGCCAGTGGAGTAAGTGTATAATCCATATGTTCTTCGAACTGAAATACCAATTATTGTTGGTGATGACGATGCCAGGAGGGATGCTTTCTTGGTGGCTCTTGATAAATAGTCCTAAATGGGGCGACTCAGGCCTCCCCCATCTACTTTTTTAGGGATAAGAGTCATTGGTCCACACTAAGGAAAGAACCCTGAAGTGAGTTGTTATTGGAGTTTGGCGTAGTGACTCTCTATGTGACCCATGGGGTTGGCGGTGTCAGTGAGGTGTTGAATCCTCTAAGTCCTGGTGAGCTATATAGCTTTGGGTAATAAATCCCTCACACACATAACAGTATAAGAGGGTGTCCATCACTATCTTATGGATGATTTAAGAGGGTGAGATAATTCATGGGCACCTATTTGCTAATGTCATGATTGAAATCGTGGTGGAGGTGGCATCATACAAGATTTAAACGCAAAAATTTTTCCTTCACATTTATCTGTGGGTGTTGGGTGGCTTGGGTCTTGTAATGTAGGAGGATCCAGAAATCAGTATGAGTAAAAGTAACTCAATGACCAATGACCTAGAATCATCTAATATTCCATGTTCAGAGAGAGATATAGAGAGATCAATAATGAAAATGTCAAAATCCGAATTCCCATTGTTTAACTTCTCCAATTTCTAGTGAGTTTTATGTCGATTCCACTATTTTCATAGTGGGTCCTGAAAATGGATAGCTAGATCTGGTGGAATGCTAATCTTCTCATGACATGAATGCTAATAGTACTCATTTTGAAGAGAATAGTTTCACATCAGACACCATTAATTGATCGGATGACCAAAATGTATAATCCACATATTTTAAGGAGAGAGGCATCAAATCGGGTTCACCATTTTTCATTTATAGGATTTCATTAAGCCATGCTACCACCATGTGTTGACTGACACTATGAATTAAAATATTTTTCCCATGACTTACCACTTTACTAAGGTGGGTGGCTATCATCACTTTCAATGATGATGTCTACTCCTTGATCGAAACAGGGTGATGGGATGTTGGTTACCCCTTCCATGGATTCCTCTATAGAACTCATCAACTAGTCCGGGTCTCCCACAAAATGTTAATTCATGTTCCTGGAACTAATTTTTAGTGCCATATCTTTGTGGACAATGGTTAATTACACTAATTATTTATAGACATCCCAATGGGTCTGGAAAGGTCGACAAACTTCGGTCAAAGGAGTAGTCACATTGGGCATCTTTGGCATGTTTAGACACTAGTAAAATTTATAACATGTATTCTTCCTCATAGGAGGGAATTCATTGGAGGAATATTAGGTGTATAACCTAAGGAATTCATGTTGATCATGAGGTATCTAATGTTGAAGGTGCATATCATCCATGTATTTCACCTTAGTAATCCCATGTTTATCGTGAGATAGCTATTTGGGGTCAAAGTTTAACATCTTGTGGAGATGGGGTTTATTGATCAATACATCCCATGGAGGAAGATCATAAATATTCATCCATACGAGGGAACACCTGGAAGGGTTACCAATGAATGGATCTGAATACCTATGTAGGTGGATCCAGGAGGTGTGTTCCATAAAGGGAAGTTTTCACACCATGAGGGTATGTCCCGAAGAGGGAGCACCTGGGACTACCATTTTTCATGATTGGACCTTAGAGAGGCATCCTACATACCCTATTTAGAATACATGGATAAATACTGATATTTTTCATTGTTTTGATTTAAGGTCATGTGACTGTACTGGTCTATGCAGTTTAGTGTCATGTGGTAAGGATGATCGTGCCATAAAATGAGTTTCAGCGAGGCATAGTGTGTGGATTATGGATGTAAAATATCCTTCCCAAGAGGATTTATTTTGTTTAGATTTTTTGTGGAGGTTATATAATTATCTAACCCATACACCTAATGATGGTATGGTCCCCTAGGTTAATGGAAAGATTTTACCAAGATGTGGTGGCTTGGTGAATTCCGGATGGTGGTGAATATAGGGTCGGGACCTCATGGAGGTTTCAAAAATATCCTAGTTGGTATGGAATCTTAACCAACATAGTTCAAAAAGGGTTGGGGCTTATTTCTAAGGATGATACCCAAGGATCATGTGGTTTGGGATTATGCAAAGAAACTACCACCTGAGGATGAGTACAATTATTGATAAATACACACAAGAGAATTACCATAGATCATGTGATCTGGGATTACACATGGAAGTGGCCTGAAGGGTTATTGGGAAGGTTCTAGGGTCCCTATTATCCATTAATCCCACATCAATCATGCTCGGTGTGAGAAAAAAGGGAAATTATTAGACATAAAATTGGTGTCACATATTATTTTCCAATGAGAGATGATATGAGGATTATACTTGAAAACATCTCAATATGTGAGAATCATCCCAGGGTGGGAGACAAGCTGGCATCCCATAATGATCCTACATGGGATGTGTTGCGTTTATCACATAGTGTATGACTATAGTTTTAAATTATGTGTTATGGAAATTGGTGCTACGTAGTTTTATGTCATGCAACATAGACATGGGGGACTCACTCCTTACCCCATTATCTAATAAAACTTTTTTCCATGCATCATTTTGAGGAGATTGAATTTGGTAATTATAGGTCTCAAAAATGCGGAGGAGTGTTCAATCATTTTGTCCACGTTATAATGCCTATACTGAGAATAAAAAAGAATTAGAGTAACTATACTGAGAAGAAATTTGTAGGTGGGAATCTTGAGCCGTAATTGAAGTGGAGTGGGCCATAGGAATTGATGAAATATGTTACATAGGGACTTGAGGTGAAGCTGAACGAATCCTGGATGGATGTGGAGGATTTTGGAACTCAAACTTCATGAAGTAGTATTAGCAAAAGGGAGGAAGAATGGAGAGGTTCCTGATATGGTATTCACAAAAAATATGGGTTCACAAAGAGGTTCTTCTCAAACTATAGGGGATTTGTGGAGTTCATGAGATTCTTGAAGGAGTAGGCATCAAGAAACATGGTAAACCAACCTCCAGATGAAGTCCTAACTCATGAAATGAGTGATTTGTGCATCTTAATACTTCATGGAGCCTCAAGTACCCCTGAGGTCCTTTTTCCATCATGAATGGAATATTCCTTCAAAAACTTCATCTCCACAAGATGTAGAAGAAATCATGAATAAAGGAAAGGGGGTTTCATGAAGCACATACACCATAGATGATCCATGTTTTGTCTAGTTTATGATATTCATGTGCACTATGAATTGTGATCAATTATGATGCCAAAAGGTTAGTTTAAAAATCATAAATGATCAATTTGAGAGGATTATATATATGAAAGGGGTATTGTGAAGCTGGGAATCATTTTGCGACACAATTTGGGGGCTTTGAAAATGGGTGTGGATCTATCAGACTCGCGAACCACACTATTAATCCTACTTGCAGTGAAAGTGAAACACTGAACTGGAAGAGGACACCATAAACCCTTTTCATAGTCATAATGAAACATCTCCATTAAGAGACCCATGAGCTTCATGGATAAGGAATATTTTTTGAAACAAACTTTAAGAGGATTTTGATGTTATTCTTGACAGTATCTACTACTAACCAACTTCTTCTTCCTCAATATTTCTGTTGGAACGTATTTTTTTCACCAACAGTGACCCTTACTTATTTCTGTGATGGAATTTTCATATTGGAAATTTTTTAATTAATGAAACTCTTAATTTTTGTACCCTTTATGTATTAGTCAAGATTAGTTTTACATATATTGCTTCTCTATTTTTTGAATCGGGCTGCTCAACAGCACAGATACCCATAAATATCATAGTGAATGTTTACCCTTACCATTTGTTTCTCTTCTTCTAATGATACTCTAACATGTATTATAATTTTATGAAATTTTATTTTTAGTCCTAAATAAATTTTTAGAATCGCACACTGAGAACAACATCTAGCTACAACTTTTCGACATCCACATAATGATAATGTTTTGAAATCTGCTTCCAAACATCCATCATCACTTGTACTAGAATTACATCCAAAACAAAATAACATCTAGATTGGATTTTGGAATTTCATCAGCTATTAATATAAAATTTCACTATTCTTATTTAGGAGTTTTTAAACCCCTTTAGTAACCTTCTCAACAAAAAAATCCAAAAATAATATATGTTGATTTTAATATATCATTCCCCCTCCACCTGTGGGTTTGTTGACATCTCCTCCAAATCTAATTCAGTGTGTCATCATATGATATTCTAAAAACTGGCTAGAAACATATTATATAACCTATATATTTTACGTATTACATCAATTATTTACTATTCTTAAACTCTAACACCACATGAGTTAATCCCATTTTGAGAAACAATAGTTACTGAAATGTACCTCTTGAAAAATCTACCTTGATCTACATTCTCTTAAACAATTATATTACAAGAGTATCCATATAAATAAACATTTAATTAATCGCCATAAATATAAAATATAATCATCGTATAACTCCTCCATTTTTAATAATAAATGAAATTATCATAGCCATCATAATATCTAATCATAAACAACATTTCCCATGATTTACATTCTCTTCAAAAATGATATTCCAATAGTCTCTATGTGAATAAACATTCAGTTAATATCAATAAATATAAAATATCATCATGGGATAACTCCCCCATTTTTAATAATAAATGAAACTCTCATATCCATCATCCTTATTTGTCTACTATTTATCAACTCCCTGAAAAATTCTATCCCTTTACTAATGATCCAAAAGTTCACATCTCAGAATGTTCACAGTGGAGGGTTAAAATAAAAATACTTAATTTAAGGGAATAAATATACCTTGATATAAATAAAAAATTTATTTGGTGATTGGGGAGACCTTCTAGAAACCATATAGTTGGATAATGATTATTGGAATCCAAGAGCCCACTGATGCCTCTCAAAATCAACTTTGGGTAGTTCCCATTTCACGATGTTTGAAACATAAATTTTAGTTGACAAGTACTAAAAAATAACCATCCCCTATGAAACCTTATCCTTGATGAAATGATAAAATATTTTTTTACTCTTAATCCTTAGTTTATGGACTTGATTTTTTCATATACTGATGGTATTTGATTTAAAATAAATGATTATATTAATAGATATCACAATAACTCTAACCTCTATGAGTTGTTTCTCCATACATATAATTTGAGTACATTAATTTTTAGTTGTAGTACAATCACATTATATACAAATTAAAATGATATCCTGCTTCCTTAGTATCAAAAAAATGATCAATCCCCCAAAATAGTATACACCACCTGATATTGACTTGTTATAATCAATTGAACCATCTTAATTGTATCTGTGCATCCTAATAAATTTTACTATGATTTTTCACAAATAAATAGTCCCAAATCCCATATAATATTAATATAATGAAGATTCATCTTCCCTAATATGAAGTTTCTCTCCTTATGAAAACTTTTGTACCATGCTCCATGATCAGTGGGAGAACAACTTAAGGTCAGGTCACTATTTGGTACAATAGTCTTGCAATGATTTTCCTATATTCATTTACATCAACAATAATTTCATCATAATCCCATTTAAACTTAATATAGGTAGACAGTTTTTTCATTATATTGGAATCTACTATTTTGAAACACTTCTATATCTCATTGGAATATTTTGACTATGAAAAAAATCCATGCCTTCCTTGAGTCACTTGTAAACGACAGAAATATTTAACTCTCCAATCCAAGAAATGTCAATCTTACAACTCATATAGTCTAAAAATATATTGAATTTTTGTTCCTGTGATCCTCCAAAAATTATTTTATCCACAAAAATTAGAACCAAAATCCTTTTATCATTTTCTTTCATAATGTAGGGATTATTATCAACTCCACCTCACTGGAATAAAATCATTATAAACTTTTGTTCAAGCATGAAATCTAAACCTCTTGGTGCTTGCATCAAACTATAAAAATCCTTATTCAACAAGAATAATTCTATACCAACATTATCTAAAATAAAACCGTCTAATTACATTATGTACACTTCTTTTTCAAGGAAACTATAATAGAATTTGTTTGACATCTATTTGGTACACATTGAACGTTCTTTTCACCGACATTACCATGAATAGTATAATAGTTTTTAATTGGGTTATGGGATAAGATCTTTCTCCAATATAAATCCCTTAAATTTAGGTATATACTTTATATATTTTACATTCATTATTCAGGGTCACCATCCCACTTAACTAATTTTGTTACAGAATGCCCACTTGGTTCTGACGACGTTAGGAAAATTTCCCATGTCTGAATATTATCAATTTGGTCAACCTATTTATTGATCACATTGAACAAATTTTTATCTTTGTAATACTCTTATAAACACATAGGCACTATATTAGTTAGGGGAGAAATTTTATGTAGAGTCTTTAACCCCACTGTTTTCATCAAAGTTGTATGATCACCAATAATTTTTTAATATTTCATTTCAACCTTAATACTTTCCTTATTTATAGTTGGTCAACCTATTTCAATGTCCTCATAATCGATATCTTTATATTAATCCATATAAGCCCCATAATCTCTTATATTAAAATTTCTTTAGAATCACTTTCATCTAAAATTTCATCACTTTTTTAATTTGAATACTTCACACATTGGATTTATAATTCCACTCATCTTCATGAACAACGATATCATGAATTTCAATTAATTTTCCAATAATTTTGTTTTAGTAATTTTATGCCTTTAATTTGGATGAGTGTCCAAGAAAAATAAATTCATATCTCTCATATTAAAATATTTTTTTCTTCTTAATATTTTTCTAGTAAATTAGTTTCTTTCAAAAATTCATAGTTATTTCAGTGTCGAAATCTTATTGTACCATAAATCATAGGGTGCATTTTCATGAACCGACCCACTAGGATACGACCTAGGTCAACAGTAGACTGAGGGTTACACCCCATGGAAACCTCGAATAGGATTGGGGTTGAAAAAAGTTCTATGTTGGAATAATATTGTAATGAGATGAATTTGAAACAAGAATATATACACTCAAACACAACTAGCTCCAGGAAATAGTTCAAAGATATAGGAATAAACTAAAACATTTAGAGTATTAGAAATTCGTTCAATATTCTCTAGTTAATATATCAGTGTATATCTAGGGAATGAAAATAAAATAAGTGAAAAAATACACACCCAACCGAAAATCATTCCCAAACCTAAAAAACCCAAAAACTAAAAATTCAAGAGAACCTGACACATAATATCCAACTCTAACCATTGAACACAACCAACAAAATCCATGTACCACTATGCTCATCCAGTATCTGGTCCACCAATGTCACCACTAACCTATCTATTATTTTCATATGACACAACAATTGTGGGTATATCCCATCTAGGGGTGTGTATATACATACCCAGCAGGATATCTAAAAAACAAATTAGGAAGCAATAGAAATAAAAACAGTCATCTCAAAACATAAGTAAGATTGAAACAAAAACCAAAAATTAGATATTCTCAAAAGAAACCCAATAAAAGAGAGAAAATGATCTATATATTTACAACTATATAAAGAATGAATATTCAACATAAAAATACAAAATATCTATTTAAAATGATCAATACCCCATACAACATCACTAGAATCAGTGTGGAGGGCATAAACCTTTCAACTTCACTCCATAGTTGAGGGAGCTACTAATTCTAGAAGAGGAACCACACACCGCCAGAGCTCAATGATGAGGGAGAACCACTCTCTAGATAGGGGACTCATTCAATTTGTAGAATGGGGGTAGTTCCATATCTACCTATGTAAATAGTATGGTGGACCTTTTCCTAGTTATGTCATTAGAGCAGTGACCTCATAATCTTTTGAAGGAACAACCTAATCACTCCCATTCTCAATGTTTCCCAATTATAACACCTATTATCAGATCTTTGTAACCTAAATAAAGGATACAATCACATAATTCAAAGAATACCACTTTGGACAGTTTATTCATGGGCCTAAATCTATGTTTTTATGAAATAGATTCATAGGGTAAAATGTTTTCAGAAAAGTACATGGTGTGAATAATGGGTTACATGACATGTGACTCTACATATAAACCTCCATTTGTCCTCACCTGTACATAGATCAATGAATTATGTGGTTCTCTACTATTTGTCCAAAGTGTCACATGGAATGTACCTTCACATGGGGTATTGGTCTTGTACCATTAGCATGTGGCTTGGCCAACCATGTGTATTCACACCACGTGTCCCTAAGGGAACACTCCATGTATGACCACATGATGTCCTCAAAGTGTTCTATCGACACTTAAATTGGCTTCTCGGCTAGGGTCACATGGAACATGGGATTTTCCACACAAAAATTGAAGTTTAACTTGGTCTAAAACCCTAGGCACTCTGAGATACATGATATATGATGTTTTTTATTTGGGATACACAATGTGTAGTTAGCTGTTTCCCAGAAGGGGAAGCCCTTCATCATGTGTATTTCTAATAAAAAAGATACACTACTTCCACATCTATTTCACTCACCTAAAATGGATGAATCTGAATGTAGTCCCCTTTGGTAAACATTTCTCGGTGTTCTGTAGCCATAAAATTTGATTTTCATTTCCAGAGTGGTAACCACCAGGTTTTTCCTCAGCGCTTGGGGTCCAAATCCTAAAATCCATCACCTACATCGAAAATCCACCTAAAATAGTCTTTCAAACACCAATATCTTGTTCATTACCTTATCCTCCATGAATAATGGAGTTTAATAGCACTGAAATCCATCCCATAAATGTTAAATCACAACCTTGTGTGCTGATGATAAAGAAAATGGTGAATTGTGGTTGGAAGAGAAAAATAATGGAGTGAAAACCATTAGTGCCTAGTGCGATCTCATCTAACTATTTCCTAATTTCAAAAACCTTTGGTGAAATCAAGGGTTCCACAGATATAAAAAAATAGGTTCAAGAATGTTTCTTGAAATTGGGTTTATGTAAAGAACATAAATTATAGTAAATAACAGATAAGTAATCACAGCTTAATTATTAATTCAAATGGCTTAAATCCATGAAATAGGATGCCTTGCCTCATGAATGGATCGATCATTAGTGAATAAATCATATTATATAAAATAAGGTTATGATCATGTAGTGTTTGATGTCTGACTCATGATTATCCTTTATCATTCTTCATTGATCCATGTTCACAAGTCGTCAACACCAACAAATCTCTCTTCCACATATTCTATAATATCATAGTATTATGAATCAAACTATGGAGATTTTTCATAATGGAATACTTATAGAAGGAGTTTAGGGTTTTTAGGGATTTAATAAAATTAATATAATTAATTAATTAGTTGACATAATGAACCTAGACAATGTCTTCCTTTCCTGGACATATAAACCAGATAAAATTTATGTATCACCGAACGTAAAACCTATATTTAGGAAAGAACTGTGGTCTCATATTTCCCGTTTAAAGACTTGATTAATAAGAAAATTATTTCTTTTGATAATATGTGTGTACATGATTTAATTTATATTAATATATCTAATATATTAATTTTGGGGTCCTATGACACCTAAAGCATAGTTCCATATCTGAGGAAAAATCTAGATATATATATATATAAATATTTAGTGGACTAAACCAATGAAACTAGAGTTTTTTAAAGTTCCCATCTTTCAAGGATTTTCAATCAAAAAATAACAATATACATAAAATGGAAGAGTTATATAGCCTGAATATAACTCTCATGCTCTCAATAGCTCTCCTATAAGCTCTCTTGTCTCTAAAGAACTTGAATCAAAGGGATAGTTGATAAGGTATAGTCGCCATTATGGAAGTGAAAATTAATTCTCATCCATAACTAGGTCTTCAAGTCCTCTTATATACCCTCAAAAACCATATTGCGAGCCAAGAATCATGGTCGAAGATTATTATCTTGGTTACCCCATGAATCTAGAGAATCACATTCACATAAGACTAGTCCAAACTCTCAACAAAACACTACTTTTGGATGGGAAGAATGTGTTCCGACTGGAAAATTTTGTAAAAATCAACCAGATATATTTGTGTCCTCTTATTGGCCACATAATCCCCCAAAAATTCTATTTATATGATATCCCATTTCAATTCTAGGATATAAATAGGTTTATTCAACCCAACTAGAACCGAATGTTTAGCATTTACCTGTTAAATGTCATACACTGAGAGAAAATATCAGAAATCCTCAGCCTCATCACATCCCACTAAATTGTCCAATGAATTTCCTTTTACATTTTTGGTTTGTTAGGATTTGTAACTAAGGGAATGGTATGGTATTCCCTCAACACCTCCCCACACAATGTGATCAGCACTATAATTTATCATAGAAAAAGGATGATGTTCTCCCCTCATTTTGAAAATCCTTGAAGTGAATTTACTAAGGATATATCATCACATAAAACCTACCAATCCTCATATACTATCTTATCATCTCTAACACATTGAAGAAGTCATAGAGACACTACCATTGATTGAAGACAATCCACACCACTCTTATCCACCAGGTCTAGCTCCATCAAATCGAATTACTTTGATGCCTCCTCCACTATACAATAATGGAATTTCCTAATAAGTTTGTCTTCCACCATGTTTCTATTCCATGTAGTATAAACTATTTAGAATTAATAGTCCTATAGGAACACCATCCAACACCACTACCCTCGGAGGAGATCTCTTAATGTGAAAATTTAGCTGGCACTTTATAGGTCTTTTTAAATAATAAGACACTCACCTAGAAGACAATGTATCCATACCTCTAGGGTAAAGACTACTGCTACCATCTCCAAATTGTGGGTCACATAATTATACTCAGGGTGTCTCAGCTACCACGACCCAGAAGTGATAATTACCTACATCTACATAAATATAAATCAAATACAAGCTCAAGAAGCATCATAATGCTCCATGTACTCAATTAGATACTTCTATAAACCCAACACAGGAGCACTAGTCAACCTGTTACTCGGCACCTCGGATGCTCTCTAACACTACTATATCTGGAAGGTGTATTCCCATTATATGTTAAGGAAGTCTTATGGGTTTTTATCCCAGAAAATTATACCATAAACCTCTAGTAATATCTCTCCAAACCAAGAGAACTATATACCTCTAAAAATATCCTAGGTTTTTTACAAGAATGAACTACATTAATCATCATCAAATCTATCGGTAATCCATTTTTAGAGATGACATGCACCCAAAATAGAATCTCTATAATAAAAAATTGACACTACTAGAGCATATCATAATATTTTTTCTCCCATAGTTATTTTAGAACCTTCCTCAAATGTTCTGCATGCTAATCCTATCAATCAATGTTTCTGAGAATATTATTGATAAAGTCAACTATGAATCGTCCCATATATGGATGGAATATATGACTCAAAAGTTCCATGACCATATCAAGGGAATTTTTTATGACAAAATGCATCACCAGGAACTCATAGTGTCTAAAGCGGTATGATAATGTTGTCTTTAGTATATCAACCTCACAAACCCTAATCTAATGTTAGTCGTACCTCTAATCAATCTTTGAAAACCAACTAAAACTTTTAAAATAGCTAAAACTGTCATAAATAATCAACAAGGGGTGCTTGTTCTTGATTATAAAATAATTCACGTAGATATAATAAACACAAATTATCATACTATCAATTTCCTTTTTCTGGACAAAACTTGTGCCACCCAAAGGGACACACTAGATCTAGTAAAAAAATCCCTCAAAGGTCTTCCAAATATACCCTCATATCATAGTGATTGGTAGGGGCCATCCTATATTCCAAATATGATATAATTCTAGTTTTCTGGTTTATGTTGATGTAGATGTCAATCTTGTTCCATAGAGGTAGTCTCAGTACATCTTTTGGAAATATGTATATCAAATCCTCCAATACCATTAGAACCCACCTGCTTGAAAAGATTAATTCTCTAATGGATAAAATCACCAAATAATGTTTTATAGGTTTCGTCTTCTTACATGTGAGTCTCAGTCACTCAACTATAAGGTCTCTCTCTCACCCATAATGAAGAATCTTGTCACATTAGTACATAGGAATCTAACTATCCTATGATAAAAAATATATTTGGGTACACACTATGGACAATCAATCCATACACAGGATTGTGAAATACGGTTCCATCGCAATGAACAAGTCATACCATGAGAAACAATCTCCATAAAATTCCTACCATAATTATACAAACATGTGTGATATAGAAGAATCAATCCCTTAAAGAATCTCTAACCATACCTATTGGGCTAAAGACTCAGAAGGAAGATCTTGCTCTCATATAAGGGATATTGAGATGAATGATTGAATCATACATTTGTCTACATGTACTAAAGCTAAAGTGGAAAAGAAACATATCATTACTTGAATCATCTCATGGTCTACCTGATCATAACCCTCTATATCTTGAAAATGTCCACACCCTCAATAGATATCTTGATGAGATTCAAATAGGCCACATAGTAGTGGTGTTGAAAGTTTCTTGTAGTATCATCCAACACTAGAAGCTCCTCCCTATAGATATCCAATCTCTCCTATATCAGCACTACCTCCCAAGGTACTGCATTGACCATGCTTAGGAGGTCGTTGATCATGATGATTCCAGCATCATGGAGATCCATCCATGGACATTACACCATTCACATGACATTGGGTCAGGAAATCACGATCTATGTGACCCTACACATCACAAGAATTGAATTTCAATTCTCAATGTTAACTGAATCATCTATGAAAAACCTACACTATGGGTCTATATGTATGAGTCTATGATGAGTATGCCTCATGTTCTTTGACTATGACCACTGTAAATTTCTATGTATTGAGGATGTCCTAGCGATGTGATGTCCTTCATCCACTCTCTCTACCTAGAATCTGTCTTCTACGATGTTCTCTAAAACCCAATATTAGTAAAACACTATAGCATATGTGGGAATTCATAATGAGACTACACTATCATAGATGTGTTGGAAAACACCCTACTCAAGCTTACACACTCGAAAGTATCCATATTATACTATATCACCAGAGTAATGAGTGAGGTTTGTAAACCTCATAGAATACTAAAAAAATAGACATATCACCCTATGATTCTCAAGAAGATCTTGAATATATATAAATCATAATATTGAGGAGTAATAATCATCAGACAACAAATTTGGGAAATCTATCTGGATATTTTTGCCTTATCATGAGTCTGGGTGATAAGACTCCACCCTGTCCCTACTAATCCATGAAGAAGGTTGGTCTCAAGAACAACCACATGATCATCTGGGGTCCTAAAAAGTCTGAAAAAATTAAACACTACCTCAAACCAATCATATGCTTCATAAGGGTGTGGATCACTATAAAACTAGAGTGATATTTCTCACTAGAACATTACATAACGTGATATGATTCCACATATCATCATCATGACCAACTGTAATTATCTTCAATCTAACACACACTCGATCATCATCTGGGACCACTAGAGGAAATACCACATAATTATGTCCCAAAACTAAGGCCTCATTTCTCAACTAGTCATCAAAATTACCTTGTATTGGTATCATAGCTAGTTTTCAACACAGACACATCCTAAAAATTAACAAGACACAGAATGATTATATGAGAATATATGGGGAGATGACTAAAGAATGAAATAACAGTCAAAATACCTAATCCTATATAATTAATTATCTATTGGTTTCACTACAAATAATGTCTCATTATATGGAGTCAACATGAAGGTAGTTAGAGTCCTATTGTATGGATATGTCGACTGCTGAACCAACACTATGCTCCTTGGCCTGAGAGATGAACTTGAGAAACATTGACATTATTTCCCAATGTTCTTAAACAAAACCTCAAAACATATCCAACTCTAAACTATAACCCAAATACTAACCACCTCTAAATCCACTATGTCACAAACCAAAACACTCTGTTACCACTAGACTGGTAGTAAGATGAGGGTTACACCCCAAGCCCAAATCCAATAAACCGTGGGATGGAGTCAAACACAGCAGAAGAAAAATACTGAAATGGGAGGAATTATTCTAATGTACATGTATGAACACACACAACTAACCCCATGAACTAATGTTTAGATATAATAAAAAACTGAAACAATTATCTTATATATAATTCATGAAAAATCCTCTAGCAAAGACATCTAATTGCAGTAAAGGAATAAAAATTACAGAAGGGGAAAAATACACACCCGACTAGAAATAATGTCCGGACCTAAAAATAATTGGTAAATGGAAAAATGAAAATATACCAACTCACAATATCCATTGATAATAACCAAATACACCCAACACCTCCTTGTATTACTATACTGCAACAATAACATGTCCATACAAGTTAAAAACAATCTGTCTTTCATCTATTAAGACACAACACATTTTGAAGTACACTATATAGGGGTGAATATATACATAACTAGTAGTATTTCCTAAACCAATAGGGAATAAATAGCAAGAATCAATAGTCAGATCAATCCCTAAGAAATAGGGTAAAGAAAATACAACATCAAATTTGCTCAAAAGAAACACAATCGAAGATAGAACTGGGATATCCATATTCACATCCAAATAAGAATAATGAGTCAGTATGTAGCTCCCTAATTCCCATTAATTATTCCTACAACTCAGACCAACCTCACCAACATCAATGTGGGGGTACCATACAGTACCACTATGCTCTATAGTTAATGGAGAAACTAAATTCAGTGGAGGTCCCACTCCCCATCAGATCCTGATGATGAGGTAGTACCTATCAGTAAATATAGGACCCAAACCTTCTTTAGTTTGAGTGATTTCCAAATCTACCAATTTAATGAGTTCAGGGAAACTCCACCATGGTGATTTATGGGTGTATCGACCCTGACATCTCTCTAATGTATGAACAGATCACTATCATTAGCTAAGTATTTCTAAAAGAATCATCCCTCTCAAACACCTCATGTCCTATTTATGACACCAAAATTATTGATACCATCACATCCTATATATAAAACTGCTCATGATAGGTTTCTCAACTATCTAAATCTCTGTCTTGAAGAAGGAGATATGAAAGTTATTAGTTTCTAGTAAAAGTACATAGTTTGTAGATAGGGTCACATGGTGTGTGACTCCACCTAGATGACTTGGAATGACCTTGCCTAGACATGTCTTGGAAATCCCAATGGATCTAAATGGAATTTATATAGTTTCATATGGTGTGTAACTTCAACTGGGGCTTGGGGTGTATACCCTCAGCACATTTTTTGGTTATCCATGTGCATCCAAATAGTGTGTCCTTGGGGTTTCCCAGAATATCAAACTACACTAGATCCTAGGTGTGTGCTATCGACACAAAAATCAACCTACTAGGTAGGTTCACATAAAATGTGGTCCAATCCACTTGGAATGTAATATTTATGTTATTATTATACCATTTCCACCATGAGTACTCTGATAAATTGGGTGAGTCCTTAGGGATTCATGATGTGTAATCAGGTTTTTCAAATAAAAAATCCATTCTTACCAATTTAAAAATTATATAAAATGTTTTTGGATATAATTTGACCTCTAAAATTGAATTAGATGACCTAAAGACACATATAAGAAAGGGGTGGGTTATAAAGTCTAGTAAGGTAATATAAAAGAAGAATCACAAGAAGAAATTATTTCATGTTAGACTATATGAATTTAAATAGAATAGAAAATGGGTGAGGATTATAAACATGAACAATAAGGCCTGATATAACATCGTAATATAAATTCAACATGGGTGTATGGAAACAACTTTAAGGAAATCATAAAAATAGGACAAGGGTAACTGATAATACATAATAACATGGTGGAAAAATTATTGTGATGAGTTAGGTTAACTCCATAATCCCTTTTATGACAGATAATGAGACTAAAACCTTACCCAATTAAATGGAGCACCATATAATTTCAGGCACACCTATCACATTCATACAAAGTTAATGCATAAATGTTCCTCATAGATCATTCCACATATGATCATATTTAATCAAATTTAATTCCATGATGACTGAATGTGGTAAAGATTCACGTAATTCCCAAATAATGCATGTATAATTTCAAAATTTTAACACCCTTCATATTAATTGGGTACATGTATTCACTACCTAATTATTTTTCATGGATCATAACAATGAAATTTCGACAACAAAATGGGGGCATATAAATGTTTATGGGAGGGATTAATGAGAGTGAAAGGGGAATATCATCATTTATTAATCATAATTATAGTATGTTGGATGTTGGATAACATATCCTAAAATTAAGAATTATAGATAAAAGGAAATGGATAATTAATGTTCTTGAATAAAGAGGGGAAGGAGGGGATTTTGACATAGTAATGGCATAGGTAATCACAATGATGAGAGGGAAGAAATGATATCTCAATGTTAGGGATATATTTGGATAGAATATGGATGATTATAATTCCATTAAAAAATTACCAATTTATAGTATAAAGGGTAAATATAATTATGGTTATATATTGGAAATGAAGAGGGAGAGGCCCCTCAATCATGTAATGAAAAAGCACAGGAAATTTTGGCAGCATAACAGGTGTACATAAATATTCAAGGGATTCCTTAATGAGAGTGAAATAGGTCTCTATTATCATGGAAATAAAACCTAAAAATATTGGTATGTATAAAAAACATACCCAAACAATAAAAAATGGAAATTAATAGGCACAACATAAAAGTGGTGATTGAATAAATGGAAGAGTGGGAGATCCCTTACCTTGAGAGGGTGATTCCAAAAGCCTAGGAGGAACTTCTTGAGATCTTGGTGGCACCTTAAGAAGACTATAGAGAGGTTAGGGAAGATTAAGGACACGGTCTATGGTTTTAGAGAGGATAATAATTTGATATTGTCTGGGTTTATATAGGAAAAAAATAAGAGAGTTTATTATTATTTCCAAAACATAGGTTTTGGACTCTATACAACAAAACAATCATAATCACAAACATTTACATGGTTTTTGCATATTATTGCTTAAAAAGGGAAGTTTTTTTCATTATTTTATAAGTACAAGGTAAAATTTCATTAAAATATTATCCTTGGTGTTGTGGAAGTGAGTCATGATCTCAAAGAAATTATTTTAAAACTTTTAAATACAATATTGTGTTTGGAGTATTTATAAAGGATTTATAAAATAAATAAAAAATATTAAGAAACAAATTATTTCAAATGTGAAACATGAAATTGGTCCTATATAACATTTATATTATTTATTATAGCTCTTTTGGGATTTTATGACGTCATAATACTTACCATATATCTATACAGTATTTCATTTTTACCTAGAAATTAGAAGGTGACAGAAAATTATGAAAAAATTACCATTAGATAATTTCAATGTGATGAATCAACAAAATTATATTTATTTTATTTAAATAAATCTATAAAAATAAAAAAATATACATTTAAAATAAAATTAATTTTTATTGAAAATAATGGTTTTTTGAAAATACATGTTTTATAGATCCTTATTATAATTACATTTTCACTTCATAAAAATATAATATAATTTTTATTTAATAGATAATAGATAATAGATAATATTTATTTAAAATATTTATTTCATTAATTCTTTAATTAATCACAAATAGTTTCTTGATTAAAACTATATTTTATCCTAAATACAATTTCCATTTTAAAATATCGAAAATCAAATTTTATAAAAAAATAAACAATTAAACCAATATAAATTAATAAAAATAAATATAATTATTATTTTTATGAAATTAAAACATAAATATTTATTCTATTTGGCTTATAATATTTCTTTTCCTTTTTAAATTGTTTTTACCAGGAATTAACCTATTTTTCTTTTATCATGGTAATAAATATTTACTAGAGTTACTATTTTTATTGTTCAAAAATTAATTTCTATTTATTACCTAATATTAATTATAATGATTCCAAATATGGAATCCATGTTTTAAAAATAAATTAACATTGTTAGTGGAATTTAATTTTATATAAAACTTACGGGTTAGATGGTAAGGGATTTTCTAAAAAAATATTGTTTCCTGGAAAAAATGATTTGGTTTTAAATATATAACTAGTAGCATTCATTATATGAATATATATTAATATATATATATAATATAAAAAATTATTTTCAAAAATTTTTATATGGGTTTATTTTAATTAATTTTAATAGGTAAACATTTTGTATTTTAAAAATATATCATAAAAAGAATTTTCAAGCATAAAAATAAACTAATTCTAAAATCATCTAAAATGAAAGATATAAATATAACTATTTGGATTAAATATAAAAAAAATAAAATATTTTACTTTAAATAAAATTAAAATAATTATGGAACTTTTAAATTAATGAAATTATCAAAACAAATGACAATTTTACATAAAAAAGGTGTTTTTCACTATTCATTGAAAAATTGATATTTTTTGAAAAATCCCAAAATTTTACCCAATCATCATTTGGATATGATGATATAAAAAATGGATTTATTTTTAAAAAATGAATTTTATAAATGGCTTAAAAAACAAATATAATATGTTTTGAAGAAAAAGAAATAAAAACAGTTTTGAATAAAACACATTTTGAAGAACAAAAGGACATCATGAAAAAAATGGAGTGATTATTTACTAAGAATTTATCAAAAAACTTATGACTATTACAATATATATAAATATATCATATTGTATTTAATGATTCTTATATCCAAAAAAAATATGGAAATGTTAAAACAATCGTATATAAATGATCATTGTTTATTTGGGTTCAGTGTTGCGTATCACACACACTATCGAACATAGTTCTATCTTTAAAAAAATAAAGAAGTTACATTATTCCACCATTTATTAAATTTAATTATAAAAAATTAATCTTAACAATGATAATAAATTTTTTGACCCTTGGAATGTTCTTTATTGAAAATCCACATCATATAATTGTTTAATAAAACATTCTCTTGAAAAGTGAGAAATGTGAAGTATTTGGGTCATCACATAACTAGGTTTCAATGTAGGAAAAAATTAATGGGATGAAAAATAATAGAAATGTAAGAGAAAAATAACAACAAATAACTAAAAGAGTGTTATATAGAACATGGTGATGATATATTAAATGGCCAAAAAACCATAAATTGGTGATGAGGTAAAATTACCATTGATTCATTAGAAATGATTATAATATGAAATAATTTTTTGTAATATTATTTTCCTAATGTTAATGAGTTCATTTACACCAAAGACTATAGAAATAATGACATATACTTTCTCAACAAGTATAATTTTATCCTTTAATCAAATTATAATACAATATCATCTTTTCTCCAAATGATGAATACTTAAGATGACTTTTTAAATTAATGCAGCACTACAATAAGATTCTAATGGGTCCAATAATCCAACACATACCAATAAGATCTTCCTAATATTTTATGAAATCCAAAATGGTTAGTATAGAGTATGATAATAAAAAAATTAAATAAACTGTAATACCATAATCTCCAAAATTCCACAAATATTCCAAAAGGCTTAACATAGATAGTTCCTTAAATAAGTACCTATATATAGTAAATAAAACTAATATCCTTAACATTAAAAAAATCATATCCTCCAAATTTTTCTCATTCACTTTATCTTACACCTCATAAAAATATATTATAGTTTTTCCCAAATAATCCATTATATTAAACTCAATGGGTATATATACCTTAACCCAATAAAAAATATCCCAAAATATAATTAATCAAATCAAAAAAAAAATATTTTATCCTATAATATGTTTCACAAAATATCATTACTCATACTAAACTTCCATCATATAAATAATAAAAACCTGTACCTATTATTTTAAACATAAGATTATCCTTTGGCATATCATCTCATGAATATTTATGTTTATCCCCAAATAAAACACATATTATGTTTGTTAATAATATTATCACTAAACAAATTATATAGGTTATCAATTCCATTGAACATATATTTCATATCATTAAAGAAAAAAACACTATGGAAAAATCCTAAGACGTTTGATGATTCTTATATCCATAATTTCATTGATATACTACATATACATCATAAATATCAAATAAAAATACATAAATCTTTAATCCGTAAACTTCAATGGGTTCCATTATTTAGGTTCATCCATATTCTAGGATTTAACCCATGGATTGTGGAATTGACTTGGATAAATATTATATTCTCCACACATAATACATTTAATAAAAAATGGGTGATCTATTATTTCATATATTTCCTTAAATTATACTCATCCTTTTTATGTAAGCTAGATATTTTTGAACCAATTTATTATACATAAAACACCTTTGAATTCCATTATGGAATTTAACTTGGTGACTCTATCAACATTATTGACACACTTGAAATTGAATCATATTTCATTTATCTAATTTTTTAATTAAAATTCATTGATTATTTATCCTCATATTCATTAATGTATTTGGACATTCAACTATGTGAAAGTAGTTAATTGTGATTTTTGATAGTTGGTTTTGAAAAATTAAATTATTTCTTACATGAGGTCTGATCATGTTCCGTTTCTCATTTGGTAATTCATCACATTTCCCATCACATTTTTTATTTACTAAGTTACTCTTAATTATATAAATTGGATTGAATAAAGGGAAAATTATGTTTGATTAATTTTAAAATATTAAAAACATAACCAGTAAGAAAAGTGCATTAAAACAATATTATATAAATGATGTGAATTTTCATAACTTGTAAATTTCAAAGATTCAATCTAAGTTATCCATGATCATAGAATATTTTGGGAATTTGTGTTCCCTTAATAACGTTTCTTAATGAGCTTATAAATTTACTTGAGTATATCCCTCAGGAGTTACAAACTAGGTGGGAATGAATGACTATATTGAAGCACAAGTTCCCAATTGAGTCCATCTCAATGTGGTGTTTCTTGGTGTTACACCTAGGTACATCTGTGCCAGAGCCACATGAAATTTTAGTATCTAAAATGGGATATATATTTTTTGAAACCATTTATTCTACACTTCACCAAAATTTAGGGATGTATTATTATGTTTATTCTTATACATAAGGTATTCTATAGAGTTTCTTAATCTTAATACCAAAATTAACTAAACATTCCTTTGATACGAACCATGATAGACCTTTTAATTATTAGACATGAATTAATGATTTATAAGTATATTTTGATTGAGATTTAGGTACATATCATGACATCATAAACATGTGATACAATAATATTATTCAAAACATACTTAGCATTCCATTAGAAATTAACTGTCCTCTAAAACTGTACGAGATAACCTGGGGAAAAACATAAGAAATCAGTGAGCTATAAAGCCTTGTAAAGATACATAAAAGAATATTTACATGAAGAAATTATTACATGATAGACAATAATAATTTAAATATAACTTCAAATTTAATAGAATACAAATAATGAACAATAAAAAATTATATAACATGTAACATAAAGAAGACATGGGAGTGTGGCAATAACAATAAACATGAAATCATAAATATAGGTCCCAGGTAACCACCAAGACATCATTAAATAGTGGAGAAAGTATAATGATGGATTATTTTAAATCCCTAATCTCATTCATGGTGTATAAAGAGATTAAAAAATTACACAATTCATTAAAGATCTATTTAATACTGGGGGCACCTGTCACTTTTATATCATGTTCATGCATAAGTGTTCCATGAAGATCATTAAAAATAGGATCATATTTCATCACATTTAATTAAAAGATAAATAAATTTCAAATAAATACATTTATTTCCCCAATTATTTAATTATATGTTTATAAATATGAACTACATTGATAGGAAATGGGTACATGTATTCAATATAGAAATGTTTTTCATGGAAAAACATACTGAAATTTTGGCTGCATAATAAAGGCATTTAAATGATTTGGGGAGGTATTAATGAGATTGAAATGGTTTTATCATAATTTAGACCTAATAATGGTATTATTTTTGATGTGGGATAACATATAAACATATTATGAATTTAAAACAAAAGGCATAATATAATGAAGATTCTTGAATAAATATGAGAATGAGAGGATTTCGGTATAGTAATGACATATGTAAACACTAAATTGAGAGGGGATAAATGATCATTAATTGTTGGGAAATAAATTGAACAGTGTATTGGTATTTATAAGGTCAGGAAAAAAATTACCAATTAAGATAAACAAGGATATAAATAATGAAGGTGCATGAATTAAAAAGAAGAGGGAGAACTCTTTCACCTTTGTTATAGAAAATCAATGGACAATTTAAGCAGCATAACATTTGTACATAATGGTTAATGGGTGGGAATATTAAGAGTGAATGAGGTATATCATCTCATGAAAATCATAATTTTATTAATATGGTGGTCAAAAAACATATCAAAAAATGAAAAATGGATATTAAGAGGCACAACATAAAAGATGTTTTTTAATATAAGGACGAGAGGGAGGTCTCTTACCTTGAGAGGGTGTTTTGAAAAGATTGGGGGATATTCTTGAGATATTGGGGGAACCTTGTAAGGACTCTAGATAGTGCACGAATGAGTAAAAACAAACTCTATGGTTTTTGAGTGAAGGGTAATGGGATCATGGGATGGATATTATAAGAAAAGTGTGGGGAGTTCTTTATTATTTCAAAAACATAGGTTTTTAACTAAATATAATAATAAAAATAAAAACCAAAAACTATACCATGATTTTTCCCATGGTTTTTGATTAAATATAGTGGTTTTAATTATTTTATACATTCATGGTCTGAACACATTAAAATATTATCAGTGATGATGTGGAAGCGATTCATGATCTTAATGAAATGATTTTAAAACCATAAAATATAATATAGCTTTTGTAAGCCTCATAATGGATTTATAAAATTAATAAAATATCATTAAATAAAATGATTTTAACTTTGAAAATATATTTGGTAATTTATACCCTTTATAGTATTTATTACATTAATTTTTGGCTTTTATGATGTCATAATACCAACCGTATATCTATACCATATTTAATATTTACAAGAAAATTTGATTTAGAAAATTTTGAAAGAATATACATTAGAAAATTTTAACATTTTGAAGCCCAAAAATATATTTATTTTATATAAATATAATAAATTTTAATTTTAAAATAAAATACCCATTTATTGAAAAATACTGGTTTTTTTGCTGTAATAGTTTTCTGACCCATATAAAAATTATAATTTCTCTTTTAAAAAATATATTATAATTTAAATTTAATACAAACTATTTAATATTACAATTTCATTAAAAATATTCATTTATTAATCAAAAATATTTTGTTTATTATAAAAATATTTTACCCCAAATACACTTTACATTTTAATATATCAAAAATATGATTTTATCAAAATCATTATTTAACTCATTTAAAAATTAATATCGAAATATGGAATATATTTTGTAAAATTTAATTCATAGAGTTTGAAATTTTTTAATTAAATATAAAACTAGAAAGTGTGATGGAAGGAAGTTTTATTAGAAAATAATTTTTAAAGGAAAATATGATTTTTCTTTAACTGTATAACTAGTAATATTCATTTTATAAATTTAAATTCCTAAATATATATATATAATATAAAAATTTCATTAAGTTAATTCCTAAATAGTTTTTATTTTAACTAATTATAATAGTTAAAAATTATGCACTTTAAAAATACTTCATAAAAAAACATTTTAGGCCTAAAGAAACTAATTATAAAATCTTATATAAGAATGATTTAAATATTATTATTTGGATTAAATATTACTCAATAATACTTATTTTAAATAAAATTAGTTTAAAAGAATAATAAATATTTTAAATTACTTAATTTATCAAAAGAAACAACAATTTTACATTAAAACGTTATTTTCACTATTCATTAGAAAATCTATATATCATGAAAACCCAAATATTTCACCCTAAGTTAATTTTGATATTACGATATGAAAAATGGAGTTTAATTTATATAATAAATTTTCTAAATTTTCAAGAAAATAGTTATAATATTATTTCCTCAAAAAGAAAAAAAATCATTTTTAATGAATTTTTTTTGCTGAACAAAAGAACACTACCAAAAAAATGTGTGATTATTTACAATGAATTTATCAATAAATTTAATTAGAGATGGAAATATATTTTTATATTTATAATAAAAAAATAGTTATTCCTTCACATTTTTTAAAATTTAATGGAAAGGTTAAAATGGTCATATTTAGAGAATCATTATTTGTTTATGTTCGTTGTTGCATATCACCTATGATGCTGAAAACAATTTTCTATTTTAAAAACATAGGTATTAGAGAACTAAATTAATTACATTTATTCTCTTTATTTTTATATAAAGAATCCTTATTGAAAATATATATTGATATAAACATCCTTCCTTCCGATACAAATCAAAATGATCTTCCCCAATGAGCATTATGTGGGCCTTAATTCCATGATTTGATTCCTCCTTTCAACCACAAAATTTCATTTATGAGTCACCAATATTGAAACTTAGTGAATAATATTATTCTTATTGAGTTATTTTTTCATGAAATCTTTGGTGAATTCTATTCCATTATTAGTTTTTATTGTTTTTAATTTTCAACCTGATCATTATCTCTGCTAGTCTATAATATCTAGTAATACACTTGAATAATTATAATTTGTAGGATATAACCATTACTTATACCATATTACTATAAAAAACAATAAATAGAACATAAGACCAATTTTAATCTTTATATTTGTGTGATATTGGCATAACCATATCAATGTGAACCAAATAATGTAATCTCATCAAATTATTATCCTTCTACCTGTTTTTCTTCTAAATAAATTTTCCTATTTTACAAGCATTACATTTGTGAGTAACATCACCTGGGATTTTTGGGATATAAAAATTTCCTTTATTATTCAACAAATATTCCAATTAATTTTGGTTCATGTTTCTACCCTTTCTATTACAAAAGATATTTTATTTTTACCTTCATAAAAACACATACCATATTCTCTATTAATAAGGTATAGATTCCACTATCTACACATCCCTTGCATTATAATTTTATTTTATCTTCCCTTTATGATTCACGCTTTCTTGTTTTAATAGAATACATTCACTGATCCACATAGTCATATCACATTTATAAAATTGTGATCAAGTACATCAACCACAATGACATCAGTGTACCTCAGGTATTTAGCATTGATATTGCCCTTTCTAAAGATAACGATCTTCATACCATCATCATTCATAAAGTGGAAGACAATTTATTTATGATTCATAATCCCTAGGAAAATATATTTGTCTCTCATCATATGGTAGGTTCAGTCACTATCAATTATCCATACTCTATATTGTTCCATTACATTAAAATCAATTTATATGGAAGTATCTTTCTCATATTTTACTTTCTAGATCCATGTCCACTTCTTCTCATCCTTTGGTGGTAATTCAAACAATTACGCGTATATCTATAATGAATCACCCTCATCATATAATGTTAGAAATTTATTATTATTTTTTATCCTTCTTAATGATTCTTCCAGCTATTAAGATTTATTTTTATGTGCCTCATTTGGCACATCACTTTCTAACCTTGATGAGAAATTCACAACTTTTTGTCCATAACCATTACAACAAAAACAATCCTTGTTAAATATATATCAACCGTATTAATTTATAATCAACTATTTTTATTCCATATACTCCCTTAAATTCCTTCTTTCTTATGTGACCCACATATTTTATATTCTATATCATTCATTAATAATAACACTGAATTCAATGTGTATTATTTAATTTCATTTCTAACAACCTATGGATGTTAGGGTCTATATGGGTTACAAAAATCATCGTTTTTATATGGATTGGGATCCTGTGATATTTCATTATCCCCCACTACAATTTTTCAGGATTATTCCCCTTAATATTGATTTTTATTATTTTTAAAATTCTACATTTTTTATAACTATTTTAATTTTTTTGACTTCTTATGTTCCTCTTTATCTTCTTTAGTAGACCATGCACTATAACATCTTCATGTTATCCCATGAGGTAGAATTAATTGTTGATTATCTATCTATTGTCAAATATTCATAACAAATCCTTTGAAATCCTCAATCCTTATAACATGATATTTCACTAAATCATTCAAACCATTGATAAATTACTCCTCTTTGATGTTGAGATTATGATCTAATTCCTTCTCCATGTTTTTAGTATTTCAAAATTTTTAGTTTCTCAGTTTAATCAATTAAATTAATTTTATTATTATTAGTATTACTACATATATATTTTTGAATAATGTAACACTAGATTACATTTTTTCATGTTTTCTCTCTTAACAACAATTTTTCTTAGAGAAACCTCTAGTTATGACATAAAGTTCATTATTATATTAAATTATATGATTTCATCATTTATTTTCATTGATTATGTTCTGTCTATGAAACCAACATATAATTCCACATTTAGGTTCCCACAGTCCCCAATGTTTTCCACTTTCATTTATTTTGATATAAAATCATCAAATGAAATAATGTTCTTCCTTTTAAAAAATGTATACTTTGAACTCCTCTTTTATTTCACACCATTTGAGTAAATATTCACTGGTTCATCATAATTATCATTAACGAAAAAATTATTTAGATACATCATAGTTATATTTCCAACATATCCAAATTAAAAATATGTGGGATCTTGTCTTTGAATTTTCCATTTCACATTTTGAGATTTGAGGAAAGTAAATACATCACCTCATCAACTTCTATATCTTTAATATTATCAATTAATAATTGTTTCCTCATTTTATTAGATCTATATACAAATAAGTCTCTTTTATAATGGACTCTGTTTCATTATTTTCCATTTTATATAGAATAAAATTGTTTTGAATAATATCTAATTTCATTGTCTTCGAGTCATTATATTTTAAAACCCAGTTTTTTTTATTGAAATATTATGGTAATGTTCTCAGGATCCTTACAATGATTTTTATATCTTTAAGGGTTTAATTGAGCTTATGAATAAACTCCAATACAATTTTCATCTGGTTAATTAATGTTTCAATAGACTCATTTTTTTCAATCCTCAAATCCAAATATGTATTTCATTAACCCAAAAATTGTCCATCACATACCTTAGAATTGTCTACATAGATGATGATATGTGTTTCCCACCTGGCTTGTGGGGATTTATAGACCATCACATTTGAGCATTGGATATGGATCCACATGATGCAATGAATAATTTAGAATTGAAAACAATCTCCCGTTGATCATTCCAACATATTTTCCCACTTTATAAAAACCTAGATCCAATAAATAGTAGTCATGTAAACATCCACTCTAAAAAATTATAAGTAGTGTTATATATAATTATTCCATAAATATAAATTATTTTTGTAAAAGAATATAAGTCTATTGTGTTTAATTATTATATTCATTATGTGATAGAGATAAAATCCACTGTGAACCTTAAAAATTGATACCTCTTGTGAGTCTAAAACATTATAAATACCCTTGGGGTGAATCAGGGTATGTTTATATCTTAAAAGAAACATATTTAATATTATTATTCCACCATTAGTAAAAAAACATCTACCCATCAAAATAGATTTGTTGGGATAATGGAAACAAATAGGGACACCATATAGTTTACTTGGTTCATCCAAACTAGTATAATATAGGGATCATAAAATATCAATGTGTCATTTTTTCAGAATCAAAAGTATACGACTTATTTCCTAAACATTAGAGTAATCATCATATCCCTACAGGATTAAAACCCTCCCAAAATAGAGAGTTTTATCCTCTCATGAACTAAATATGATCAAAACTCTAAAAAGTACTTTTATCTTGATCATTATGAACCAATTCTAAGTTTACACCAACAATAAGGTATCCATACACATCACCATGATCCATCGAATAAGATCCATAAACCATCAATGAGATATTATTATAGATCCCAAATCATTTCTTGTATATAATTCTAGCACATTTTTAGAATCCCTCTTCCAATTTCTCATCTAATCTACAATCCTCATTTTTCATTTTATGGTAGAATTGAAGGATATATCATCACTCCCTATTTTTTCTTATTTTTAATACTTCATTGATTATTTTTTGTAAAGATTCTTCCTTTTAGGATAATTCAAATCCCCAAACATCAATTTGTACCTTTCCATTTTATATTCAATGAAAATATAGAAATTTAGAGATTATTGAATGAATTACATGTTTACAACATGATGTTTAGTCAATAAAAAAATCAAAGAAATACATAATATATCTTATATTTAACTCCATCGAATATTTTGAAGGGATACTCTAAATATTTATGAACTCCAAACCTATTGCAATGTGGACATATTCTATGAGGTGAACACATCCAAATAAGGAAAACTACTAAAATATATCTAAAACTATTAACAATATGGAATCCTTCCCACAATGTGAGAGCATTCACAAATTTATATATTATGAATTATATCTTATTATATTAAATATATCAGAAACCTAAAATTTACATAGTACCAATAAAATATTATGGTAGGTAATGAACCTTATGTGTCAGTATGATTACTATTATATATGCTTTTATTTAAACATATGTATTTAGTGAAGTTCCACATATTTGTAACTTCTAATCACAATAACCCTTCCATATTATATAATAACACATGAAATCACTATGAGTGTTATACCTTAATCACATATGAATATACTATAGGACACCATCTTGTCACTTCAAATCATCTCGAAGACTTTTCTACTTTTTGACTTAGTCTAATTACTAAAACATTAATCTTACCCATAGTCTGGATACATCTTCATATCAACCTGAGTGATCTTTATGTATCTCCATTATGCCTTTTATGTATCTAATTAGTGACCTTTATATGTTTCCCATGTGAACTTTACATTTTACCAATACCCTTTATGTATTTCTATGATGACATTTATATATCGTAAATTTCAAAAATCAAGTAACTCTAAATTTTTTGTAACCATTATGTATTATCCTAGATTACATTAAATATAGGAATTGTATAGTTTCATACTAATGCTACCTAGCACCATGTAGACCCTTACAAATCATATTGAACATTATCCCTTTTCCATATTCCACTCTTCCTCTAAAGTTACTCTTATCTATATAGATATCTTTTTTATTGTTACATTTTCAATCTAAGATAAAATTTTAAACTCCAAATTCAAGAACATATTCCATTATTAACTTTCCAACTCCACATTCATCAAATAATTCCAAACTAAACTTTTGGAAATCGTTATGATCTTTTTATAATATAACATCAAAAAAATTAAAACATCTTAACCAACTTACAGAATTTTCACAACTCTTTTTTCTGAATAACAAGAATAAAAATTATAACTTTTAGTACACATCAATAGCCCAATTAAAAACTACCAAAAATAAACTCTAAGGGGATATTTCATAATTGAATTAATCTTTCATACTATAAGTCCCCACGAAGGTAGAAAGAAATGTAATTTATTTATTTCATCTAGGATAATATTATGTAGGGTTTCACATATATGTGTTAAATCAACGAGGGAGTCTGTGACAAGAAAATAAGATCGTTGAAGTAGGATTAAAAAACCATTCATAATCATATTCTATGAAAGGAACCCTCATTATCCCAATAATAGTGAGGGGGTTTCTTCTATTGGAATGTGGGAATATAAGACTAGATTGTATAAAAAATTCCATCACATTAGAAAGCATGAGAAAAAATGGTGGAACCGACATGAAACCTTTCCCCTTCAATTGTGAGTTGATGATTAATGTTGGGTATCACCACCATTAAAAAATATATTGATATTTAAATTCACTATATTGATCATGTATAATGTTGACCATTAGACATGATTGGTAGT
Source organism: Viscum album (assembly GCA_963277665.1). Taxonomy (NCBI): domain Eukaryota; kingdom Viridiplantae; phylum Streptophyta; class Magnoliopsida; order Santalales; family Viscaceae; genus Viscum; species Viscum album. The sequence goes on from OY728125.1 coordinate 1,044,822,110, forward strand.
AGTACACTTCTATTTCTATAGGGAAAGTGGCGGCAAGAAGATTGGTGATGTTGCTTTTACTCATAGGAACCCAAATATGGATATCACATTAACCTATACATATGGTTAAAATATTGTTTCACCTATTTATCAGAGGTACACTAACATCGTTTACTTTATATAAGTGATATAATGGGGGGGTGATCATTTACCTTATCCATTGGTAGGAGTAAGAAAGTGTTATCCTAACATGATAGATGGCTCAAGAGGATATCAAATCCATATAACCACACAAGTGAACCCAATAATAAGGATCACATGGGGAGAAATAAATTATATAATTACATTCAAATACATTATAAGTCTATCATTGAAGCTCTGAGAAGTGGTATTGCACTATCTAGAAAAGGTGGAGGAGATTTGGGATGGACGTATTCCAACTATCAACCAAGAGACCCTAAATAGGGATCCCACTATTCAGTTCCACAGTCATGAAAATAAAACCCATAAAATAGTTGAGTTTGTTAAATTCACTTTTACTAAGGAATTCCTAGTCCAATCCTCATAGCTCTAATTCCATATAATTTTTTTATCCCTAAAACATGGGAGAATTGTGCCTAAATTTTCATTAAATCTCTCACTATCCAAATCTATATGTGGGATTATTTATATATTATACTAGAATAGAAGACCTAACCACCCATATATCATGATGAGTTGGCTCTCCCAAGTAGTAATTCAATTGGAAACCCTTATAGACATCCTTTATATGGTGAAGATTTTCATCACCCTAATGCTTCTCCTCGGGATAAAATACTTACCATCATTCATGTAGTTCCTCATCATGATACAAAAAACAATGCATGTAGAATTAATCCCCATGATATAGAGAATACATTAGATAGGGCACAAAATTTCAAAACTAAAATGTCAATAAGGTGAATCAATGGAGAATATCTAAGATATTTTATGATTTGAGATTACTAACTATTAATAGAATATAGTTCCCTAAGCATGATTCCCATCCCCCTATAGAATAGATATGGGGAAACAAATAGGGTTTAAACCAATTTGTTATGAGGAGGAACAACATATAGAGGGGTATTATATTCCAACCATGTTACTATAAGAAGTGTAAGTAAGGTCACTTTCTTTTAAATTGGTACAATTAAATCCCCATATAGTCCAACAAGATGCCTCTAATGATCAAGAAATCAACTAATCTACCGAGAAATATATTGTGATAAAGATCCTTCTCATTTCAACATATGGATTCCCAACTCTTGGTTATTAGGTCAATGGTTAATAAATATTAGAATCTAAATAAATCCCATCATTTTGGAGGAGTGGAATAGGATTGTGAAAAAATAGAGTATGTTTTATTCATATAACACATATTGGTCATGTTATTTCTACACACAACATTGAACATATGTACCCTAGAACTACTTGATTAAAACTACAGAACATACATGTAACAAAATATATTAGTGACATGTAACTACTTTAAAATTCAGTCATTTGTTTAACATAGAGGTTCTAAAAACCTGAAAGACCTTGAGTAGAAGTATCAAAAGGTATACAATTATGTGCTCCAAATTTCAAAACACAAATTCCCAAAAAAAAATCAATATTTTCAATGGGAACATGATAAAATCCTAGGGGTTTTAAGCTAGATTTTTAAAGAGAGATCATCACATGTATGTGTTAGGGGTAGGGGTAGTTTTTCCCTTAGAGATCACTTACCTAGTACGTTCAAAGAAAGACACAAAAGGAAGATAACCTAGTTTCTTTCTTGTTGGAAACACCTATGATATCATATGGTCTAATCATGACTGAATATAGCATGACCTGGGACCATGATGATCTTTGTTCCCCAGTGCACTCTATACTAGCATGTTTTGAGACATTGCATACCTTATTTTCAAATATTGGTTGTCATTGATACATACAATACCGGATAATAGGCATGAATGTGTTTTAAATGGTGGTTTTAAAAACCATAACTAAATGTGTTTCTATTTTTTAGATTTTATTTTATTTTCATTTTTTAAATAAAGTAATTAATTTTTATCTTCAAATTTCTGAAAACACCATTAAATTATGTGAAAAAAATATAAATTCAAAATCAATAATTATGATTTTTTAATTATTAATTATTTTTTAATATCATATATTTTTTATTATTTACAATTTTACCTAATTATAATGTGATAAAATATAAATATTTATAATTATTGGTTAATAATAATTTGAAACATATATTAAATATTGAATAAGTTGACAATAAGTCATTGGAATAAAATGAATAGAACTTTTGATCTGAGATTTCATTTTTTGAAGAAAATATTTTTTTTATAATTTAATGAATAAAATTTATTATTTTTTAAGAATGGATTGTAATCAATATTCAAAATCAAATGGCCATAAATTTTGATATGGGTGTCTGTTTGAGCACTACCATATATCCAATTGAAAAATATCACAAGATCTATGTCGTGCCAACCAAGGAGGACCTTGATCACTATTTTTATGTCAAAATAGGCCCTAATTTCATAAAAACTTATTAATTGGTTCGAATATCATGATTTTTGTGCATTAGATGAGATTTCATCATCATTAAAGAGTGTATTCATATTTTTTTTATGATTTTTATGATTTTATTCCACTTATATAAATTACTATTGATTTGTGGTTGCACCCCAAATTTTATGACTTATTATATATTTTATTTTTTATTGGAAAATGGGGGTTTCCAATTGGTCACTTCTTTGATATCCAACAAATGTTTAACTACTTCTAGATTAGAGTAATAATCTCCCATTCCCTTGATGGTTTCAAATACATCACTCACTATGGATGAGTCCCAATAGATGGAATTGAAATTCCCATCCGATTTATCTAATCTTATGAAAAAGGATTATGTACTTTTTAAAAAAGAATTGGTTAAAGAATGTGATATTTTAAGGGATAATAAATCCGATTATTCTTTTTATATGGGTCATTATGGTCAAATAACTCTTAATGGTATTAGTAATGATGCATCTGAATGGTTTTTCATGCAATAGTAGGCCAACGTTTTCATGATGGAACCGAATTTAGTTAGGCCTGGTGACTATCTTCCTGTCTAGAAGCTTTTTTCTTTAAACATTGAAGATTGATTTTGGTCCAGTATAGTGATGGACTTCCAAGAGTTATCATGGAAATTTAGAATCATCAATATACCATAAGAATCATCCAGTTCATCATTGGATGAGGAAGATGATCCCTTGAAATTTTCTAAGACATTGAGAATAAGTCAGTGTCCAAAGTGAAAATATAGATATACAAAAAACATGGGAAAAAGAAGGGCCAAGTGATTTCCTATTTTTTAGGCCATTTTATTTCTAGCATGTCCTTTTCCCTATTTCCTTCTATTATAGGTTTTCTTTTATTAATATTGTTGGGGTCATGTATTTCAACCCATGTCCGGGTTGTCTGAGTACATATCCTTTTTTATGAATGTTCAAATGTTTGTGTATATTTATATAACATTTTTAAATATTTATACAAATTTATGTTTATATATTTATATATCATATACATGTAAATATATATGGAGATATTTATACTAACTTTTTCTTAAATACATATTTATATTAATATACAATTATATATCTGTGTGTGATTGTATTTATTTATGTGACATAAATGTGTGTTTTTATATAATTATGTAATTTTTTATATGAATGTATATTTATGGATATTTACGTCCCTTTATTATTTATTATTTGTTGAATTATTAATTAATAATTTTTAATTTAATATTTATTTTTTAATTATTTATAGGTTTTTGATTTATTTTTTCCTATTTAATTATTTTTAAATCTATATTTAATATATATTTCTTATTTATTAAGATATATTGTTTTAATTTATTAGCAAATTATTATTAATAAATAATTACTAATTAATATTAATTTATTATTTAACTATTATTTATTATTAATTTATAAGCAACATAATATTTATTATTTATTTAATAGTTATTTATTAGCTATTATTTATTTGTTTTTTATATATTATATATTATTTATCATTTATCAATTATCCATTATTATTTATTATTTATAATTTATTTATATTTACTTTATTTTTTATACATTAATTATTAATATAATTTTAATTTTTTATTAATTTTTTATCAATTTATTATTAAAGTCTTATTTATTATTAATTATTTTAACTATTATTTTATAATGTATTTTTCATTTGTTTTTTTATTATTTATTTAATACTTATTAATTGATTTTACATTTATTATTTTTTTAATATTATTACATTCTTAATTTGTTATTAATGTATTATTTAGTACTTATTTATTATATATTAATCATATTTTTATTTTTATTTTTTAATAATTGATAATTTATTATCATTTATTTATTAATTTAATTTTTATTCAATATTTATTTATTATTTATTTATAAATTACTAGATTATTACTGATTATTTTATATTTATTATTTCATATCTTTTTTTAATTAATGGTTATTTATTGTTTATTTTTTTTATTTGTTATATATTATATATTTTTTAAAATTTATTATTTATTATTTACTTTATATCGTTTATTGTTTATTATTTGGTTATTAAAATTAATTATTTACTATTTATAACTGTATTATTTATTTATTTATCCATTATGTTTTTATATTTTAATTATTAATTATTAATTATTTACAATTGACTATTAATAATTATTTATTAATTATTATTTATAAACTATAAATAATTATTTATAACTTATAAATTATAAATTTTTAATAATCTAGTTTGTATCTATTTGTTATTTATTTTTTTCATTCAATATATATAAGTATATTTAATTCTATTTTATCACCATATGAAGAGCATGCTCAAGTTGTAATGTCTTTACAGAATAACCAAGAGATAAGGGTTTTAAATCTCACCCAACATAGAATTTCTACATGGCATATATGGAATATGCAAGCATGTGTGTGTGAATATTCGTGTTAATAAATAATAAATAATAAATAAATAATAAATTATGATTAATGATTTAAAATAAAAAACCTAAAAATAATAATAATAAAAAACCACCAAATGATTAAGTGGTGGCTTAAACTGCTGCTAAATGAATCTCACAATATTAAAATAATATCAATAAATTTTTCAGGAACCAACCCGGGTCACCCTAAACCGGTCACCTGAGTCGGCCTACGACATGGCCCGAAGGGCGTTCCCGATCCCGATGGGCTGGCAACTAGTGTCGGGCATCAAAACTAAACAAGAGGGAATAATTTGTCCCATAAATTAAAATAAACTAAGAAGTGGAAACAAATCGATCAAAAGAATATAAATAAAGAACAACCAACAACGCTACTAACCTGACTACGACCAAAACCCAACGTGACCTCGTGGGTCACTCTCCAAAACCACAACCAACATCGATCAAGGAAGACAACTAAAGCTAGAACCTGCAACAGAAATAAATATAAGAAAACACTCTAGGCTTGTGTATTAAAACTCAGTAGGCTAGCCCAACAAATTATTCCCAATGCACTACCTTTAAATAAAGAACTTACTAATTCCATGTTTGAACTAAATTATATAAAATATGGGTTTCAACACTCACAGTTCCATTTCTAGGAAAAGTAATAATCCATTTCCCTTTATAATTTTAAAAAAAGTTTATGGTTTGAAAGGAATATGTGCATAGAATTTTAAAACATTTCTACGAACAATTTAGAAATTCAAATTTCAGTTGTTAGCCAAATGGAGCACCACACACAACACACAACACACACAAAGGGCAATGAGGAAGAAGTAGCACACATGGGACAGAAACCAAACTAGACCTCTCAAACATCCGCCACATAAAAGTAAACACTAAAGAAAACATGGGTCGAACCTAGGAGATCGTGAACAATCTAGAACATACCATACATGTGACTCATCCTGAAAGCATGCACTAACTCGATGAAATCATAACGTCCTAACGCTTGGTATAGCCCCACATGGCCTAAATGAGGGGACAATCCCCATAGCAGCAATAACTCAGTATTCCCCTGCTATGGGGAAACTAGCCAGTGCATAATCTAAACTAGCGCGACAATCGTTTTCAGAAGATTCACTCATTATGTCAGGTTCCCATGTCAACACAAGCAATAAAAAGGGGTGCGTCCACAATTTTAATCAATCTCTCACGATGCACAAACATCACATATAGCTCATGAAATCAATGCACACCAAATATCACCCCTGAGTGGGTTTTCCAAAATAATTTATTTTATTAAACTTACAAATGGTCCTTCACCAATTTTAATGAAAAACCTCATTTCTCGAGAAATCCCAAAACACTTGTCCAGAAATAATCATTTATTAGTAAAACATAAACTACATTTGAAATTCCATGAATTATGTTTTAATTCCAAAAGGGAATTCTTTCAATACTTTGTGTCCCCTCATCAGGAAAATGTTTCAAGTGTCGTGTATAAAACAAATGACTATTTTTACACCAAATAATAATTTAAAAATTAATTATCTTAAATTATTTATCATTTATTAAAATTAATAAAACATAAAGTAATTAATAAATTCTAAATTTAAAGGTGGGTGCAGTGAGGACCCTATCTCGGATCACTGTCCAAGCACAAAGGCGTGGCACGCCTCGCACAGACGCACAAACACATGTTAGTTGAGGACCATAGTATCCCAATTTTTCCTCACCGACAACGCGCTGCAACAAACGGAAAACAACTAAAAACCGATAATCACTAACTAAAAACAAACCAGATGAACAAAATGAAAGAAAACCACCTCGACATACTTTCAAAACATAACTCACTCCGTCGATACTATTTAATAAACCACTTTAAAAATTGTAAAACAATTATAAAGAGAAACCCATGGCTTTACATACCCAATACCTTCTCAAAACCACAATTATAATTAAACATGAACTCACAACACACCATATCAGAGTGTTCATGTAACATACCATGTAAGTAATGAATAATAAATATTTTTATCTATGTCTATTAATGAATTAGATAGTGTTTTAGAGGCTTAAAATAAAAATAAATCCAATCTTATGCCTGGAATACACCAATATTCTTAAAAGATTGTTTTACTGCCATTTGATGGAAAACCATTTTTAAATATATCTTTGGACAATTTCATAAGCTATTTTTGTCAAAATAATCATATTCTTTATGATTGGGACATCAAAATTTACTTTGTGTGAATTTTTGGTATTTTTCTGACAATGTTCATTTTTTAATGAATAGTGAAAAATACTGCATTTTACATCAAAAATGCTTTTTAATCTAATTTATTTATATGATTATATTATCTTTTGAATTGGTTTTGAAGTTAAATTAGAATATATTTTTACCATTAAATCCAATGGTGGTCATTGGAATCAATTTCACTTTGAAATTGGACTTAAACTGGTGTCAATCTTTTGATACTTATTATTTCATAAAAACACGTTATTTGTCATAACAGCGGGAATTAATTATTAAATTAATTAATGTGACTTATATGTTTTGAATTTTTTAAAATAGACTTCATTTTTTCATTCGGAATATCAAATATAGCTTAGGGTAAAGTTTTGGTAATTTTCTGAAAAACTTCAATTTTTGATGAATAGTGAAACCACTAAGTGGTACTTATAAAAACTGATTTTTTCGTTTAAATGAAATTTTTCCATCTTTGTATTTTTTATTTCAAAAATCCGACAGACATGGTTGTCATTAAGACGTAAAATTTGGTTCAATGAGATTATAATAATTTTTTTGTGAATAGTAACTTATTAAGTTTTTAATCGCGATTAGAGGTAATTATTGTAATTTAAGGTAAAAATGATATTATAAAAATGTGAAAACACCATGAAACTTGTCCTACACCTATTGGGTGAGTCATGGCCGACCAAGACAACCCATGGGTCGATTTAGGGGACCCCATGGAGCCACTTGGGTGAGATAATGATTTTAAGGCCTTTTTTAAATAAAGGTGAAAATGACACTAACATAAATTGTTTTACTAAAACAATTTTTATAAGGGGTTATACTAATAATATTTTTGTTTATAAATATTCATTGGAACGATATAAATATTTCCAACATCATAGTATTTTTTTATAATTTTTAGACATTAAATAAATTAAATTATTTATTACATAATAATGATGCAGCGATGACATCATTATTTGATGATTTAAATAAAATAGAATGATAATGTAAAATCTATGAACTAAAAATGTCCAAAACTTATTGGATGAGTGGATTTAGAACCCTTATCACCTTATCCACGAATTATAACAATTTGGTACCTTTTAAAACCGAAACACATTTTCAAATAATATAATAGTTTCATGGTTTCCAAAAGTGCCCCTCCTCTCCTCTTATAAAAGGCCCCCACCTCTATCTCATTTCACACACTCCTCAAGCCTTTGGCTCGGCCAAACCCTGCCCATTTACTATCTCCACATCCCTCTCCTCATCCTAGAGGATTCCCTTTGGGAAGAATCATTTCAAAGGAAGCCTTTAGGCTCAAATCAAAAGGGTTACACTTTTAAAGGTAATTCATTCTGTCATGTTCATTTGTTTTATTTTGCTTCTCCAACCCCCTAAACTCTTTTTATTTACTTCTTTTGTAACAAAACCAGTATCTTCAATATACTAGGATGTTTTTATAAGATTTATTCGAGCTACACTCTCACACAAATACATCAAATGGTTAAAGAACATACGGTTTCCATGGATGGTGAATTTATGCCTCCCGAAACGATGATTGATCAACATTCCTTTAACACCTTCAAATGTGGCCATTAAGATGTCACTATATTTATATATGATATATAATATGTTTATGTTTTACTTAAGCTTCTGTATTTTTAAGTTGTGGCTTACCTTTATGGCTTCCATTATGGGTATACGCGATATCTTCATTTTAGGAAGTGCGGACTACCGCCCCCTCAAAGTGATTTGATTCGTTAAATACCATATGTGGGACGTATAAAGGATGGAAATATGATATTATATATGATATTATACTGGAATTATAATATACCTTTATATCATTATGATTCCATTCTATAAAATATTAAATAGAAATGAAAGTAGCGTTCATGCGTACGTACGGCTTACCGTCTCCATGAACAGTGCATTTCAATTTTTTTCCTCTAAATGATTATGTAATATTATAAATGCATGTATATAATGGATATATATGATATATATATCATGATTATAATTCTGTATATAATGGATACATGGACAACTTGTAATTATAAAGGGTTTATTTTTGACTCAAGTACCAATGATCGTTAAAACGACCGTTATTAACTTAAATAATTACATAGTGTTCATGGCATGAAAATAAGTGATATAAAAGGAATAATGAACTTAAATAAGTTTATTAAGAAAGTATAAATTAACTCAAGTTTATTATTCAGGACATTAAAGAATGATCGAGTCATGTCAGACCCGAGGTATGGGACTTCATCTCAATCTCCTTTCATTGATTCATATTTTATTTTATACACAACATTCTTTTATACGGTGTATAAACCCCTTTGACTTCTACGTTTATCCAAAAGGAATCATTTTTATATGAAGCATTTTACAAAATGACAAAAGGGAATGTTTTTGTCATACGTATGCGGCGACAACGACTTCTCCGCCACCGTGACCATTATTCGAGTTTCAGCTTCCTCTACAAGCCATACCTTTTTTTAAAAGAAAAATAAATAGCATGTTTTACATTTCTTTTATTTTTGTATTGAAAATGGTTTTCATAATGTTTTTATATTAATGTGTTGTATTGATATCTTGTGATTGAATGGTGGAAATGTTATGTTTCCTTTATGCATGTTTTATGTGATACGATTATGTTAAGGTTCTTGGGCATTATTATGAAGACGGGTGGTTCCATGATAAACTACAGGCGGGTGAGCCCGATATAGCTCTCCAATGCATTGGGTAATGTGAAGGAGTGAAACGTTATGGTTTCTCCGAATAGATTTTGGGAATATACTATGATGGGTATTCTAAACGTAACCAAGAGGGTTACTCCCTACGTAAGAATGTTATGAATGCCTCAAGTTACCTTTATGTCTTATGATTTCTAAGATTTACTCATGATTTGATGAGGTATGTTAAAGTGCTTATGTTTTATGGGTAAAGTATGATTTCATTATTATGTATATATGTACCCATGTTTCCTTTCCATGTTTTTATAACCCATACTGAGCTTTTTATGCTCATCCCATGTTTTTTGAAATGTTTTTCACAGGTCAAGGGAAAGGTACATGATATGATGATAGTGACAAGGAAGTGTCAAGAAATAATCCATGTTTTATTTTAAATGTGTTTCAATTGATGGGAATGAAGAAAACTATCTTTATGTAACCACTTTGTTTATATGTGGAATGTAATGCATGTTTTATGATCTAATTCTCTAAAACTCTAAACCCGATAAGATCCTCAATGTGTAATCTTGTAATAACTCAAGATTAAGTAAGGTTTAAGGCTGTGGCCTTATAGTTGGTATCAGAGGTCGGTTTAGATAACTTTAGGAGTTAGAATTCTATGAAATGATTATCCAAACATATTTTTTTTGAAATGATATAGTATTTGAAGATTACCATGTTGCTTCATTTAAGACATGTTCGTTAAGAATGGTTTTTTCTTAGAGGAAACAGAGAAGCCTTTTTTTGGGAAGGCATACTGAGGGAAATGACCTTCCAAATCAGCATACTAAGATGGTCCGAATTAGAATTGAGCAGTTTACTGCAGTGATGGCTCAGTTGAATCAGGTGTTAAATGGTGGTTGTGTTATTGATGATATTTTTGTGTTTTATAAAAGTAAATAAGAGCATGAAAGACATTTAAGGGTTATCTTGCAAAACATAAAAGAAAATAAACTATATGGGAAATTCAGCAAGTGTGAGTTTTGGTTGCAACAAATTTCTTTCCTTGGTCACATTGTTTCTAAAGATGGGATAACTGTTGATCCTGCAAAAACAAAAGTTGTTGATGACTGGCCAAGACCCACAAATGTAACTGAGATTCGTAGCTTCCTTGGTTTGGCAGGCTATTACAGAAGGTTTGTTATAAATTTTTCACGATTATCTAGTCCAATGACTAAGCTAACTCGGAAGGGTGTTATGTTTATCTGGACAAAAGAATGTGATGATTGTTTTCAGGAATTGAAATGAAGATTGGTGAATGCTCCAGTTTTGGCACTACCTTCCAGGAATGGTGAGTTTTTTATATACAATGATGCTTCATTGAAAGGACTTGGTTGCGTCCTAATGCAGAATGATCAGGTAATTGCTTATGCTTCACGACAGTTGAAAACTCATGAGGTAAATTACCCTACACATGATTTGGAATTAGCTGCTGTTGTTTTTGCTTTAAAAATTTGGAGGCATCATTTGTATGGAGTAAAGTGTGAAATATATACCGATCACAAAATTTTAAAGTATATATTCACTCAGAAATAATTGAACATGAGACAGAGGAGATGGATGGAATTAATCAAGGATTATGATTGTACAATTCATTACCATCCGGGAAAAGCAAATAAAGTGGTTGATGCTTTGAGTCAAAAACATAATGTTTCATTAGCAATGTTGCGTTTGGAACGTGATCCTTTAGTTAAGGATTTGATGAAATTTGGCATAGAATTTGTTGGTGCAGGAAGTCTTTCTGTTTTGTTCCAGGTATCAGTGAGATCTTATCTATTAGATAGAATCAAGCAAGCACATAAGCAAGACAATGAGTTGTAGAAAAAGGTAGAGCTGGTTCAGAAAGGTAAGTTGCCTGAATTCAACATTGATAATGATTGCGTTTTGAGATTTGGGAAGAGATTGTGTGTGCCTTGTGATTAACAGTTTATGAGATATTTGTTATGTGAAGCTCATAGTTCTCCATTTTCAGTTCATCCTGGTAGTACTAAGATGTATAGAGATCTGCGGGAGTATTACTGGTGGGATGGAATAAAAAGAGATATTGCTGATTTTACTGTGAAGTGTTTGACATGTCAACGGGTTAAAGAAGAGCGACAGTTACCAAATGGGATGCTTTAGCCTTTACCAGTGCCAAAGTGGAAATGGGAGAATATATCCATGGACTTTGTTTTGGGATTACCGAAGACATCTCGAGGTAATAATGCAATCTGGGTTATTGTTGATCGCTTGACCAAATCTACTCATTTCCATGCAATATGAGATACTTTCTCTCTTGATCAACTTTCCTGTTTGTATCTTAAAGAGATAGTTGGGTTACATGGAGTTACTCTCTCCATTGTATCTGACCGTGATCCCAGGTTCACTTCTAACTTTTTGAAAGGCCTTCTGAAGTCGTTGGGTACTGAATTAAATTTTATTACAGCTTTTATCCTCAATCAGATGGGCAGTCAGAACGAACAATTCAGACCTTGGAGGATATGCTACGAGCTTGTTCGATGGATTATCCGGGAAGTTGGGACCAACATATTTCTTTGGTTGAATTTTCATAGAATAATAGTTTTCATTCCAGTATACAGATGGCACCATTTCAGGCATTATATGGGAAGCGGTGTCGAACTCTAGCTTTCTGAGATGAAGTGGGTGAAAGGAAGTTGATGGGACCAGAATTGGTAGAAGAGATGGCAGAAAAAGTTCAGCTGATTCAGAAGCACATGAGAACAGCCCAGAGCAGGAAGAAGAGTTATGCAGATAACCGGAGGAAGGATCTAACTTTCGAGGTTGGTGATCATGTTTTTCTCAAAGTATCACCATGGAAAAGTGTGATGCGATTTGGTAAGAATGGAAAGATGAGTCCAAGTTTTATTGAACCATATGAAATTCTGGATAGAGTTGGATCAGTTGCATACCGGGTGGCTTTACCTCCGAGTTTATTTCAGGTACACAATGTTTTTCACGTTTCGATGTTGAGAAAGTACATGCCAGATCCATCTTATGTTTTGAGTCCAGAGGTAGTTCAGCTGGAAGAGAACCTATCTAATGAGGAACAACCGGTCCAGATTCTTGACCACAGGGAGCAAGTGTTACAGAATAAGTTGATTCATCAGGTAAAGGTTTTGTGGAAAAACCACATGATTGAAGAGGCAACATGGGAATCTGAAAATGCAATGAGGGATAAGTACCCCCATTTATTCGATAAGTAAATAAATTGTGGGGATGCAATTTTCTAAAGGGGGGAAGGATGTAACATCCCAAGTAAGTAATGAATAATATATATTTTTATCTATTTCTATTAATGAATTAGATAGTGTTTTAGAGGCTTAAAATAAAAATAAATCCAATCTTAGGCCTAGAATACACCAATATTATTAAAAGATTGTTTTACTTCCATTTGATGGAAACCCATTTTTAAATCTATCCTTTGACAATTTTATAATATATTTTTGTCAAAATAAACTTATTCTTTATGATTGGGACATCAAAATTTACTTTGTGTGAATTTTTGGTATTTTTCTGACAATGTTCATTTATTAATGAATAGTGAAAAATACTGCCTTTTACATCGAAACTGCTTTTTAATCTAATTTATTTATATGATTAGATTATCTTTTGAATTGTTTTTGAGGTTAAATTAGAATATAATTTTTCCATTTAATCCAATGGTGGTCATTGGAATCAATTTCACTTTGAAATTGGACTTAAACTGGTGTAAATATTTTGATACTTATTATTTCATAAAAACCCACTATTTGTCATAACAGCGGGAATTAATTATTAACTTAATTAATATGACTTATATGTTTTGAATTTTGTAAAATAGACTTAATTATTGAATTCGGAAGATCAAATATAGCTTAGGGTGAATTTTTGGTAATTTTCTGAAAAACTTCAATTTTTGATGAATAGTGAAACCACTAAGTGGTACTTATAAAAACTGATTTTTTCGTTTAAATGTAATTTTGCCATCTTTGTGTTTTGAATTTCAAAAATCCAACATACATGGTTGTCATTAAGAAGTAAAATGTGGTTCAATGAGATTATAATAAATTTTTTTGTGAATAGTAATTTATTAAGTTTTTAATCGCGATTAGAGGTAATTAGTGTAATTTAAGGTAAAAATGATATTATAAAAATGTGAAAACACCATGAAACGTGTCTTACACCTATTGGGTGAGTCATGGCCGACCAATACAACCCATGGGTCGATTTAGGGGACCCCATGGAGCCACTTGGGTGAGATAATGATTTTAAGGCCTTTTTTTAAATAAAGGTGAAAATGACACTAACATAAATTGTTTTACTAAAACAATTTTTAGAAGGGGTTATACTAATCACATTTTTCTCTATAAATATTCATTGGAAATCTAGAACGATTTCCTACATCATAGTAATTTTTTTTAATTTTTAGACATTAAAAAAATTAAATTATTTATAACATAATAATGATGCAGTGATGACATCATTATTTGACGATTTAAATAAAATAGAAAGATAATGTAACATCTATGAACTAAACATGTACAAAACTTATTGGATGGGTGGATTTCGAACCCTTATCACCTTATCCACGAATTATATCAATGTGGGACCTTTTAAAACCGAAACACATTTTCAAATAAAATAATAGTTTCATGGTTTCCAAAAGTGCCCCACCTCTTCTCTTATAAAAGGCCCCCACCTCTACCACATTTCACACACTCCTCAAGACTTTGGCTCGGCCAAACCCTAACCATGTACTCTCTCCACATCCCTCTCCTCATCCTAGAGGATTCCCTTTTTGTAGAATCTTTTCAAAGGAAGCCTTTAGGCTCAAATCAAAAGGGTTACACTTTTAAAGGTAATTCATTCTCTCATGTTCATTTGTTTCATTTTTCTTCTCCAACCCCCTAAACTCTTTTTTATTTAATTCTTTTTTATTTACTTATTTTGTTTTATAAGATTTATTCTATATACACTCTCACACAACTAATTCAAATGGTTAATGAACATACGGTTTCCGTAGATGGTGAATTTATGCCTCCCGAAGCGATGATTGTTCATCATTCCTTTAACACCTTAAAAGGTAGCCATTAAGATGTCACTATATTTATATATGATATATAATATGTTTATGTTTTACTTAAGCTTCTGTATTTTTCTTTTGTGTCTTACCTTTATGGCTTCCATTATGGGTATACGCGATATCTTCATTTTAGGAAGTGCGGACTACCGCCCCCTCAAAGTGATTTGATTCGTTAAATACCATATGTGGGACGTATAAATGATGGAACTATGAAATTATATATTATATTATACTGCAATTATAATATACCTTTATATCATTATGATTCCATTCTATAAAATACAAAATAGAATGAAAGTAGCGTTCATGCGTACGTACGGCTTACCGTCTCCATGAACGGTGCATTTCATTTTTTTTCTATAAATGATTATGT
Organism: Viscum album; assembly: GCA_963277665.1. Lineage (NCBI taxonomy): Eukaryota > Viridiplantae > Streptophyta > Magnoliopsida > Santalales > Viscaceae > Viscum > Viscum album. The sequence continues at coordinate 1,044,837,503 of OY728125.1, forward strand.
AATATTATAAATGCATGTACATACTGGATATATATGATATATACATCATGATTATAATTCTGTATATAATGGATACATGAACAACTTGTAATTATAAAGGGTTTATTTTTTACTCAAGTACCAATGATCGTTAAAACTACCGTTATTAACATAAATAATTACATAGTTTTCATGACATGGAAACAAGAGATATAAAAGGAATAATGAACTTATAAAAGGTTATTAGGCAAGTAGAAATTAACTCATGTTTATTATTCAGGACATTAAAGAACAACCAAGTCAAGTCGGACCAGAGGTATGGGACTTTGTCTCAATCTCCTTTCATTGAGGCATATTTTATTTTATACAAAACTTTCTTTTATACGGTGTATAAACCCCTTTAACTTTTATGTTTATACAAAAGGAATATTTTTTATACGAAGCATTTTAAAAAACGACAAAAGGGAATGTTTTTGTCATACCTATGCGGCGACAATGACTTCTCCGCCTCCGTGACCATTATTTGAGTTTCGGCTTCTTCTACAATCCATACCTTCTTTTTAAAAGAAAAATAAATACCATGTTTTACATTTCATTTATTTTGGTATTGAAAATGGTTTTCATAATGTTTTTATATCAATGTGTTGTATTGATATCTTGTGATTGAATGGTGGAAATGTTATGTTTCCTTTATGCATGTTTTATGTGATACGATTATGTTGAGGTTCTTGGGCATTATTATGAAGACGGGTGGTTCTGTGATAAACTAAGGGCGGGTGAGCCCGATATAGCTCTCCGATGCATTGGGTAACGTGAAGGAGTGAAACGTTATGGTTTCTCTGAAGATATTTAGGGAATATACTGTGATGGGTATTCCAAACGTAACCAAGAGGGTTACTCCCTACGTAAGAATGTTATGAATGCCTCAAGTTACCTTTATGTCTTATGATTTCTATGATTTACTCATGATTTGATGAGGTATGTTAAAGTGCTTATGTTTTATGGGTAAAGTATGATTTCATTCTTATGTATATATGTACCCATGTTTCCTTTCCATGTTTTTATAACCTATACTGAGATTTTTATGCTCATCCCATGTTTTTTGAAATGTTTTTCACAGGTCAAGGGAAAGGTACATGATATGATGATAGTGACAAGGAAGTGTCAAGAAGTAATCCATGTTTTATTTTAAATGTGTTTCAATTAATGGGAATTAAGAATAATATCTTTATGTAACCACTTTGTTTATATGGGGAATGTATTGAAAGTTTTATGATCTAATTCTCTAAAACTCTAAACCCGATAAGATCCTCAATGTGTAATCTTGTAATAACTCAAGATTAAGTAAGGTTTAAGGCTGGGGCCTTATAGTGCTCTACTTGCAGAGTTAAAATAAAAAATTACACAACTTAATAAAAATACCCACATGTCAAAAAAACTATTTTTAAACCAAGAACACCTCAAAAGTATTTCCAAAACATCATCTGCACCACACATAATATTTAATAAACAAGTTAAAAATTTTATAAAACAATTTAAAATAACACCGTAAGGATTTTACGTCAAAACTCACCCAAAACTGTCTTGAATCAATTATCACCAATAAGGTGAAAAACATGAAACATGTTAGAACTAACCCAAGAAGATTTGTGAAAAATGGGAAAATCACCTCAAATGATGAATAACATCCCTTAAAATGTACAAAACATTGTTCTCACCTCGACCACACTATCAAGGAACCAAAACAGCCCTAAACAACAACCTCAGACCATTAATTTTGGAATTAAACCCCAGTATCTATGATATGGATAAAAATAATAAAAATAATAATAATAATAAAAATCTACCAAGGGAGGGAAGGAGACTACCGAAGAGGATGGGGGGTTGTCGCTGGAAGAAGTCGCTGCTGGCCGAAGGGGCGCCAAAAATGGGAAGGCCATTGGGAATCTAGCTAGAAAAAAAGGGGTTGCCGATGGGGCATTTGCAGGTGGAGCTCACACGACCAGTGGGTGTGCAGGGATACTGGAGGTCAAGTATGCAAGGGGTCATGGATGAGGCCAGTGTTGGCAAGGGGGAAAGGCTGAGATGCAGGCCAGTTGGGGGTGTGTGGATGAAGGCGGCGGGTGCGTGAGGGTGAGGTTGTGCAAGGGACAAGAGAGACGGAGGGATGGGGCGTTGGGCCTGAGCAAGGCAGAGGGTCGTCGGGGTCAGGGCGGAGGGGCGTGAGGCATGGTGCTTGCCGGCGGTGTTGGGCAGGGAGAGCCAGCCAGGGGGTGGGGTCCTGCGGGAATAGGCGGCTGGAGCTTGGCTTGCTGAACGGAGGCACAAGGGAGAAGGGTGGAGAGGGGAATACCTGGTGTGTGTAGTCTGGAAGGGGGAAGGAGGGGTGTGGTCGCGACATAGAAAAGGAAAGGTGCGGGGAGGGTGCGACACCGGGTATTAGGGTTAGGTTTTCTTTTTTTCATTTTAATAAAATAATAATAATAATAAAACTAAGAATAATAATAATAATAATAGTAACAAGATCACAAATAATAATGATAATAATAATAAAATTTACAATAACAAAGATAATTATTATTAAAATTACCGACAATAAAAATAATAATGATTTCAATAATAATAAAATAACAATGATGATGAGTAATTAATTATAATAGCTTTAATTTAATAGAAATTATAATGATAATAATTTTAATAATTTAAAAAAACAATAACAATAATAGTAATAAAATAATGAGCAATTTAATGACACTTGGGCCAGCTGTGTGGCTACTGCCAACCGTGCGGTGTCCTCGCACGGGTTCGATCCCCACTCCAAATATTAAATTCCATCAATTTTGACCCAGGACCCCGATCAGACCTTGGAGAGAGAACTCAAGGCCAATTATTAAATAAATAAAATTGAATTAAATGTCGGCGTGTGACAATTCTCCTCACCACAGATAATTTCTGCCCCCAGAAAGTCACCCGGCCGAAAAATAGACAAAACAAGAGTCCATGCCCGACTGAGACCAAAAGAAACCACAATATGAGAGAACATGAGAACAAGAGAGGGTTCTCCACACCACAATAGATCAAATAATGTGAAAATTTTAATACTCAAACATACCACCTCGGGAAGGGGGTGACACGGGAAATACCAACTGATCTAGACTAACCACAATAGGATGAGAAAAACAATACCTCTGCCAAAACATGGAACTCTCAACTCAGACCAATGAAAGCTCGAACACTAGAGAAAAACCTTTGAGCAGAACATAACCCATGCAGTCAACCTGAGCACAACCACAAAAATCGGCTCTTTTATAGTAACTTACATCTCTAAAGGAACACAGCTAAACTAAAATCAATCCAGACAAGGGCCAAACACACTTTTAAGAAAAGAACACGATTCCGGAAACCATGATCAGAAAAATAAAACTGTCTGGATTACAATATAACATTTCTGTCATTACTCCATGAAAAAACAATGAACTTACAACGTCAAAACATTAACAATTAGAAAAACGAGAATAGAAAGACATTAAATGTTACACTATCATCACGGAACAAAAAACCAGAACCGGGGATTCACATCCCCAACAACTCCTGACTCTGCACGAGCTTCACCCCAAGACCTATGGTTGGGGTTCTGATGGCTGATTCATCTCCTTCCTCGCAGTCAGGCACTAGAAATTTCTCCGATCATAGCATCTTCTTCAGGTGATTCTTCATGCAAAACGTCTCCAAGTGACCCAGACAGCCGCAATGACAACATGTCTTTGGAGGGGTGTGACATGACGTGTTCACATGTCCGAACCAGCCACACTGGGGGCACACCACTAAATGGTCCAATGAAATGGAAGTCATAACCACTGTAGAGGACACTATAGGGATATGTCCCTCTTGCACACCCTACTTGCCATATGCGGAACCTTGACGAACAACTGGATACATTGGATTACCAACAATATCCTCTCTAAAGACCAACTTAGCTAGAAATTCCTCATCCACTAACTTCTAGAAACTAGTGTCCCTAGAATGGAGTACCCACTCCATGATCTCTGTACGAAGAACCCTAATGAAGAGAGGAGTCTTCATCAAACCCTGGGACGCTACCTCTGGAGAAAAGGACACAAGTTCCGTGAAATGGTCAACATATACCTTTCACCATCTATTGTCCTTGTTGAATGTGATTGAGCTCTTTCATTTTCTTCTTCCTCGCCTCTAAATGTATAAACCATTGAATGAATATGGCTTTAAAGACATATCACATCATCCCAATTTGTAGTAATGGTCAGGCGAACAACTCCTACTCATCCAGAGCTAGACCTTCGAACAGACCCAAAACAGCAGGTACTCTAACACCTTCAAGAGTTCCCAATACGCTAAAGATTTTCTTGACCTCTTCAAACCACTCTACTGTCTCTAATAGACTCCAATCACCATGAAGGACAGAAAACATCTGAGAAAGACCAAAAACTGGGCATGACTCCTCAAAACACTGGGGACCTTTCTGGGTGGCATTTCTGAACAACATATATAACACCAAGACAAAACCTATATCAAATGAAGAAACATTAATAAAGCACCCTCATCCAAAAACAACCAGCACAAAAAACTAATCAACCACAAACAAAACCTAAAATTCCCTGTGCAAATTTTTTGTTCCATTTTAGATTCCAGAACCATTTTCCTCTTTAAAATCCAATTTAGAAAAAAGGGCAATCCTTTAATTTTAAACACACCCATGTAATCCCATAAAACGTTGTACATGAATTCATCCAATTTCATTCATACTCAGCAACATTCACAATCCACTCATCCTCTCACATGTGAAAACATTCATAAGGAGTACCTGAGGTTTCACCCCAAACCATTCTCAACCAATTTCCAAGCAAACACTAGATTTACAAACCAAAATCTTTTAGTTTTAAAACCCATTTCCTAAATTTAACTTCATTTAAAAGAAATCGGTCCCATTTTCAAAAACCCTTTTTCATTTCCAAAAATGCACTCACACTGACCAGAATGAAAATGACACTCAACTTGCATCAAACCACTGGAGTGAGGGACTAGAGATCACACTTAACCTAGCGACATGGTAGTGGGACATGCCCCAAGTAAGTGTCAACAACTAGGAGGAATTCAAACCATGTACCCAGACCCCACATGGGTCACTACTCCATGTGAGATCACGATGTATCATCAGTTTACCTCTGTTGTCATCCCTCAATAAAAAAAACAGAATGAAAAAAAAGACTCAATTAGTGGACTATCCCGGGTGACTCGAGGTGTGGAACGGGTGAGGGTTCATGATGTCATTCTCGTACCTACCTCTTGAGTCTCGAAAATCCTAATCTCCATCTACCAGACACCCCAAATAACAAGAACCTCCTTTGATACTATTTTTTCACAAACCAACCTGGGTCGAACCTGAACCGGTCACCAGAGTCAGCCCACGACATGGCCCAAAGGGCGTTCCCAATCCTCACGGGCTAGAAAATAGTGATGGGAATAAAAAATAAACAAGAGGGAATGATTTGGTCCATAAATTAAAATAAACTAAGATGCGGAAAAAATAGAACAAAAGATAAGAAATAAAGAACAACAAACAATGCTACAAACCTAACGACGATCAAAACCACATGTGACCCCGTGGGTCCCTCTCCAATGCCACAAACAACGTCGCTCAAGGAAAACAACTGAAGCTGAAACCTAAAACAGAACAAAAAACAAGAAAACACTATAGGCGTGAGTATTAAAATACAGTAGCCTATCCCAACACACTATTCCCAGTGCACTACCCTTAAATAAAAAACTTAATAATTCCAAGTTTGAACAAAATTATATAAAATATGGGTTTCAACACACACACTTCCATTTCTAATACAAGTTACAATCCATTGCCTTTTTTAATTTAAAAACAATTTTAATGTTTTAAAGGAACATGTGCATATCCTTTTAATTCATTTTTGCAAACAATTTAAAAATTCAAATTTCAGTTGTTATCGAAATGGAAAACCACACAAAGAACACAACACATAGTAAGGGAAATGGAGAAGAAGTGTCAAACAGGGGCTAACAACCGAACTAGACCTCTCAAATGTCTGCCACATAAAAATAAACACTAAAGAAAACATGGGTAGATCCTAGGAGATCATGAACAATCTAGAACATACCATACGTGTGACTCACCCTGAACTCATGCTCTAACTTGATGATGTTATAACTCTCTAACGCTCACTACTTCCCTACATGACCTACCCGAGGGGCCCAATCCCCATAGTAGCAATAACTCAGTATTCCCCAACTATGGGGCCACTAGACAGTGCGTAATCTAAACTAGTGCAGAAATTGTTCTCAGAAAATTCACTCACTATGCCAAGTTAACATGTCAACACAAGCAATAAAAAGGGGTGTGTACACAATGTAAATCTATCATTCATGATGAAAAAACATCACATATAGGTCAGCCAATCAATTCACACCAAAGATCACCCCTGAGTGGTTTTTCCAAAATAATTTATTTTATTAAAGTTCCAAATAGGTCTTCAACAATTTTGAAGAAAACCCTCATTTCATGAGAAACCCCGAAACACTTGTTCATAAGAAATCATTTATCTTTAAAACTAAAACTACATTTGAAATTCCGTGAATTAGTTTTAAAGGCCAAATGAGCGTTCTTTCAATACTGGGTGTCCGATCGGCATGAAAATGTTTCATGTGTTGTGTATAAAATAAACGGATATTTTTACAGCAAATAATCATTTAAAAATGAATTATCTTATGTTATTTATCATTTATTAAAATTAATAAAAATTCAAGAAATTAATAAATTCTAAATTTAAACGTGAGTTAAGTAGAGGACCTACGTCGGCTCCCTGTCCAAACAGAAAGGCACGTCACGCCTCACACAGATGCACAAACACGTGCTAGTAGATGACCATAGTATCCCAAGTTTTCCTCACCGACAACGCGCTGAAAGAAACACAAAACTACTAAAAACTCATAATCACTGACTAAAAACAAACTTAATGAACAAACGGTACAAAAAACCACCTCGACATACTTTCAAAACATAACTCGCATCATCGATACTATTTAATAAATAATATTAAAAATTGTAAAACAATTCTAAAGAGAAACCCATGGCTTTACATACCCATGACCTACTCAAAACCCCCTTTATAATTAAACGTGCACCCGCAACACACCATATCAGAGTGTGCAATACTTGTACAGTTAAAATAACAAATTACACAACTTAATAAAAATACCCACATGTCAAGAAAAACTATTTTTAAACCAAGCGCACCTCAAATGTATTTACAAAACATCATCTGCACCCCATATAATATTTAATAAACAAGTTAAAAGTTTATAAAAAAATTACAAATAACACTGTAAGACTTTTACATCAAAACTCACCAAATACCGTCTCCAATCAATTATCCCCAATAAGGCGCAAAACATGAAACAAGTGAATACTAACCCAAGAAGAATTGTGCAAAATGGGAAACTCGCCTCAAACGATGAATAACATCCTGAAAATGGTGTGAAACACTGTTCGCACCTCGACCGAACCAGAGAGGAACCAAAACAGCACTAAACAACAACCTCAGACAGATAATTTTGGAATTAAACCCTAGCATGTAAGATTTGATGAAAATAATAATAATAATAATAATAATAATAATAAAAATAAAACTCCACCATGAGAGGGAAGGATACTACCAAAGAGGATGGGGTGTTGTCACTAGAAGAAGTCACTGCTTGTCAGAGGGGCGCCAGAAAAGGGAAGGCTGCTTGGAAGCTGTCCGAAAAAAAGGGATCACCGGTGGGGCCTTGGCTGGTGGAGCTCGCACAGCCAGTGCATGTGCAGGTCTGCTAAAGGTCAAGTATGCAGGGGGTCACAGATGAGGCCGGTGATGGAAAGGGGGAAAGGTTGAGATGAAGGACGGTTGGGGGTGTGTGGCTAAAGGCGGTAGGTGCATGTGGGTGAGGTCATGCAAGGGGCGAGAGATACGGAGGGCTAGGGCGATGGGCCTGGGCAAGGCGAAGGGCTGTCGGGGTTAGGGAGGAGGCGCTGTTGGAGGGGCATGATGTGTGGTGCTTGCTGGAGGTGCTGAGAAGGAAGAACCAGCAAGGGGGTGGGGTCCTATGGGAAAATGCGTCTGGAGAAAGGCTTTCTAGCCAGAGGTGCAAGGGAGAAGGGTGGTGAGGGGAAGACCTGGTGCATGTAGTCTGGAAGGGGGATGGAGGGGTGTGGCAGCGGCGTGGAACATGAAAGGTGGGGGGGGGGGTGTGCCACCAGGTATTAGGGTTAGGTTTGTTTTTTTGTCATTTTAATAAAATAAAAATAAAACTAATAAAGATAATAATAATAATAATAATAATAATAGTAACAATAACTCAAATAATAATGATAATAATAATAAAATTAACAATAACAAAGATAATAATAATTAAAATTACATACAATAAAAATAATAATTATTTTAGTAATAATAAAATAACAATGACGATGAGAAATTAGTTATAATAGCTTTAATAGAATAGTAATTATAATGGTAGTAATTTTAATCATTAAAAAACAATAACAATAATAGTAATAAAATAATGAGCAATTTCACGACACATGGGCCAGCTGTGTGGCTACCGCCAACCGTGCGGTGATCACGCGTGGGTCCGAACCCCAATGAAAACATTAAATGCCATCAATTTTGACCTGGGTCCCCACTCAGACCTTGGTGAGGGAAATAAAGGCCAATAATTAAATAAATAAAAACAAATTAAATATTGGGGAGTGACAAAATTGTTTGGCCTTAGTTTTGAAAATAGGCTGCTTAATGATTTTTGACACATGATTTAGCGGTGATTTTCAAAATCATCATGAAATGATTTAGATATTTTCTAAACCACCACTAAATTCTTACTTTTACATAATGATACGAGTAATAATTCATAATACAAATTGTATGAGGGGGTGAGAGGTCAACTCATCCATTTATTGTTCTTATTTCCATGTTTGTGGATCTCTTATATATTTAATACATATTAATGAAATCAATCCCAATAACAAGATTGGTTTTCATTATAAAATTGATTTATTTATACCATAAATTGATGTAAACATCTATATATATATAGGTTGTCCATTAATCTTCTTCTACTATAGTTTAAATCCACACTATTGCGCACTTCATAATTTTCTCCTATCCAAGGTGGTTGTAGGTGTTGTGAATTTGGGATCCTTCCAATGATTGGGGAAACCAATATATCACTATAAATAGAAATAAAACCCATATAGTTTAGTTCCAATTTTTGAGACACACCATACCTTTTAATGTCATGTGATAATGGAAATTGATGTGCCTATTAAGGTCATTAAAGCACAACAATGTGAAGTGACCTTTATGGTTGTGCATCCATGACCAATGGTGTGCCTATTTTAGGTCATGTGTCTAGGACATATTCAAATAATTTTATTTTCATATATAAGGAAGAAGTTTTTGTACATTATAATATCAATCAAATAATACTACTGTGTGATAGGTTCATAGAAATGGTAAATGATTAACTTATACAAGATTAACTCTTTAGGGTTCATCCTATGTTTTACTAACTTAATAGAATAGGGTATGGTTGGGGATTACACCTAATAGGAGTCTCACAAAATTTCTAGCTCCTTGATTTGGGTTTTTGCAATGAGATCATCAATAAGGATATGTTCAGTGATTAACCTAGTCAGTTTTCCATTTATGGGTCCCTCAGATTCTGACTAATCAATGATATGCAATGAAGATTAATGAATTTTGGGAAACTATGGAATCAATCTAGGATATCCAAGATGATCATCTTGAGACATGGGATGGTCGATTAATTTCATAATGATAGTAAAGATCATTATTAATGAGATACATGATTGTTAACACCTTGATGATCCAATCGATTACGAAGAAAACCCAAAGAAAGGTCTCTCAGATGAATAGTTATCCTTATTATCAATGAAATACATGGACAAATTGGAACACTCTATCATGAATGGAAGCCTGATCCTATAGGTACAATGGATTTAGAGGGGACTCTATGGTATTCCACTCACTAGTGTGTGGATTCATACTAATGAGTGTCTACATGATATTTTCAGTAAATATTTTATCCCAATTAAAGTCCCCAATGGAATGGGGTTATTGGGTATATTTCATAGTGGTTAGGTATTGGTAACTTGCGAAATGATAGCTTAGTATAGGACATGGTCAAAATGGAATCTTGTTATAGGACCTCAGTGAAGCTGCACACTAATATGGGACATGGGCACTATGTCACCCTAATATAGAAGCATAGGAAAAGGTTCACCCTAGTACGGGGTGATGGGATAAAATGGCACCTCAGTATGGTGGTATAAGAAAACATCACCTAGTATGATGGCCTAGGATAATTGTTTCCTCAATATTTGTGTTTGGGTGATGCTTCTCCCAATACGAAGGCCAAGGAAATTATGGAACCCTAGTATAGAGGCCATAGAGAATATGAAACCCTGGTATAGAGGCTTGGGAAAATGTATCACCCTAGTATGGATTATTTGGAAATTCTTTATCTTATTACTAAGCCCTGGGGGAAGTGTCACAATATTAGAGACTATATGGGATGACTGGGGCATCTGGAACACTAAATTTGGGCCTCTGAGGTGTCTTGGGAATATAGTGACCTATTATGGTTCTCTTGGGATAGTTTTGGGACAAGGAACCCTAGCGTTATTCTTCAAAGATGGGGTCATTCACCATTGTACAAAAGGATTATGGGGAATATGTTTTTTCATGATGGTTTTATATTATCCCGTTTCAAGATGTAGTTACCTCTATTTCCCATTAGTTTCATTATAGTTCCACTTAGGGTGTCACATATAGGTTAGGAGAGAGATAATTGTGGATATAGGTGGATTATCCTTTGAAATTCGTTTTTTAGTTTTCTAGATCTCTAATTTTCTTCCCTCTTCAAAATAGGAGGCATGGGGTTTATTTATATTCAAATAGAGAGTAAGTAATGAGTTTTTCCAATGGGGATCGAGCTATAGTGGTTGGTTATGTGATAACTTCAATAAAAAGATACCAAGGCATAGAGGGATCATAACAAAGAATAATAGGGAATAAATGCCTGATGTAATTTACCATTTTTACAAGGGGACTATAAAACATAGTCTTGGAACATTATAAACATAAATCAAGGGGGATAATTTGCATGAAACAATTGCATAAAAGGGACCTATGCTCTTATAAGATAAGATTTAAAGTGGACATGGACACAATTTATCATTTTTACAATAGAAGTTTTCCATTTTCCCAAAGTCAGTACCTTTATTAAAATTGAGTGACAAAAAATTACACCTTTCATAATTATATCTGATTGTAATAAATATTAAATTCACATGTCAATAGAATATGGTTCTATGTTAACATTAAATAAATCCATTTTCATGCAATGGTTGGTGACTAGGGCTCATGAGGTTGGTGGGAAAAGCTTATCATGAACATTATTGTAATTACTGGGTGCTATATATAGGAATCCTAAACTGGGATAAGGATATTGTCATCAAATATAAAAGGGAGACTATTTCATTAATATGGATTTTATGAATTGACATATTTATATGGACTTCACCCCTTTGTTTTCTCATGTCATGATCCATATTCCTATTAAGTATTATCACAATAACCTCATTTTATCTACCCCTATCATGTTAATAAAGTAATAATTTTGTCTAGGAATGTCTCATAATAGTCTGTAACCTAGCCTAGGTGAAAACCATAGGTGTAGGGGCTATGAAATGTTAATTGGGAGTAGGGAGTTGAGCTGATTGACCTTGTATATTTTTTCATTTAAAAAATATTTTCATGGAAATATTTTAGAACAAATTTTTTTTCCCATAAGGTGGTTTTTTATTTACCCTTTATCCAGTTCATATTTTTTGAAATTTATTTCCTAGAGAAGGGAAATTTATTTGAAATTCAATTTTTTTATAAAAATATTTTTCAGAATTGACCAGGTTGACTAAGACAAAAAAATTACATGCCACAAATTATAGGATACATTTTTAGTCTCTTGTACAAATAATGCCTCCACACCACCATAGGTTTATTAAATCTCATTTCCTCCCACTATATTGTCATGAAAACCTCTCTTATGTCGACATCCCATAGCTAAATTGAAATATTCTAGACACATATATCATAATGATTTCTACTCTAGGAATATCCAATATTTAATGAAGAATATTTTATATCAATAAGGGGATGAATAGTAATTCATACATATTGTACCATTTTAAATCCACCCAAAAAACTATACACATAGATATATATATATCTGAGCCCTAGATATACAACTACTCCCCCATATTATACCGATAATATACTAGCTAAATTTTAGGATATAATACAGATTCAAACCAGCACCTTTGAGGTGTTCAAAATAAAAAATTATATAGTTGTCAGTTTACTGATCCCATAACATTTTCAATGTGTTTGAACGTCAACCGAAAATGGAGATACTCTATGAAGAATTTTGTATATCACATACATACATGTTTAGAAGTGGTTATATCATCCCATATTTTCATAGTTTTTCGATCCCGTAGACCAACAAATTCCAGTTAATTTTTGGGGATGTGGAAATCAAACTATATTACATATATAAGTTATATATAGTTCGAATCCTTAGATCAATATTCACAGAGTTAATTTCCACAAAGGCTAATTGGGGGTATTCATGGAAGACACCCATAGTACCTCATTCACTTCTAATGCAATATGTAAATTCCATAGGGATGTATACCTACTGTTGGATAGATTTAAATTATTAGAGATAGATGAAGATCCAATTGGTCTCTCTAAGATATGGTATAACCTCCAAAAACCAAATGTGGTGCCCCTCAATATAGAACATGACAGTTTTAGGTACAACCTAGCCTATGTTGGTAAGGGGCCATAATGAATATTTTCCCTATGAGGTCAACATAAAAATACATTCCTAGATTCACCTTGTTGACTTCCTCTCCATTTTATAATATGGCTATATGATCCTGGTTCATTACTTATATATCAGTGTGTGATAGTGAACGTTTATGATGGTGGATAATTTGTATGAAGATAGAACAATTGGCTTAGTGATATTGACAACAGTTATTATTCACATGTGTATATATCACATGCGCAATGGTATGTCCCCATTATATATCTCAAAAAAATTCAAGTGTTTTGGGGATGGATAATTTAACACTATGACACATATGAGCTCCTTAGAGACGTATAGATTCCACGATACAAATTTACAGCATTCTTTTTGGTCATATCTGGTACCTGGATGTTTCCAATAATGGTTGAAAAGTCTCTAAATCTCCACACACCAATTTCAACGTTCAATTGTCTTCCATAAGGTAATCCCCTAATTGAAATAATTATTAATTATAACTTTGATTACTTTGATGCTCAATCATAAAAAAAATTACCATAAGAGATTGGATCATAACAACATGGGTTGAATATGACATTATATGTGAAGCTTATGTATTGTATGGATTTTCAAATCATTTTTTATGAATTCAATAACAAGAAGAATATCCATTAATATATGTATAATAGATAACTATCCAATGGTGGAATGTCAGGTGTGGTTGATTATGGTTCATGAAACAACCAAGGTTGATATCAGGAAACCCCCTTAAAAACATTAAAAATTATAACACCTTGGTATAATCATTCATTGAGGTTATCATAACCCTTTTGGATTCAATAAAGTAGTATATCATGTATTAATACAACACTATCATTATAGAGTGAAAAGAGATAAACCAATAACTCCCACAAGAAGGTATTGACAGGAAAGACACCTGGACCTCTAGATAAATCTTTCTCACAAGCCCTTAAAATCCTTGAATCAATGATCTATCACATAATCAACTCGAGTTGATATTATCTAGATAAATAGAAGAGAAATAACTTAATATTAAGGAAATATATGAGGAAAGAAACTAAAATTTAAGATTCTAAAATCGTCTTCAAAACCAATAGGGTTAACACCTCAAATTATTTATACCACAAGGCCTAAAACGTTTTTTGTTGGAGACAATAGGTGGAAGTAATTATGGTTTTATAGATCTCCATTAAAGGTGTTGTTTATATTCCTTGACATAGTAATATAAATTTACCCTATGATTATGATTTCTAAGATAAATAATAATGTGGATGGTTGGTGCCTCATGTCGCTGGAGATGCTGGTACACACAAAAGATGACAGGATCACCATTAGAAGATGTGTACATGACATGATGGATTGAGGAACAACCTTGGGGGTAATGAATCAAGTAATTTATGATTAGTGGATCCATCTCCACAACCCCAAATAAATATGTATTAAATTATTTTGAATATATCATCACCTATTTGATTTTTTTGGATATAAAACTGTTTTGTTCTTGTATATGATATAGACAGTACTAAAACCTATAGAGTCTCTAGAGGATGTTTTTGGTGTCACCATAGTGAGTAGTATATATAGTTTAGTTGCTAAAAAGTAATTGGGACCATATATCGACCATATGATGATTCGAGATGCATTGGGACAAAAGAATGTTTATAGGTTCCCAATTCTGGGACCGAATCATGAAAAGGTGGGTTTGAATAGCCATTTTCCTTAATTAGAAAGTATAAAAGTTTATAGATATTGAAGTCACAGAAAATTAATAGTGAAATATAATGGTATCTAATCCCAAATAAATATCCCAAACTTAATTCTAATACCCCTACTTATTTAATTATTGAATCTTGTTTTTTTTATTGTTATCCTTAAAAGTAGATCCTAAATAATGATAGCGGGGAGTGTCAATATTCTCTTGAAAACTCTGTTGATTAAAGCTCTATACAAATGGAAGAGATGACACTAATAGTGTTAAACCCATTTATTCATACTAAAGATGGATCAAAAGGCTCTGCTATACCCTATCAACATAACTACCACATTTCCTTTCACTTTTCTTATTCTATATATCACAAAGCGATCATAATGCATTCATTTGATCGAACCATAATAGAGGATATTATATATATGATCAATATCAACACATCTTTGTCTAGACTTAGTGATATAATTAGGGAATTGGATGGATTTATATCTTCTCCCCTTATGTTTTCCCAATTTTCTTCTGGCATTACATGTTGACATAAACTCCCCGATTTTATATCATTGACTTCCAAATGTTTTAAAAGGTTGATTTTTAATCGGATACATGAACCATCATTCCACTTCAGGTACAACAATTAATAATCCATTAGTTAGAAAGGTTTGACCAATTTGACCCACCTATAGTGGATCTTGATGGTCCCATCGATGGTTCACCTTACTAAAATATATCCAACACAAGAATTGGGGATGTCTCCACAATGGGAAGGGTTCAAAATTTTATGGTTGTTTAGGATTTTATGAGAGTTAAATATATTATTTGGAAAATATATGATGGGGTGGTGATGATTAATGATATATATACCACAAAAAATGATGAATTATTCATTTGAGAGGACACTCAGGCTACCCCTCCGTTAAGGGTGGCCGTTTTTAAAAATCTATTATTATATTAGGGGAATTTTAGTGTTTAAAAATATATTAATAGAATTAAATTTACAAAATTATTTGATTTAATTTTAATATCACTTATTGTAATGATATCTCACGTAGAAGAATGAGTCGGGGTAGCTTATATACCAACATCTCAACTTTTAGTGCATATAGAGACATGGATTATACTAATATTGAAAATATCATAGGGTGGGGAATATATAATTACATTGAGTGAACTAGTCCCAAAAAATTATTTTAGATTTATAAGTGACTCTTAGCCTAACCCAGAGTATCTAGATTTTAAATTTACATTTGGAAAACATGTATTAAAATTCATCTATATGGTGGTCTAAAAAATTCCCATGGAGGATTTTTATAATATATCTCATTGGTTTTACCATATGTTTAAGAACATTGGATATATTGTGTTCAAATATCAGAAGATCTATGTTTTCTTGAAGGAAATAATATTAGAATGGGACCATGACTGAATGTCCCAATTATTCATTTCCTAGGTGGAATTAGTGACACATTCCATAAATCTCAGACATGAAACCCTTCAAGAGATATTTAATTATGTGGAGGAAGCATCAGATAAAAAACATTTGGCTAAAGAGCATACAATTATTATAAACCACCACAAATGAGAACTATGTTTCACCAAAATAACATTGGTAGAATAATAAGACAATGATAAAAATTCAAGGACTGGGGAAGTGGATGTTTCCATCAAATTGGAGATATTATTCATATAGAGGAAGATAATGGAAAAGATATAGCTAAATTTAAATGTAAAATCATAGAATTATGGTGATCAATTATATAAATATGATCCTTATTAGAGTGTAGTATTTATCATATCACCAATTTAAAACATACCCTACATTTAAAAAGTTTAAGGGATATTCCAATTTTTAGATGTCCCTATTTTCTTATTTTATGACTTAAAAAACATCATTTTCCATAAGTTATTAGAAAAGTATTGAATTTTGTATCATCTTAACTCTCATTACATGAGAATATATAAAACATATAACAAGTGATATAATAGTTAGTGAATTGAAATGAACATTGTATGAGAACTGATTCAATAAATCATAACTTACAATCACCAAATCTAATGCTGATATGAATGAATCAATCGATTTTATTTTAAACATGTACCCTCAGAATGATATAGTTTATCTAAATGGAACATATACCATCACGGAAATCTAGGTAATTCATATGATTTTAAGGATTTAAAATTTTATTTTCTCATGAAATTATAGGCTTAGATAGATATAGGTGTGCCTAATATAGACACACATATACCATCATTGCATGTTAAGGTTATAATATTCAAATATTAGTGAGATGGATAAAACATAAGGAAAAAATGATTGTGGGGTAAGGCATGAGAATGTAAATTTACAAAGAGATCAATTAACCTAAGAATAATCCTTTGATAATTTAAAAATAATAATATAAACCATTATATTTTGGGAATAGAATATTGATCTAACTGTTTCATAAGTCAATAGAACTAGAAGGAATATATTGAATTTTTACAAAGATAGATGGTGTCCCCCAAAAACATTAGGACTCTTCTTTTTATTTTCTCCATATCATTTCCCAATCAATATATGAAGTGGGGTTTAATAGGAGGTAACATGTAATTTTTTATTTGTTCTCACTTTAATTATTTCTGACCAAACTATATTTGTGGATCTCCCATTACCAAAAACAAAATATTTTTGCTATGTTATTTAAGTTCCATGCCAAGAAAACAGAGACTCAAATTTTTTCCAATGTCCCTTTGTTAGTTTTCAACATGGAAATTGTTATATATCTTAAATTGATTAGTTTAAGGTCACGTGTGTTGGACCATTGAGGTAAATGTTTACAGACATATAGTTTTGAATATAAATGGTTGTGTAAGTATACAGTTTTATAGGATTGACCAAAGTTTGAGATGGTCTATGTAGAAATGGAAGGTAAAACCAATGTGGATAGACAACCCAATACCAATATCGATAGCCTTGAGAGGATATGCAAAAGTTTAAATGTCATAGTTCATGGAAGGAGTGTTTTTAGGGTTTAATTTCATAAAACATTGACCCAGAAGATGAGGTAATCTATATGAAAAAAGGGTGTGGAAAACAGAATGTGAATAGAGTTCCTAGTATGTATATAGATAAATTAATAGAGGGTTTCACATAGTTTAAGGTGAAACCTTTTGAACCCAATATTTCTGGGTTTTATTATCATACATATTTATCCAAAATACAAAATTATATATTTGAAATGTAGGGAAAACATACTTTATGTGAATTAGAGTTCCCCATACAAGTAAAAATTAGTAAGAAATGGTAATATACACTTGGTTTAAAGTTTTAATTTTTTAACCAATAGTTGATGGGGTTTAAGGTAATAATACATTGACTAAAAAATGAGGTTATCAATATAGGATGGTTAAAGTACACTTGATTTGAATGATGATATCCAATTATAATAAAAACAACATCAAATCAAATGGTACTCAAGATCAATGGGTGGTATAACTCCTTTGAACAAGGAATTAAAATTTAGTAAATCATACCCTAAGGTATGTGAGTCCAATAGTACTGGGATGAAACGTTCTTTTTTAGGATGGCCACTTATCATATTTGAATGATGACTTGAACAATAACATTATCATGGGAACATGGGATTAAAAGGAATTATCCTAAGTATGAAAATATGAATTTGGTTTGTAAGCTATATTTGTGACATGAACATCATTTCCATGAAGATGATTCCTTTTAGGATTGGATAAAATCAATACCAATAGCAATGAAAGGTTTATAGTGATTCAAAATATTATCGAATGATGTTTGATATATAAGGATAGGAAATTCAAAAAGTTATTATAACACTTCAGTATAAAATGGTCCAAGGTTGCTCCATTGTTTAATATTTGAAGGTAGGGGAAATGGATGATGATCTATAGATGGTACTGAGATATATAGTTCATGTTTCACTACATATAGCATTCTAATAAAAATCAATACATACATAGTTCTTATGTGATTCCAAGAGGAGTATCTTGACTAATGGAATTTTAATTCATCATATAAATTTTACACCCATCGATGAAGGGGGAATAAGAATAGGATGTTATCATCGTAATTTTGAAAATATGTGTTATTACAAAGTGTTAACATAAAATTTATTTGAATCCACATGAATATTTGTATTGTAAATATTTTAAATCATAAATTGAGATATATAAATCATGAAATGATGAGATATAATTATAATATTGAGGATCACCACCAACCAAATTCAAATTACGGGTTCCATGGTATTATGATTTATAGTGAATGGGGTTAGAGAACCTTATCCCCATAATAAAAAAATTCCTCTACTTACAAGACTAGATAGGTTACATGTATTTTAATGACCTGTTCTATAATGGTTGGTGAAAATCAAGGGTGAATTTGAAATTTATTCTTGGTTTAGGTGATATTTGAAGACTAAAGTGTTAGATATATAATTTGAGGGATGGAACATCTTAAAGAGATTTTTTTAATGCGTCTATATGTCTAGGAGGTGATTAAAGTTCTCAGGTGACTCTAAAGCAGGGTTAGAGTGTCTTTGATCAAATTTTGGTTTTGTAGGAATCTCCTCCTTCCATGATTGGTGAGGTATAAATTGAATCATTTGACTAGTATAGGAGAACACCATATCTTGGTGGGGAACTATTATATAATGGAAGTTATTCAAAACATGACTAGTGGGTTTCATATTAATGTGGATTTTTTGTGGGGTTTTTCACTATGGTAAAGACCAATATATTGTCATGTCATAGAGAGGGTTCCATGATAAGATAATGACATTTATATATATATCATTGTGACCTTTATGTATTGGGTCTTTAAACATAATGTTTTTTATTTGAGTATTATTTTGTAGAGATATTTTGGTCACTCTATGACTAGAGGGACACACTGTGAAGACTTATCATGGAAAAGTGTCATGGTGTAGAAGGAAAGGTATATTCAATGAAGGTGGAGGATATATTATAGAGGTAGGATGTTATTTCATGGATTCTATTTCATCTTGTTAATTTATCTTACTATAAAAGGGTTTCCATTAAATTACCAAAGGGATTATTTCAAGGAGGTATAACCTTTGGGGAGGAATTTCTTAGTAGAGGGAGGTTGTAAGGTTCCATCAACTTTTGACGCCTCAGGTTATGCTATAACCAAAACCTAGACATGATTTTCATTTCCTAAAACCTTATACCATTTTGTGAAACAAAAATTCTATAATTTATAAAAATAAGTGGAAGAAATGATATATCTAGGTTTCCCAACAACCACTTCACTTTTAGGGGAATATATGAATTAGAGAGATCCATTATTGATCATTTCTTTCCCTCTATCATTTTTATGTGATCCCCCTAGGTAATGGAAATTTGGGAGTTATTTACATTGTATATTTATGGTATGAAATTATTACTATTTCTCTATTTATGATTCAAATTATTTTGAATTTATTTGGGTATCATTTTAGCTTTGTTATTTATTACAATTCTACTGAAGTATGGGGGAATAGAGATAATATGATATGGATTTCATTTTTCTTGGCTATAAGAGGTCTCAGGATGATGGGAATATAAATTTATGTGTTTTTAAATTTATGTATGCCACTTCCTTGGATATAAATAAGGGTTTTGTGATGTTGGGAGAGATTGACTAATGAAATAGGTAAATAATTTTGGGATTTGGTGTGTCATAGATCGAAATTGATACTGGGGGTGGTGTACATCCATTTTTTTAAAAGTTTGAGCCTTAGGATATTTCATAATGAGTAATTCATTCAATATTACATAATAATTCATTATTTAATTATTATTGGTTAATATATTAAATTAATTATAATTGGACAATTATTAATTTTGATGATTGTTGGGGGAGTTAGCTCTTTTTGTTGATGGAAGATGGTCGATCAGGATTGGATGAGATTCATTGGTTTGACTGAGATGTTCTTATAAGTTTATAACTCTAATGGAGGTATGTGTCACCTATACATCTCCCTAATATTAATGTATTTCTTATGTTCATTTGGTATGTGGTATATCCACTTGAGTGTGATTAACATTGATATATAAATAAATTTATTCCATCTAATTCCCAATGTATAATAAATGTGTAATAGGATATGATGGGACCTTAAACATTAACAATAGGCCTCAGACATCAGTAGTAGTCACTTTGACCATTGATGTGTGCTATATAAAATTTTGATCCAATAGGTGTAAAAATTAAATTAATAAATGTAGTGGGCCTCATAATAGGTTCACATGACTCCCTCTAAGTAGGGTGGATTGATGTAATGTATACGATGGGCCAAGAGTAAGGCTGTAAGAAATATTGAGGTACGTTTTGGGAATATTTATAATTGTCTAGTGTTAGGGGTGAGTGCTCCTCCTCCATTGGTATGTGGGTGTTTCCCAATGGGGTTACCAAGGAAATGGATTTAGTGTAGGCTCATTGGGAGGATCAACCGAGTTAGACTTTGGATGTGATATAGGATTTATGACATCTCTCTATAATCATACATATATTGTATCACCAATGTGAATTATTAGACAATTATGTGAGCATGGTTGTGTTTTTGGTAATTATTCCCCTTAAGAGATAATATTTACCCTGGAGTTGGGTATGTGAGATAAAGGAACCTGTGTGGGATGTTTATACCATAATGTAACCTAAGGGAGTATAGTGGGTTCCCTAGTTTTTTATTGAGTCTTAAGAGGATTAAAATGAGAGAGTTTTCTTTCTAGTAACCTAGTATGAAGATAGGGGTGAGTTTAAATTTTGGTATTGAGTGGAAAACAAAAAAATTAGTATTACTTTTGGGCATGTGTCCAACCCATGTGATTATAATATATATAAATATATAAATAAATATATATATATATATATTTGTGTTGGTGTGAAAGGTTCTAGGGATAGTGTATTCCCTAGGTATGTGATATATGATGTTTTTTAGGTCAGATGAAATTAAAACCTAATGAAATATGATATTTTATGGAGGGGGATGTATTTCCATTGTTGATATATTATGTTTATTGGTTGGGGTCCTAATCCCCCTAATGTTATATGATCAATTTCTCTATAAATGTGTGGCATTTCCCCTGATGGTGACACTAAGACGTTTCCATACAGGACCACCTCTCCCCCGATGTGTATCATGAAAACCCAAGGAATGTTACTGATAAATTAATTTCATTTCATTTTAATATTTAAATTATTTTTTATGTATTAAAATTTAATATACTAATCTTATATAAATGATCAAATAAAAAAAGTAATAGTTTTATTCTAATAAATTTTTTTCTATGTATTATATGAATTGATTTAAAAGGAAATTTTTTAAAATTTAGAAATTAAATTTGATAAATTCATATTCATTGTTTATATCATAATATAAAATATACTTTAGGGTTATTTTTTCAATTTTTTAGAAAATATATATTTTTTCAGTGAATTGTGAAAAATATCGATTTGTATAAAAACTGTCATTTCGTTTCCATATTTTACTAATTATCATAATTTTTTGGATTTGTTTTAAATTAAATTTTGTCCCATTTTGTTATAAAATGTTCTATTAATTCCATATAATCACCATTATACTCTATTTTTCTATAAATTCATTTTTTCTCTTAAAAATTATTTTTCTAAAACTGTATTCAATACGTCATTTGTGATTATGCTAAAATAACTTCTTTACCACTACTAAAAATTGAATATTAAAAAAATGGATTTAATATTTTTAATCACGAAATTAACAATTTTAAATGAAGTAAATGTCATGTATTCTGTCATAATTAAAATTAACCATGGTAAATTAATACAACATCGGTAAAGAGTAAAACAAATTAATTCAGGTTAAATTTCATGATATTGTCAAAAAATCAATCATTTAACTTTATTAGTTAAGATTAATTTTCCCATTATCAACTTATAATTGACGTTTAATTTTTCTTAGTTCCACTTAAACATGATAGTGAATAAATATTATATTAGAACATTGAATAATAAAATAAGTGTCACTACATTCACTTCTAGAAGGGAACATCCTATCCACTCTTATTCACATACAATGATCCATTTATATCAACCAATACCTACCAAAATACCATATCCAAATCCCCCCTCTTGTCCTAGAGGTCCTTTTATCACTACAATACTACCCAAGAAGGCCTAATATGTAAGTTAAAGGAGGTTTTACAGAGATGATGTATAACTCTTAACCGGGTGTTTTAATGTTTATTTCTACTTCTAAATCC